>CM066329.1:220864508-221464508 GCA_033807585.1 Hydrophis major
GAGAAGAGAAGAGAAGAGAAGAGAGAGAAGAGAAGAGAAGAGAAGGGAAGGGAAGAGAAGGGAAGAGAAGGAAAGAGAAGAGAAGAGAAGAGAAGAGAAGGAAGAGAAGAGAAGAGAAGAGAAGAGGTCTCCAAAGTCCTCAAGTCTTAAAGTTGCCAAGGGTGGAGACCCCTGGGCTAGACCATTGACAATCGGGATCCTTGATTGTTTTCTTGTAGACAGCACTGATGATGTTACCCAGTTTAGGCACTGAAATGCTTGCAAGAAAGCAATCAAGCCCAGAGGGCACTGGGGGCCCTTGTTTTCAACCCTGAATTATAAATATTCCCCTTCATTGATGGATAGTAGTGTATGAAGGGCAGGGCAGTCAGACCAGCCACTCCAGATATGGGCAAAAAGGTGATACACTGTTTGTGACTTGGAAGAAACAAGGTGACATTAGAAGTGTGGAATTGGGTCACTGCTGCTGCATGCCGACCAAATGGGTGGCGTGGCACAGTAGCAATGAAGGAGGGAGGTTTTAAAAAGTGACCCAATCTGGGCTTCAAATAGGGTAAGCACACTAATACCATAATAGAAATGGGATGCTGGGATTGGTGGTCCTTGGCCTGGACCAGAAGAGATTTTTACTTTATTTTTTGCTTTAGTAAGAATCTCCTTTCTTCCCATCCAGGCTGGGCATCATTTGCAGACCATCAGACCTAGGGTAACAAATCCAGCTCTGTTTGCAAAAACTTTCCAAACCACCCACTGCAATAAATAGACGAAATATATGTCACAACCTCATTTTTGGAAGTAATTTTAGCTTGGCTGTGTGTCTGGGGAGGGGGCGTGGAGCGGTGAAGAGGCTTTCCACCTTCTCCAGGATCCAGGATCTGGAACTGATTACTGCCGAGCAAGAGGAAGGAAGTAGAGATGACTAAGCTGTGAGAAAAGAAAAATACGACACCCTGCAGCCGTGGCTGGCCTGGTTCCTGGGGAAAGGAGTGGGCAAAGTTTGTTTCCCCTTGGGAGGAAGGAAGGGACACCTTGGAACCCTCCCCGCCCCCCCCCCCCCCAGCTTCAGAATCAAATACCTCTAAACTCAACTTGGCTGTAGGTCCCCCTTGGAGGCTTCTTCTCAGGAAGAAGAATGGGAAGTGGATGCTGGAAGGTGAGACAATGCTGTGACCCAGCAGGTTTCTTTGATATCGTTATGGGCATCCCCAGGAGTGTGTACATTTTACTCCATTGTGCAAAAGACTTCTCATGTGTTCTTTATCTTCCCTTGTTCCTTTTCTTTTCAGAGAGCCAACACAGACAGGATGCATTCTCCATTGTTCAAGGTACCAGTGATGACATCCTCCTCAGGGCAAACATATACATATGGGGATTTGAGTGTTACACCTGGCCTGGGAGAGTGGAAATGGGGGAACTCATAAGCATCCTTCCTGTTCAGAAAGCAGAGCGTTTTTGTGTTGAAGTATATATGGCAAGGCAAGAAAGCAAGAATAAAATTAAAACTTTTACAGGATGCTAGAATTAGAGGAGGATTTGGCCTTCCTAATTGGGAGTTGTATTATCAAGCTGCAAACTTAATGTGGGTTAAAGAATGTTAAGAAAGACTAGATTGTTGGCATTAGAAGGTCATGATTTATTATTGGGTTGGCATGATTTTTTATGGTATAAGGGAACTAAATCACAGGGTTATTTTAGAAGGCATTATATACGGGAATCGTTATGGTTGAATTGGGAGAAAATTAAGAAACAATGTTATTTGAAAATCCCAGTTTGGTTATCAACTATTGAAGCTTTTTCGTATTCTATAACCTATAAGAAGGAACAAACAGTTAGATATGGGGAAATATTGGATGAAAAGGGTGAACTTAAAATGATGCAAAATTTAGAAGAACAAGGTATAAAGATGAATTGGTTTTCATATGCGCAAATACATGCAAGGTGTCTTAAAGATTCTAAAATAGAAGGATTTTATGATAAATTGACTGATTTAGATAGGATTTTGACAGGCACTGATGAAAAAGTGATTAAAAAACTATATAGTTATTTGTTGGAAATTAAATTAAAGGAAGAACAAGTTAAAGAAACAATGATTGCTTGGGGGAAGAATTTTGGATATGGGATTGATTTAGAGAAATGGCAAAAATTGTGGTCACAAAATTATAAAATGACAATATCAACAGCATATAAAGAAAATTTGTATAAGATGTTTTACAGGTGGCACTTTCCCCCGACAAGAATAGCAAGAATGTTCAAGGATAAATCTGAAAAGTGCTGGAAATGTCATCAGATACCTGGCTCATATTACCATATGTGGTGGACTTGTGAGGAGGCCAGGAAATACTGGACTAGAATTCGCATATGGCTGGAAAAAATGACAAAGAAACACATAGATTTGAAACCAGAGATTTTTTTATTGGGAATCTTACCTGATATATATTATAAAAACTTAAAGTATTTGATTGTAAATGTATTAACAGCGGCTAGGATTGTATTGGCTAAACATTGGAAGAGTGAGAAAATACCATTAAAGGAAGAAATTATTAAGAAAATATTGGAATGTGCTGAAATGAGTAGATTGACATTTGAAATTAGAGAACAAGAAGATAAACAATTTTATGAAGTTTGGGATCTCTTTTATCAATGGTTAGATAATACAATATAATAATAGAATATTTAGAAATTTAGGAAATAACGAATATATAATTTTTCTTGGTTTTGATAATTTTTTAGAATATTTTATTAAGATAGATTTGGTATGATTCTATGATCTGCTATAAAATAATTTAACTCAATTATAGTTATCTCGCTTAAGTATGAATTAGTAAAATTATAGTCAAATGATTGTTCAATAATGATATTAGGATACTTAACTGATGATTGATAATGTGAGTTATTATGTAATATAATTATTTCGATGACTATGAAATGGATGCACAAAAGGGAGTGGTAAACCAACCGATACACTGTAAATTTATGAAGAATGATATTTTTTTATGTTATGTTTTATGTTTTATATGTTTTTGTTTGTCGTTAAAATCAATAAAACTTTTATAAAAAAGAAAAGAAAGCAGAGCGTTTGGTTGATGCTGAGTGAAGAAAAAGAAAAAAAAAGGTGGCCTTATTCCAGAGATGGACACCAATTAGAATGACATGTAACTCTTGCAATATTGAAAAGGCTGTGTGATGACCTGGAGTGTAACACAAACATAACAAAATCTAAAATGTAAATAAATGTCCTTTAATGCCTCCAGCTTGGCCCCACTGTTCAATAATTCTCAGCTGGAGGTAAAACTTATTCAAAAATAGTCTTCAAAAGAAAGCAATACAGTCCGAACTTAATGAGCAGATTGTTCTGACCCAACCCTGTTACCAGCAAGAAAATCTCAAACAAATACAGCAACTCAAACCTTCACAGCTTTAATCTACAAATAAACTTATCTGTAGATAAAAGATGACTTGCAGCCAATTAGTCCAACCAGAAAAGCCTTGACAGAATTCTTCAGATAAGCCGGAGTCTCTACACACAATGCTGGGTCCTTAGAGTGTTTTTGCTTTTTGCAAAGGCAAAAACCTTTTGAAACCAGGCTTATATTCCCTGGAGGGAGGGGCCATTATGTTGCATCCTTACTCCCGAGTCGCCTGTGCTGTTCTAGCTGTTCTCTTCTATGAATCATCCTGCGCTCACACGTACTTGGCACAGGCTCCTTGGGAACCTCCTCATCATTGCTGCCAGCCCCCACAATCCCTGAAGGCATCAGTCCACTTCCTGATGGTCCTGGCCACTCATCCGAGTCCTCGCTCTCCTCCACCGTCCACACCTGCTGCCGGCTAACCACAACACAGATAGAGGTGAAATTAAAAAAAAAAAATACAATGAAGGAAATTCCACAAGGGGCCAGGATAAGTAATTACCAACTTCAAGGAGATAACAAGGCACAGTTTGTTGGAAGGATGCCAACCAAGATAACTTCAGCCCAAAATAAAACACACTTTGCATCAAGCAATGCTGTGTTGTAACTATCTCTCTTATATACTATTCTCCACAGCTGCAATCAATGAGGGGGATCATGGCTGCTTCCTCCCTCGTAAGCCAAGTTGTTGCCTTCTCCGTTCCTCCTTGTGTGTCCTAGGATGAAGAGGGGATGGGCCTGGTTCTTCCTCTGACTGCCCAGCCGGCCTCTGCCCTTCCCCAGAGCCACACCTCCACTCCCTGTTGGCTGTTCCTCCTCTCCCTCAGAGTCTGTCTCTAACAAGGGCGTGACAGGCTGTGCTTGAGGACAAGAAGCTAAACACCAGGGGCACTGCTGTCCTTTAACCTTTCCTGGGATGGGTTGCCCGAGGTGGCTGTTTCACCTAGTGCAGGGGTGTCAAACTTGATTTCATTGAGGGTCACATCAGGATTGTTTCGACCTCGGGGGGGGGCTCAGGGTGACTGTGACCAGTGTGGGCATTGCCAGCCCAATGTCACTCGTGTCGGGGACGCATGTAGTGGCCCAAGCACTCCGCCAGTGACAACGGGCTCCCAAGCTCTGTTACTAGCTGCAACAGCCTCCTGCAAACTTCTGCCAGTGAATACGGAGTTTGGGAGGGCTGCGCGTGGCTTTCACGAGCTCCGTTTCTGACCATGATGGCCTCTTGCAACTCTCTGCCAGTGAATACAGAGCTCAGGAAGGTGCGTCCATTTTTCGCTGGCAGAGGCACTGCGGGCCAGTCCTTCACTGTTTCTAGGGCAGCCTCACGGGCCAGATCTAAGCACCCCACAGGCCGGATCCAGCCCATAGGTCTTCAGTTGGACACCCCTGATCTAAGGAGCAAGAATCGGTTCCCACCTTCACCCCATTTTTGCACTGGGATAGTTCAAACTCACAAACCTCCAAGTCACTCCACCAACCATGGCAAAGTAATATTTGGGTCCAAAGAAAAAGTAAAAAGCTTATACTCAAGTTGGGTCCCTTGATAATGCTTTAAGAAAGGGGCAAAACATCTGCTCTCTGGTCCTTCCCATAACGTTGCTATGTCATTGCAAAATTACTAATAAAGGGGGATATTTGCAACCCAGGATTGAAATGAGGGGTCCTTGGTGCTCTCTGAGCTTGGTTATTTTCTTGCAGATGTTTCATTACCAAAACGAGGTAACATCACCAATGCAAAGTTCCCTCTGGCCTTTAGCTGCAAAATCATCATCACCACCATCTAACCCCTACCTCAAAAGGAGGCCTTCACCCAGTGGTGGGATTCAAATATTCTTTCCTACCGGTTCTGTGGGCATGGCTTGGTGGGCATGGCAAGGGAAGGATATACTGCAAAATCCCCATTCCCTCCCCACCCCACTAATCTGCTTTCCAGCTCCATTCTCCTGTGCAGGGCAACAAAAGAAGACCGAGCCAATCAGCTGGAACTCGGGAGTCAGAGAACAGATGGAGGTGGGGCCAGTCAGAGATGGTATTTGCTGGTTCTCCAAACTACTCAAAATTTCCGCTACCAGTTCTCCAGAATTGGTCAGAACCTGCTGAATACCACTTCTGCCTTCACCTCACCTCATAGTTTGATCAACCGTCCAGTCAAAATCTTTCTCTTTCTTCACCCAGATTGATGGCAGTTCAGTTAGGTAATTTCATTTTAGGCTCCATTCAGTTGCTTTGCAGCCGAGGGAAATGCTGATTTTAAAAGCAGTGAGCCGGTCCAATTGCTACTAGCACTTCTTCCACCCGCCCAACTCTGTTCGTTTGACTAAAAGTCCAGGGTGTCTGTTCCAAAGTCCTGCTTACAAAGGACAAAGACTTGCTGTGACTTAAAATAGCGGTTGGCAGGAAGTCCTTTCTATCCATTTTGCATGACTTGAATGTTGGGGATATGTACCAAATATTGCATACAACACCTTTCACACTCAAGATGTCACTGTGAATGATAATATAATTTTAAACATGCCTGTAGCATGATTTTCCTCCCCCTCTGGGAATGGCAGGTCTCCCAGGTACATGGCTCATCTAAAGCATTTTAACTGATAGTTTAGAAAACTGAAAATGGAGAACTATTTTTTTTCCTTTTGAAAGGTATACAATGAAACTGGCCTGCAGCTGAGAGATATAGAGTGCATTAACTCTTTGCTTCCATCTCAGTCCAGAAAAACTAGTCCTATTGAACTTCAGTAAAGAATGCCCCTTCTCCTCTTCCTCCTCCTCCACCACCACTATTAGAGACTTCTTCATATGGAGGAGGAGGAGGAGGAGGAGAGAAGAAGTGAGTCTACAGCTTGGCCATGTCACCTTTCTGAAAATCTGCTTCTGCCAAGGACCAGATGTGCATGGTTAACAAATTCCAGATACCGGTAGTTTTCTACCTGCTGGCCACAGGAACAGCAGAAGAGATGTTAACTTTTTTAAAAGCAAAATGTTATGTTTTAGAAGTTTGTAGAGCAAGGGGAACATTGCAAAGGTTCCTGTCTTCATCTTATTGCTACAAAGGGAATGGCCGACCACTACTACCTCAGAGTGCAAATGATGAGTAAGGGAAGCAAAAATATCATCATTGTTGTAACATTCCCCCCCCCCTTGCTGTCTAAAAAAAAATGCCTCCTTTTTGGTTTTCCAATTTATCAGATAGACTTAAAGTAGGCTGGGGATCAAAAAGAAGGGACCAAAGATGCCAGTCAATCTGAAAATTATAAGTAAAACAATATTCTAATTTTCCCTCCCTCACAATGGCTGAAACATCAGAAATCACCAAAACAGCATTCTTGCATATAATCTCATGACATTTCTGGATGAAACTGCTAATATTTTATGAGGTTTGAAAATCTGCCAATCCCATTTTAGGCCATGTGATAAACACTAGAGAGGATTCTTCATAGCACTTGTCTTTTTTATTATTTATTATTTATCATTTCTGGTGGAAACTGACCATGCACATCATTTGAAAGCCTGCCCAATACACCATTTTCATGGTTAGCCTTAAATGAACAAATCTCTGGAGCCACCAGAATAAGCCAATTAAACCTAGTGCTTATGTTTCAAATACAATTTCTCTAAAATTTTGAAGATGTATGACACAGTATCCTAGTTTAGACTAAAAATGTTGGCATATGTATTTTCTGTTTCAGTCCCCAGAGCAGTGGTTAGGTGTCAAGATAGAATATTTTCCCCTCAAGGCATTACAGCCTCCTCTTTGCCATTCAGAAGAACAGTGATGGAGTTTCTCAGTTTTCTTCAACTTTGTCATCAATGGTTGTCACCAGCTTCAAGGAATTCTTCACAAGTTAGTGCCCAAGCTGTGTATCGAAGTACAGACTTGTGCCTGGGGATTCAGTTTTCAGATTTCTGAAATTTTATTCAAGACATAGAGGTCAAGGAGGCCCTGTGGAAAACTAAATCAACATTTGGGAATTACCATTTAAAGTACTTCAAACATCCCAGATCAAATCTATGCCATGAGCACTGTAGAAAGTTTTAAGTGTTGAGTTTGGATACTCCCAAAGGTGATTTTTCGAGAGGCAACTGGACTTTCTGGTTTTTCTTTGAAGAAATTTCACTTCTCTGAGAGCTGAAGAAGCTTCCTGGATGAGAATCAAAATGTCTTCAAAGAAAAACAAGGAAGTCCAGTTGCCTCTTTAAATAGCACCTTTGGGATAACCATGATCTGGATGACTGAGAATCTCCATAGAAATTTAGATACTTGATTTTGCCACTAGATGAACCTGTATCAGCCAAGGACATCAAAAGGTACATCATCTCCTGTAGAAGGGATTCCAAGAATATAATTTCTAAGTAATCTCCAAGTTTATTCTCCATGGCTCGCTTGCTGATTAGTAACTTCCAGATTGGAATTGATGGAGGAATTATCAATAATCCTATTCCACAAGGTTATTAAATGTATATTTGTTATTCACCCACATTCTGAAAACATGGGTTTGAATGTCCTGTTCTGGAAAATCTCTGGAAGATTGCCTTAAATAATGTAAATTTCTTAGGATATTCAGACATTGAGAAGTGTTTCATGTATATTGATATCTCAGAAAAAGGGTTTGGCTGCAGTTGCATTGCTGTTGAAGATGTAGCTAAGGAAGTGGAACATTAATTCATATAGTTGAACTTTATCTTAACGTTTCCACATTTGTGGATGGAATCAAGAGAATAGTTAATTTGCTATGCATTAATGTTTATAGTCCTAGCATTTGGAATCTCTCAAAACAGATACATTTTCTTTCTGAAGGCTTACTAAATAATGCAACACTGGAAAGAAACATCTACACTTGATTTGATCTAAATTGATCTGTACCAATGATTGGTTTATATTTACATAAATATAAATATATTTAAATATTATATATATATATATATATATATATATATATATATATATATATATATATGTGTGTGTGTGTGTTTTCTTAAGTTTTCGCGGGTACTTACATGTCTGGCATTCAGCTTTGTTCGGGTATTTTCCCACGTGGTGCTTTTAAAGTTGTAGCAACGTTTCAGCAGAATCTCATCTGCCATCATCAGGCTTTTGTATAGTGTTTGTCTGTGAGTCAAACTTTTACAGTGGTTTCAGATTTAAATTTGGGGCAGCCTATTGCTGTGTCAGAATGGTTTTTTCTTCCTCCTGATTGGTTGAGAGTCTTGGTCTGTGTTTATTGGTCTTGGAGTTTGCTGTGTTCTGCTACTAATATCTTCTGTCTTTTTTTTGGGGGGGGGGCTCTTTTTGTATCTTGATTGGCTGGCAACATTGTGTTACTTTATTGGAGGCCTTTAGTGCAGCTTGGCTTCGGGTAAATGGACGGCTATCATTAGTTAGGAAGCTGGGTTTCATCTGGGTGCCTGGTTGGGGTGTGTTTGAGCTGGAGGTATCAGGGGGGATCTGTTTGTGCCCAGGTGTTTGTCTGGCTTGTGGTGTGGAGATTTTTTTGTTTGTGTGTGCAGGCTTCCAAATGATTGACAGCCTGGTGGAATCATCTCTTCTGTTCATGCTTTCTGGTCTTTTTTCAATCTCTATGGCTTCTCTGATGATTCTGTGGCTGGGATTTTCTATGGTGGCTAGAGTTTTGGTGCCATTGAAGTTGATGTTATGACCTGTGGCTTCCATGTGTTGGACAAGTGAGGAAGTGTGTTCCAGCTTTTTGACTGCATTTTTGTGTTCATCTAGGCGGGTGCTTATTCTTCTATTGGTCTGTCCAATGTATGTGGCCGGGCATGATGCACAGGGGACTTCATATATGCCTTGGTTTTCCAGGTCAATTTTGTCTTTGGGGTTCCTGAGGATGGCTGCTATTTTTCTATCTGTTTTGAAGGCAGTCTTGATGTGGTGTCTGTATAGAATCTTACTAATTTTGTCTGTAGTGCCTCTTATGTAGGGCAGGACAGCTGTTCCATGGGTCTGTTCATCTTCTGGGTCTCTATTATGTCTCAGTGTGTTTTTGTGGATCAAGTTATATATATATATTTGTATTTGATTTATATATATATATATTTGATTTATTTACACTTGATTTGTATACTAATGATACCCTGATGTTTGTCAAATTTTTGTTTTTGCTTTTTTCAATTTTTTTGATAAAGGGTTTGCGGGGAAAAAATATTATTTTGGAGCATTAGAATTATTTTTTGAGGGGAGGATGGATTCCATTTATAGCATAGTTTTCCAAATATTTTTCCCCTTAATTATTATTAATAAATAATTTTGAGTATAGTTCTCAACTTGTAGCAATTTGTTTAGTGAGCGTTCAAAGTTGCAACAGCACTGCAAAAAGTGACTTATGAACGTTTTTCATAATTATGACTTTTCCAGCATTCCCATGATCAGATGATCAAAATTCAGAAACTTGGCAACTGGTTCATCTCTATGACAGTTGTAGTGTCTTCCAAGGTCATGTGGTCCCCTTTTGCAACCTTCTGACACGCTAAGTCAATAGGGAAGCCGGGTTTAACAACCATGTTACCAACTTAACAGCAGTGATTCACTTAACTGCTGTGGCAAGAAAAATCATAAAATGGGGCAAAATTCATGTAACAAATGTCTCACTTAACAACATATAATTTTGGGCTCAACTGTGGCCGTAAGTTGAGGACTACCTATGTTTAGATCGATGTGATATGTTAATAATTCTTGGATACCTGTTTTTTTCCCTAGGTTAATTGCAAATTTGATATAATTTTACTTTAATAAAGCCTAGGAAACAATGGACCACAATTTGCTGGGGGAACAAGAGCAATATTGCTCTATAGCAATGATGGCTAACTTTTTGGTCGTTGCGTGCTGAAAGTGTTCCCATGCGCGAGAGCATGCATGCAAGTCTGCACCCATAATGCAATGCATGCGTGTGTCCCCCTGTACTCCCCCACGCCCCTGCATATGCGCATGTGCCTCCCGCATGTGCCCTGCCCCCAGCCATGCACGGCAGCTACCCGAAAAGCAGCTGGCTGGTTGGAGGCATGCATGCATGCACTGGGGCGATGGGTCACGTGCCCGCAGAGATGGCTCTGCGTGCCACTTCCGGCATGCATGCCATAGGTTTGCCATCACAGCTCTACAGTATCAAAACATGGTTTTGGTGCTGTTGCTACCTCCTTCTTAGGAATTCGTGTTTTACAGAATATGCATAAACCAATCCTTTACCGTTAGTCAGTCGAGCCACACCTGGAGTGAAAGTCTAGACTGCCTTAGGAACTTAAACATCAACCAAGCAAGAGAAAGTGGCAATGCAGATAAAAGTAGACATCACACAAGGACCTTCCTTTAGAAATTTTACACAGGGAGCCCAAATCATAATGAAAGCAGAGCTGTTTTCCTCTGCCTTTTATAAAGCAAGCCTTGATCACCATCTCTTTTTTTGGCAGAGGAGAAAACCGGAATTGGCTAAAGCATTACACAACCAACCCAACTCGAGAGAAGCTGGCACAGAGGCCCCATTGTGCTAGTGGAAAGAAACTTAATTTTGATTTCTTCAGAAATATATGGAAAATAATCAAACTTCAGGGCCTCTCTCTGACACTCTCCCTGCCCTCCTTTCATATAAAACAAACAAATCCGTTGCTTTTATTGATCAAAGCAGCATTCGAAGGTCCATTTTTCCATCAAGGGTAAGATCACAATTGGCAACTAGATTTAATCCAGTCCTGTGCAAGAGCTGAACTGCGTTCTTGACCTACTTTACATCTGGAAAGTTTTGGGATGCTTAACTTTCTAAAGGCACCTGTAAGACCACTCAAGCCAAATCTGTGTTCAACTTAAATGATCATCAAAGGTACCAATTGATAACCAGGGATATTTGAAGTGGGTTGCCATAGTCCAAATAGAAGTGAGCCTACTCTGAAATCATTTATTTTTTTATTCTGCCTTTGTCATCTGTGGCAGTCTGTGGGCTGGATGCATCACACGCTGGCCACCCCCATCCCCGTTTAGCGAAGGGGAAAATAGTGGTGATACATTATGTGACGATGCGAGTTTGATACCCCTGGTCTATGGAGATTCCCAATCATCCAGGTCATGGTTATCCCAAAGGTGCTTTTTCAAGAGATAACTGGACTTTGTTTTTCTTTGAAAACATTTAACTTCTCATCCAAGAAGCTTATTCACCTCTGACTGGATGGTGGGGAATGGAAGGATTTATATTCCTTGCAGACAGCTGGTCATTTGTATTGTTTTAGTCATTGAGGCCACTTGGAAGTTTTTCTGTGTCCTCAGGGTCACCTGAGTAATGCCACAACACAGTCCTTTCAGCAATTTCAAGAAGACTCCATGCCCATTTGTACTACTCAGGTGATCCTGAGGATACAGATAAACCTCCAAGTGGCCTGAACGACTCTCTAAAACAATGCAAATGACCAGCTGTCTGTAAGGAGTATAAATCCTTCCATTCCCCACCAGTCAAAGCTGAAGAAGCATCTTGGATTGGAAGTAAAACTTTTTCAAAGAAAAAAAAAAGTTTAGTTGCCTCTTTAAAATGCACCTTTGGGTTCTGCCTTTATTATTTTTATACATAACTCAAGATGGTTAACCTATTCCTTCTTATTTTTCCTACTGTAACAACACTATAAGGTGAGTTGGGCTGAAAGAGAATGACAAATCCAAAGTCACCCAGCTGACTAAGGTGAGATCAGTTTCCCAATTTCTAGCTTGGTGCCTTAACCACTAGATTAAATGTAGAAATAGGCACATTTGGCACATAAGAGGCATCCCTACAAAGGCTATCCTGGACATGGCTGATACTTGCTCAACCTAGCAGAAGTTCAGAGTGCAAAATACCCTGTACATTTTGTAGCAGTTGCAGCTGGAGATGAAAACCCATCCATAACTAAAGGATATGAGTCATTGGAACAGAGGGACTCAGAACCCATAGCCGCTCAATTTTGCTTGGCCTGAGTTGAAATTGCACACTCCTACCGTAGCAACTAAAGAACTCCAATTCAGAAACTGCATAAGAGCAAAAGAAGCAACACTTTGTATGGAAATTTGTTGAACTATTCATGCCCGCAGCAGGAGAGAAGCTGGAGCCCATACAGGTGGTTCAAATTGGACATCTGTTCCCATTTCTTCTTGTCATGTTCAGAGCCTGTCAACTTTGACTGGCACAACCCTTTGTCGGTGCATTTCTTTAGGCACGGAATATAGTGGAACATCAATAGAATGCTTTGAAACTGAGAATGTCCACCAGGACCGTTCAAGCATCCTGGCTAATCAATTTATCAATATCTGCAATTGCCCAAGACACAATAAGGAATGCCTTATAAAGGGGTGTGGAGCTAGCAACCTTCAGTGGTTGAACGTAAAACACGAGTTCATTTCATTTCATGAAAGCCTGGTGGTTTACGGGACTCACACAGATGCGGATTGTGTCCATCTGAAGGGGAAAGCTCCTGCAGCTCTGGCATTTACAAAGGAGAGCCCTCAGAGCCATATGGATCCAAGCCAACTGCAAATCCACTGGTATTTCTACTGCAATATTGACAATTTAACAAAAGTATGAGCATGGGAGATGCAAATAGAAATGAAAACCAAACAAAAGGAAGTATCTCAAGAAAAGCATATGTTCTAGAACAGGGTCTTTCAAACTGTGATCCTCAGAACTGTCAAATTCCATAAAAATTTGATGGGATTCCGCACGACACGGGTCTCTAACCCTTGGGTTGCAGCCAGAGGTGGTATTCAGCAGGTTCTGACCAGTTCTGGAGAACCGGTAGTGGACATTTTGAGTAGTTTGGAGAACTGGCAAACACCACCTCTGACTGGAGATTTTACAGTATCCTTCCCCTGCCACGCCCACCAAGCCATACCCCACAGAATGGGTAGTAAAAAAAATTGAATCCCACCACTGATTGCAGCCCACTAGTGGACTGCAGCTTGTTCAGAACCAGGTCGCTCAAGTGGGGGGTAAGTGCATACACATGCAGCTCTACGGGTGCGAACAATGGGTGCTTTCACACACTTATCACTCACATAGAACCATCCCCTCCCCCAGGGCTAACCAAGCTGGAAAAGTTGGGGACTGCTGCTCTTAAGAAATTAAGGAGGAAACAATTCATTTGAACAGAGCCATTTTCTAGAACTTTGCTAGCACCTCTTCAACAGGGATTCCAAGCATTTTTAGCTGAGTTTCTGGTGGGGGAAATGAAAATCCCTACTCAGTTAACAGCCAACAAGTATTACCCTGCGATAGTGAAGAAAGCCAAGATTAGCAGATCCCATGCCTCAGAGTATGTATACACCAAGGGGAAGATTTGTCACCAAAATCTCCAAAGTTCTGAATGTAATTCGCTCAGAACAGAGCCTCCTTCTGCAAATCTGAGAAATTTGTGAGGCGGAGGCTCCTTTCATACTCTGTATGCAAATAAATACGGGCACTAATGCAAGAGATTTAGCTGTAGGACTTAAAAACCTAAGAAATTAGCACTGACAGCTCAACCTGATTCTTGATTACTCCTACGCACTCAACTGAAGCAAGCCCTCAGGTGCCACTGAAAAGCAAGTCAGGAACTCTTACATATAAGATTATACCCAATTTTGTAGTGAAAGTCACATTTCTAGTTCATTTGTATTCTGCAATGGAAGGTGTTATAAAGTGTGTGTGTGTATGTATATATATATATATATATATATATATATATATATATATATATATATATATATATATATATATATATGTATGTGTGCGTGTGTGTTTTCTTAAGTTTTCGCGGGTACTTACATGTATGGTATTCAGCTTTATTCTCCCACGTCTCCTTCCTGGCCTGATGTCAGAGGCTGGCTTTGCCAAAAACGTACATAAACCATTTGAGAAATATAATAACCTAAAAACTGCAGTGCTTGATCAGACCAATATTCATGGCTTAATCCACAGTGACCTATCAGATGCAACTGGCAAGTTCAATGAAAATGAGTTGGAAGTTTTCATCTAAGTTTCTATAATAAAAGGGTTATCAATTGACTTTGGAAGAATTCATATAGACAAGTTTAATTTGCATAGTTTATTCTTGATGGAATTCAACCAACAGTGCAGAATATAAAGATCTATCTGTGCCTCACTTGTTAGTTTGAGGTCACTGCTATTCTTAAAGCAAATAATTCAGGCTAGATTAGAAGTGGAGAACCCATACTTATCCAAATACTGTTTGCAAAAGTATTTTGCAAAAGCTAAGTAGATTCCACCTGATTAGGAAGGGAGAGCCTTGAAGTCCAGGCTGTAGCTGGACTTCATAGTTACCAGAAGTTGAGCTTAATTTAAGGAAGTCTTCACATCTACTAATTGTGCAACTGGCTTGGGACTCTTGAATAATTCAACACCCAAAATGCTAATTCCATACTCTTTGGGTCTACAGAAAATGACTTCTCAGGAAAGAATAACATACAAGACGCCAGCTCTTCAGCTCTCTCTTGTGGAATAAAAATAACTCGGTAGTACAAGTTAGATAGGAAAGCAAAACTCCACAGCTGGGTAGTTTTTCAAGGATATATATAGCTAAGTTGTTCAGAAGCTTTACTAAATTATATTCAGGGCATTTTTTTTAGTATGGAGTTGCTCACTGCAAATTTTAAAGAAGTCAGAGTATTCTGGGCTTCCAAAGCAGTAAATTTAGTTCACAGAAGATTCCTTGTCATTATATAATTTACAATTCTTTATGAATGACATATACAGATAGCCCTTGACTTACAAGTTCATTTAGTGACAGTTCAGTTACAACAGCACTGAAAAAGGTGGCTTTCACACTTATGACCACTGCAATATTCCCATGGTCTACATGATTAAAATCTAGACGCTTGGCAACTGGTTCATACTTATGCCCTTTGCTGTTTTCCAGGGTCATGTGATCTCCTTTTGTAACCTCCTGGCAAGCAAAGTCAATGTGGAAGCCAGATTCACTTAACTGTGTTACTTAACAACTTAACTGCAGTGATTCAAGAAAAGGTTGCAAAATGAGGCAAAACTCACTTAACAAGTCTTGCTTAGCAACAGAAATTTTGGGCTCAATTTGTGGTCATAAGTCAATGATTACCTGTACCAAAGTATATCCAAACTCTTTCCTATGAATCGTAAAGCTTCCAGCAAGTCATAAAATAATCCTAACAGTGTTATTAATGTTGGTAAAAATTATGTCTTCTTTTTCCCTTGGCTCCACTTGTTACCTTGGCTCCAACAGACTTTAACACCTAAGACTTACTGCAACCCAGTTTTTCCAAAAAGGATGCATGCCATGGTAGAAGACAAGAGCTGCATGTGCCAAGTCTGTGGTATCTCAAAGATGATTTATGAATTAACCGTAAATGGCCACGGGATATTAAAATGGTAGCTTTTCACAGCTACTTTCTGCCTTTGCCAATTATTGTCTGTTTTGGCCTTAAATCCAAAATGAAAGGGAGAAAATAAATTTTGGGGATGTCTTGATTTTGAAGTAAGTATGTAAGCGATGTAAACCTTTACAAAAGCCAAATGAACCCAAGTCCAAACCCCTCAACTCTTTAGCCCAGGGGTCTCCAACCTTGGCTCCTGGAAGCCTGGCGGACTTCAACTCCCAGAGTTCCACAGCCAGCAAAGCTGGCTGTGGAATTCTGGGAGTTGAAGTCCGCCAGGCTTCCAGGAGCCAAGGTTGGAGACCCCTGCTTTAGCCCTTGACCATAAATTGGTTAAATGAACAAAATCTGTTTTGCTTGTTAACCTTTCTCTCCCTAAATCTGAAGAAATATTGATCTGCTTTTAAAGCTTAAACAGAATGTTCAGGGAACACCTTGGACCCTTCAGAAAGCATTTTTAAAACCCAAAGCTATGAATGTCGTGTATATTAATTTCAAGTTAAAGGAAACAACATACCTATATGTTGGCACTGCCCAGGCATCAGTACCATAAGACTCCATTCTGCAAATAATCCCTAGGGAGGTGGGAAAAGATAGTGAGGGTGGGGCCAAGACCAGGAAGCGAGCCTAAGATTTGTTTTACTGGGAGTAAAAGAAACCTTTGCAAACTAAGGGAAAAAAGTTTGCAGTCAGGTTTGTCATGGTCTAAATCAAAAAAATGCAATCTGGAATACACTCCGTACAGTCCCGCAACAGGAAGCTGGCGATCAAAGGCAAACTATCATTCAAGTAAAGCTTCTCCACTTCTCAGAGAAATCCTAATGGAGTTTTAAATGACTCTACTTTAGAGATTCCTCTTTGTTGATCTGCAGAGGAATCCTGCTTGCTCATGTATCTCAGAGCAGACTTCTCCTATCGACTGTGATAGAAGCAGCATCTTCTCAAAAGGACCATTTTAGCTCTGAAGTCTTATTTTAAAGATTATTTATTTGGAGAAAAACAAAACAAAACAAAAAACCAAGAAAGGGTGGGGAGGGGAATTTTACATAATAAAAGACATCTCCCAGGAAGTCCATGCAGATTACAAATCATTTTCATGGAAGATATTTTGTACAAATTTTACATGTTTTTCAGAATGTGTAAAACACATCTCAATCCACTCATGAACCTGTCCTGATAGTAGAGATAGAATATTCAAGATTGCTGGAAGAAAGATAATGCTTCTGGGATTTGCAAATTAGCAGTTTCTCTCCAATACAGCTCCTCACTGTTAAAAGACTCAAAACAATCATACATTTCAAGCCCATCTATTGCCCTCACCAGGTCTCATCCCACTTTCCATCTCCCATCTTTGAGAAATGACAATACTCTTTCCATTTCTAAAAGCTGGCTTAGTTGTAGCTTAAAAGTTATGAAAATAAGACCCTAACTGTACCAAATTTACAAGAGCCTGGATCCTCAATTTAATATAACTTGAGATTGTTTCAAGAGTAAAATCACATTGTTCTTCTCCCCAAATTATGTAAAATAGCCCCCGCTGAATGCATGCACAACTCATAAAAACCAGCCAAGTCCTAGGCAGATACTTCCTTCCTGCGTCTATGTATTTGTAAACTGGCTACTAAACCATTGTTCTGCTTCTGTTCTCTGTGCTGCAATTTATTCTTCCCCTATGCGTTTGCTCAGAAAAATGAAAGAATGCTCAAACAAGTGGCAGAAATTCCTATTCCCAAGTTTAACTTCTGATAGCCTATTATTTTTTTGAAGAAAATTAAAAGGAAAATCAAAACTTTGCTATTCAAATTGCCGAACCACACCTAAGCTAGAGGAGTGAAATGAACCATCGTGTGATGCAAGGAAGATGCTCCACCAGTCTTTCAACGGCCCCCACCTCTTTAAGCAGTGCTCTAAATTTGAAAAAAAAAAATGCTATTACTTTGTGACAGTATAGTGATTGCCCTTCAATGATTAAAAGCAGACCGAAGGACAGAAAACACTTCAGGGAAAGTTTATAATCTCCTAAGATTAAATTGCTCCCCAGCATTCCTTCATACAGCACAGTACCTTTAGGAAGGTTACTGGAAATTTAGAACAACGGAGCTTCAAACATATAAAGTTATTTTCTGCACGGTCTATCTGTATGCACCCTGTGCCGACACTGCACAGCTCAAGTGACTACTGACATGGAGGCTGGTTTCATAGGAGCTGAATGAAAAGTGGCTTTCTGTACTGAAGCAATTTGTCCATAGTGCCAATTTCTGGAGTGGGTGGGATACAGCCCTGAAACCTCTAGGAAGAGGGTCCTGAGAGGTAAAGGCCTTGTGTTCAGCCTCTCAGTGACACTTTCTAAAGGCAGATGATTATTATTATTTTTTTTTTGGGGGGGGGGGGGAGGAGCCAGCCATCATACCAGAAAAACAAGGCATGCACCTAAACTCCCGAGATACCTGTTGGGCAGACGGTAATCTTCTAACTTGAAAGCTAACCGGTCCCTTCTTTCAACTAATTAAAATAATACTGCTTTTCCTCCCCAGTGCATTAACTGCTTTGAGATTATATTATAGAAGCCACCCAAGCTACCAAAAGAGGGAAAGAGACAGGGTTTAGCTGTCCATATTCCCGATGCGCTCAGTCACACACTAGCCTACTAAAGCACTAACCTTAGCTCTTAATGGAAAGGACCCGAGGCTCTGAATGTGATTAGAAGCAGCGTGAAGTAACATTCAAACACACACTGGGCCTATTTCTTTCTTTCTTTTTTAAAAAGACACCTGCCATTTTTTTTTTGTCTCTTGCTGTATTTTTTTTTTTTTTTTTGCAGGGATCTCTCCAGTAAGTTCAATACTTTAAAAGCTGCAGCAGCATGCAAGAGAAATTCTATATCATTTTTTTCTTATTTTTTAAAGAAAGGTTTAAGAAAGGTCTCTCCCAGGAGATGTTCACTTGTAGGCTTTTATTTTTCTGTCTTGTCTGAATAAAGGTTTGGTTTTGCTCTCCAAAAGTTCCTGGATGGCAACCGGTTAGGAGACAACATAGAGGGGGATGGAGAATTTAGTCAGCGTACTCTTCTCCTTCAGCTTCGTCATCACCATCCACTGACAAAGCAGCATACTTGCTAGCACAGCTAAATTTCTGCAAGAAAAGTGGAAAAGAAGATTATCAGAATACCGATGACTGTCGGTATTAAGTTTTTGGTGATTTGTACATTGTATTTCAGACCTTCTATAAAGTATTAATAGAGTGGTATAAATGGCATTCTGTATTCTAGGTAGATAAAATGCTACATGTAACAAGCAAAATGGTGATCATGCCAAAATTATTTCAACTGGAGACACTAAGAAATAAATCAAGGCCTTTCTGTCTCCCAGGCAATTTTGCACCCCAGAAAAATTAATCTGCTTTCCATTTTAAGTCAACTTCCATAGCATTAAGAAAACTGATACTTGGCTCCCCAAAGACAGTGGGATAACTCTCTCTCTCTCTCTCTCTCTCTTTACATATATATATCTATATTTCCCTTTTAAAAGCCATTTTAATCTCTATTATATTTATCATAATTACTGTATGAAACTAATTCCGTCTATCATCTCAGTAAGCTTGCCTTCTACTTCAAAGGATTTAGGCCACAAAAGGCAGCTATTCTCAACTTTATTAAGACACAAATGTCTCAGTGGAAGATAGGACAACCCTAGCATGAAACCACAATGCATACAGTACAACTTCTCATTATAGTCATTTCTATTTCGATACTGGTAACTGCTGAAAGACAAGTGAATCCCAATATGTACCAACCCATTTTAGTCAGTAAAGTTGCCTAATCCTCATTGTATTTAACAGTAATTCCCTAAAAAAATAGTAGGCTCAGTATTTACGGGGACAGGGTTCTCTTCAAATTTCTTTGGCTCAGGTGCAGATCTTGAGTCATGCTCCTCGTTGCTTTCTTTCCTAAAAATGAACAATGTTACCATGTTAATTTAGCAAGCAAATTCAGAGAAAAATGTTATTATTGAGCATTAACTCTACCTCCAAGCCCCAATGCCAGAGGACATAAAGGGTAAGATAAAGTATTGTATAATTCACAAAAAAAAAAATAATTCTCAGTGTGGTAGTGGTACAAATTAGATAAGCAGAGATTGAGCTGCTCAGTAATAATTTCCCTGCTAATGGTTCTCCAGCAGGCCCATTTTCCAGGTATAAAACCACTGAGTGTAATCCACAAATGCGTGCAAGATAAACAGTGCCATTTGTTATATATCACTGCCTCTCTCCCATAAGAAATATGAACTGGAGTTTCTCAACTGTGGCAGCTTGAAGATGTGTGGACTTCAACTCCAAGAATTCCCCAGCCAGCAAGGTTAGCTAGGGAATTCTGGGAGTTGAAGTCCACGCATCTTCAAGCTTTCATGGTTGAGAAACGCTGGTATATTCCATTCCATTGAATAGTGGCACATGACAAAAAAAAAAAATTACCGTTCCAGGTCTTGCCAATGGTCTCTGCTACCTCCATCTCCAGGACCATGGCCAGAGCTCCCTCTTCGTCCCTTTGGAACACTCTCATTGCCCCCATCAGGTCTGTTTTCATCTCCTGAAACAAAGCAGGAAAAAGCTTCCATCATCCTATTCTAGATACATCAAATGGCAAGACTTGTTTGGCTACCCACTGGTTTCTAAGGAAAACACTATGAGGAGATAGGTCTTTTCTTTGAAATACTTCAGCTTCCTGCAGGTTTCCCATTGAGGTTTGCACACATTCCAGCCTTACCTTTTCGTGGGGCACTTTTGGAGGACACTCCATCTTCTGATAACACAGCTTGACTGCCACTGCAAAACAGAGGTTAATACTTGAAATGATTTGCGCACACATGATATATCTGGTAAGTTTTCTCTCCTCGGAACAATTAATATAATCCTTTCAACCTACATCTTAGAAGCAAACTACTGAAAAGTATACCACGCAATTTTCTGACTGAATAATGAAAACTTAGGACAAGTAATTTGGACTCTCAGATGAAAATAGATACAGGTATCTGGAAATGCTTTCTCCAAATAATGGATCATTGTGCTTCTTTCATGCCTCACATACTGCTGCAAAATAAGAACAGATTCTTGTGCTTGTTACATAGTAGCTTGGCCTTGTAAATATTTTGAATTAACATAAAATTATGTTATCCCAATTTTTAAACCAGAAAGGCAAGTCTAGGTAGCCTCTGACTTACAACCAGTCGCTTAACAAACACTCAAAATTATGATGGACTGAAAAAAAGTTACTTCTGACCCATCCTTGATTCACGATTGTTTTGCCATCCACACAGTTATGATTGCATTTCTGGGCTTAACAACCACCTTATATTTACAGCTATTGCCAGCATCCTGTGGTCACATGATTGTGTCTTGTAATTTTTGCCATCTTCCCTTAAAAAACAACAACAAATACCCCACTGGATAAAATGTATTTACACTTCTTATGACCCTGTATTCCACTTCAATGACCGAATTGAATCGTTTAATCACCACCATAAAAATGGTCATAAAATCAAATCTGGTCATGCAGTGCCCAAACTTGCAACCACAGCAACTTATAACCAAAATTCCAATCCCAACTCTGGTTTAACTTGAGGAGTACTTGTAGTGTCTTCAAATATTTTTAAAAGATGGTTTAAATTAGAAACATCTCGGCAGATGGTTTCAGTCGATGTGAATGTGTGTATCTATCTCAGACTTAATGAGAAGTGATAGAAATTTTGACTTGGGAGGACTGAGGATCTGAATGGTGAGCATCAGACAGTCTCAAATCAGTTCATGACTGGCTCGTGTTTTAGAAATTAACTAATTCTAAGGCAAAACTAATCTCAGATACTGAAGGGCTTTTTCTCTCCCAGAGAGAGAAAAGCTATTGCTGAAGCAACTGGTGAAAGATATCCCAAGGGGAATGTCTTTGCCCATTTATGCCTGATACACCCATTGTGGCCATTTCTGGGTGAAGACCACCCAGAAACTGCAACTTGTACAAAATGTAGCAGTTTCCATATTAATTGTGACATTTAACAACGTCCAGCAGGAGTTACACTAGAACCAGCTTGTTTTCAGGTGCCACTTAAGTTGCTGGTGATCACCTGGTCTCCAGGTTCTGGCTAGACAAAATGCAATCAATACTTGGTTCAGTTCAGCAGACAGAAGTAACTCAATATGATTTCTAATAGTCCAAGTGCAGAACATTCCTCCCTATTCCTCATGACTAACACAAGGCAGGTATGTAAATAAAATCAAGAGATTACAGACAGACTAAACGAATTTCAGGAAATGGGAGTGTTTTACCAAAACAAACTGAAGAACTGATGACAGCTTAATTTTCAAAACAAGTGAGCATTTGGCAGGGGAACAGGGAACATCTTAAATCAGATAAAGTACTTATGGTAATGAAA
This sequence comes from Hydrophis major, assembly GCA_033807585.1. Taxonomy (NCBI): domain Eukaryota; kingdom Metazoa; phylum Chordata; class Lepidosauria; order Squamata; family Elapidae; genus Hydrophis; species Hydrophis major. Next base: position 220,886,711 of record CM066329.1, read on the forward strand.
CTCCTGTCAGAATGGAGACCAGATAAAATCTAGGGAATTTTGATAAGATACATTTAGAGTTAATATTATCAGTTGGATTTCTTGCTATTTCAGTAGCATGTGCATTTACTTCTTTCTATGAACATATTCAGTGAAAGTTGAAAATAAAGCATTTTTCACAGATGGGAAGACCTAGTGGAAGTTTTTGTGCCACTTTTATTTCTCTGAAAATTCTAATATGCAGAAAATGTATGTCGAAAAGGCTTTTTACTTTGATAAGGACTTGCATAAAAGTTTGCATTTTTAAAAAAGCCCAAGTATAATAAGTAAATATGAATTTCTGATTACCCTCGGTTAGAATTTTTACACTTTGTTTATTTAAGCTGTAGTTTTATTAAAAACCAGCACTAGTGATTATCATATACCATCTTACAGAGAGCTGTCATTTTAGTCACTAAGACAGTTATTTTTTCATACAGGTAATCCATCCATCCACTCAGTTTTTACTAGCCTTATATCTAATCTTCTGTTCAGTTCAAGCAATGAATTTATTATAATTATACTGAGCCACAATACTTTCTCCTCCCATTCTTTCCCAAATCACCCCCTCCTTTTGAGAAAGGTTAGGCAGAGAGTGAATGATTGGTGACTGGCCCACAATCACCCTGTGAGTTTTTATGGCTATGAGTTTTCTTGCTTCAATATGTTAACCATCCCATCACAGCAGTCCCCAAATATTTAACACTTCAACTTAACGTTTTTCCTATTTGTGAGAAGGTGACAAATGCAGCTGAATAATTAAAACTTTTTAAGGTGGCAAAATATTGCTTTCATACATTGTACTCATTCACACTAGCAGCTCTTTTTTTCTTTTAAGTTACAGAAGGTAAGGCTGTTCTGCTAAAGAGGACAGGCAGGCAACTTGTCTAAATTTGAGAACTACTTCCTGAATGCTGAACGTTAAGGCAGCAAATCCAGTTTATTTATTTACACAGAACATGAGTGTATCTGCTTCACAGCAGGGAATGGGAAACCTTACCATTTCTGTCTACTCGACATGCTGGCTGGATCTGATAAGGACTGGGAGTCCAACAAACTGGACTCTATCCCTACCTGCTCTGCCATTTCCCCCCCTTCTGAAATGGTGCTGGAAATTTTTTTATTTCAGAAGAGTCTTGATGAAGCCACAACACTGGTGAATCACACAGCCTTTTGCCACATTTTCAAAATCCATGTTGCTGTAACGTCAGTTCTTGCTTTAAAAGAGGAAACGGGAAAACCCCCAGCAACATAGCATCCTCTGTTCTCTAAACTCACCTTGTTGGGGAATGCTGATCGGAGTCAGAACTCTGAGAGCGTGCTGGGTGCGAGTTGCTTCGTTTCACCCAGGCATTTTCTTTTGGAGGAGGAGCTGGCATTACTTTCAAAGGGAGCTTCTCTTCTCTAGGGGTCTTGGAGGTTGGAGAAAGACTTTCATCCTCTTTGCTGATGTTTTCATTTTCCAATGACTTCTCACTCTCCCTCCTTCGTGAAGCTACAACGGTAGAATAGGAGGCAGAAAACTGAGTTTCCTTCCACAGCTGTGCTATTCAACGTATTATTGGTTTTGTTGAATGTTTCAGGATTAGTCAGCACATTTCACCAAAAGGTACCATCAAGTTGCCAAAAAAAGTTTGCAAATGCAGCGTATAATTGTAGAAAAAAAGTTCCATTTGGATTTTATATTTAATCCACAAGGTGTAATAATGGATTTATTTATAAAACAAAAAAACCATGGGTCCCAAATTGTGTGTTGTAGCACCTTGGGGAACAACAGCATAGCGTGTTATGGCTTATGTCAAATTTTCAAGGTAAACATAGCAACACTTGACATCTTTCAGTCACAGTGAGCTGTGAAAAAAATTCCTGAAATATTAACGGCACTGTGAATCGAGAAGACTGTAAGTTCCTGAACATATTCAATGTTATTTTAAAAAAATATTTTCAGGGTCTAGTGTGACTTACAACTGATCCTCATATTTATGACGACTGCAGCCTCCTTACAGTCATGTGATTAAATTTTGGGCGTTCGGCAATTGGCATGTATTTAAAGGTGGGTGTAGCATCCCAGGGTCACGTGATCTCTAATTGCAACCTCCCCAGTTGGTTATCAACAGGCAAAGTCAATGGGGGAAACCAGGTTCACTTAATGATATGAATCACTTAACAAGCCACCTTATCAATGGAAATTCCGGTCCCAATTGGGTCTGAGAAGTGAAGGGCTACATGTATAAATGTAGTGCAAGACTTAGTCTAGTTAAAAAAGTTCCACCAGGTCTTCCCCCAGCAAAAAAGCCAGCCCTCAATTGGAAGCAGAAGCCCTACCTGGCTCTGGACCAGGTTATTTGAGGGACCATCTCTCTCTCCCATTTGTTTCTGCCCATGCTGTAAATTCAGAATGAATCAACATGCTCTGAATTAAATAATTCAATTTGATGAGGCATAGGAAGCATGGTTTCTCTGTTGGAGTGCCTGCCTTCTGGGACAGCATCCTTCACCCTGCTGAACTTTAAATAAGCCTTAAAGAACTGGAAAGAAGGGCTCTTTCCTCAAGCTGGAGGAGCATGAGTAATTCATACATTTGTTCCACTGGGATCAACGTCTTTCTTTTTTGATGACTACTATTCTCTTAGTTTTCAATCTGCATGCCACATCAGCATCATCAAAAAATGGGGCAGCTTTATAAATGTGATTATAAATAAACAAAACAAAAATTTTAAATCTAACTAAGCTGCATATAAGAGTATCTGTCACAATCTAAATCAGGCATGTCCAAGCCAACAATCCGCATGTGGCCCTGGACAGCAAGTAATGTGGGCTCCCCCCCTCCTCCAAGATTGTAATAAATATATTTTAAAAGGAAGATTATTATTTATATACATTAATTATATTATGTATTTCATATGCAGCCCAAGACTATTCCTCTTGACTCAATGTGTTCCAGGCAAGCCAAAAGGTTGGACACTCCTGGCCTAAACAGAATATAATAATCAAGCTAGGGAAGTCTCACCCTGTTAATTACCCGTATCACATTAAAATAGTCTGATATGATTATAGTATCTAATGGTAAGAGATGCCCTAGCAAATCTCATTGTGAATGGGGAAAGAGAACACAATAAAAACTTTATGAGAAAGGAGGAAATGTACTGCCTTGTTCTCTTCCCAAAAGTTCTGGCTTTCCAAATTTTCCAAACATTTTCAGGCTGCTGATCTATCTGGTCTATGAACCTTAACAAAATTGCCTTCATTTATTATTGTGATGGCCCTACTGACCTCTACAATAGGGTTGTGTTTTGTATTAAGATGCATTTAAGAATATACACCCTTGGAAAATGATTTGGAAGAAATGTTTTGGATCCTGTTAAATACAGCACCAACACCTCTCCACTCTTCAGTGGGATAACCATTACTTTTTTTAGATGTCTATGGCACCTCGGGAATAAAAGATGCCACAGATTTCAGTAATCAGCTAATTAAAGTTAATCTAATTCCTACACCCGTGTGGTGTCATATATTTAGGAATATAAATCTAAGTTGCTTTTTTTAAATTTTGAATATGACTCCATCCAGCTTCCACTCACTAGATCAAAGCTGTTTCTTCATGGATTGAAATGACTGTGATCATGCTCAAATAACCTGATAGCATTGTTTGGGACTCCTAATAAAGGGAATTACGAATTAGGGAAGAAAAGACTGTAGGTCACTCTGACTGGCTCAATGCTCTTATTACTTCTGCTAAGGCTCATAGCTGTGTTTAACCTTGATTTTTTGTCCTGGCAACCTGCTCTCTACCCCACCCACCCTGCACCTAAAGATATATTTTGGATGGAGTGTGTATGAGGTGGCCTTTTGGATTAAGAAATTCAGTTACCATGTAAAAGAAGGGAAGATGTCTGGATGAAGGGCTTTTCTTGATTATGTTGAGACTTTCCATTTAAAATCAGAGATCACAAATGAATTAACTTATCTCAGCCCAGTCTCAACAGGAGACACCATCTATCTCTACTTTACAACACAGTCCCTTTAACAGTTACAAGGTTCCACAAGCATTTGCACCACTCAAATGACCCAGACTGTGTTAATGACTCTCTAAAATAATGCATGCAAATGACCAGCTGTCTGTTAAGGAGAATAAATCCTTCCATTTTCCATCATCCAATCAGAGCTGAAGAAGCTTCTTGGATGAGAAGAGAAATGTCTTCAAAGAAAAACAAGGAAATCTAGTTGCCTCTTGAAAAAGCACCTTTGAGGCATTTATCCCCAGAACTTTGAAGAAATGTATACTACAATAGATATAGCTTAATTTTCAATTCTGAGCTTTGGGGGAAGAGTGTAAGCAAAAACAAGAAGCTTACAACAAATCCTTCAGGAGATACTTCTGTGGCAGAAGCACCCAATACACACAGCAGTATCCTGAAGAAAAAGTAGTTAAGAGAGCCAAAAGTAAAGATTTACAACATCACGCAAACATCAGGCAAATGGGGGACTTAGTCCATTCAAATAATCCATGGGTTTCCAAATCTGGATGCACTTATTTATAATATCATTCAACTGAATCTCAACCTCAGATACACCCATGGCAGGGCTGGCTCAAGTTGGAACAATTTAATAGGGCTTTCCAGCAAGAAAAAGGTTTACTTCAGGATCTTGATGGACTTACTTCTTCCTGTTGGGCCAGTCCCCACAGAAGGGGTTGTGCTGCCAGTCTGTGAAGATTCGCTTCCTGTCCTTGACCGCTCTTGGTTTTCTTCACTACGCCAGCTAGGATGCCTAAGAATATATACAGATAAATAAGTGAGGATGCAGTTTTAGGACACTGTTATAAAACTCTCCTCCCTCCCTTCCCCCAGTAGGTTAAGGTAGTGGTGCCTATCACACAGCAAATAATTTTTCAAGGAAAGTTAAAGACACGGGGCTGTTCAGGATACAGGTGTATTTGGCAGTGTTTGACCAAGTGCAGATGAATACAAGTAGTCCTTGACTTACAACAGTTTGTTTAGTGACCGTTCGAAATTCCAACATCGTTGAAAAAAGTTACAACAATTTTTCACATTTATAATGGTTGCAGAATGCCCATGGTCACATGATCAAACTTCGGACTCTTGACAATGGTTTCATATTTATGACAGTTGCAGTGTCATATGATCCCTTTTTGTGACCTTCTGAGAAGCAAAGTCAATGGGGAATCCAGATTCACTTAACAACGGTGTTACCAACTTAACGACTGCAGTGACTTGCTTAACGAAAGTGGCAAGAAAGGTCCCTTAAAATGGGACAAAACTCACATAACAGTTGTCTCGCTTAGCAATGGAAGTTTTGGACTCAATTATGGTTGTAAGTCGAGGATTACCTATATATGTAGTCTATGTGCAAGATTGTCATCCTAATTTTGAACCGCAGACGCTACCTTTCTGAAAACTACCATTTTCTCTGCAGAGAAGATAGGCTTCTGCTGCTCACCGTTCCCGGGGCCGCCTGTCTAGCCTGGGTTTATCGTCTTCCAGTTGGCGCTGCAACTTCTCTTGCTCCTTTTGTAGCCTTTCTTCTACTTCACGCTCTCTTGCAGCAGTGTCCACAGGCTTGGCTCCTCCAAAGATGGAAGCTGCACGGCTAGACTGACTCACAGGGGCTACAGTTGTATCTTCTTCCTTGGGAGTACTCCGGGGCTTCAAATTCAGTTTTGGCCTCTGAGTAGAACCTAAGAAGGGGGAGGGGGGTGGGGGGGAAAAAGTAAAATAAAGTTGGAGAAATTAATGGTATGCACACTTGTGCATGAAAGACACAATAAATCCTCAAGAGTTGAGGGAAATCCAACAGCATAAGACTCATGAAACTTCAAACAACTTGCTTACCTAAACTAGGCTGCAGAGAACTTCAGGACTACCAAGAATCAAAAGACAATATTTCTGCAAGAGTTCTTCCACCCCCACCCCCACATAACAGCAATCTACTTGAGACACTTCTCCCACTAACTTTTTGTGTTTTGAGGTCAGCATACTAGAACATGGGGGGATATGGATAAGAGAGAGAAAAAGGACTGCTTGGGTGGAAACTTAATTCCAGATGTCCCAAAGGTGCTTTTTCAAGAGGCAACTGGGCTTTGTTTTTTCTTTGAAGACATTTCACTTCTCATCCAAGAAGCTTCTTCAGCTCTTGGAGGAGAAGTGAAACGTCTTCAAAGAAAAAACAAAGACCAGTTGCCTCTTGAAAAGGCATCTTTGGGACAGCCATAACCTGGATGACTAGAGAATCTCCGAAGACATTAATTCCAGATGGGTTCCTCCGTGGCTAGGTGAGATCAAAAGTATAGGACAACAGAACCAATTACAGCAGAGCTGTCAAACTCAGGGCCCACAGGCTGGATATGTCATGCGCTAGCCACGGCCACACCTGCTTTAGCAAAAGGGGAAAAAGTCATGACGTCATGAGTTTGACACCCCAGGATTACAACAACAACAAAGGCTCAGCTCTCCTTTCTTGATACCATGAAAAAGTGTCAGGCCTACCTCTCTCATCCCGCCGGCTGTCATCCCTGTAATAGTCATCCCGCGAGCTGCTGCTCCACCTATCCATTCGATCATCCCGCCTCTCGTAACGGTCCTCATAGCGGTCACCGCCACCCCTGAAATCATCGTCCCGGCGGTACCCACTGCCAAAGGCTCTTCTGCCACTGCCTGACCTCGAGTCGAAACCTGCACAGGAGCAAAGTTATCCCAGCAGTTCTTTCTTGCACAATATGAAATGTGTTATAGCAGACGACAAAAAGCTTGAGAAATAACATTCATTTAAAGTTTTCACAAGATATTTCATGGAATTTGCTGCACCAACATTAGCATAGTGACTCCTTTGTAAAATGCCTTGAGAAAAAAGCATAACATGGTCATCTAAGGAAACCTAGATCAAGAAAATGACTCCCGTTAAAACACATCCTTCTAAAGTCCTGATGAAGTTGCACATAGTCAGACCTGGATAGTAATGTTAGATTAAGGTTTGAAGAGGATTTTACACACAATTTGCAAGACATTCAAAGATGCACCTCAAGAAAGCAGTGCAAAGCTAAGAGAAAAGCAATGGGAAAAGGCTAGATTTTATAATTAACAACAGCTGAAGGGTTAGTTAGTTAGAACTTGTATATCAGTTTTCCCACATTTACCAGATTCTTACAATCATGGGGTTCTTTGATTTTGTGGAAATCCAGTCAGCTGTGCTTCTTCAACCAAGAATTAAACAGACCCACAGAGCTGTATTTAACTTCACATACTGAATCACTCAACCTTGGGAAAAACCAATAGTCCTATCATCACCAGAAGCTAGGAAAGAATCAGGACCCAGAAGTAATAATCTCTTATTTACTTTTAAATCTTATATATCCCTAACCAACAGAACAACAAATGAGACAATGTGACAAGATACTATTGTGCAGGAACGAGCAAGATTAATTATGTACAGTAGGTGAGTATTTTTCAAACTAAGTATGGCTCTTTTCAATTCCAGAGCAACAAATGATTGCTTCTGAGATAATATTTTCTCCTTAACACTTCTCTGCATCTCACATCCAAACTCCAATTATGCTCACTTTCAATGGAGAAATGCCTTTGAAGTCCCCTATGATAAATTAGGATAAACCTGAATTATTTTGTGCCAGAATAATGAAGGAGAGGATACAGGAATGCAAAAGCAACACAGATACAGCTATATGAAAATCAAGTGCTACCTAAGTGCCAACCCCGAGAATGAAATCAGGCAGCTACAGTACCTCCCCTGTCATAGTCTCTACGATCGTCATAACGGTCTCGGCCTCCAAAGCGATCCGTATCTCTTCGGGCACCACCATCACGGTACCGGTCTGAATCATAGCGATCACGGTCCCGATATCCTAAGAGAGAAAATAAAATTTATTTAATTTTACACAAAATAAATGCTGAGCAATTACTTTCATAAAAGCATCTAACATAATGAGTGGTAAGATGACACGTTTTAGGCTCCATCAAGGATTGCTTCTTTACGCATTAATACTTTATATCCCAGCATTATGTTTATACAATACACTCAAGGTAACTTGTAGCAATTAAAATAAAACTTCCTCTTTACGACCCTGTACTCCCTCAATTTGGAGTAGAATTTGGGTGACTGGATAGAGCTGAGCAAAATACAAAATATAGGGCACAATAAAAGTACAATTAAAATGTATAATTAAAATCAGCACAATTAAAATTAATGCAAAAGTTTGAGGAAAGGGATTTTGCCATTTTCACAAACTTTGGAAGATTGGAAAGTCAACAGCTGATTTTTTGTAATCTGAGTGTACAGCACATTCATAAGAAATAATATTGTTTTCATTTTGTCCAGTGAGAAAAACACTTGCTTTTGAAAGCATTGCATATACCAAATGTATATGGTAAAAACATGATGTGGCTTGTTTCCATCAAATGATTACATTTTATTATATACCCTGGAAAAAAGAATTCAAATTAGAGGTAGTCTTTCGCCATGCTTTTAATTGCTGTATGTAGTAGTAGTAGTAGTAGTAGTAGTAGTAGTAGTAGTAACAATAATAACAACAATAATAATAATTTATTTGTGGTCACAGACCAAAACACAAGTACAACAAAAGAACATGGGAAAATTAGTCATGAACAATTGGTCACCAAAAACTTGACTAAGGGGAATTACAATTCTCCTCTGATGGTTACAGCTTTTTAAAAAAAATTGGAAACCAAAGAAGTGATGTATGAGGAGCCATCCCCTAGACAATATAAGAACAAATTACTAACATTGGATCGAGAAGGGTTCTGTTTCAAGGAGAGAGAGTAACTTAGATCTGCCTACGTTATACATAGGGCAATATAAAAGGACATGCTCCACAGTTTCAACCTCAGCTCTGTCACAAGGGCATAGCTGCTCATTAATCGGAAGCCTCTTAAATCGCCCATCCAGTAGTGCTGAAGGCAAGACATTAAAGCGAGTTAGGGAGAAAGCTCTTCTATTCTTGGGAATGGTTAGAGTGTAAAAATAGGAAGCCATCCTCAGTCCGTAATTATTAAATTGGCTGAAGATCAAAGGGGAGCAAGTTTTGTTAGCTCTGGCTCATAGATATTGCAAGTCAATGTCCACAAGCCGTTGGACTACCCTAAATTGGCCGTCCTTAAGGCCATAATCTCCCAGGGCATCCCCCGTAAAACCTAGCAGGTGTAATTTCTTCATCAGCTCCCTCTCCTAATGAGAAAAATGAGAGTCAGCAAACGCCAGGGAGAGGTAGCTACCAGGAACTGCCAGAAAGAGCATCCGAAACCACCATTTAAAGGTGTTAATCCACGCCATACATTCGACTGATCGAGTGCCCAGTTCCAGGTACATCGGAGCAAAAGCAACACAAGGAGGAAGATCCAGAAGTTTTCTAAGAAAGACAGCCTGGGTTCTTTCAATACAATCCTTGAAGCCCCGTATCCATATGGGAATTCCGTAAAGAGTTTGTGCCAAAATTTTGGCTTTGTAAATACGCAGAGCGGAAGGAATAAACTGGCCTCCTTGGGTATAAAAAAAATCTTAAAATCTGCCGGTGACTACAGGAGGCCGAATTCAGCACCTGGGTTCGATGTCTAGTCCAAGCACCGGTGTTCTGAAATTGTAATTGCTGTATATAGTATACAAAGCAGTCTTGATCAGGCCCATTAAATTGTATTATTTAGCTTTTCTACATTGCTTTCACGTGGGTATTTATTTTATCCACCTCTATTATTTTTTGCAAATAACACAAGGCAGTGAACACATTCAACATACCTTCCTCCTTCTATTTTCCCACAACAACCTATGAAGTGGGTTTGGCTGAGAGTGTATGACTAGTCCAAAGTCACCCAGCTGGCTGGCTGTCTTTAATGGCTAAGGTAGTACTTGAACTCACAGTCTCCAATTTTCTAACCTAGTGCTTTAACCACTGGACTAAACTAGACTGATCAAAATCCAGACAATTGGCAGTCTCCCTGCATTTACAACCACAGGAACATTTCAATTCCCCCCCATCTATCTCCCCCCACCCCACATCTCTGCCTTTTTGGCCCCCAGAATTCAGCAGCCCCATGTCCTGCTGCCCCCAGCTGACCTTCCACGTTTCCTTGCTGGACATGCTCTGATCAAGTATGCCCAGCCTGGCCATTCAGGAGACAGCTGCTGGTTTCATGAGGCCTCCCTCCTGAGATGCCATGCAGTGATTCCCTCAAGAGATCTTGGGAAGGAAGCATCATGTGGCCAGCAGCTGCCTTACTAAACTGCTGGGCTGGAGTGGCTGCAGTTTTGCGCTGCATAGCTGGGCCGGGCCGGGGCAGCTAAGTCTTCCTGGGGTGGCTGTGGCTTTTTACACTGCTGGGCTGGGCAACTGATGATTTGCACAGTTGGGCTGGTTGAATGCTATAGCTCGGGGGCTTCTTATGGCTCAAGTTGTGGCATGCCAAGAAGCCCTCATGCTACAGGGTTCTGGGGTTGTTTACTGCCTCACAAGGCGGGGTGAAGGGGGAGAGATGAAAGACAGGCAATCTGGGTGGGCCGTTGGTTAGCAACTGGTGGGACATGATTAATGATGGCAACAAGGGGTGTAAGGATTGCCATTGCTAAGTGATGCAATCATATCTTTTATGGCCACATTTATGATGGAAATTTCAGTCCCAATTGTAGTAGTAACTCAAGGACGACCTGTATTATGTTGCATTTCAAGATTTCCTCAAACTTGTTGTACAACTGGATGTATTTTGAAATCTAAGTATATGTTATGGGTACTCTTGCAAAATACCTACTTTGGAGGGCATGATAAAACAGGTGTAAGGTATGGAGATGCTGCCTCTTGTGAGAGGCCCTCTGTCCTCTGGAATGGCCTCTTCTGTGAAATTAATAGCTTTCCAGAAGTTAGTTAAAACCAAGTTATTTTGGCTCTGAATTGTGACATAATCAGAGATGTGTGATGCACTTTTAATTTAACTCAATTTTAATTTTTACCTAAATACTGTTAAAACTTAAACATGGCTTAAGGTGTGATTTCACTGAAGGCCATCTGATAGGGATTGGTTGGCTTCCTTGTGCAGTTGGTTGGCCAGTGTAAAAACAGACTGAACTAGATGGGCCAGGGGACCAATCCAGCGGGGCACTCTTACAAAAAACATGTTATAGTCTGTAACCTAGTAATATATCTCCCAACAGCTCAGGGTAACAATATTCCAAATTCATGCAGGAAATTAGGAGGAAATCAAGAACTCACTGTCTCCAAAGCTATCCTCGCTTCTGCGAGGAGGATAATCATCAAAGTTATCTGTAGCGGGACGTGCCCTCCAGTCAGTCTCGAATCTTTCTGAATCCCGATTGCGATCACGGTCTCTGCCAAAAGAGCGATCATCCCTATCTGTAGGAAGAAGGCGAAATGACCCACAATGTTTAAAGAGGCATATCAAATTCATCCAGCTTCATATTTCATAGAGGAAATTATAAGTCCTCTTAACCATAGCAGATGCCATTTGAACTGAAGCATCAACAAAAATTTATTTCGAACAAATGTTTGTAGGTCTTCTTCCAGCCATGGTGAAAGGAGGAACAATAGAAGCAGAATCTAATAATCCCAGTGCTAAAACAATAAACAGTCCAGCATGGCATGACAAAACCACTTAATATGAACAGCAATAGGCAAAAAAACTGCTGAGTTGCTTTATTGGCATCTCTAAAAAAACAGAGCTTCTCTTGTCCCTGATACAGGACTTGACAGCAAAACCTGTAACTTGTCAGTTTTATTCTACAGTGCCCAGAGTCAGTTTGTGTGAGATGGGAAGCCATATAAATTAGACGGATGGAGACAAAGGAGGGGCGGAGCTTTGGAATCAAGAGGGCGAATAGAAAAACTGGCTTACTGTAGGAAGAGATAAACAAAATCTGTCTGATTTCTATAATACATTTCCATTCCAGCTGAATATATCTGAATGTATATAATAAGTCTTTCACGTAGTATAAGGCCTCAATTTACTGAATGCCAATGCTTACCTTTATCCTGAGCTTGATCAGCAACATCCACTCGTATTCTCCTGTTCCCTAGACACTAGACATGCAACAAAATAGTAACTGTTACATTCAAAGATGAAATCTTATTTAACTCGCAGAGATGGAATTACTTAATGGCTGGGCTCATATATTATGCTAAGCTACACATGGTTTTAACTATGGTTTAGTTAACCGTTTGGTTTATACATCATGCTTACCTTATATGACATGGATTGCAAACTATAATGCTATGGATCACGTATCATGCTGTTGTAATTTTATGCATCATGAGTTCCAATAGCTCTAAATGCTGATGAAATTACGCTAGCAAAACCTGTAAATACTATCCATTAATGCCATTAATGCTCACTTGATTCAAATCAAATGCTCATTCGATTGCAACACAATTATGTAGCACTTTAAGAGCAAATACATTTATTTTATTATTTTTAATCCACATTATTCAAGGTGTCACATGACATTTCATTATTTTTCTGCAATAAATAGCACGCCTATCCTTCTGAATACTGAAATTTGTCCCATGTTCTCCACTGTAATTATAAACTTTCATTGATGCAGCTATACTCAGAATCACCACAGAAATAGAAAATGCATTGAATTAAAACTAGCACGTGTTCTCTCTTGGAATCTGGGAATCTGTTAAATTATCAAGTAACTTTAAACTAAAAGTGGATTTGATAGTCTCCCTTTCAAAAAGGTAGATTAGATTATATAGAATGTAAGTGGTCAGATAGAAAGGACACATTATGTCAAAGTTCTATGTCATATCCTGGACAGAGGAAACCTAGTCATCTTATGGCCTTGAGATATTCTCATAAAATGTATCTATGTTTATTCTGATTCTTTCTTCTGTTCCATACAAATACAACTTATATGTATTTGGAGGTTAAACATTTCACTATCAAACAACAAGGTTATAAGTATTGTGTCTAATAGGCAGTCCTTGGCAAATGCCGAGTAAGCCACGGTTTCATTATACTGTACCCCACTCACTAACTAGTAGTATCCTCTATGTTGCTGGAAAAAGAGAAGGACAATGGAAAAAACTGCATATAACAGAGTAGACATAAGTATTGAGGTAGCTGACTATTCTTGGATTCAGTAAAAGATGCTTCATACTACTAAATAATATAAGCAGATATATATCTGCCGCAAACAATTAAAAAATAAAGAAGAACCCCAAACTATAAAGCACTAATATAAACACATCAGATGAGACTGTATAACATTAGTTATAACCATCCCAGAATAAAAATAAACATGCAAGTATATTATGCACAGCTAATTATACTATTATACATGGAGCCTAGAAATGAAGAGCAAAAGGAATTTTAGTGCCTTCCTATGATTAGCTGATTGATTTGGGCCCATCAAAATGTTTTCAATTCCTAGTCGACAGACAGATGCCTTCATATATTCCATTTAGTTTCAAATACTTGAGAGGCGCACCTAGATCTTGTATTATTAGGTAACTTTTTGATTTGAGTTCTTCCCCTGTGAATCTAGCCTGAATTATGTCTTCAAAATGAAATATTTTCCTTAAAACTCTACCCACTATTTAAATGAAGCAGTTTAACTCTTGACTGTTCTTAACAGTAACGGACTTTGCCTGCATTTGACAAGTTTCATCTCACCTCTTCACTGAAGCTCAAGGCACGGAGCAAGGAGTCTAAGTCTTCAAATTCAGCATATCCAAATCCTTTCAACCTCTCTGGGTTATTAGGCTCTCGGGGCAAACGAACAGCACTTATTTGCAGCTAAATGTAAATTGTGAAAGGAAAATATTTTCAGTAGTTACTTTGTATAAAATTAACATAACAATAGTATTACAGTTCAGGTGTAAAAAAAAAGTGCAGTTAAAAATAATTTATTGTCCCCACTTTGCTGTTGTTTAGAAGAGCCATTAATTGACCTCCTCACTCCAATGCTCGTCATCTTTTATCTTTATTTTTTAATGGATCTTACTGTAATTTCTTTGATTGTTGTGAGCTGCCTATAGTTGCTGAGAGTGAGCAGCACACAAGTTTGAAAGTTTGATAAATTATTACCAAATTACACCCAATTAAAAAAGTAAAAATCATTATTAGTAACGGGCAGAGTGAATCACTTGAAAGAAAGACAGTAATGGATGCAAATATTATTAAGTGTTGTACCTTATGATTCTTGACACTTGGCAAACGTATCTTTTCTTTTATGTACACTGAGAGACAAGACAAATTCCTTGTGTGTCCAATCACGCTTGGCCAATACAAGAATTCTATTCTATTCAAATGCTAGATTTCATTCTTTAAATCAAGTCACTTATTAAGACAGAACTGCATATTATCCCAGAATCAATATATTACCCCTCTTTTTGCAATTATCAGAATTTGGACAAATGTTTAAGTTTATAGGGATTTGGAAGATTGCCTAGTATTTGCAATGTTACAGCAAGAAAGAGATTTCATCAGATTTTTAAATCACACAATTCTTCCTATAAAATTACTTTAAGATCGTTACAGAAGATCCTTGAGAATTGAATAGAAATTTAACACTTTAAAGGCAGCTTTATCAGCCTGTCATGGCCAGCATTTCCAAACAAGAGATATTACTGTTGTGATCACTGCAGAGTGATTACAGCAGCAATTCCCAAATGATATGCCACAAGAGAACTGCCAGTTCTATGAAAATAACTGCCACTGGAAGCCCAGTGCAGCTGCTCCCAGAAAAAGTTGTTGGTTGCCTCTTTTCAGCTCAATGCTCTTCAATCCAAATCTAGATGGGTGGATAATGCTATCCAAAGTTTGACTAAATCACTCATCTCATTCTTAATAAACACCAACAAATTTCCTAATCTCAGACTACAGTAGTCAGGATAGTGACTTGAGTACTATCTCAAAGCAGCTGAGATTGTTTAGGACATCTAAGCTTTAGTCTTAAAAAGAACAAACCCATATAAAAAAAATTCAGGTCTTTTTTTCTTTTCAGGTTCTTGGAAGTTTCACCTATACTGAGACATGATTGTGAAAATTTGAAGAGATACTCTGAATTGACCAGTTCTGTGATAGCACAAATAATCATGGTAGCCTTTTTAGTGTTTCTACTAAAAGCAAACTCCCCAGAGTAGAGATACTTTGACAACCCTTGAGTACACAGGGCTGTTATGCAAGGTGTAATCTCCACTCAAAGATTGTCTAGTATCTCAATTTCACTGAACATTTTTTCCATCTTAACACTAAGAAGAAACAAACATGTTGCCTGTAGGGAAACTCAAGTTATCTCATATACTCACATTAAGTCCTCTGAAGAAATCCTTAATAGATTCTTCTGTTACATCATAGGGCAAATTTCCCAGAAAGGCAGTGTAGGGGGGTGATTTTGGGAGACGGCTTCTGTCAATATTGGGCTCCCGAGCTGCCCGAGGTGCAGTAGGCAGGATGGAACGGTCAATCGGAGGGGCTCGGTACACATCATCATCATTGCTATGCCAGGTGGTGGAAACTAGGAGAACATTTTTGCACATTAACAAACCCAATGATTTTACAAGTAAATACTACGCTAATTTGCAGTAGCACAGCCATTGCTAGGGATGGAGAGAATATCTGGTAAAGAGTGATTACTTCTGTTTACTTTCAACAGTGTTACGTGCAAAAATAAGTATCTTCCAAATTTCTCTTAGTAAAAACACTATAAAACAATATATGAAACTAGCAGGAATGTAACACAATTGCAATTACACAGATAATGAGGATAAAGTAGGAAAAAAACTATTCTTGAAACCAACAGAAGAGAATGTACGTTGCTCAGGGTTGAACTTTGGAGTCTTTGGTGCTCTCTGAGCTTGGCTGTTTCCTTGCAGATACAGTAACTTGTCCTGTCAGGCTGGTGAGGGTGTGGTTTTCTTCCTGGTTTCCTATGTGTCTATAGAGATAAACCATGTTTACACGCCATTCAAGAGACAATGAAAAACTTACAAGGCAATAAGCAGGCCAAAATACATCCACTCCAGCAATCAACACCTAGATAAGAAAGGGGTTAACAACAGACAAAACAATCAAGAAAACAATACCCTAATCAAGGAACTATCAAGGGAAAAAGCAGCATCCTTATAGAGAATGGCAGGGCAAGCTACTATATATAAACAGGGAATAAACCCCACATTTACTAGTACTAAAGATATTACTTAGTTGGGTCTGCAAGCAAACAGCCAAGCTCAAAAAGCACCAAGGACTCCACTATTTCTGAAATTCAAATGTATGATTATTATTTTTTTTAAAAAAATCAATTTTTATTATCCAGCAAGAATATATTAAAATGCCTTTACACACAGGCAAGTTGCTTCTCTTTCTACTCAGCAAATTACAGTGAGTTATTTCTCGGGGAGGATCCTTACTTCTTAGGAAATGTTCCCATTTCATATATGTTTACACAGTAAATCAAAGCTAGCAAAAAGGGCACAGAGGAATGACAAGTTTATCATGCTAGTCTGAAATATTAGGAAGGTGCAAACTTGCCTTCAAAGTAGTGTTGATTTCAGAAATGCTCCAAACAGCTTTAAAGCTCAGCCTACTGTAGTATCTGACAGCTTTTCTTGAATATATGTTTGGGCTATTAAGATTAACAATTTCTGTAAAGGTAGAAACTCTTGTTATCTATTCCACTTTATTTAGTTACTAAAGGGGTTCAAGTTGTTTCCTATCTGAAACACCGAATTTCTGTTCAAAGCAGTTGTTTCACTTTGAAACATGTTATTTTGAGTCAGAAACAAAATGTGCCAAGAGTATTTCAAGCTCAAAATACTACCAGAAGTCAAAACAATTTGAAACCGCTGTTTTGAACCCCACACAATTTTGCCCCCAAGTTGAAATGCTTTCCCTTCCATTAATAGCTGCTTATTCACACAGCTAATAAAAATCCCGCAGGAAAGTTAAGAGGAATAAACCAACAACCTTGCTAAAAATATTAACTAGATGTTTCTGAGTGAACCTTACCTATCAAAGTAAAACATTACTATACGAGGTTGGGAGAGTTAATTTCCTCCTTACCATCTCCTTCCAGGTCATCTGTTTCATCTGCCCAGCTGACTGGTTTTGGAATATAGGTGGTACCACCACCGCCACCGCCGCCGCCACCACCACCATCCTCTGCCAGAAAATCCGACAGAGGCAGGGTCTTCCCCTTCTTGTTCTTCTTCTTAGCTGTAAAAAAAAGGAGAGAGGCAAGTTCAGTCTAAATTTTCTTTCCTCAAAAGATCTGAAACTGAACTGCCTTTCCTCAAGACGTACTAAGGAGGATACCTCAAAACTGATCACTTCTGTTGCAATAAAAAAAATATTCAGTTAAGTATTTTTAGAAGCTGTTTTGAAACTGAAATAAAAGGGTAGTTAATATATCACTATAGAGTTAGGTGGAGCTTCATTTTTGAAACAACAAGGATAAATCCTAAATGCAGTTTTGGAAAATGGGTAAAAAAATCAGTTTTGAATAGTTTATAGCTACTATGCTTTATCTATGCTTCCAATAAGCTTTGCCTACAATATCAGCCTTCAAGCACACCTAAAAAGAATTATAGCTGAAGGAACATACTTTCCATTTCCTTTATCTGCCTTTTCAACTCTATGTAAGTGGTAGCTGTGAAGAGCCTGTCCAAAGTTATGTTCTTATCTGCTCAACAATGGAAGTTTGGGGGGGAGGGGGGGTTGTTATTGTTTTTAAGTAAGTTAAGAAATTTGTCTGTCGACTTCCAGGAGAGATATTGTGAAATGAAAATGGAGAGCCAACAATCATGGCAAAGACCAAGGAACTGGTCAGTAGAACAGTTTCTTGGAATCCCTCCAGAAAAGGAGAGGGTGAGAAATCTTCCATGTGTGCTTGGGGCAGCTACTCCTTGTAAGGAAACCTCAGGGTAGAGGTTTTGCCCATGTTTGAAAGCTGGAAGATGACAGAATCAGCCATCTTGTTTGAAACCACAGAGGAGCTTTTAAAGGACACTTAAGTTCAAAAAATGTCACCTCTAATCACTTTCAGAAATTGCTTATTAAAACCTTCTTGAAGTTATTAGAAACCTTTAAAACTCATTATTTTCAATTCTGAAAAAACAAATTTAAAAATTTCAAAGAATTTGAAACAAACAAAAAACTAAGTAAGATTTTAACTTAAAAAAAGTTATAAATGGAATAAGGATCCTAATAAATTTGGAATATTGGCTTTTACTTTAAGATTTTTGAAATTAACTGTAAAAAAAATGAACAGCTTGTCAAGCTTCTAATTTGATTGTTTTTGGCTATATTGGTTATTGTAAGTCAGAACAAAGATAAGTAATTGTTTTAGAAACTGGACATTAGAAGGAACTAAAGATCATAAGAGAAGAAAAAATGATGCCAGTGCTGAGATTTACAACACAATACAAAATATTAAAATATAGAAATATTAGAGATAGTTGAAAAATGGAGCAGAAATTAGTAAATATATTATTATTACCTTTGTAGTCAGAGTACAACATGTGAACAATGAGACTGGCTATAAGATCAACACAGTCAGTAATTATGTCTGCTTCTATGGATAGACTAAAAGATGTTAGTGAAAGAATGGAATAAATTTTATCTGACAAGACAGAGAATGTAGTAAAAACTGAACTACAAGAGAATGATTTGGAAAAGGATGCTTTACTGACTTTATACAAAAGAATTTGCTTGCGATTTAAAATTTAAAAGGAAATAGAAATTATAAACCAAGAGAAGACATGAAAAATGTATTCTTATTGGATCTATAAAAGAGGCTCGTTCAAGACTTGAAGCAATCTGTGCAATCGGATAAAAAAGAATGAAAGAGAAATCAAATCCAACAACCATATTTGATTGGATTAAAGATTAAGACTGTTAGAAGTAAAAGGAAGGAATACAAAGTTAATTTCTCTAATCAGAGTTAAAAACCATCATTTTGTGCACTTTTTTCTTTTTTCCTATTCCTATTTCTTTCTCTTTTAATTAACATTCTTAATAAATATTTTAAAAAAGAAACTTGCTTGTCAATAAATGAATTTGCAAGAGATCCTTATAATTTACAAGCTACAGTCTTTAAACAACAAAACTTTCTACAGTTATCATACAATTCACCGAACAAGAATAGCTACATGTATTCTTAGGGATGTGCAATTCCTGTATATGTTGTAGTTTTTGTTCAACTCACTGTTCATAAACTCAAGACATTTCAACTGACCTTTGATTTCTAAGAAATACGATAAAAAAAATCTGAATCTGGCCCATACTTCTTAAAAACAGTAAAAACAAACAAATCTACAGCACTCCTGAAACAGCTGGGAATGTATGGTTTCTATGTTAATAATTTCTCATTTTTGCAAAGTTGATCAGTACTCATGTATCTTCACAACACACAAGATAGGCAACTGATTAATGAAATGCCAAATAAACATAGCTGTATCACTGTTCGTATTAACCCCAAACAACCTTAGAGTTAGTCAAAACTGCAAGTCATGGTAAGGCAAACCCCACCATAGTATAGCTTACCATAATATGTGCAGAAAACCAGAAAATTCTAACCAAATTTGTTCTCAAGATTGAAAATTCTCTATTTGTAAAATTCACATGTTAATATACTTTTAAACACATGACAGAGGTCTCAAAATTCAGATAAGGGAAGGATCTGGGTCTATAGTAGCTATTTGTAGGTTGATGAATAGAATTCAGCTGTCAAGCATAAAGTCCTGTTAATTTAAGAACTATTTTGATTTAAAAGTTAAAGTGTCACTATTTGTGCAGACTAATCATACTCCAAAAATATCTAATTCATTAAAAGTATGTATATATTGCTTATTTAAAACCCCCGAAGCAGTGATTACAATAGCATAAATGAAAACAGAATTAAAAACAGTAAAAAGTCATACAGATCAGGGTGGCCTAAAAAAATTCCCAATGAAAAGAGAGATATATGATGAGAAAAATTAAGGAGATATAATGATGAAAAAAACAAATGTAAAAAGGTATAAAATAGGGGTGTCAAACATGAGGCACATGGGCTGGATACAGTCCGCCCAGGCTACACCCACCCCGACTCTGCAAGGGCAAAAACTATCCCAATACATCACTATACAGCCTGCGATGTGATCATGTTTGACACTCCTGGTATAAAGGATTTGGGGGGGGGGGGGAGATCCCTATTCCCATTTCAATTTATGCTAAATAATGCTATATTATAAAGCACTCTTGCTTTTCAATTCCTAGGAGTAACTAGTGGTTGCTTCAAACTTCTTCTGGAGCAAAAGAATATGAGCTCAGGACATGGATGAATGCCTTTCTCTAAAAGCTCATATCACAAAGACATTCTACAGTGTGCTAAGATTTCCTTTATATTTGCATTATTCTTAAAGGGCAATGTCAACACTGCTGTTGCAGATAAACAATGCAGATATTGTCTCTGCAATTACCAAGAAAAACTAATAAGGAAGCAACATTAAAAGAATCCAGTGCTAGTAAGAGTACATTATACAACACCTTTACTAATATTTCAGGATGCCAGCATTTTCTGCTAGGGTTTTATCTTCTCCTCTACAACAGTTGCACCCTTAAAATTTCTGCATGAAGAGTAAGGCATTAAGCCAATATATAAAATGGATTGGCAATGCTTTACAATATTGAATATTTCAGCTGCTGCTCTTGGTTCACATTACTTACTTTCTTCTGCAACCTGCATAGTAATTGGTCAGTCCCTGACCAAAGATAAACGGCATGGTTTTAAACTGTTTTCTCCCTCCCCTCTCTTATTAAGAGTGTAAACCCTACAGACATCTTACAGAGACATTTTTATTTGCCTCCATCATGCCTCCACATTGTGATAATTTCAATTACGTCATCACATTATGACTTCATGGTAAGACTGGCAAAAGATGTGCCTTGAAGCATATGAAAGTTGCCTTATTTGTATCATTATCTATACTTTCTAGAT
Source organism: Hydrophis major (assembly GCA_033807585.1). NCBI lineage: Eukaryota > Metazoa > Chordata > Lepidosauria > Squamata > Elapidae > Hydrophis > Hydrophis major. The sequence continues at coordinate 220,907,702 of CM066329.1, forward strand.
ATAAAAAGCTCCACAAACAAGCATTGCATATCCAGAGGAGGCTGGAATCCTTGAGGCCAATTAGATTCTATATTTTAAACAGAATCATAGGACTACAGACTAGACTCTGATAAACCATTTCTATCTGAGAAAAAAGCAATGATAAATCGCTTCCATAATGCTACCAGGAAAATTACATGGGTGTGTATCTATGAAGTCATGATGAACAAAGATTGCCTTAAAGATTTGACTATCATAGAGGAGAGACACTGGTGCATAATAGATGCTGTGAATACAAGGCTCCAGGTTTAATCACTGGCATAAACAACCAGATTAGGGAAGATCTAGCTGAGACTCTGGAAATACCAAAACAAATCATAGTAAATACACTCTCTTTCAGATTCCAATTAAAAATGTAAACTTTTCATATAGATGTGTTTGTGAGATCATAACAACAAAAATGGGTTCTTGAATAACACTGAACACTTTTTTTTTTTTAATTTCACCCTAGTGTATATATGAATGCTGTAATTTATAAACCAGGATTTTAGGTTTAATAAAGTATATGAAAGGCTGATTTAACCTTATAAAATTCTTCTGCTAATGGAACTGGAAGGGAAGCCAATTGTATCTCCTATTTTCAGCCTCTCACATAACCTCAAAATCTGCTCTGGCAGGTTTGGGAACTGTAGCGAGCTGTAGGAAGAAGCACAGAGGTAAAAAAATATTGTGAAAATCATTTTCAAGGTATTGGAAAGCAGACTGCCTTTATTCTGCACTACTCTGGGAGAAGAGTGGACACTATAGTTTAAGGACTCTTAATTACTCCATTAAAAAAAAAAAATCTGGCTCTGTTTTACAGGCCCAACTTAGCTACAGTTAACCATCACAAATGTGTAGCCAAAATGTATGTTTGTAGTATCAAATGAAAACACAGTTCTGAAATTCCACTGTTGTTCATTTCATATCACTTTTGGGATAAAAATATAAAAACAATGTTCAATTCCATAATCACACTATCATTGGATTGTGCGCATTCAGCAGTTTGCTTTCAAAAATATAAACCAAACAAAGATATAAAGGTAATTTCCACCTACGATGTCAACATGATATACCTAATTACACAAATCTCCATTCTTTCAAGACCAAGAGTTAATTTCAGCTATACATTTTGTTTTGCCATCTAAACTGTTCTCCAATCCCTATAAGCACTCCCTGTTGTGAATACAGCAGCTTAAACATAAGACAAAATTCTGTAATAATTCATGTTTAAGTGTACTAAGCTCCTTTCCATACCATTTCCTTATCTGATGCTTCAGACTAAGGTAGGAAAAGGTTGCTATGCCTTTTTAGCATCATAGTACACTTGTCAATTTTTTTCTTGACTTTCACTTTTATATCCCACAATGCTCAAAATCCATGGTTCCTGAAAAGCTTCTACTCCATTTCTACTATCATTTCTCCTTAAATAAAATGAAGCATTTCCCATAACCCAATTTTAGTCCTGTTCATTATATTAAAGCTGAACATGGAAAACATAATTAAGATAGTCTCCCATCCCATTATAAATTAACCTTTTACAAATTACCCTCATCCTAATTTTTTCCTCATTTTTCCTATTCTTAAAAACTAATCCTAAAAGCTTACAGTGACATCATGATATACTATATTTACAATTTACTGTAAGTTAGCTATTTCAACACATAACTGCCACTGAAATACCAACACTTGTTTTATAAAGGAACAGCTCTGTGCAACTATTACCTGAAGCCAAAAATACATGTTTATTTTTGAAACCAAACCATAATTTCAGACAGAAAAAAACACACCATTTATCACAAAACTCCAGATTTTAAAGAGCTGTAAAACTCATCAGAATGCTTTGAACTATTTCTTGATTAGTAACTTTGGCTAAGAGAATTCTAAAGTTATAATGCACTCTTACTCAGAGACCTTTATGCAATATGAAAAAAGTGCATCAAATCTTGGAAAGGAGCAAAAGGCTTTTTTTCCACTTTAGAATGCAAATAAAATGCTTGCTGAAACCATTAAACTGAAATATATTTTTATGTGATATGGTCTGATTTTACAACGTTATACACAAAAGGACAACTTTTAAGCTGTTTTCCCACTTCCTTTCAACAAAGCTAGAGGCTCCAACTGTTTCTGCACCATAAAGAGGTTCACTGTTGTGCAAACAAGTGTTTCAAAACCTTAAAACCAAAGAAAAAGAAACCTTAAAGACCTTGGATAAATCTAATCTTTATCCAACCTTTTTTCTTATACTGATAGCAGATGTATTGTAAAAACTACAGCAGTCAAACTCTTCAGATCTTATTTAGTATAACAGCAAAATTTTTCATTTTTTCCTGGCAAAGATAAGCATTTGGACAGAAATGTTTCAGTAATGGAATAAAATAGAACCATATTTTGTTAACCGAAATGTTGGGGGCTAAGAAGGGAGTGCACTCTTATGGTTCTAGCACAATGAGAAAAAAGTCATGCCACAAAAGATTCTCTCTTTGCTTGGGAATCTTTCACATTTTGTTTGAAATATGAATATTTCAGATATATAATGTCCCTTCCTATACTAAAGATAGTTTTGTATTTTGTACATCTTCCTACAAATATGTTCTCTAGGCTGCCCTGGTAAAGATCAAATGAAAAATATAAAATAACAAAACCTTTCTAGATGCACCTTTGGGGAAAGAAGATCTCACCTGGAGGGAACCCCCCCCCCCCCACTGTTAGCACTATTTTGAAAAACAAAATAGGTTTGATGTAAAAAAAGCAGGTTTATAAAGTGATAAATAAACCTTAAAGATTTTCAGAATTCCAGCATGTAGCAAATTGTTCCCATATTTACACAACTGACAATGAATTTTGCAGACAGCTTTGGGGCAATAGAATCACGTTGGTATAGTGTTTAAAACATTAAGCTACAAAGCGGAAAAGTGGAAATTTCTAGTCCAGCTTTAGGCAAGGAAAGTGGGGTGACTATGAGCCAGTCATTCTCAGTCTTAGGAAGCAGGCAAAGGCAAACACTTGAAATTTTTCCAAGAACATTGCAACAATTTTTCCAAGCAATCACAAAAGTTAAAACTGATCAACACTAATTCAAACACACATATTTCAAATCAACACTGATCTGTACAGGCATTGGGCCTGGGGCATATATGTCAGAGTTGTGGGAAAGCCCAAAGTTTCAACTGTGTTGGTCAGTTTCATGTGCTAACAAACTGGGTGTTGGTCATAGAGTGCGCAACCTTGCAACAGGACTTCTGTTTAAGGCAAAGGATCAGTTACATTCAGGGAATTGCATAACAGAGTTTAAACAAATCTAAGCCTTTTACATGGTGCTATTCCTAAAAGGTTTAGATTACTGTATAGAACTAGTTTGGTTTCAGTGGTTAAGGCATCAGTTAGAAACTGAAAGACTGGTCCCACCTTAAGCACAAAAACAGCTGGGTGACCCAACTTGGGCTAGTCATTTTCTCTTCACTCCTAGGAAGAAGGAAGTGGCAAACCATTTGCCAAGAATACTGCAGGGACTTGTCCAGGCAGCCTCCAAGAACTGGACATCATTGAACAGAAAGGAGAAGAAAAAACCCCACAGTATTTACATAGTACTTTTTATCTGCTGGATTTCTAGCATAAATTAGTGAATGGTGCAGTCAAATTACAGTATACTTTAGAATACTTCTACAAAAATATTTACAGTATACTGGCTAGCAATCAATTTCTATTGCAATTGTATTTGTTTTGTAATTATACGTACATTTTTAAAAAAATGTGCACTCTATGCACCCAGTTGGGAAGAGGGATTAAGATCCCTAATTAAATGTTTTTAATTAGCATGCTTCAATTTGTCATTCTTCTTCTGGGGAATCACATCTAAATCTTTTTTGCCACATTCCTTATGAACTGAGAACGCACCCTAAAAACATACAACTTCCTAGATAAAATGTAGATGAAGGTAAAATTATTGGAATTCAAAAAGCTGCTTTTTGGAGAAACTTTCTGCCGGTACTAATCTTCTGAGAATGTGATAAAATTCTTGAAGTCTAAATATTCTTCTAATATGTTTCATCAATAAAGCTACAATAGGAACAATCCTGCTATCTGGTAATCCTATTAAATCTATCCCAGATCTATCATTCTTTTTCCAAAAATATATTTTGGGCAAATAGTGTAGGCAGTAATGTTGAGGCAGTAATGGCAGATAAGGGAAAATAACTAGAAATAGGAAGTATATATCCTGTGTGTGTGTGTATACATACATACATATATATTCTGTGCAGATGATAACATTCTACCACATGAGAAACCCTGCACATATTAAAAGCCTCAAAATTAAATCACAAAATTATATTCAAGGATCCTGATAATATATTACAAGCCCATGTATTCCTCCCAAGGGCAAAACTACATAAGCAGCATTATCTGAAGTACACATATAACAGCATAGTCAAAACTACTGGGAGAAAAAATGATTGCAGGGTACACTTTATCTATTCATATAAGATAACAAAATGCTAAAGTCATCCAATCACTTCATATTTTAATGAGGGACGCCATTCATGAATGTTTCCCAATAGTAAACACCCACCCACAAAGACTTATGAAGGCAGAGAAACATACAATGCAGAAGCTCTACCCCAATGCGTCATGATTTACTGGCTTTCTAACTTAAAAAAGAAAACTGTTTTAAATTAGGACTGTAGCAGGAAGACAGGGGAGGGCAGGGGAGCCTGGCAAGCTCTGGTCTATGAGGTCACAAAGAGTCGGACTTGGTGACTGAACAACAAAAATTGTTTTAAAAGCCTATAAAAAAATTCTATAGATCGGACTGATAAAAAGAGTTCATTTTACCACATTATCAATATGCCACATTTCCCCCCCAAATTGTAGTGGTGGTGCATGAATAAGGCTCTCTATAATGGACATGCATGCATTATGGCAAATGTTACAAAGATAACACAATCAGCACATAGAATTATTCTAGGAAGAGCATGAATATAAAAACCATTTTTAGAAATACAGGTAGTCCTCGACTTACAATAGTTTGCTTAGTGACCATTCAGTTACGGCACTGAAAAGTGACTTTATGACCATTTTTCACTTATGACCGCTGCAGCATCCTCACGGTCATGTGATTTAGATTTGGCTGCTTGGCAACTGGTTCCTATTCATGACAGTTGCCTGTTATGTGATCAAAAGTCAGGTGCTTGGGCCAACTGATTCATCCTTATGACCCATTGCTGTGTCCCAAGGTTATGCGATCACCTTTTTGTGACCTCCTGGCAAGCAAAGACAATGGGGAAACCAAGGTTCACTTAAACCATTGTGTTAACTCATTTGAACAACTGCAGTGATTCACTTAAAGCACACCTGGGGAGAAAAGTCATAAAAGGGGGCAAAAACTCCCTCAACAAACTTCTCCCTTAAGCAACATAAATGCTGGGCTCCACTGCGGGTCGTTAAGTTGAGGCCTTTACCAGTTATACAGTGCGTTTTGTTGACGAAGTGCAGAACAGCAGGTAAGGGAAAAATAACCTTGTGCAGAATTGAGCCGTCCATGGACTAGGCAGTGCCTCTCCCCGTCCCCCCCCAATTTCCGAGGGAAAAAAAGGGAAGGCCATGCCTTCTTCCCATTCCTTAAGAGAGGATAAGGAGGACCACCACATCACGATCTCCATTAAACCCTTTTCGGAACCTTTGCAGTGTTGTTTTCCACTATCGCCCCCCCCCCCCCCCCCCCAAAAAAAAAAAACCCTCCTCCGTTCAGCAAAACCCTTTAAGGGCAGCCTCCAAGGTAGGCCGGATCTCCTTACGTCATTGCGAGAGATTCACAGCAAATGGCCGAGGGCCCCAAGCCACCTCATGTGCTCATGTGACACCCCCCCCCCTTACAGACAACACATTCCCGACAGGAGGGTTTCCTAACCGGCCCCTTCCGAGCCCAGAAGATAAAAAGATATTGGGAGAGGAGCATTGGCAGAAAGCAAGCGGGGTTTAAAAAATTTAAAAGCCCGGGGGGGGGGGAGGAGAAACGACGGGCTGCTCGTGTCTCTTTCTCTGCAGGCGGGGGAGAGAAAGGACGCCCCAAGTCCCACTCGCGACGTGTCCCGCGGTGGGGGAGCCATCCGGAGCTGCACCCACGTGGGTGCCGCCCAGGTTCTTTCCCTCCCCACTTCAACCCGGGCCCGCCGCGACTGCGCACTGGAAGGCAGCCGAAGGTTCCATGTGCTCTCTTTCCTTCCTTCCTTCCCCCACCCACCCACCCACCCTGTAGATTGCTGGTCACTTAATTCGGGCGCGCGGTGCCGCTTCCGCCACCCGCGCGCCCGAAAGCCAGAACGACCCAAGGCCGCTTTGCCGCGTTCGACAAACCACGGCGCGCGCCGATTCGAGTTTCGCCTTCCGCTGCCCCCCACCCCCACGTCGGCGCCCAGCAGGCCTAAAAGAGACGCCGAGGGCCCACGGAGGCTTCATGGCAGGCCTCTCCCCTGCAACACGGCGTTGGAATGAGATCGAGGCGGACGCTACCGGCCTGCCTTATAAGCGAAGGCCCGCGTCCCGCGGAGCACCGCTCACCTGAGGCCGCCATATTGGGATGAGCGAGAGAAGGCAAAAGGCCCGGATGCGCCCGTCACGTGATTATAGCGAAGGTGGCACCACCTCCTCTTTCTCAGAAGGGCGGAGGCAAGAAAAAAAAAAATGGGGAGGGAAAAGGCGAGAAACCAAAAGGGAGAATTGGCTTTGCGGTTCACAACCCTTGAGCGGTGATGGAGACCTTGCGCGCGGGAACAAACGTCAGTGGGCCTGGAATAGGAAAATTTAGTTTAAAATATTTTTTTTGCTCTCCAGCGGTGACGTTGTTACTGAATTTACTGCAGCCTGGAGCCTCGGATAAATTAATACTGCAGTTTCCATAATCTGAAAACCAGAGACTTTGGAAACTTTAGAATTAGGAAATGAAAAATGTGCACAGGCATTGCAGATTTTGAACCTCTCCGTGCTTTTACATGCACCTGCAATTTAAACAAATTATCTTTCGGTTTCCATTCCAGGTATTTTGCTCCTAAACCCATACCTTCCTACCAGCAATATTGGATTGGACAGTTTTACCCATAAGGAATATTTATTTGCATTCATTTCTCATTTTTGTACAGCATGCTGGCTACCTGGGGACAACAACCAAGATAGCATGCATCAGAATACAGGTAGTCCTTGACTTATAACAATTGAGCCCAACATTTATGTTTCTAAGTGAGATGTTTGCTAAGTGAATTTTGTCCCATTTTACAACTTTCTTACCTCAGTTGCTAAGTGAATCACTGCAGTTGATAAGTTAGTAACCTGGTTGTTACATGAACTTGGCTTCCCCATTGATTTTGCTTGTCAAAAGGTCGCAAAAGATGATCATGAGACCTTGGGACATAGCAATGGTCATAAGTATGAATCCGTTGCTGAGCGTCTGAATTTTGATCACATGACCATGGGGATGCTGGAAATGTAACCCTGTAAACCGGTCATAAGTTACTTTTTTTCAGTGTCGTAACTTTGAACGGTCACTAAGCTAACTCTTGTCAGTTGAGGACTCCCTTTATAATGTTTTACCTTACAGGTAGTCTTCAACATAGAGTTACAATGGCATTAAAAAAAAGCGACTTGTGACTATTTTTACACAACCATTGCCATGACTACCCCATGGTCATGTGATTAAAAAAAAAATCAGGCGCTTGGCAACTGGCATGTATATGTGACAGTTGTACTGTCCCTGGGTCATGTGATTGCCATTTGTAACCTTCCCAGATAGTTTCAACAAGCAAAGTCAGTAGCGAGACAGGAGCTGGATTCGCTTCACAACCATGTGACTGTTACAAAGAACACAACTGTCATAAATACATAATAGCTGCCAAGCCTTCCAATTTTGATCACGATGCTGCAATGGTCATAGTATGAAAAATGGTCATGTTACTTTTTTCTGTCACATCGAACTAAGAAGCCGAAAAATTACCTGTATTTGTTGAGTGCACCCACCTCGTTAAGATTCTAAATGGTTATATTAATATAGTTACCTGATACTGTTTGTAAAAATATTTTTAAAAAGTTTCTAAGTGGTTTTCAACAAGGAGCAAATCCTCTCTATAACAACACTAATGAGTAACTTACAAAAATCAATAACTATGGAATCATGAAGTAATTAGGGAAAGGTGTAAGATCTTACCTATGACCCCTGAGCCTTATGAGATGGCAGACTTATTAATGCTTCCTAAATATGTCTATAGTGGATGGAAACAATTTTGTGAAGATGGTAACTGATGTCTTGATATTACACCAAATCTCCATATAAATTAGTTTTCATTATTTAAAATTTTTACATAATAGTTTTCATTATTTAACAATGTTTCACAATGCCCTAGCCTTAAGTTGCTTCAGAGAGTCTTTGCTGTAATACGTACTATTACAAGATGGTCCATATCGACCGACTAAAATAAATAAGTAAACAGACAAATATATCTTGATTAAAAAGCTAGGCTCCAATCATCTGATTGAAAGATAAAAAGATGTTGTGACTGAAAGGATCGATCCTGCTGTGAGTTTTGACTCTGATGACTCTGAAGATGAAAGGGTGGAGCCTGCTGTGAATGTGGAGTCTGAATTATCAGAGGACACAGAAGTGAGCCAGGAGGATGAGAGATTGTCAGACAGACAGTCCTCGCCAGAACCTTCGACCTCATTCATGCCAGCAACTGATCCACAAAATGAGTCAGAGGCTTCTAATGGGGAAACTGACAGATCGTGGATTGACGCTAGAACCAGGAGAAGGATGAAACGTCAAGTTGAAGGGAGGCGTCAAGCCAGACATTGATTAGAGAGACTGACACGCCCATCCAGGTGATTTAAGGAGGATTGCTGATTCTCAAACTTTGCTTGGAAGCAAAGTGTTTGATGTGTCGAAAGGATACGGCCTTTGTAATTTATGGACATTCTGAATTACCAGACAGATTCCGGGAAGTCAGCCAAGAACTGGAATATAATACTGTTAACCCTTTTTTAGTCTGGCTCTGTTTTGTTTGAATATTTGGAACTGTGGAACTCCTTGTTTTCACTTGTGGATATAGGTGAGACATAACATTTTTGCTTCCAAGCCTAACAAACCATCTTTCAACCAAGATGGACCAAACCCAAATGCAGAGTTTGGTGGAGCAGCAACCTCCTCACCTCACCTCACCTATCCCATGACCTCTTTTGAGGTCGTTGGGGCGCCTGCGAAGATTTAACCACCACGCTTCTCCATCCGTCTCTGTCCTCCACTGCTCTCTGGGATGCTGCCAGGTTCAAGCCTGTCCAATCATGGATATCATCCTCCCATCTCCTTCGTTGTCTTCCCCGTTTGCGGCTTCCTCTTACCGTCCCTTGCATGATGGTCTTTGTGAGGCCAGTAGAGCGAGACACGTGTCCGTACCATCTCAATTTCCGTTTCTTGACGACAGTAAGAAGGTTGTCGTGTGGTCCTATTGCCTGTTGTATTTTATTTAAGACCTCTTCATTTGTCACATGGTCTGTGTAGTGGATGCCAAGGATCTTTCGGTAGCATCTCATTTCTGTTACAAGGATTCTTCTTTGTAAATCCGCATTGAGTGTCCAGGTTTCGCAGGCATATAAAAAGATTGATATTGCGAGGGAGCGCATTAGGTGGATCCTTGAGCGCAGACTGATGTTCTTATCTTTCCAAATAGTTTGGAGCTTCGAAAGCGCAGCTGTTGTTTGTGCTATCCTTGCCATTACTTCTGGTTTTGAGCCTTCATCGAAAATGATGGACCCAAGATATTTGAAATTTTTTACTGTCTCTAGGGGTGTTCCGCTGACTCTGATGTCTGAGGAGATACCTTGGGTACTGTTCGTCATCAGCTTGGTTTTCTCGGCATTGATCTCCATGCCGTACGCTGAAGCCGCTTTATCTAAGTGTTGGACAAGGCTCAATAGTTCATCCTCATTTCCTGCCAGGCCATCGATGTCATCTGCGAATCGCAGGTTGGTGATGGTTCTACCACCGATGGAAACTGTGCCTTCGTGGTCTTCCAAGGCATCTTCCATGATCCGTTCAAGGAATACATTAAACAGTGTGGGGGAAAGCAAACATCCTTGACGCACTCCTACACTCGTCCGGAACCAGTTACCTTTGCTGCCGTTCAGGAGGACGGCGCTTGTGGCTTTCTCATAAAGTTGTTCTATCACTCTGACAAGTTTATCGTTGATGTTATATTTCCTCATGGTAGACCACAAGGCTGCATGCCACACCCTGTCGAAAGCCTTTTTGAAATCAACGAAAACGTGGTATAAGTCCTGTTGGTGTTGGAGATATTTCTCACAGATCACTCTCAAGTTGAATATTTGCTCAATAGTGCTCCGTCCTGCTCTGAAACCCGCTTGTTCTTCTGCAATGATAGTCTCTGCTTGTGGTTTCAGTCTGTTAAGAATTATTTTTAGCATGACTTTGCTTGGGTGGCTGATTAAGCTGATGGTACGATAATTCTGGCACATCTGAAGATTCCCCTTCTTGGGCAGGGTTATGATTAATGATTGAGTCCAGGGGACTGGCCATACTCCAGTGGTCCAGATCTTGTTGCAGATGACAGTGAGGATGGTGATCACTGCCTCTCCTCCTTCCTGAATCAGTTCTGCAGGTATGTTGTCAATTCCCGCTGACTTCCCTTGTTTAAGTGCCTTTATTGCTGCTTCGACTTCCTCACGTAGTATTGGATGGCAGGCATCATCTGGACTTGTCCGTGGGCCCTGCAATACTGTAGTGTCTCCATTGTGCTGATGGTTGTACAGTTCAGCGCAGTATTCTGTCCATCTGTCCATCACCTCTCTTTCCCCAGTGAGTGTTTTGCCTGATTTGCTCTGTATGCTCGAGGGTCTCCCTTGTTTCTGTGTGGTGAGGCTTTTAACCATTTGGTATGCTTTCTTGGTGTTATTTCTCTTCAAGTTTTCCTCGATGTCTTTACACTGGTCCTCTATCCAATTTTCCTTTGCCTTTACAGCAACAGATAAATCAATTGATTCAAAGCAATCAGATACTCCAAAATCAGGTGATACAATTAGTGGACTATGTTTCAAGTTTGCAAAGTCCTGCTGCTGCTCCTTCAGCCCCTCCCTTGAGGAAAAGCCCGGTATCCATGCCAGAGAAATTTTCAGGGCAAACGGACATGTTCCCGGAATTTATGGGGCAGTGCCAATTATTTATAACCTTGAGGCCTGAAGACTTCCCAAATGACCGGGCTAAGGTAGGATTTATGATTAGCCTTTTATCTGGGCAGGCTGCCAAATGGGCTACTCCCTTGTTAATTCAAGATAGCCCTTTGTTGGATAATTTTCAAGGTTTTTTGCAGCAAATGAGGGTTATGTTTGAAAACCCAATTAAAATGCAAACTGTGGCTAGACGGTTATGGGACATTTATCAGGGGAAATGTCCCCTGCAGGAATACATTGCAGAATTTCGTTTGCTGTGTATGGACTCTAATTGGAACGAACCGGCTCATATGGATGCGTTCCAGGAAGGCTTGTCTGATAGCTTCAAGGATGAGTTGGTCCATGCAGAGCGGGCTTCAACTCTGGATGCATTGGTAATCCAGTGCTTACATATTGAAGCCCGTTTATAACAGCGCGGAAGTAAACAGCCCGTTATAGAACCACCTTCTTTTTCTCGTGCACAAACCACGCCACCGAGAGTTTTTCAAACCACGGTTAAGACTGAGGAGCCAATGGAGTTGGGTGCCCTCCGCCCTCGCTTAATGGCGCGAGAACGTTCTAGAAGGTTCCAGGAAGGCTTGTGCCTTTATTGAGGGGGTCCGGGACATTTTGCAAATTCCTGCACTCAGAGAGGGACTCACAGACCCGTGCCTGAAACCACTCCTAGATCGTCAGGAAATGGGGTAGGCCCGACCTCGGGGAAACTCTAGGTCAGGCACGTCCTACACCCCCACCCCAAATTGCTTAAGTAAATCCTGGCCCTCCTCGGCATTTACTTTTGGACACTTGTATCTTTTTGCAGTCCCAGAAGGAAGGAATTCCTGCCGTTGCGCTGGTGGATTCAGGGGCTACAACCAGCTTTATGGACTGGGCTTTTGTTAAACATTATGAAATCCCATTGGTTGCTGTGGATCCACCCATTAAGGTGGAAACCGTAGATGGGCATGAACTCAAGTCTGGGCCCATTCGTTTCACCACCCAGCCAGTGCCTATAATTATTGGGGATCATGAGGAGGCGATAAGTTTCTATGTCACCTCAAACCTTCATCTCCCTTTGGTTCTCGGAGTGTCCTGGCTGTGTTTGCATGATCCGTTGGTGGCTTGGGCGCAGAACGCCATTTCTTTTCCAAGTTTCCAATGTGTGGACCACCTGAGACATATCTGTGCTGGCCAAGATATCGCCGCTCCTGCTGTCTCAATACCTTCAGAGCTGTCGGACTTCTCCGATGTTTTCAGTGAACAGGAGGCAGATCAATTTCCACTACATTGTGCTTATGATTGTCCGTGGACCTGATACCGGATGCTCCGTTGCCAAAGGGGCGGTTATACTCCATGTCGGAGCCCAAGTTGGTGGCACTCTGAGAGTTTTTAGATAAAAACTTAGCTCAGGGATTTATTCGACCCTCGTGGTCCCCTCTTTCGGCTCCCATTCTTTTTGTTAAAAAGAAGTCAGGAGAGCTCCGTTTATGCTGCGACTACCGACGGTTGAACTCCATCACAGTGAGGAATAGCTATCCTTTGCTGCTCATTCCGGAATTGATGGAGCGGTTGCGGGAGGCTACTATCTTCACTAAACTCGATCTGTGTGGGGCCTACAACCTGGTTCAGATGCGCAAGGGGGACAAGTGGAAGACGGCGTTTGGCACTCATTATGGTCATTTTGAGTACACCGTCATGTCATTTGGTCTGACCAAAGCTCCTGCTGTATTCCAGCATTTGATGAACGACATTTTCCGGGACATGCTGGATAGGTTTGTCGTGGTGTATCTGGACGACATTTTAATCTACTCGCGGTCCAGAGATCACCACCTTCAGCAGGTTCGTCAAGTGCTTCAGAGTCTTCGGGAGCATAAACTCTATGCAAAACTGGAGAAGTGCTTCTTTTTTCAGTCGTTGATAGAGTTTTTAGGGCATATCATTTCTCCCGAGGGCATTGCTATGGACCCTAAAAAAGTCGAGGCCTTGTGTAGTTGGGAAGCCCCTTGTCGAGTCAAGGATGTGCAACGTTTTTTGGGGTTCACCAATTACTATAGGACCTTCATTCTGGACTTTACTAAGTTAATGGATCCCATCACTCAGCTCCTCCGTAAGAAAGTCCCATTCCGGTGTGGGACTCCGCAACAACAAGCTTTTGAAACTTTAAAGAAAGTGTTTGTGGCCGAGCGATATTGAGGCATCCTGATCCGAATTGTCCATTTGTGGTCGAGACAGATGCCTCTAATATAGCTATCGGGGCAGTATTGTTGCAAGCTCCGAAGGATGGCGCGCCTCTTTTCCCCTGCGCATACTATTCTAGGAAGCTCACAGTTTCTGAGCGCAATTACACCATCTGGGAAAAGGAGTTGTTGGCTATTAAGGCTGCATTTGAGACCTGGTGACATCATCTAGAGGGGGCTCGGCACAAGGTGGAGGTTCGGACGGATCACCGAAACTTGGAACATTTGTCTACCGCTAAGAAGTTGAACCAACGCCAGATCCGGTGGTCGTTGTTTTTCGCAAGGTTCAATTTTTCCGTCATTTATGTTCCAAGTGGACAGAATCGGAGGGCAGATGCGTTGTCTCGGAAACCCGAATATATCAGTCCCGAAGATCCTCTTCTTCCATGAATGGTGTTGCCACCAGAATCCTTGGCCGTACTTCAAGATCCAGTAGATGTACGGGATCGAATACAGAAGGCGCAGTGATTGGACGCGTGGACGCAGCAGAAAAGGGGGGAAGTTGAACCTGATTCCCCATGGTCCTTTGAAGAGGGCTTGCTACGACATTGGGGTTTATTGTACGTACCCACCAGGACGCTTAGAGCCCTCCTCATGACGCAATGTCATGACAACCCCGCTGCTGGTCATTTTGGTTTTCACAAAACTCTGCACTTGGTCACCCGGACTTTTTGGTGGCCTCAGGTTCGACACGATGTGTTTTCCGATGTTGCTTCTTGCATACAATGTCGACAAGCGAAAGCGGCGTTGGGTGCACCTCCTGGACTTCTTCAACCACTGCCGACTCAGAGCAGACCATGGGGAGCGATCTCCATGGACTTTCTAATGCACTTGCCCCCTTCGTCGGGTTATACGACGGTGCTCGTGGTGGTTGACATGCTCACTAAGATGGCTCATTTCATCCCGTGTAGGATGAAACCCTCGGCTCGTATTACTGCCCAGCTTTTCATACAACATGTGTTCCGTTTACATGGCTTACCGGACAGAGTTGTTTCAGATCGCGGTGTTCAGTTCACCACTCAATTCTGGAAAAGTCTAATGAACGCACTACGAGTACAAGTATGTTTAGCATCGGCGCACCATCCAGAAACCGATGGTGGGACTGAGAAGGTAATTGGCATCCTCGTCCAATACCTCCGATGTTTTGTAAATCAAAGACAAAACGACTGGATGACCTATCTTCCATTGGCAGAGTTTGCCTTTAATAATTCTCGGCACACCTCCACCCACATGACGCCTTTTTACGCAAATGTGGGTTACCATCCAAAGTTTTTCCCCCTGTCAATCGCAGATTCTCCAGTTCCAGAGGCATGAGATTTTTTGTTGGAGTTATATGCCATGCATCAATTAATTTCCAGACAATTGGAACGAGCGAAAGCAGATTATAAGCATTTCGCAGATCGTTCGCGTCGAGCGACGCCTCCGTTGGCTGTGGGTGACAAGGTGTGGTTGTCAACGAAACATCTTCGGGTTGATCGTCCGATTAGGAAGTTGGATCATTGCTCTATTGGTCCCTTCCCTATCAAGGCAGTTATTAACCCTGTGTTTTATCGACTCACTCTACCGTGCTCCATGCGCATTCACCCTGTTTTTCACTGCTCCCTGTTAGTACCTGACACCCCATCGTGTGCTCTCCATTCTCTGGCAGATACAGGTTCTCCATCTAGGCCCAGCACTGAACCTGTTACGGATACTACAGTGGTCGGAATTTATGATTCACGATGGCTAAAGGGAAGATTCCAGTACTTCATGGGGAGACTGGAAAATGAAACGGAGATTCGCTCTTGGCAAGATGTGTCCAAGGTGCATGCCCCAGACCTTATTCAAATATATCATGCACAATTCCCTTCAAAACCACATCCTGATTGTCAGACTTGGGGGATGGGCCCTGCGGTGAGGGATAGTGTTGTGACTGATAGTGTTGTGACTGTTAACCCTTTTTTAGTCTGGCTCTGTTTTGTTTGACTATTTGGAACTGCGGAACTCCTTGTTCTCACTTGTGGATATAGGTGAGACATAACAAAAAGTTATACCTAGTTACTGAGTTTTATGATGAGCTAAATTTCAATTTTTTATTTGTATTGTTAACAAAACGATTTAATTTCATCTTGGGAAAAGACTCTTTAAAACTAGAATAAAATTGTATTTTGAAAGAATGATCCTGCATATAAAGTATATTGTTTGCAATTCAGAGTCTGTCTCATTGGAACAGCAGATAACCACTAAAAAAATGTTCTGTATCTTAACAAATACTAGAAATACGATTATTTTAAAAAATGTTTCTTAAAGTGTGGCCATAGGACCCCTGGGGATCCCCCAAACTCTTCCCAGAGGTCTAGAAAATAAAAATCAGTTATCAGCCTAGGTTGAAAAATATTTTTAAAATTCCATGAAACAATTGTGAGAAGTAGTAACAGCAGCGAATGCCGATTTTATCTATCATTTCAACTGCCAGCCCGTTGTATATGTTAAACATCATCATCCCACTTCTCATATCTTATTTTTGAGCAATATCTTGATTGCCTGGACTGATTATCCTATAGACTCCTCCTTAACCCAAGTATTATTCTGAAAGTAGAAAGAATCTTGTGGAACTTAATGTGTACATTTTGGGCAGTGCTGCTCCCCAACCTTTGGGGCACCAGGGACTGGTTCCATGGGGAGAGGTTTTTCCGTGGACTGGAGGGGGCATAGTTTCATGTGCAGCTGCATCCTGTGGATGGGCTTTCGCTTGTTTGTGTGGCCTGGTTTCTGGCATGCTGCAGCCCGGTGCCTGTCCACGGACCGTGGGGTGGGGACCCCTGCATAAGGGCATATGCTTTTGTCACTTTCTAGCCAGATTTGTGGAGTTCATCACAATTATGTGTTTCTGTATGGTAGATACTTACATATATTTAATGATTAGGGTAAAAAAAAGTGAGGAGTGAATTACAAGCATTAATAATCACATTGTAATTTTCATTGCCTGTATATTCTTTCAATTTATGACTTTTTCAATGCTAAGAACAACAGAAAAGTTGTTCTTTAAAATGGCAGCAAGCTCTCTCTGTATATGGCTGTTTGCCTTCAAACGGGCTATAAAATGAGAGTCGATTTGCATTAAAGGACCAAATCATTCCTAATGTTACACACTGTATGTGCCTATGGAGATCTGAACCTTCATTAACTAACCAGGAGAGAGACATTAGAACATATTGTATCCATTATGATAGACATCTTGTATCAATCATATTTATTTATTTATTAAATTTAAACACTGCCATCTCACCATCCTAAGTGACACTGGGTGGCTTACGGTGCAATAAAATAGAAACAGTTGAAATGACAAGAATACAGTTGAAATGACAAGAATTAAATCGAGGAAAAGAGTAAAAAATATCCTAGATTCACATGAAACAAGGCCTTCAGTCATTGGACAAACCCCTTCCAGCCTGAAAAATCCCTTGCCAACTGATAGAGACAGGTCTTAAGGTCTCTTCTGAAGGACTGAAGGAACAGGACAGACTCAGCTTGGACTGCAGGATATTTCAAAGGGTGAGGATATAGACATCTTAGAACTGATGGTTATCTATCACGATAGAGAACTTGGAACATTTTGTATCCATCTTGATTAGATATGCAGCAGCTATGAACGTAGGCATCTCGCCATGATGATGCCAAAATGACAAAACATGGGTTGTGACCCCAGGACACACCTTTTCTTTCATATTTGTATTGTGACTTTGCACAGCAGTGTCTTAAGGAGTAGAGCTGCATTCCAAAGATGGGACACACATTTTGTTGCTTCAACTTGCCATTCACAAAACTGACACTCGTCCTGATTTTATTACACAAATTGTAATATTATTACAATGCTTTCTGTCACACGGATCACCAAATGGAATTTCGGAAAGGATATCGTAAGAGTTGGAAAAGGTAGCTAGAATAAAGAAAGAAAACTGGGGTTTTTAAATTTAGAACACGGCAAACAAAAAGCCAGCTAAGCGTAAAGCCTTAGTCTATCTGAGTTTGGTTTCTGGTGACTTTAAAGTATCTTTAAAGTTTTCTTGGTAACCAGATGGAAATGCTTTGTCTGTTTTTTATATAGAGCTTTTCAGTGTAGCCTAATGATTTCCTGGTGGTCTCCTAGTTTAGTAGTAACCAGATAGAACCCTCCTTCATTTAGCTGAGCAATGGAGATTCAAGAGAGGTATTATTCTTTTTTAATCTTGCATCTTTATGCAGTGCAGAATTTAATTGTGGAAATTATGACAAGATGTGATGTTCACCAGTGTAGATTATACTGAAGGGCAACTATTCGGTCTGATGCATGATAAGGCTATTAAAGTTCTAGACCCACTCTGGTCTAGAACAGTACAGATAGTCCTCAAGTTATAACAGTTCATTTAGTGAATGTTCAAAGTTACAGTGTCACTGAAAAAAGTGACTTTTTTCATTTTTTTAATGTAATATAAAAGAGGGGGCAACTAAATTGTTAGGAAAGTGCTTTCCCACAACTGTGCTTCAACTACTGTAATATGGTTGAGATACTAATATCTCCATAGACACTAGAGGGCAGCACCAAGCTGCGTATCATGCCTTGGGTTGCTTTGGCAGGCAGCCACATTGAATTAAGTTAGCCTTTCACCATTGGCTTCCTTCAGCTTCCACAATCCTTGCTAGATGTTGATTAAATAACGATAATATGATAAAATCACTTCATATCAGAACTGCATAGTGACCTGGAATTGAAGGGCAAGAAGTAATCAGAGCCCATTTACCTACTGTAAGCCTCCTCTTTAAACCAAACATTTATTGGGATCCCATGATGAGACTGACCGTGCAAATCAACTAATAGAGCTGGAAGGGACCTTGGGAGGTCTTCTAGTCCAACTCCCTGCAAATGCAGGAAAAGATTCAGTTTCCTTAAAGAACTTGTAACAAGGATTGTGTGGCTGTTCACACATGCTCTGAATCATTCTTCTTTGATTCTAGGCAGCTCTCTAACCCTTCTTCATAAGCATATAGTTGCCCTTATTCATTCACAGTTGACATTTGAACACTGAATCTGAAGACTGGCACCATCACTTTTAACTCAAGCTGTTTGGTCTGGCTAAAAGACACCCAAACCTCCAAAATAAGAGGCTACTTGATT
The DNA here is from genome assembly GCA_033807585.1 of Hydrophis major. Taxonomy (NCBI): domain Eukaryota; kingdom Metazoa; phylum Chordata; class Lepidosauria; order Squamata; family Elapidae; genus Hydrophis; species Hydrophis major. Next base: position 220,926,296 of record CM066329.1, read on the forward strand.
CAGAAGGTCACGAATGAAGATTTGGTTGGTATGGTTACTTAAGGTATGACACAGTTGCCATCTTGATTTCCTGCTGTGTCTTTGATGTGATGAACCTCATAGCAAGAACTTAAAAAGAGAAGTAGGTTTAGTCTCCAGGTGCTGCTGTTACCTGGCAGTGCCATGTGACTCAGATGGAGCCACCATTAAGAGGGCACAGTTCAGCTTCAATCTCCGTAGCTCTCTCATTCCTGTTTCTGGCACAGCTATCATCCTTATAATCATTCCATTGCTTTTGTTATTCATTCTCGATAAAATGCCATTTCTGAGTGAGATTTACCCGTGCTGCTCTCCACATAACCTCATAAGAGCTTTCCATTATGTAAATGAAACCCCTCAGAGGTGACAGCTCCCTTGTGCTTAAGAAAAGTGCTAGAGTCCTGAATAGAATTACCAGAGGTTGACAAAATAAGGACATGTCTCCTTTTTGTCTTAAGCCTTAAGGTCAAATATTATCCAGAGTTTTGAGGCTGTTTTCATAACAGTAGTCATTCAAACTTTTGTGTATTGTCACCTTGTAAATTGCTTGCTTCTTTCTTTCCCTTGACAGCCCAAATTTGTGTGATTTAATTTTATTTCCTGATTCTAGCAATCTGCTTCCATCCAGTCCTTTCAAATCTATGATGTCTACAATGCGCAGATCACACAGGACTCCTTATACTGTACATTTCTATGGTGAAATTTAGAAAGCACATTGTCATTGATTCTATATTATTGCTAGCATATGTCCTTGAAAATAAAGGTTGGTCAGAAAAATAATGTGATTGAAAAATTAGTTTTTCTGATGATTCATACCTGACCCATCACAAGACGCTCACTTGATGCACCCATACCTGAAGCCCTGATAAACAGAAGAACACTGACACTGACATTCCCCCTATACTCTGTTGAAGATGTTACCTAGTCTGATAATGAGATGTTAGGAAACCAACCCACAAGCTCAGAGAACGACCTTTCACCCTCAGTCTTTCTGATCCTGGAAAAAAATAATGTCATATGCACGTAGGCTTAAGTACAATTTTTTTTTTGCAATTTTTGCCTTTTTTTTATAGATGACAAGAAAATTTATTTAGTGTGCGTCCTCCTTTCCTATTGTCTTCCTGTCTTCCTTTGCCTATTCCGACCAGCTCATGGAACCAGACTACAGCCTGGTAATAGTGAAGTATCATAATAATAAAAGGTTTCAGTTGAGCTGCTTCTTTTCTGCAGCATTCCTGTTCTACAAGGGCCTATTCCCCGAACGCAGAAAAATCATTTGCAAAGGGTTGAAGGGACAAGCATCTTCAGCAAGAGCAATAACAAGCAAAATCTAGGTAAGTATTTCTTAAAATGGGGGCCTGCTTTTCAAAATTAATATGCGGTAATCAAAATTATTTCTCATGTATTCAATATATTTTCAAAAATTTAAAGCCAGGTCACTCTTCTCATTATTTATATTTGTCAAAAATGTTTTTTTTTCCACTAAAAAGCGTTTATGCAAATAGGCAACAGGTTTGTTATTTTTACATGGTTCAATAAATAAATATTCCATGAAATGCATCAATTATCATTTTTAATATGGTAATTGTCAATAAAGACAGCCCATACAAAATTACGGACCTCCGTAATTTTTTTAAAAAAGAAGGGGTCCTGAGAGTAAAAGGTTTAAGGAGCATGGATGCTCATTTTGCTGTCCAAATCAGGAGGGACTCTTTCCACGTGCAAAAATCAGCAGGATAGGCCACTGAAGCCTTCTGTATTGTTTCTAAAACAGAAGGCTAGTCTCTCTGCTTGCTTCTTAGCAACTGCCCCTTGAGGCAACCAATTTGCTCCGCTGCTAGACCTGACCTTACCAAAGATGGTGTTTGAAGGCCAGGAAGTTTAAGAGGAAACAGGTGTACAAATGATCCTCTGTTCGTTGCTTTGTTTGGTTTTGTGAAAACAATTGGGGAAGAGATTCAAAGTGTGCTGCACTGTATGTGGCAAAACAAGATACAGGAGCCACAAATGGCTTGGTTTTATTCATGGGATTTGCTTCTCCTTCAGAGAAAGGTTCTTCTTAAGTTATTGCCTCTTGCATAGTGCCAAGCCATGATCTATTTTGACTCTAGTAAGTTAGTTAACGGGAAATGAACTCTAATAGGTGAGATTAAGAGAGCATGATGACTCCAAACCTAGCAAACCACCATTCTTAGCTTAAGATACGAATCTTCAGGCAGTGGTGGGATTCAAATTTTTTTACTACTGGTTCTGTGGGCGTGGCTTGGTGGGCATGGCAGGGAAAGGATACTGTAAAATCCCAATTCCCTCCCCACTCCTGGGAGAAGGATACTGCATAATCTCCATTCCCTCCCCACCCCACTAACCTGCTTTCCAGCTCCGTTCTCCTGTGCAGGGCAACAAAAGAAGAGCCAGCCAATCAGCTGGGACTCAGGAAGCAGAGAATAGATGTGGGCATGGCCAGTCAGAGGTGGTATTTGCCGGTTCTCTGAACTACTCAAAATTTCCGCTACCGGTTCTCCAGAACTGGTCAGAACTGCTGAATATCACCTCTGGAACCTTGCCATACATGTATTTATCAGAATTTTAGGTTGGCTGCTTTTCAAATTAAGAAATATATGTCATATAAAGGCTTAGTGTAACAATTTAACTCAGTGCAAAAGTTGTTAATATTTTTTTAAAGTATTCAGAGACTCAGATGTGGAGATGGCAACCTGGAGGGGTTCTGAAGGGCATCTTCAGATCACTAAAATTAGTTACCTTGCAAGTAAAATTTCTCCAACTATTAAGATCAGCAAGTTCCTTTCCAGTTGTATAGAAAATCTGGATCTTATGAAAAGGATGGACAAGCAGTAGTCACTCAATAACTGAATTGCAAATTCCTCTAGGTTAAAGCTATTCCCTGATTTTCCAGATCTTCATATAAATAAGAATTCCTCCCCCCCCCCCCCCAGGACATTAACAACTGGATTTCCATTTGGCACTTCCTCAGTCAGTTTGGTGCAGTGTTGAAAGCATCAGGCTAGAAACTGGGAGAATGTGATTAGTAAGTACAAAGCCAGCTGGGAGGCCTTGGACTAGTCATTTTCCTGCCCTGTTGCCTTGATCCAGCTTCTGTATGTTTCACCAGTGAGCTGGTAGCAAGACTGAGGTTCCACTATGAGGACAAATCCTCAGCAATATAAATGGGCTGTTCTGCTTGCAGGGATAAGGAAGCTGTTGTTAATGTGGTATATGATTAAGTAACATGTATACATCAAAAATATCTGAACAAAAGCCGAGTTTATTGCAATGTACAAACCAGTGTAAATGATTTTGAAGCTAATGGGACTCCCCTAAAGAGCCTGTCCTGTTTTTTCCCCACCCCTAGATTTGTTAATCTGTTTAATTTGAATTAAAGAAATTTTGCCTGTGTGGAGCTTATCTGATCATGTATCATTTGGTTGCTGAAGAGCTGCATCTTAGACATTAACTTCAGGAGTCATTCCAATCTCCATAAGGCATATAAAATACTATATGCACAGTGCAGGCTGGCCAATAGTTTCCTAAAGTCAAGGAGGAAATCTGGGAGGAAAAAAATCCTCATGATGATTAACTTCATCTGTATCTCCGTATAAAATTTGTTTTTTCCTAATCTTTGGTCCTCTGCATGTCCGGAGGCCATTTTTCCTATATAAATTAGTATCTTCACATGTGCTCATTCTCTAAAAAGAGTTTAATGCAAACATTAGGATAGCTCTTCCTAACCTCATACCAGTTTACTCTGCTGGTCTTCAGTCGGGGCCATCCATATGAAGAAATAAGTCCTACAATTGTGATTTCCTATGCTAGTTTCAGATCCACCATTCAAGGAAAAGGTTTCTCTAAGTGGATACTGAAGCAGATGTGAGACCTGCATTCATAGGAGTAATCTGAATGAAAACTGGATCTGGAAGACATGGGATTTTGCCTCAATTAGATATCAAAAAACTCTTAGAAACAGGAGGAATACATTAGGAATCCCCTTGTCCTTGTCAATGATGAGAGTTGAACTATTGCATTTCTGAGAGGTGATTGAGCAGAGAAATTTGCAAAATGAGTTCATTTGCCAGAGGCATAAGTATGGTGGGTGGCTGTTTATGATTGGCTCTGTTTTGGTGTGCTGTTAAATTCCCATGCCTGCAATCTGGAGAACTAAACAGAAACTACAGATAAAAGAAACCCCTGTCTGGTGCCACTCCATTTCTCAATCTACATATACCTTCTCTCTTTGGGTTCAATGACTCTTTGATGAATAACTTAGGCTTCTTTGATGATAAGGCAAAATAAAGGGCTCTTGTTTATGTATTTTCCATGGTAACTGTGTTACTGATTTATCTGAACTCAAGGTTATCATCCTGATGAGTCTCCTCTTTGTTGTCTGCCAGGATCCATAGTAATTAATCTTTGGTCCAGCTGGCTTCAGACTTTTGTCTCTACCTTGGACTTTGGAGGTATCTGAATTCTATAGTATTTAGCAAGATTCTTCCTGAGCTTTGCAGATTTTCTTATATCAAGGATCTCTGCCAACATGCAGAGTTCCCTGAAACAATCATCCTCCATTGCAAAGACATTTGTGTCGTTTAGGCCGAGGTTTTTTTCCCCCAAACTTTTCAGGTTTCAACTTTCACGATTTAGGTGCATTGACTAAACATTACCTCAATTGCAAAACTCCAGATACTCACAAGAGGCAGCAAAGAGAGTTTATCTTTGCTTCCATGCATTGGATTTTTAGCACTCTTAGATTAGGGCAGGTGGGAATTGGAGTCCAGTGGAATCTAGAGGGTTGCATTTCCTTGTCGTCTCCTTGTGGATGTTGGCAGTCGGCATCCTAGGCCATGGGTAAACCAAATCTATTGTTGTGAAATGAAAACTTTTCCTTCTTTGAGCTTTAATAGCCATATATGTCCTTGGCTTTCTTTTTTTGGATGGGCGGGCGGGGGGGGAATACTTTAGTCAAGCAATAAGAATGTTCATATAGGTGGTGTGGCCAGAGTCAGAGTCAGCGCTAAAGGGAATTCATGATAGAGTTAATAGGCAGCTGACATCTCTTGCCCTTTTTACTGAGAACAGCAAACACACTCCAAAGATTCCTCAGAAACATACTTTTATTGGAATAGTTTATTTCCCAGCAACTGAATGGCATGCAGTTTTTCCGGGGGAGGTGAGCCTTTCTAGAGACCAAAGGTTATCAGCTACTGATAAGTTAACTTGGAGATACCCATTTTGAGTCAAAAAATGTCTGGGAAAGACTACATTGGGGTTTTTTGTTTGTTTGTTTGTTTGTTTCAGCTTCAACTCTTTATTGCCCTGGCCTGATAAATGATCTAGGGAAAAAGAATTGGTGTGAACTTTTTCTGGCTGCAGGGCTGCCTTCTGTTGATAATTTTTATGGCCTGGCTGTATTTAGGTAGCTCTCACCCTGAGGAATAATATGCCCATAGCAAGAACCTTACTCATGCCTCAGTTCTGCCACCTCCACTCTCTGAAATTATTTGGTTCCTTTGGTGATTTGAATTTTCTCTCTTTCAGACTAATACGCCACTTAAAAGTATGTAATATTCCATCTTTTGCTTTCCCCCCCTAAATTAACCAACCAACCTCCTAAAATCTGTGCAAAAATTTGTTTTTTGGGGGGCAATGAATTTCAGAAGCATAAATTTTGGATGTCCAAAGGTTGTCAGAAAGTTGCCAGGAGGCCACCAGTGGCCCTGTGAACTACGGGTCACTCATCCATGCTGTATTACCGTACAACTAAGCCAAATCATATTCAGGGCAAACAACTATAATTTGCTTCCCACTTAATTTAGCCTTCTTTCTCTTGCTGTTGTCCTTCCCAAGCCAGATTTTATGTAGTAAGCTTGAACAGATGGCATTCAAGTCAGAGGTGGTATTCAGCAGGTTCTAACTAGTTCTGGAAAACCAGTAGCAGAAATTTTGAGTAGTTCAGAGAACTAGCAAACATCACCTCTGACTGGAGATTTTACGGTATCCTTCCCCTGCCATGCCCACCATGCCACGCTCACAGAACCCGTAGTAAAAAAAAAAAAATTGAATCCCACCACTGATTCAAGGGTATTTTACAGCAGTGGTCCGCAACCTTTTTTGTACCAGGGACCAGTTTCACGCAGAAACACTTTTTCAAGGAGTGGGGGGAAGAGTCCGAGTTTGGTGGTTTACTTGCAGACGTTTCATTACCTGACTAGGTCAGGTAATAAAACATCTGGCAGCAATCCACCAAGTTCAGGGAGTGCCAATGGCTCCTCATTGCAACCTTGAGCGACAGATATTCTCTTCTATTGGGACATTTAAAATGGAGGGTTTCAGCTGCAGATTCAGGAACTGCGCCAAGCTGAGGAGCGCCTTCAAAACTGAGCGCTGGGCGGCGGCGGCCCATGGCTGTCTCCGCGGCTCAGGACAAGTCCCTGCAGGATGGCTGAGAAGCCCCGCCTCTCGGCCCTGCCTCCTTCAGCCTCATCCCTCAAGTGTCTGCCTCGTTCCTCTCTCAGTCGCTCTCTTGCTCCTCCACCAGCCCAGGAAGAAACTGCTTCAAAGAAACCAGCAGGGTGGCTTTTCCTGTTGTTGCAGCTCCTCCGAAGCGCCCGTTCACCCCCACACAGCCGCTCGCGCTTTAATCCAGTCCTCCATTCTGCCTGTCTGCCTGCCTGCCTTCGTTTCTGGTTGTTTCGGCTGAGTAAAAGAGGTGAATAGTTATTATTCTCAGCTGAAGCTGCTCCGAAACAACCAGAAATGAAGGCAGGCAGGCAGGCAGAATGGAGCACTGGATTGAACCGCGGGTGGCTGTGTGGGGGTGAACGGGCGCTTCGGAGGAGCTGCGGCGACAGGAAAAGCCACCTATTGTGTATGCAATAAGATAAATAAAGTGTGAGCTTGGAGTAAGTGCAGGGTTCTGGCCCTGCACTTCTGATTGGCTGTTAAGCGGCCAGACCGGATTAGCCCGTTCCGGGGAATCAGATTGGCCCTTAACAGAGAGTTCTTACTGGTTATAAGAGCTAGCGTTCCTAGCTCGTTATTGGTTAAACATTACAGGGTTTGCCTATATAAGGCGGGTTTTACTGCTGTTGAATTGAGGAAGTCACAATGTAAATAAAGAGCTGAAGTTCACCATTCAGAGGCTTGTCTCCATTCTTTCTCGCCCATGCTCAAAACATAACACTGGTGACGAGGATGGGATATGGAGATATCTGAACCAACGAAACTTCGAAGAACACCAAGCACATGACAGACGACGCCAACAACAGAACCATGTCTGGCGGCATCGTACCACCCGCTCCGTTCGATCCAACACAAGAGGACTGGGAGTCCTACATGGATCGCTTCCAAATGTTCTTAGAAACCAACAACTTAAAGGACACCACACCAGGAAAGAAACGGGCAGTGTTCCTAACGCATTGCGGTCCAACCGTATTTAAGATGGCTAAAGCACTAGCCAAACCCCGAGAAGTGAAGGCCATGAATTGGGACGACCTCGAACCTATCCTGCGAGACCACTACGCCCCGACCGTGCCTACGCTCGTGAGACGCCACGAGTTTTATCAAAGAAGCCAGCGAAAGGGAGAAAGCGTGGCCAACTTCATAGCAGACCTCTGAAATTTGGGAGGCCTCTGCAGATTCACCGATCTAGAAGATGTACTAAGAGATCGCATAGTTCTGGGATTAGATGCACCAGGCATCCAAAGCAAGCGATGGCGAAAGGCGACATCAGCCTTGCCAACGCCATTGCCGATGCTACTGCAGCAGAAGCAACCAGGAAGTCGGCTGTACAACTACGCCGAAACCGCACTCCGGTACCACCACCGGCCAGCGAAATCTCACCTAGTTCAGAAGGGCAGCTCGCGACAACGCACCACGAGGACCTCTCTTCGTCATCAGACAGCGACGAAGAGGGGGTCCATCGACTGCAGTCTGACCGGGACCCTCACCCGAAGCCCTTACGCCCTTGCGCTGGATGTGGAGCCAACCATGCCAGGTCCGAATGCAAATTCCGTGACGCACTCTGCCATGAGTGCGGGAAATGAGGCCACATCGGACGGGTCTGCCGCAGCTTGCCAGGACCCAGCCAGGCCTCAAAAGGGGCTATTGCCAATCGACAGGAAACCGTCCTGTAAGGCAAGAGCCAGTAAACCACTCCTACAGAAATCGAGCTTTGCAGAGAGAAGAGGCTCACCATACCATCACTATCAGTCACGCCTCAGCCTTGGACACTAAGAAAATCCGAGTCACGGTAGCCATCGAGAACCAGCCTTGCCACATGGAGGTCGACTCGGGATCGTCCCTCTCGATGGTGTCGTGGAAGACACTCAAGCAACTCATCTCCACAATTCAACGCCAAGATCTCCATTTCCAACGCCTCATCCTCAAGGACTACCAGGGGAATCGAATCCCCATCGTCGGGTCCTGCCGAGTCCGAGTCTCCTTCAAGAAGCACACAGCGTACTTACCTTTAATGGTCATCGATAGAGATAGGCCTAGCCTACTGGGCCTCCAATGGTTCATGCCACTTGGCATTGAAGTGGCCGGCGTAAACCGAGTCGGTGGCTGTGACTGGGAGGAAGACCTTATCTCTGAGTTCAGGGACGTCTTCGCGGACAGCTTAGGCGAGTACAAGGGGACCCCGATCTCATTCAGCCTAGATCCAAAAATAGCTCCCATTCGCCTAAAGCCCCGTCGAGTTCCGTTTGCCTTAAAATCGAAAATCGACGAACAACTCGACAAACTGATAGCTCAGGGGGTGTTGGAGCCCATCGATCACTCCCCGTGGGAAACCCCTATTGTAACACCCATTAAGCCAGACGGGTCAATCCGAATTTGTGGGGACTACTGGGCCACCTTGAACCACGCCCTGCAGCAGAACGCGTATCCAGTTCCAGTGGTGCAGCACCTCCTCCATTCCCTGGGGGGCGGGAAAGTTTTTGCTAGATTGGATTTAGCTCAGGCATATCAGCAATTATCAGTAGATGAAAAAACGGCACAGGCCCAAACTATTGTGACACACCGAGGTGCCTTTAAATGTACCCGACTGCAATTCGGAGTTAGTGTAGCCCCGGGGATTTTTCAGAGCCTTATGGAAAGGTTATTGCAAGGAATTAAGGGCGTGGTCCCCTATTTTGACGATGTATTAATTGCAGCCCCTACAAAAAAAATCTTACAGGACCGGTTAAAATTAGTCCTAAAAAAATTCCAAGAAGCCAGTCTTAAGGTTAAAAAAAACAAATGTAAATTGTGTACTGACAGTGTTGAGTTTTTAGGGTACCTGATTGATAGCCAGGGCATTCACCCTACCGAAAATAAATTAAAAGCGATCAAAAATGCTCCCAGGCCACGAAACAAGGCCGATCTCCAGGCGTTCCTAGGTCTCATCAATTTTTATAATGTATTTTTACCGCACAAAGCAACTGTCACTGAACCGTTACACCGATTGTTAGATAAAAAAGCAAATTGGTTATGGGGTTACCGTGAAGAACAGGCGTTCCAAAATGTTAAAAAACTGCTCACTTCTGACTCTGTACTCATGCAGTATAACGAGACTTTGCCGTTAGTTATAACCTGTGATGCATCGCCTTTCGGGGTGGGCGCCATTTTGAGCCACGTACTGCCTAATGGGAACGAAGCCCCTGTTGCATATTTTTCAAAGACTCTTTCAAAAATGGAGCGGAACTATGGACAAATTGATAAAGAAGCCCTCGCAATTGTGTCAGCTGTGAAAAGATTTCACGAATATGTGTATGGCAGAGTTTTTACTATTGTGACTGACCACAAACCTTTGTTAGGGATAATAGCCGGAGATAAGCCGACTCCCTACATATTATCCCCTAGGATGACCCGATGGTCAGAATTCTTAGCTGCTTATAACTATTGGCTGCAATACCGCCCGGGGAAAGCCATTCCCCACGCCAACGCATTGAGCCGAGCACCGCTTCCAGAGACTCTCGACGATCCGGCACCAACGGTAACCACATTGCAAATCGAGGCACTCAACTCACCGCCACTGACCGCCCGAGATATCGTGAGAGAAACCAAACGCGACCACACCCTAGCACGAGTCCTAGGCTGGGTAGAACGCGGATGGCCATTGGACCAGTTATCAGATGACTTCACACCATTCAAGTCTCGACAGACCGAGCTCTTCTTCCAGAAAGGCTGTGTCATCTGGGGCGATAGAGTCATTATCCCAGAACGGCTCCGAAAAGCGCTGCTGAGAACTTTGCATGATGGCTACCCCAGCATCGTGCAAATGAAAGCCCTTGCGTGAAGCTACGCATGGTGTCCGGGAATTGACAAGCAAATCGAACAGTGGGTTAAAACTTGTCCCAAATGCCAAGAAGTCAGCAACGCCCTACCAAAAGCCATGCCTACTGAATGGGAGACACCACGTGGACCCTGGTCCCGAATTCACCTGGACTTCGCGGGGCCAACCAAAGGCCACACCTTCCTGCTTACTGTCGACGCCTACTCTAATTGGCTCGAAATTCATCGCATGACGACTATGACCTCCGAGGCGGTTATCAAGATTTTAAACAGACTCTTTGCAACCCACGGATTACCAGACGTCCTGGTATCCGATAACGGCCCACAATTTACTGCACTAGCGTTCGAGCAGTACCTCGCTGACCGCGGCATCCACCATGCGCTCACCTCGCCTTTTCACCCTGCAACCAATGGCCGAGCAGAACGCATGGTCCAATTTGTAAAGAAAACCTTGCAAAAGGTAGACTACGACAACATTGACGACAAGGTCAATCAAATCCTCTTCTTGCAACACATCACCCCACATAGCGTCACCAACAAAACTCCCGCTGAACTGCTAATGGGACGAAAGCTCCGCTCCCACCTTGACCGGTTGCACCTGGCTTATGAACCGGAGAAACCATTAGGATCCAGCGGCCGCTGTCGCACCTTCCAGGTAGGAGACCTGGTTTATGCAAAAAACCTATCGGGCGACCCGTTGTGGGTGGAAGCGACAGTAGTACGTGTAACCGGCCCCAGATCCTACCTTGTGCAATGCCTTGACGATAAACTTTGGAAACGGTATATCGACCAATTACGATCGCGGTTTTCAGCGACCAATCCGCAACTCCCCTATGACCAAACTGAGGGGGGGGAGGTACGGAAGAAGATGAATTCCTCGGAAACCCGTTCGAAGGAAACGATGGTTTAATAGAAACTCAGGAAGCGGAGCCGGAGGGAGAAATGGTTGCATCTCAGGGAATTGCAGAGAATGTGGGCAACGACGTAGAAGTGAACTCTGAACCAGAAACAGCCCCACTGCCAAACAACGATCTACCTTAGCGTGATCGCAGCCAGCTGATACAACGGAAATCAAAGAGACTAAGACAACCGTCCTACCTAAGGGACTATGTAACTGCACCCTGCAAATAAGAAGCCAGGGGGAAGGGGTGTTGTGTATGCAATAAGATTAATAAAGTGTGAGCTTGGAGTAAGTGCAGGATTCTGGCCCTGCACTTCTGATTGGCTGTTAAGCGGCCAGACCGGATTGGCCCGTTCCGGGGAATCCGATTGGCCCTTAACAGAGAGTTCTTATTGGTTATAAGAGCTAGCATTCCTAGCTTGTTATTGGTTAAACGTTACAGGGTTTGCCTATATAAGGCGGGTTTTACTGCTGTTGAATTGAGGAAGTCACAATGTAAATAAAGAGCTGAAGTTCACCGTTCAGAGGCTTGTCTCCATTCTTTCTCGCCCATACTCAAAACATAACACCACCATGCCAGCTTCTTTGAAGCAGTTTCTTCCTGGGCTGGTGGAGGAGCGAGAGAGCGACTGAGAGAGGAATGAGGTGGGAGGAAACCGAAGCTGCTGAGCCAGAGAGCAGGAGAGGCTTTGGTTGCTTCCTCCCTCCCCTTCTTTCATTTGTGTCCTTGATCCCTGATCCCAGCAGCATTCACCGAAGGCGAAGAAAGCCGCCATTTTTTTTATTTTATTTTTATTTTCTTTGTGGCCCGGTACAAAGTGATCCACGGAACACTACCGGTCGCGGCCCGGTGGTTGGGGACCCTTGTTTTACAGGGTTACCATTTGTCAGTTGTAAAAAAACCCAAAGGATGGATTTATAGGAAACATACCTCCATCTGCTGTCTATTCAGGATTTTGCAGCCCAGGCTGCAGCCATAAGTGCATTGACAGCAATAAAATAAACAACTTCTAGGTAGAAAGTGTAATTATAAGACCAGAGCTAGTTATTTATCATTAAATAAAGATCTCTCATGGAATGTATTCCTATTTATTTATTATATTTGTATCTCACTGCCATTAGTTCACTTCTGCTTTGGAGGTCCTTCCATGAGTTTGAGCTTTCCAACTCTATGATCTTGTCACTTTTTCCCCCCCAAAAGAGGAAAAGTTGGAAAAGGAAAAAATTCAAGAAGAGTGTGTCAATATTTCTGCCTTTAAAAAAAAATAAACAAACAAAACAATGGTGTTAATTAGGCCTGGCTCTGGAGTCATAGCTCTGGAAGGCATTGCATTAGCTTTGGGAAGGCTGTAGTCATTTTAGTTTGCATCCAAATGGATACAGATGGCTTTGTAAACAGTAATTATCCAATTTTTTTGTTTAGATTGGGGCTGTATATAACTAAGTGGGCCCTAGGAATCTTTTTTAGTTAGAGCAGTTTCATCTAAGTACATTTTTATGCATAGACAGAAACATTCCTAAAATCTTCCATGAAGTGTAAAAAAATATGAATAGTCAAAATACAAACATTCATGAAGGTGTGTCAAAATCTGAAAATAGTGGGGATATTGTCATGATCTGAAGACCACCCATTTGAATGGGTGCCTAATATCAACATACTTGCAGAAAGAGTGGATGGAGCTAGGTTTGTTCCTCTACCTGTTATCTTGCAGTTTTGGAGACACAACCATCCACAGACATATACAACGCTGCTGATTTCTGAAATATTACAAGGGGAATATCAATTATCTAAAACTATGTACATTAAACTATTTATTGGAGTCATTATTTGATGCATGGGCTTGAGCAGTTTCTGCAATTTTGGTATCAGTAGTTTTTAAAACAGTTGGGAATTTTTTTGTTTAAATTAAACCAACAATAAAAAATGAACAAGACAACATTTGACAAAAATAAAAAATTTTGTATGCTTTAAGATATTAAAAGTTTGCATAGTTGGAGATATTTCCCTGCAGGTGAATGGGTAAGCATGGAATAGGAAGTAAGACAAGGACATGTACTATCCTCTGGTTGTTTAATGTATTAATGGTTAAACAAATACACCAACACAATAGAATGTAGGTTGGGGACATGAATATGTACCTTTAGATGCAAGAATGCCATGTGAAAAACCAGATAGTTAGGAGTGTGTGCAGAAAAAAATGGAGTAAATAATTCCAAAGTATAAATCACTGGTGAATAACTAGACTAGATGAATCTCTAACTCCATGGGATGCCTACCAATCATGGAAAAATGGAGAAATGACACCCAACACTAGTAGAAAGATAATGGGCAGTAATGACATCTTTGGTGTGAGGAACCGAGGTTCTTGTGTATCACTATGGACTTCCTCAGGATTTCTCCAATATGCGTCTATAGAATTAGAGTTACTTATTGGCCAAGTGTGATTGGACACACAAGGAATATGCCTCTATAGGGGAGTGTTGGATGATTTTAGGCACATCTCCTTTCTCACATGACTGCAGAAGTGAGATTAAATTGTTCGCACTGTCCAAGTTTACACTGTATATTAAACAAGGCAGGTGGTTCCATGGCAGAGTTTTGAAATGTTCAGGTTCATAGGACACACTACACCATAAAGTACTCCTTGGGTTTGGCTTAAGGCAAAGGTGTCAACCTCGATTGTGTCCTGGGCCAGATTGTGATGTATCATAATGGTTTTTTTGCTTTTGTGGAGCCGGGATGGGCATGGCTTGTGTGTGACGTATCTGGGCTGCCAGTTTGACAGTCCTAGCTTAAAGTGTGAACTTAATTAGAGTAGCCTATCCAAACCATGGGTTAGCATTATTTCATAAATCAATATGAAAAAGTGCTTCCCAAGCACAGAAACCCTTGGATATTAAACATCGCCAGAGAACAACTCTCAATGCTTTGACTCTGGGGAATTACTCACAATAATGGCACAGGTACAGCATAGCACTGCTTTCAGGCAACACTGCTTTATTGAATTGTACAATGAATCAGCCCAATCCCTTTCTCGGTAACCTCCCACTTCAAAATAAAACAATGACACTGAAGCTGCACCAGGAGGTCTGCCACACCAGGAGATCATCAACGCTTCAATGTTTTAGTTTCACTGGTCTCCGACACCACTTTGCCATCCACAATTTTAGTGGAGTGAATCTTCTGAGACACTTGCATGGTGCTTTCCAGTAAAGCATCTTTCAGGCTAAAGGAAGAAAGATTTGGATAATGAACAAAAGTCCCTTTCTACATTTGATATTGGAACGTAATTATCTCACATATGTTACTGGTCTAGCTTGGTAAGTTCCAAGCTGCATATTATGGGCAAGAAATGACTGGATTCTCTTGGATAAATCACTGTATATATTCTAGAATGTTAAAGTACATTATCCTAAGTCAAGAGTCCTCAAACTTGGCAACTTGAAGACTTGTGGATTTCAGCTCCTAGAATTCCTCAGCCAGCTATGCTGGCTGGAGAATTCTGGGACTTGAAGTCCACAAGTCTTCAAGTTGCCAAGTTTGGAGACCTCTGTCCTAAGATAATATTCCCTGCCAGGCATGTAAAAATAAGTGGTAATTATAACCTCAAGGTACTTGGAAAGCATCAAGTTGGAGCAGGTTGCAAAAAAGCAACATTACAAAATTATGCAACCAGTTAGGTGTCAGGTTACTAAGACTGCTCTACTTTCCTCTACTTTCTATGTAATATTGAGCACAGTAAATATTAATTTGTTCTTTTCGGGCCCAGGTGTGACTGGTTTTGGCATGTAAAGGATCTGTATTCCAAAGCCAAATCTACTGTTACAGGCCATACATTATTTCTCATTCATGATAACTTTAAGATCTGTCTGGCCTGGGAGTTCTGGAAGTTGAACACATATCTTAAAAGTTGCTGAGCTTGAGAAAAACTGGACTATAATATTAAAAAAATGACCTGGACATCAGAGACAGCTTCTCCATAGCTACTTTTAAATATTCCTAACATTTCTGCTGAATTAGTTTCTTAAGGATATTAGTTAGAATTTAATAGAACTAGGGCTACTATACTTAAAACATTTCAATTCAATTCAGCTATGTGTCATATTTCCTTTCACAAGTTTGATAAAGAGATGGATACACACGCGTGTAAGGGCAATCTAGGTCAGCAATTCTACACATTACTTAAACTCAAAATTAATCTAAGTAGGCACAGAATATGTCAATGAATTTTTTAGTCTTAAAAACTGAATACCTGTAAGCATAACCATCCTTCATAGAAAAAAATGGCTTTATTTCTATCCCAGCATATCTGAGGTTGTTTGGTAAAAGTGATTGGTGGGTCTTAGAATTTGAAAGTTGAAGGATTACTCTGGATGATTTGTGTTTGGCTCCCTAAGTCTATATGATCCATGATAAGGACCGGCACAATCAAAGCCTCCAGGGGGAACTTATACAGATCAAAGCACACAGCTCAATCTCTTTGTCTACTCTAGTCTTGAAGAGGCTATAAAAGGGGACAGGCTTACCTCAATTCCTCTCCACCCTCCAGCAGATGCCTATAGGTAGCAATCTCTGTTTCCAGCTTGTCTTTGATGTTCAACAGAGCCTGATATTCATCTGCCTGGCGCTGGAGGTCATTCCTTAGCTGTGCCAGTTCAGCTTCTGTCCGCAGCAGGATTCCATTCAGATGTTCTATTTGCATTGCATAACGAGACTCCACTTCATGCAGGTTGGCCTCCAGACTGGCTTTCTGTAGGGGGGAGGGGATGACAGAATAAGAAGGAATCACGATCAGGGGTTTGCTAAGCCAAAACTCATTCTGGTCTGAGGTAGCATTTCCATACTGCAATATTCCTCATTACCTCCCTATGTGAATCGTTTTGCTTCATTTATGAATCCAGGGTCACCCAACCCTGATCTCTTGTGGAATAATTCTACATTTGCTTGCCTTCTTTCCCAATCCAAATCTAATTCGCTTGGTGTTGCATTTTGCTTCTGCAGCAGCTTTTTGGTCATTGAACAAAACAGTTTCTGACCAAGACTCAGTCTCATTTTAAAATTGGTTTCAGTGTTGGAAACATCAGAAGCCAAAATTAAGACTTTGTAATTTTGTTTGCACAACACACTGAGCCCTTGGTTTGTTTGATTTAACTGATTAAGTATGTCCATCTAACTGCAACTAATTTGATTAACTATGTTTGAAACAAATCAGTTTGGCATAATGTGTGAACCCTAACAAGGCCCTTAATCATGCCTTTTCTTCATTCCCATAAAATAACCACCTCCATCTTAGTATTGTCAAGGGCTGCTGGAAGACAACCATTATCTAAGGCAACACACCTTAAATCCATACCAGCTGATAATGGAAGTTGTATACCCCAAACCCCTGCAAAAGACAACACCAAAAGACTGATTTCCATGGAAGCTCCTGTCAACATACCACATTGCGCATAGATTCTAGTTCAATTTCCAATGTTTGGACTGTGCGTCGCAAATCCGTAATGGTGGTATGAGCCGTTTCAATTTCTTGGGTATTTTGGTTGATGATGACAGTACTCTCTGTGATCTAGAGGACAAAATGTCAAAGCAGATTATATTACCACCTGAATCTCTCCCTCTTGGCAATTCATTTTGTGGGGTACATAAGGCGTTAAAGAGATCAGCATGGATCTGTCTGTTTTAGGAGAAAGCCAGGAAGTATTCTTCTACCTACCTGCTGGCTCCAGTACTTGTCCAAATCCTCAAGATTCTTCTGAGCCAAGGTATCATACTGCGCACGGATCTCAGCCATTATCTTGGCCAGATCCTTTGTTTTGGGAGCATCAACTTCCACGGTCAGACCAGAGTTGGCAATCTGGGCCTGCAAGCTGGTGACTTCCTAAAAGATGCAAAAATAGGAACATTTGGGGTTAACTTAAGAGTTGAAAAGATATCCTGGAATGATGGCTATCCATGATTGATTGTCAAGCTCTCTTCCACTATAGACAGTAACTAACCCTTTAAACTACTGGCACTGTATTTTCTAGAGTTCACTGCTCAGTGCCAATAAAGACTTACCTCTTGGTGGTTCTTCTTCATAAAGACCAGCTCTTCCTTGAGGGCCTCGATCTCACCCTCCAACTGCAGGCGGCACATGTTGGTGTCATCAATGACTTTGCGGAGGCCAATGATGTCACTCTCCACTGACTGGCGAATAGCCAGTTCAGCCTCAAACCTGGGCAGCGGAAAAAGGCAGGATTAGATTCTCACGGTAATTGGGTTTGTGAAGCAAAAGTGTAGTTGGGTATTATGCTGATGACAGTGGGTTACTGAGAAAGAACCAGAAGCTATATCCCAGCTAGGGAATACTTGAATAAGATTGATTTAGTCTTTTGTGCTCTTGCCCATCCACCATATTAGTAATGTCAAAATAAATTAGCAACATCAAAATAAATACAAGCTAAGGATGGGAGGAAAATATGTAGAATTCAAGAGCTGTTGACTTTAATCATTTATAATCCCTTTCATGACATAAAAATACAGTTTTTAATTTGTATTAGCCCTTCTTTTTCTAAAAGCTTTCCTTATTCCTTTAAACCTGAGTTGTAATCCAGACTAGCTGGAAGAACATTAGATAGCCTAACCCTGCTTTGCCTATTAATGCTTGGGTTGTGTTCCATGGGCTGGCTGCTGGACAGGATTCCAGAGCCAGTTAGTGAACTGGGATGAAAATACTCACTTGACACGGAAGTCATCAGCAGCCAAACGAGCATTATCAATCTGCAGGACAACGCGAGCATTTTCTACAGACTGATCATAGATCTGAAAAGAGGAGACACACATGGAGGATTCATAAATATTTGAATTGCCAATCAAAAAAAAAAAAAAGGGCACTCTGGCATGGCACCTGTAACAGCATAAATTAATTGGCAGAAAGCCACAGAAAAAGCTTCTCCCACCACAGACTCAATGGACTCAGATGTGTGCCCATCCAAATGCTACAAAAAGCAATTTCTATAGCAGTTGCTAAACCTGGTTTTAAAATATCCAGACACTACTTTCCAGGCTTTATAGTAACCAGACCTGAAACTTCCTCTTTGTTTTTAATTATTTTATTTAGGGAAGGCTAGTGCAATCTGAACCTACAGGTTTTCAGCCAGACTACAGAGTTTCCATTGTTTGCCTAAGCCATCCCAGGTGCAACTCACCTTCCCAGTTCCCAAGGTAACAGGGAGACCAAGATTCTTAAAGGAGAAACTGCCTGCTTTGATCAAGCAGCTTCTCAGGTGCCTTCACTTTTCCTAATCTGTGTCTCCAAGACACGCTTAAGCACACAGAAACCAGAAGTTCTATTTCCAGGCAATAATGCAACAAATCTGTAAATTAAATTACTTTGAGCAGACCAGGGAAATATTGCATTCCATTATGTAAAGTTTTCAAACTCACTAATTTTGCTGGGCTCTACAGCTGCTTTTCAAGGACAATATTATTCAGCTATCAGGGGATCATTCCTTTAGAAATGCATTTTCACCCCCTTGTTCTTCTCATGGATGTTAAGCATTAATAATTTTTCTGGGATGAGAAGATGACATTGTGAGACACTTTAGCCTAGCCCTCCTTTTTTTTGCTGTTGGCAGAACTGTCCAATTTAGCAGTTATTCCTTAGCAGCAATAATATAAGGCAAACCCTTAAGGTCCCAAAGAGATGCACATGGGCTCTCTGCCTTAAGTAATTTGTTGCTTTGGAATTGATTCTGCGATGATGGCCATTTTGTGAATAGGCAAGCCTTCCACGGATGGAACCCAGAATATCCAAATCACAAATTCTAGATGCGTGTCCTTTCTTCTGTCAAGAATTTGGAAGACCTTAATTCAAAGTTTGTTTACAGTATTTGCCAGTGTCCCTTATGGGAACTTCCACTTAATTTTATAGCCACAGACCTCCTTGAATAAAGGACAGGGCTCCTGTGCCTTAAACAGCTGAATGGAAAGACTAAATTTCAGCAGCTATTAAAGATGAAGGAATCCTGATATTTACAGCGACCTGCCTCTAAATATGTAGAAGTGCAGCCATGAGCCCCCAGAGTTCATCAGGGCTCAGGAAAACTACCCACAAGATTATAATCTCAGTAAAGAACCCTAACAGTCGGGTGTCCAACCTGAATTTCCAATGAGCCAGGTAACCAAGCTGTTTTCTTATTTGTACCTCCCAGTAAAAACTAATTTTCTATTGCCAATTGATTAGGGAGAGAGAAGGGATGTGGAAAAAAAGATAAAACAGGCCTAGCCCATTTTGATTTATAGCCGACTTGCCCTCAAGTATACAGGAAAAGTCAGATTGCTTAAAACAACCTAGTAGAAACAGTGCTATTGTCTTCATGTTCCTTTAAGGGATTCTTACTGATATCTGACTGGCTGGCCAGAATGGAGAGAGAAAACTGGTTACAAAGGTCATGGCCAAGCTTTGATTTGATTCAGCAGGCCTAACAGTCATGATCCTTCCTTATCTTCTAATTAATTGATGGGCCATATATCATGTAATCTTTGAAACTACAATTTGCCACCTTCTCAGGCAGCTTCTGGCAAGCAAAGCCAACTCAGGAAGCAGGGTTCACTTAACAACCATGTGATTCATTTAAAGACCATTTCATTTGCTTAATGACTGCAGTATTTGTTAATGACCACAGTAAAATGATTATAAGATCAGGTGCAGTCATGTGATGGCTTGGTTAAATACCACATAACCACACCCAAATTTCTGGTCCCAATTGTGCTCATACTATCAAAGACTACTTGTGCTGTAATGTTAAAGAAATCATTTTTCAGGGAGACTGCTCCACTTTCATGTTGGATTCTTATCCAGACTCCCTTTATCTTTTGCTCTCCTTATTGTGTTACTCTTGATAAAAAATATAAAACGTGCAAAATTTGCACTTAAAGGGGGCAAAAGGAGAAAAAGTGTCCCAAGTCAGAACTAGGGCGTGAAAGTGAGCAAAAAGGCAGTGCTCTCAATTTCAGAAAGTTTCACTTTCTATGAGGAGGGCCTCTGAAATCGCCATACTATTCAGAGTTAAAGTGCCTATTACCTCGGTGTCTCTCGCCCCCCCCCTCCCCAAGAGGTTTTTCTCACCTGGTTCTTCAAATCGTCGATGATATCGAAATAACGGCCCCAGTCTCGGGTGCTGGGCCCTTTCTTTTCGGTGTATTCTCTGATCTGGATCTCCAGATTCCGATTATCGGCTTCCAGGCTGCGCACCTTGTCCAGGTAACTGGCCAGACGGTCGTTCAGGTCCTGCATGGTTTCCTTCTCGTTCTGGACCACCCCAGAACCGGAGAGGTGGAGGCTGCTGCTCATCCCTCCGTAGCCCCCTCCGTAGCTCGAGCTTGCTCCAAAGCCCCCTCCGTAGCTCGAGCTTGCTCCAAAGCCCCCTCCGTAGCTCGAGCCCAGGCTGGAGACTCTGGAGACAGAAATTCTCGAGCCCGAGCCACCGGCTCCAGCATAAACGCTGGCCGCGCTGCCCCCGGTACCAAACTTGAGTGGCTTAAAGGAGGTGGAGTAAACGGTGGACTTAGAGAAACTCATGGTACCTGCGAAGGCAAGGAGCAGCAAAAACAAACGGGAGGGATGTGAGAAGTTGAAAAGCACAGCCTACTTCTGGCTTTTATAGCCAGGAGCAGGGGCGGGCCCAACCGGACCCACCTCTCCCACTTGCGGCCAATCCCAAACGCTAAGCTCTGCAAACTTTCTTTCTCTGATTTGCGGCCCGACGCTTCGCCCTTTTGGAAAAGCCGCCGAAGGAACTGGGGGGGAGCCTGGGCGGCCAAGGGGCCTGGGTGGGTCCTAACTCCTGCCTTCTGTGGCTGCGAGGTAAATCGGCTTCACGGAAGGTGAAGACGACGCCCTGTCCGCGCCTAACTGCACCATTATTTAACATAACCTCTGCAGACATTTCATAGGTGATCGGAATGGGTTACTAGAGCCTGAGGGGGCATGCTATAGAACGGAGAGGGAGGGGGAAGAGGTGTCCAACCTTGGCAACATGAAGACTTGGGGACAAGTCCACATGGCTGGCTGGGAAATTCTGGGAGTTGAAGTCCCCAAGTCTTTAAAGTTGCCAAGTCCTCTGTGCTATATAGTTGTGTGTCCAATCTCACTTGGCCAATAAAGAATTCTATTCGGGGCACATTGAGATCTGAGTAGAATTGAACCTCTTCTGTGTCTCACGAATCTTCCCCAGTAAGCCAAGATTGTAGTAAACCCAAGATTGTAGTAAACCCAAGCAAGTCACTGCCTGTACTTTTGGAAGTGGCAACAAAAAGAGTGCCATTTCACTGCCAGTATGTTTGATCCAGGGTTGCTGTAAACATCCTTGATGTGGATTGGGGAAAGGAAGACATTGAAGTGAGCCAGGTTTATCAGCACCACTATGATAATTTTTTATTTCATAACTTCAGGGTGCTGGATTTTGTGAGGCGCTATTCTAAACATGAAGGTGTAGGATGATATTAAATGAATTTCTATTCAATTTCCCTTCAAAAACTATCATTTTTCATCTAAAAAATTGTAGTTTTAAAGTATGTTTATACACAGGTTCATTTTTCTTTTGGGTTCGGTTCTCACATCTTCCATGAGTTCCATTTCAAGCTAGTTTATTCCATGATATATCTTCCCACACTGAGCTACACAGTCTGTATACGAAAATTGTAAGGTGGTTACTGTATAAGCTATGCTGGCTGGAGAATTCTGCGAGTTGAAGTCTACAAGTCTTAAAGTTTGGGGACCCCTGCACTAGGAATACCATCTTGTCTAGCCCTTAGATAAGAAAAGATTAGAAGTAAGAAAACTGTGTTTAGAATTGTTGGGAAATAATCTGAGACGTAAAATTTACTTTGGATAATCAGTGAAAGGATAACGATACAATAAATCCAGGGTTGTGCCTGAGGCACCAAGCAATTCCTTTTAATATTCTGTATACATGTATACAAGTAGCTAGATAGCAAGGATTGAAGGTAAGGTTACCAACTTTCCTAAGAAAAAATATGAGGTGCTATTGTGTGTTATTGCAGGTGTTATTTATAGTAAATTATAAGTAAAAATAAACATCACTGGTGAATGACAACACATTCTTCAGTAATAGCTCCAGCAACCTGTTGCAAAATTGACTTAAGCTGGTTAGTATGGAGAATCCATTTATGAGATCATGGATTAATAACAGTTTTTCATGGAAGTGAGCATTTAAAAGGCTGAAAATCCTGAGCTTTAAGCTTCTCTCATTATCTTTACAATGTAAGCCTTATGAAGTGCAATGTTATAAATAGGAGTTTAATGCAGGTATTCACTTGCTCATGGATATTATATTTTGAGTTGGGGGATGCGTGATTGGATGTTTAATCCCTTCCTCCCATGTTCTTATATGTTGGTGTGCCTTTCAAGTGTCAATACAAAGAATATTTTTGGTTAAGACAAAGAGGGTTTCACAGTATAGTAGGATCCTGGTTATTCCACCCCTTTCCAATCTTACTTTGCAAAGATCTTCCTTTTCAATTTAGGCAGCCATGGAAAACCAGAGACAAAACTTACATGTATCCTCCCCATACAGGAAACCTGGTTTGCTGTTTCTGTATGCAGGGAAGCAACTACTTATAGTTTGGACCATTCAAAGGGTTCATTTATTAGGGTACAACCAGGCCACTCTGTTATTAAGTATTCTGAGATAACTATCCTAAGATAAGGGATGATCATTGCTCTGAAAAGGCTGGGATGTGTTAGTTGTTTGTGTCATTGTTACTTTCTGCATTTTTCTTCCTGGGGTGGAGAGAGGTTCTTGTGGAATTTTCTGCTTATTGTGCCCATATAATGTGACTGGCTTTTTATACGTGGAGATTAATGGAAGTGAGCCTGAACTGCACATAGCAAAGTATTTTGGACTAATCCTGGTTAGTCCAAAGTTCTTGGCTGGTTCCTTAATAATAACTACTACAGTATTGCTATCATTATTAATACTTCTTTTTCTCTTGCATTATTATTATTATTATTATCATTCCTACCCCCATTTACATCTTTCACTCAGATTCCAGAATAGAAGATTTACTCTTTGAATTTATATATAGGGTTATTCCCACTTTAAAAACATTCTTTGAGTTCCTTATCCAGGGTGGGCAAGCAAGTGAATTTTCAAGGGATGTAGTCAAAATTTCTTTAACATTACAGCACAAGTAGTCTTTGATAGTATGAGCACAATTGGGACCAGAAATTTGGGTGTGGTTATGTGGTATTTAACCAAGCCATCACATGACTGCACCTGATCTTATAATCATTTTACTGTGGTCATTAACAAATACTGCAGTCATTAAGCAAATGAAATGGTCTTTAAATGAATCACATGGTTGTTAAGTGAACCCTGCTTCCTGAGTTGGCTTTGCTTGCCAGAAGCTGCCTGAGAAGGTGGCAAATCACAATCATATGACCACAAGACCCGGCAGCTCTCATAAATGTGAGCCAGTTCCTAAGCGCCCAAATAACAGTTGTGACTGTGGGGACTAGTGCAATGGTCATAACTTTGAGGATGGGTCATAACTTAAGTCACTTTTTCTGAGGCCATTGTAACTTTGAACCATCATTAAACAAACATTAAACAAAGTCAAGGACTATCTACAAAATCATATTATTTAGATAGATGTGAGGCCCAAAGGCCCATTTTTTGTGGGCCTTTAATGTAAATATTTCTGAATTGCATTTCATTGTTTTATTTCTCTATAGCTGCTGCATTTCTCTGCTCTTGTTTACTTTTTTTTTTTAATCTGCTTTTGTCCCCTAAGTACATAATCAAATGAGTCACGTTGTTGAGCAAAATACTTTAAATAAGTATTAGGTTGATTTGGATACCAGTGGATGATAGACTGGCTTATCCTATGGTCATTTATATTTTTGCTAACTCAGTAACAATGCATTGAAAAGATACTTAAGTATATTGCTGGTTAAATAGTCTTTAATAAGAACTGTTTTCAATACAGTCTGTGGGAAATATATAATTAAAATACAATTAAGTGTTGATAATGACTCTTTCATCTTCTCTTCAGTGGACCCTGTTGTATGGGAAGAATGGAAGGAAAACAATTACAAATGGAATTCTATCTCGGAGGCAGAAAAATGGCATAATTAACACTTAATCTGGAGATATATTTCAAAGATTGCATTCCCTTTCCTGTGCTTTTCTTTTCCCCCCTCTAGTGAATTTCAGTAATTACCATTATGGATAATCAAGCAAACTATACATTGCGGTCTTTTTCTGTTAGCGTTTACTGAAAATAATCTCCTTTCTTTCTGGAATAAGCACCTTAGCTCTTTTCATAATGACACGTCAGCTACCAACTGGAATGGGTGGTTTGTGTAACAGCCAATATTTTAGTTACAGATTCCAGTAGAGATTAAGCCAGTGACCAGAGAGAACTCTCTAATTGCCTCCGAAACTATTGACCAGTTTCTGAGTTAGAGAGTGTGCCCTGATCTGAGCAGTTTACCTACCTCTGTTTGTAAACCCAGCAAAATTATTTTTTCCCCTGCCTGATGAAAGCAAAATATCCCTATTTTTAATATCTGTGGAGATTCTCAATCATCCAGGTTGTCCCAAAAGTGATTTTTGAAGAGCAACCGGAGTTCCTTATTTTTCTTTGAAGATTTTCGCTTCTTATCTAAGAAGTTTCTTTGGCTCTGTTTTTCTTTGAAAATATTTCGCTTCTCATCTTCAAAGAAAAACAAGAAAGTCCAGTTGCCTCTTGAAAAAGCATTTTGGGACCTATTTTTAATGTTTTGAGCAGGCTAGCATTACCGAAACATGATTGGGTCTGCTTGATGCTTATTGATCCTGCAATAGAGGTGGTATCCAGCAGGTTCTGAGCAGTTCTGGAGAACCGGTAGCGGAAATTTTGAGTAGTTCAGAGAACCGGCAAATACCACCTCTGACTGGCCCTGCCCCCATCTATTCCCTACCTCCTGAGTCCTGGCTGATGGGCTGGGTCTTCTTTTGTTGCCCTGCACAGGAGAACGGAGCTGGAAAGCAGGTTAGTGGGGTGGGGAGGGAATGGGATTTTGCAGTATCCTTCCCCTGCCACGCCCACCAAGCCATGCCCACCAAGCCACTCCATACCTACCAAGCCACGCCCACAGAACCAGTAGTGACAAAATTTGAATCCCACCACTGCTTTGCAAGTATAAAATCTACTTCATCCTATTCTTCATCTGTTTTTAATATCACTATTTGGATAATAGAAATTATAGGGAGGGGGCACATTTGGCATATTTAAGAGATGGTTTGCTAACTGTAGCAAATAATGCTTTTTATTTCTGTGCTGTGGAAAGTTTTATCTGCTGTAAAAGCAAGAGAAAGCCAGGATATATATTTTTTTCCTCATCGGGGCAACCTTGTTGGAGAAGGAAGAGTGATGTGAGAGAGCCCCCCCAATTGTTTACCCCTAGTCCATAAGACCAGATCTGCTTCTCCAGAATGGTTTCGACAGGATCCATGCTCTGTTCAGCTATAGACTGAATAGAAAAACTGAAGACATACCCCCTCCAGGCCACTGTCTCCAGTTCTTCTATTCAGTCTCGGCAGAATAGATGCTTAACTTTTTTCACCTCTAGTGTCCAGAGGAGAATTTTTACATGCAGAAGATTCCAGCTTCAGCCTCTACAAACAAAGAAAGACAAAAAATTAGTTTCAGCTGCAGACCTGTCCTTTTGGCCCTTGTCCAGGGAAAGCAAGATATGGACTCTAGGGACAGGAGGGCTGAAATCCTGTTAATGGACAACGAATAATCAAATAATAAATGGAAATGGCTCTGAATGTGCAAAGGGAATATTTCAGTAATTATTGTACTAGTTAGTGCCTTATGAAGTACATAAAAATGCTGTCTCTTTACCCATGTGGTGTCAATAAAGTTTGTTTTTTGAATGCCTAGAGAACAATTATTGTTCCTAAAATAAACCAAAAAAGAAGAAAAATTCTCCTACAAAAGCCTTCTAATATTGATCAGAATAGATTTTTTAAAATCATATGGGTAACATTTACTACAATGTACAACTTCACTCAATTCCTATTGCCATGACCATGATTTTTATTATTCATTTTTAATTTCATAATTTTAGCCTCTTAACATTCTCTCTGTGTGCATGTAATAATATATGTTATAGTATGTGATCATAATTCTACTTCATAAAGCTATAACCTCCCCAACAATTTTAAATTTAACAGAGCCACTTTAGTGGAGTGGTTAAGGTGTTGGCCTGGAAATCAGGAAGCAGTTGGGTTCGTCCCTTAGGCGTGAAAACCAGCTGAGTGACTTCGGCCCAGTCACACTCTCTGAGACCAACCAATCTCACAAAGTTATTATGGGGAAAATAGGAGGCAGGGCAGTGGTGAGATTCAATTTTTTTTACTACTATTCTGTGGGCATGGCTTGAGGGGCGTGGCAGGGGAAGGATATACTGCAAAATCCCCATTCCTTCCCCACCCCACTAAACCTGCTTTCCAGCTCCGTTCTCCTGTGCAGGGCAACAAAAGAAGACCCAGACAATCAGCTGGGACTCTGGAGGCAGAGAATAGATGGGGGCAGGGCCAGTCAGAGGTGGTGTTTGCCAGTTCTCCGAACTACTCAAAATTTCTGCAACCGGTTCTCTAGAACTAGTCAGAATCTGCTGAATCCCACCTCTGAAGCAGGGGTATTAGATATGTTTGCTACCTTGAGCTGATTTTATTTTATTTATTTATTCAATTTTTGCCCTACCTTTAATAGTGTATAAGTAACTCAAGGCAGGAAACATACCTAATATTCCTTCTTTCTCCTGTTCTCCCTACAACACCAACCAAAGTGAGGTGAACTGAACTGAGAGTAACTCACCCAAAGTCACCCAGCTAGCTTTCATGCCTAAATCAGGACTAGAACTCATAGTCCTCTGGTTTTTAGACTGGCGCCTTAGCCATTAGATTAGATAGATAGACAGACAGACAGACAGACAGACAGACAGACAGACAGATCACTCCACACAAGCAAAGTACCAGCAAAGGAGGGGAAAAAAACTCCAGAGACGTTTCTGAGACAGGAAGTCTAGTCCTGCCAAGAATGTAATAAGGGTTAACGGAGAGGCAGTTTCTGTAAGCAACACCAGAATGTTTCCTTCCTGCCTTCCTTACAGGATTAGGCCAGTAATTTCTTCTAACAACAGGTTCTCCAAACTGCTTGGAATGTTAACATCCGGTTCTAGCAAATAGGTACAAACTGGTAGAATCCCACCCCTGGCTGTTAACTTGTTGGCAAAATTACAGATAAGTGTCATTTCCGATTTGCCCTTGGCTCAGATTCAGACAAATTCGTTAGAAAATCAATAACGTGAGTCATTTTCTGCTAGGGTGTGCTTGAGAGTGTTACTGTGTAATCTGAGATTAAATGAGTTTCATTGATAAAGAAAAGCCATCTTGGTTAATCAAGCATTTAAAAGCTTCTTGAGTGATAACATTGTTGCAAACAAATCACTCCATGTAGGATTAGGGGGCAGAGTTAGAATCAATAAGTTGTCCTTTTTTTTTTTAAACCTAGAAATACGTTCTTTTAAACATGTCAACATAAACCCTTTCATTGTGAATATACAAGGTTGTTTTCCTGATGAAGTCAGCCTATTAACAATAACATTGGTCAACAGCAGTAAAGTGATGTAAGGTCTGAGGATCTATCTGATACTTCAAGGCTTTCCTTTCAGAAGGACTGCATATGTATAGGCCCTTTTATCAAATGAGTTCCTAAGGCTGATGAGGAAACCTTGAAATATATCAATATTTAGTGAATAGTTCTCGGGAAACAAGAGAGTTCTTAATATAATTGGCCTCAACTCACAATCCTATCATGCATTAATTCTAGTTCATCTTCTGAAGATATCATGGAAGATCTGTGGGAGAACTTACACATACCGGAAGCATAAAAAGCAATAAAAATTATGCTGGTTAAAACATCAGAATCATTTGTTAATAATATCTTTTTTTGTGTGTTCAACTTGTATCCAATTCTCAGAGACTACCTGGACAATTCCTTGCATTTTTCTTGGCAAGATTTTTCAGACATGGTTGAAGACATTGAAGACATTGCTTCTTTACTAGGACTGAGAGAGAATGACTGGGTTAAAGTCACTTGGCTGGCTTTCAGGGCTAATAGCAGGATTAGAACTCGCAAACTGCAGGATTCTAGCCTGATGCCTCGAATACAGCTCATCAGTCTGGAACCCACATTACGTATCTGACATTAGCACAATTGAGAAAGTCCAGAAATATTTCACAAGAAGAGTTCTCCACTCGTCTACTCGTTGTAGAATACTTTATGCCACCAAACTTGAAATTCTAGACCTAGAAAACCTTGAATTATGCCGTCTTCGGTCTGATTTAAGCATGGTATATAAAATTATACATTGCAATGTCCTTCCTGTCAATGAATACTTCAACTTCAACCATAACAACACAAGGGCACACAATAGATACAAACTCAAGGTTAACCGCACCAAACTTGATTGCAGGATATATGACTTCAGCAACAGATCAATGTCTGGAATTCTCTACTCGACTCTGTAGTTTCTTCCCCAAACCCCAAAAACTTTAACCTTAGACTGTCTACTATTGACCTCACCCCTTTCCTAAGAGGTCTCTAGGGGGCGTGCATAAGCGCACCTACGTGCCTACCGTCCTTGTCCTATTGTTTCTTTTATTTTTCTTTTATTTTTCTTATATCTACCCATTTCATGTATTCATAACTATGTATACACTTATACTTATTATCTTGTAAACAATTGACAAATCAAATCAATCAATCAATCAAAAAAATAAACTACTACACCAAATGGAACCAAATCTTTGTTAGGGACAAAGAGCATAAAACAATATGAAGACCTCTGAGTTCTCCAGAAGAACCGTACACATCAGTGGTGGGATTCAAACTGGTTTACCAGCAGTTTGGTGGCCATGGCTTAGAGGGTGTGCTTTGCGTGCGCAGGCAGTAAATGCGTGCTTTGTGCACACACAGAAGCTTTCCTACTGACCTGCACTCTCCCTGTCTCTTCAACAGCTGATGCACGGCAATCCACTGTGCTGTGTGATGCAGCTGAGCATCAAAAGCAAGAAATAAGGATCGGTATGCAGCTTGGGGCAGGCAGGTGGGCCCAGCAGCTGATTGTCAGAGTGAACCGGTTCGCTCCTAGATAATCTTCAGAGCTACTGGTTCTGCCAAACCGGTAGAATCCCACTCCTGGCACACATATATAAAGATGCAACATGCATACCCACAAAATACATAAAACCAAGATCATCCAAGATATATTTTTTGCCATTCTGTATTAGCCAAACTCTCTGAAACGACCGGCCTTCATTATTTGAAATGGAGATGAGATCCCATTCAAGCTGCAGTGCTCTGATTCATGTATTTGCACAACTATATGGATGATTCATGTATTTGCACAACTATATGGATGTTCTAAAACTTTATCTATTTACCTTTAAATGCAGAGTTCCTGCTTTCCCTCATGCCCAATCCAGTATCCAGAAAATAATGGGGGGGGGGGGAATCAGTTTCAGTTACATTCTTCCCACCCTTCCTCCCCTTAAGATATTGGGAGCTAGTAAAATTTCAGATGTCCCGTTAGCTAATTTTCCAGGCTTGCCTTCTTTTGTGTGATTGGTTTTTTCCTTGCAAGGTTGTCACCCGCTGTTTATTTATTTCACATAAATTTAACTTTAGAGAT
This sequence comes from Hydrophis major, assembly GCA_033807585.1. Taxonomy (NCBI): domain Eukaryota; kingdom Metazoa; phylum Chordata; class Lepidosauria; order Squamata; family Elapidae; genus Hydrophis; species Hydrophis major. The sequence continues at coordinate 220,956,257 of CM066329.1, forward strand.
GGCCTAATAAGATGCTGGAGGAGGGTAGACAAATACAGGCACACTCCAAAATCAGACGTACCAAAGGTGCTTTTTTTCAAGAGGCACTTGGACTTTCTGGTTTTTCTTTGAAGACATTTTGCTTCTCATCCAAGAAGCTTCTTCAGCTCTGACTGGCTGGTGGGGAATAAAAATCCAAAATCAAACCCATCCCATTCAAGCTGCAGTGCTCTGATTCATGGATAATTCCTTCCACTTACCTCCCACCCCTGGTTGGTAACATACTAAACATTCCCGGTAGCCAAGCCAAAAGAAAAAATAAAAATGAGTCTGTCATCTGCACCTCTATAACTGTCTGGTTTGGTTCTGCAACCCAACAGGACAGACACAGACTTCAGAGAGAAATTAGGACTGCAGAAAAAACAATTACTACCAACCTGACTTCAATCGAGGACCTGTATACTGCACAAATCAAAAAGAAGGCTGTGAAAATATTTACAGACCCCTCACATCCCGGACATAAATTGTTTCAACTCCTCTCAAAACGACGCTATGGAGCACTGCACACCAGAACAACTAGACACAAGAACAGTTTTTCCCCGAAAGCCATCACTCTGCTAAACAAATAATTCCCTCAACCCTGTTCAACTATTACAAAGTCTGTACTACTTTTACGGTTAATCTTCTCATCACTCCTTATCACCCATCCCCTCCCATTTGTGACTGTATGACTGTAACTTTGTCGCTTGTATACTTATTATTTATATTGACTGTTTCCTAGTATGATTGATTGCTTATTGTACCCTATGACTATCATTAAGTGTCGTACCTTACGATTCTCAACTCCTGATGAATGTATCTTTTCTTTTATGTATACTGAGAGTATTCACACCAAGACAACTTCCTTGTGTGTCCAATCACACTTGGCCAACAAAGTATTCTATTCTATCTATTCTATATTCATCTAGTCTACTGGCATATCCACAAATCACCACAAGCCTATTCAGCCGTACACTACAGAGATGGAATAGCGGTGGGGATAGCAATATTGTTTGTGCTCTCAAGAATGGGTAGAAGTGTTTTAGCTCAGTACTAAAGAAAGACCTACAAAATGGTTTGTAATATACAAATATAAATATGCGAGGGGATATTACCCAGCAATAGATGAATTGCTGAATTTCCACTCCTCAATTCAAACATGACTCCAAATATCTTTGTATATTGTAGAGCTTGATATTTTTCTGAGAAGATCTATCCGCTGCTTCCTCTTTAAAAAAAATGGTTTATTGTTTGTTGTTACTAAGTCAGGCCTGTGGAATGTAGCTACTCAAACCATAAAGGAGCATAGACAGTAGGGCTAACCTCTGTTCTGCACCCTTGGAACACTTTGCAAAGCATGCAGAAAACCATGCTGTGCACAAGTACAGCCCTGCTAACTAGCCTGTTAGACAAGAAACTTCTGGTAAAGTCCACAGATTTTATCTTCTTGTGAGCAATCCTGCATTCCTGTTTTATCTCCAGAGGAAAAGGAGTGGCATAGTCTGGAACTACCAATAAAGCTCCTCTCCTACTTTTTTTTTTCAACACCTGCTAATTCTATTACTTTCTGAGATATAATTCTTTCTGTACCGCGATATCAATTAATGCCTGCCAGAGAAAAGAGATTCCGAGCCACCCTTTTGCTTTAGTTAACAATATACAACATCTCCGAACTATGAAATGTGGCCCACAGCTATAAAAAAAAAAGCTTGAGTTGAAGATTTGATTAGCCTGAAAGTATCATGAGAGTTTGCATTGCCTAAGCTGCAAGAGAAGGAGTTGTACTTTTTGCAGCTATCTGGGAGTCAGGCCACTAGATCACACCTGGTTTGAGGCCTTTTTCAGCCTCCCACAGGCTTGAAAAAAAGCCTCTGCAGGCTTTGCAGGACGAATAATAGGCCCATTTCATCACTTCCTATAAACACTGCAAGTGACGAAACAGGCCTATTATTTGGCCTGCAAAGCCTGCAGAGGCTTTTTTCAAGCCTCTGGAAGGCCGAAAAAGGCCTCAAACTGGCTGAAAATCAGCTGTGGAATGCAGTGTAGGTAAGGGGGCCGTGGGGCGGGGGGAAATTGCACACTCATGCACAGGGGGTGTGGAGAGGGAATGCACATTGCTTTCTGGCATGCAAGCACAAGCACACAAACACAATTTTTGGCACAGGAGCCCAAAAAGTTTAGCTACCACTGACCTAGGAGCAGGGGCCAATGGGTGGGCCCAACTGCAGAGTGTCGGAGAGATTTGGAATGAAACGGTTCTCTGCCAGCTGATCTTTGGTGCTACCGGTATGCCAGAACCGGGCTGAACTGGTAGAATACCACTGCTGACCATTTTTCATGCTTACGATAGTTGCAGCATCTCCACATGGTCATGTTATCAAAATTGAGACTCTTGGCAACTGACTCATATTTATGATGGTTGCAGTGTCCGGGGGGGGGGAGTCATGTGATCCCTTATTGTGCCTTCTGACCAGCAAAGTCAATGGGGAAGCCAGATTCACTTAACGACCATGTGACCAACTTAGCAACTGAAATGACTCACTTAACAACTGCAGCAAGAAAAGTCTCAAAATGGGGCCAGACTCCCTTAACAAATGTCTCACTTAGCAACTTAAATTTTGGGCTCCATTGTGATCATAAACCGAGGACGTATATTAGATGGATCAGAGTCCTTTTGTTTTAATGCACACGGTGGACATTATTTAAATGAATAGCCAAGTGATCTTTAAATTGAAGAAAAATATCAGATGGGGCTGCAGTTAATCAATTCTAGTTCTTGACTTAATGACCACATTTGGGACTGGAACTTCCATTGCTAAGTGTGGCAGTTAAGTGAGTTCTGCCCATTTATGACCTTCTTTGCCACCGTTCTTAAGTGAATTGCTGCTGTTATAAAATGAATCTGACTTCTCCCTTTTGATTTTGCTAGAAAAGTCGCAAATGACAATCGTGACACTGGGACAGATAACAGATAATCAGAGTTGGAAGGGACCTTTTAGGTCATCTAGTCCAACCCCCCCACCCAAGCGGGAGACTCTACACCATTTCTGACAAATGGCAGTCCAATCTCTTCTTGAAAGTCTCAAGTGATGGCGCTCCCACAACTTCCGAGGGCAAGCTGTTGCATTGGTTGATTGTTCTCACTATCAGAAAGTTTCTCCTTATTTCCAGGTTAAATCTCTCCTTGTTCAGTTTCTGTCCATTATTCCTTGTCTGGCCTACACCACAACCCTCTAAATATAGGGGATTTTGATCATGTGACCATAACAATGCTGTGACAATTGTAAGTGTGAGGGCTGGTTGTAAGTCACTTTTTTCCAGTGATGTCATAACTTTGAACTAAACGAAAGATTGTAAGTTGTGGACTTCTGCATTTAAATTGGTGTTCTATCTCACCACACTCTATTCACTGATGATGTTATGAAACAGGAATAAGTGTGCTGATTTGAATTCTCCGGCATTTTTATTTCCCATAAGACCCACAGGATCCCACTTTCACAAGGTATTGTGGGGGAAAAATCTAAACCATTTGAAATTCCGACAATGCCCCATGCACGTTGGTACCTGAAAAGAGCATGTGTGAATTATTGTGAGTATGAAAAAGGCCAAGCAGCATAAAAGATGATCGAGTGATGTATTTTAGACAGCTGTGTAGGAAATCAAAACCACCTGAATTTAGTCAAATGGAAATAAGGTTTAAGGGAAGCACGCCTTTTAGTATGCCCAAAGGTGCTTTTTCAGGAGGCAACTAGACTTTCTTGTTTTTTTTCTGTTTCGCTTCTCATCCAAGAAGCTTCTTCAACTCTGAGAGGATAGTGGGGCCGTCAGAGCTGAAGAAACTTCTTGGATGAGAAGCGAAAAGTCTTCAAAGAAGGAAACAAGGAAGTCCAGTTGCCTCCTGAAAAAGCACCTTTGGGACAACTATGACCTGGATGACTGAGAATCTCTACAGACTCCTTTTAGTAGCAAGATCACTAAAGTAAATATTTACTAAAGAAGGATATTACCTTATGTACAGATCTAATCACTCTCAAAGCCTACAATAGATGTGTGTCTGTGGTGGGATTTATGTGTATCTATCTGCAGTTTGGAAGAACTTTAGAGAACAATGATTTTAATATTGAGTTGTCATGCCCCTGTCAGAGTCTGAATCCGAGGAGGAAGATGAATAGCTGACAGGGAGTGTGGCTCTGTTGACTGTGGAGAAAGCTGGGGAAGGGCAAAGTCCAGCTGGACAGAGCAGGGAAGAGGTAGAACAAGGGAGAGGGAATTCAGAGGAGGATCCAGGCCCACCCCCTCTTCATCCTAGGGCACACAAGGAGGAACGGAGAAGAGAGCAATGTGGGTTGTGTGGCTTACAGGGGAGGAAAGAGCCCTGATTCCCTTCATTAGGCACACCTGAGTTTAAAAGAGATGCAAGCTGAATGCGGCGTGTGCTGGGAACAAACGTGAGTTATCTTGTGTTTACTTTGGTTATCTGCATTACTATCATCCTCCCAACCGGGTTGATTTACTGCCGTTCCTTCACATCTGGAATTCCTTACCTTGCCCTGCTGTATTAATTACCTCATCTTACCTTGATATTGGACTTATAGTTAAAGTTTCTGTTGATCACATTTTGGACTTGATTCTCTGCAGCCAAAGGCTGTTCCTGCAAGACTTTTTCTCCAGACTAGAAAGTAACCAGTACATTGGGGGAAAGTTGAAGCTAATAAAGGGACTCTTATTGATTCTCAGACTGTGTTGCCTTTGTGCCACGCCCCAGGTCATCAGATTAGTTTTTTCCCCACTCAAACAATGTATTCAAAATGCATGTTGACAACACATCTGATGATGGGCCAAGCAGAACGCTCCTAACATTTTTAATATGCTGTTTAAGAGTAAAAACTAGATCTTATGATGGGTTGGATTTTTTTGACATATAATTTCTGATCACATTTCCTTCTGCATAGACTAGAGATGGCTAAGCTTTTGGAGCTCCTGTGCCAAAAATTGTGCACACGCTTGCATGCTCACACTCATTTGCCAGCACCCAGAAGGCAATGTGCACCTCCCCATGTCCCCTATGCATGCGCACGTAATCCCCACCCACCCCCACCGCTCCCTTACCTGCACTGCACCTCACAGCTGATTTTTGGCCAGTTTGAGGCCTTTTTTGCCCTCCCAAAGGCTTGAGGAAGGCTTCTGCAGGCTTTGCAGGCCAAAACTAGCCCATTTCGTCACTTCCGGTATTTTTGTAAAAACAGGAAGTGATGAAATGGGGCTAGTTTTCAGCCTGAAAAACCTGCAGAAGCCTTCCTCAAGCCTTTGGGAGGCCGAAAAGGGCCTCAAACCCACAGAAAATTAGCTGTGAGGCACGCGCATGCCCAGTGAGGTAACTTTGCCTGCAGCTCGCATGCCGGCACAATGGCTCTGCGTGCCACCTGTGGCACACATGCCATAGGTTCTCCATCACGGGCATAGACTGTTCTTTTCCATCTGGATAAAAATCAGAAGTATACTGTTTGCTTAATGGTGATGAACATTTTCACTTGATCTCATTTAATAACAGGAGGTTCTCTGGGTAGACCATAAAGCTATTAAAATGAGAGAAGAGAGGGGGAGAAAACCCTCAATGAGATGTATAAATAAAGGATAAAATGATTTAAGATAAAATCTTCAGTAGCAACTTGATCTTCAGATTGTTAACAGTTTTGGATTAGGATATTCATTTCCTCCCTCTGGGATCCTTAAACCCATGTTTCTCAACCTTGGCGACTGTAAGATGTATGAACGTCAACTTCCAGACTTCCCTGGCCAGCAGCTTAAAGTTGCCAATTTTGAGAAATACTGCCTTAGGCAGAAATGTGTAGGAGAGTTTCCTCTTCATTTCCTTATACTTTTCAGTGGCTGTATTATATGCATATTCATTGATATATCAGTAAGCCTTTTTAAGACAACACGGGTTGGGGATGAGTGAAAGGCTTTAATAAAGTAAATATTATACTGTATATTGATATTTAAACAGCCTTTGAGTTTAATCAGACGTTATTTCCTGAGGCTTTTATTACCATTTCCTAGCAGGCATTGATCGGAAAGAGTCATTGGTTCCGAATTATTATGCCCAAATGTGGACACTGGCTTTCTGCTTTATCCATTCCCTCACACTATCTCTTTAAATTATAGACTCTCCTTCTTTGGTGTCTTAGTAGGAAGATTTGCTTAGCTTTTCTCTGCTAATTTTTCCCATCTCAAGTGGATTTATTCTATCCCATTACATCACATCATTTACCTTAATGTTTATACTGCAAATGTTTTCAGAGTCCTATTCTCTTTCTCTCCACTCCCCCCAAACCATTTTTTTTTGGCCAGGCCAGATAGTTATGTCTCCTGATCTCAGCCTTTGAGGGTTGAAATATATATCTTAAGTTACAGGGAGGCTTTAAAAAAACATTCCCTACAGATTATGCAATAATAAATTGCTTGAATTACAACAGATACTATGCCAGGCTGTGTTAGTCCATAACAATATAAACAGTGATTCAGACCTGTTATGATCAAACAAAACACACAATGGAATTATATTGCTTCGTTATACTTGATGAGTTCATACCAATCTCATCCAAAATTCACGCAGTCTGAACCAACACTGTGTTTAGGAATGGTATGAATGCCAAGGTCTAAAAGAGAGGTAAAAGAGGGGGTTTCCAATAAACAAAAGGGCAGCAGGACAATCATTTGCCCAGTTTGGGGCACAGGGTATCTTGACTTGGGTGGAGGAGGCTCCCTTTGATGCTCTGCCTCAGAGATCTTAAATCTGATATGTCTTCCAGTCTGCAAGTTGCTTTAAAGCAGGAGGAAAATAGAACTCTCATAATAGGAATATTATGTATTAGATTATGTATCTGGTAATATTACACTAATAACTAAAGCATACAAAACATTTGCTAGACCAATACTCAAATACAGCTCATCAGTCTGGAACCCACATTACGTATCTGATATTAACACAGTTGAGAAAGTCCAGAAATATTTCACAAGAAGAGTTCTCCACTCCTCTACTCGTTGCAAAATACCTTATGCCACCAGACTTGAAATTCTAGACCTAGAAAATCTAGAACTACGCTGCCTTCGGTCGATCGGTATATAAAATCATACATTGCAATGTCTTACCTGTCAATGAATACTTCAGCTTCAACCATAACAATACAAGAGCACACAATAGATACAACCTCAAGCTTAACAGCACCAAACTTGATTGCAGGAAATACGACTTTAGCAACAGAGTGGTCAATGTCTGGAATACTCTACCTGACTCTGGTTTCTTCCCCAAACCCCAAAAACTTTAACCTTAGACTGTTTACTATTGACCTCACCCCTTTCCTAAGAGGTTTGTACATAAGCACACCAATGTGCCTACCGTCCCTCTCCTATTGTTTCTTTTATTTTTATTTTTCTTATATGTATCCATGTATTCATAACTATGTTTTTACTTATACCTATTATCTTGTAAGCAATTGACAAAAATAAATAAATAAACAAACAAACCTGCAGCATCTTGAACCTGCGGACACAAATCAGCAGTGTGTGTCATGTCTTTCCTCCACCATTCTCTTCCTTAGAGAAAAGTCACATCCCAGGCTAATGCCTGGGGTGCAAAAAGCTGACTTATACTGATCCTCTTGATTTATGGGTGGGTTGGAAACTGGGATTTCTCACTCTCCCCTTCCAGGTTGAAATCCTGACACATTCCAGAGATGGGGATCTTTACCATTTCACTAGCAGTTACTTCCACCATCCTTTAAATCCCAGCTGGAACTTGGAGAAGCTCAGCTTGATGAACAGTTGAGATAGCAACTCAGGCATTCAAAGGACTCTTGATTTATCTCTGCTCTGTTCACAAAATGTTAAGTTCTGCGCATGGGTACAAGGAGCGGAGACGAGGCAGTGAACAGTGAACTTCAACTCTTTATTAAGCATACTGAACAGAGCAATCACCTAGGGCAGCAGCAGCCCTTTTATAGGGTTGGCTGCTGTCCTATTAGCCAATGAAAACATGGAAGTGTTAAACCCTTGAACCAATGAGAGTTGGCCCGTTGGTGAATCAGATGTCCCGGAAAGGACCAATCCGATGTCGCTATTATCGGCCAATCAGAAGTGCAGGATTAGAACCCTGCTTTTTACTTAAGGTTGTTAAAACTTTATTAAACGCCTTTATTAGTTCATAACACCCCTCCCCCCTGGGTTCCGTTTGAGGGGTGCGGTAATGTAATCGCGTAGATATGCCGGTCGTTTCAATTGCCTATTAGATTTGTGCTGTCCCACCAGTTCCTGTCTGTAGTCTGGTTCCGGTGGAACGTTTTTTGATTTATCTGGTACAGCCAGTTCCGCATTCCCACAGGACGATTCAGCGCCACTAATTCTGTCATCGTTGTCCTCCAGTTCCTGCGGGCTTGTCTCCGTTGAGGTGTTTCTCTGTGGCGAGACATCACCCCTCCCTGATTCTTCTTCAATGAATGCACCTGGCTGCTGACTTTCTTCGATTTTGTCATCCAGCATCTCGAATTCGGTTCCCTCGACATCGCCTCCCCCCTCAGTTTGAGAGTCACAGGAGTCACGGGAACTGGGTTGCAATCAAAAGCGAAGCTAATCAATATGGCGTTTCCATATCTTTCCATCCAATGTTTGCACGTGGTACGATCTGGGCCCGGTGGTTTGGGTTACGGTTGCTTCGACCCATAATGGTTCGCCAGAAAGGTTTTTAGCGAAGACTAAGTCACCTACCTTGAACTCATGGCATTTTCCACTAGATCCACAGGGTTTCTCTGGTGCGTAGGACGGGTGGAGATGGTCGAGGTGGGAGCGGAGCTTGCGTCCCATCAACAATTCAGCTGAAGTCTTGCTGGTGACGCTGTGATGTGTTGGAGTAGGAGTATTCTGTTTAGTTTGTCGTCAATGTCCCCATAGTCCATCTTGTGGAGAGTTTTTTTAAAAAATTGGACCATGCGCTCGGCCCTGCCATTGGCCGCAGGGTGCACTGGCGAGGTTAGCACATGGCGGATACCCCAGTCCGCTAAGTATTGTTCAAATGCCAGGGCAGTGAACTGGGGTCCGTTGTCGGAGACTAGAACGTCTGGCAGTCCATGTGTTGCGAATAGTTTGTTTAATTTGCAGATGACTGAATCGGTTGTAGTAGTCTTTATCTTGTGGATTTCGAGCCAGTTGGAATAGGCATCCACTGTTAGGAGGAACGTATGTCCCTTAGTAGGTCCCGCAAAATCAATGTGGATGCGGGACCACGGCCCCCGGGGGGTTTCCCACTCCGTTGGAGTTGCTCTAGGTGGGGCACTGCTGACTTCTTGGTACTTTAAACAAGTCTTCACCCAGGCTTCGATCTGCTTATCGATGCCCGGCCACCATGTGTAGCTTCGTGCAAGCGCTTTCATATGCACGATGCCGGGGTGACCGTCATGCAATGCTCTCAAAACTGCTCGTTGTAACCGCTCTGGGACGACGACTCTGTCTCCCCATAGGATGCAGCCTTTCTGCGAGAAAAGTTCTGTTTGCCAGTTCCTGAAAGGGGTGAAGTCGTCAGGGGTTTGTTCTACTGGCCATCCTCGTTTGATCCAGCTGAGAACTCGCGCCAGGACAGGATCTCGTTTCATTTTGATAGCGATGTCTCTGGCTGTTAGCGGCGGTGAATGTAGCATTTCAATCTGGAGTATCATGAGGGTTGGAGCTGGGTCGTCGACGGTTTCCGGAAGTGGGGCACAATGCATCAGCGTGGGGAATGGCTTTCCCCGGGCAGTGTTGCAATTTATAATTGTACGCAGCTAAGAACTCTGACCAATGAGTCATTCTAGGTGACAATATATAGGGGGTTGGTTTGTCTCCCACTATAATCCCCAGCAAAGGCTTGTGATCGGTAATAATAGTAAAAGCTCGTCCATACACATATTCATGAAACCGTTTCATAGCAGATACAACAGCAAGAGCCTCTTTGTCAATTTGGCTATAGTAGCATTCAGCTCTCGATAAGGTCCTTGAAAAATAGGCAATAGGGGCTTCTCTACCATTTGGTAACACATGACTAAAAATGGCTCCTACTCCAAACGGTGACACGTCACATGTAATTGTTAAAGGCAAAGTCTCATTGTACTGCATTAAAACAGCATCGGAGGTTAGTAAGTTTTTCATTTGTCAGAATGCGTGCTCCTCTCGGTGTCTCCAGACACAGGTTGCTTTTTTGTTGAGAAGTCTATGTAGGGGCTCAGCTACAGTTGCCTTCTGGGGCAGGAAGATGTTGTAAAAGTTAATCAGCCCCAGGAAAGCTTGGAGGTCTGTCCTATTCTTGGGTCTTGGGGCGTTTTTGATCGCTCTTAATGTGCTATTAGTGGGATGAATGCCTTGTTTATTGATTAGGTACCCCAGGAACTCTACTTTCTCTGTACACAGTTGACATTTATTTTTTTTAACTTTAGGCCGGAGTCTTTAAATTTCTGGAGAACCATTTTAAGACACCTCTCTAGTACTTCTCTATTTGGGACTGCAATTAAAATGTCGTCAAAATATGGGACGACCCCCTTAATCCCTTGCAAAAGTCTCTCCATCAGACTTTGAAAAATCCCTGGGGCCACGCTCACTCCGAATTGGAGTCGGTTGCATTTAAAAGTGCCACGGTGCGTAACGATCATCTGTGCTTCCACGGTTTTTTTTATCTACAGGCAGTTGTTGGTACGCCTGCGCTAAATCCAATTTAGTGAAGACTTTTCCGCCCCCCAGGGAATGGAGAAGGTGTTGAACCACCGGCACCGGGTAAGCATTCTGTTGAAGGGCGTGATTGAGGGTGGCCCGGTAGTCCCACAAATCCTTAACGATCCATCCGGTTTGATGGGTGTTACGATTGGGGTTTCCCAACGGGCATGGTCAGTTGGTTCTAAAACACCCTGGGCTGTTAATTTATCGAGCTGCTCATTGATCTTTGGTTTTAGGGCAAAAGGTACCCGACGAGGCTTAAGGCGGATGGGGGCTACTTCAGGGTTAAGGTTAAATGATATCAGGGTCCCCTTGTACTCGCCTAGTTTGTCTGCAAAGACGTCCTGTAATTCCTGGATGAGGGCCTCCTCCCAGTCGTCGCTTCTGGTTTGGTGAATGCTGGCTACCTCGATCTCGAGTGGGGTGAACCATTGAAGGCCTAACAAACTAGGCCAGTTGCGGTCGACGACGGTCAGCGGTAACGATGTAGTACGATTTTTGAATGATACTTTGACTTGGTTGGAGCCGACGACCGGAATTCGGTTCCCCTAGTAATCTTTGAGTATAATTCTTTGGGCTCTGAGGTCTTGATGCCAGACGGCAGAGATTAACTGTTTAAGGGTCTTCCAGGAAACCATCGAGAGAGAGGACCCTGAGTCGACTTCCATCACGCAAGGTTGGTTCTCGATGGCAACCCTCACTTGGATCTTCTTTGCATCTAACTATATTACCGATTGTAATGGTTTGGTGTGCCTCTTCCCATCTCGTTAAAGTGGCAAGTGTTTTATTTCTGTAGGAGTGGTTGTTCCATTGGTGGTTCAAGTGTTCCCGACTCACAGGACGATTTCCTGTAGTCTGACGGTAGTTGTTCTCTCTCCGAATTGGGCTGGACCCTCGCTTGCTTCTACACACCTTCCCAATGTGGCCTCTCTTCCCACAGGAATGGCAGAGTGCGTGGAGGAATTTGCAATCTGATCGCGGGTGGTTTGCCCCACAACCCGCGCATTGGTGCGGTAATCTTTGATTCCGCGGGTTGCGTTGGTCGCGTTCGGACTGGAGCCGATTGACCTCCTCTTCATCACTTTCTGATGGAGCTTTGAGGTCCTTGTGGTGGGCCGCTGTTGTGTGCCTCTCTAGGCAAGGTGAGGTATCATTTGCGAGTTGATGGAGCGGTGCGTTGGTGCGGCGTATTCGGGCGGCCGACTTCCTGGTTGCTTCTGCTGCAGTAGCGTCTTTGATGACATCAGCAAGATCGATGTCCCCTTTGGCCATGATCTTGCTCTACACTGTGTGGTCATCTAATCCCAGAACTATTCGGTCTCTCAGAGCTTCTTCGAGGTCTGCAAACCCACAGAGACCTCCCAGGTTCCGGAGGTCTGCGATGAAATCTGCGATGCTCTCTCCTTTCCGTTGGTCCCTCTGGTAAAACTCATGTCTTCGGACAAGCGTTGGTACGGCGGGTGCATAGTGGGCCCGTAGAAGGGGCGCGAGGACGTCCCAGTCCATGGATTTCACCTCAGCCAGTTTCGCTAGTGCCTTGGCCATCTTAAAGACGGCAGGCCCGCAATGGGTCAGGAACACTGCTTGCTTTTTTCCCGTAGTTGCATCTTTCAAGTTGTTGGTCTCCAGAAACATCTGGAACCGTTCTATGTACGAGTCCCAGTCTTCTTGTGCCGGGTCAAATGGAGCGGGTGGTATGGCGCCACCGGACATGTTTCCGTTATCGATGTGCCTTCAGCCATATGCTCTGTTTGGTGCTCTGTGAGTGTTCAATCAGCTCAGATGTCTCTGCATCCCATCCTCGTCGCCAGTGTTAAGTTCTGCGCATGGGTGCAAGGAGCGGAGACGAGACGAGGCAGTGAACAGTGAACTTCAACTCTTTATTAAGCATACTGAACAGAGCAATCACCTAGGGCAGCAGCAGCCCTTTTATAGGGTTGGCTGCTGTCCTATTAGCCAATGAAAACATGGAAGTGTTAAACCCTTGAACCAATGAGAGTTGGCCCGTTAACAGCCAATCAGATGTCCCGGAAAGGACCAATCCGATGTCGCTATTATCGGCCAATCAGAAGTGCAGGATTAGAACCCTGCTTTTTACTTAAGGTTGTTAAAACTTTATTAAATGCCTTTATTAGTTCATAACACAAAAAGCCTTAAAACTCTACTTTTAAATTGTGATTTCCATAAGCAAGGCATAAGGTGTTTTTTTTTTTTTTAAAGACATTAGAATAAAATTCCAGCTCAAGTACAGGAGGAATATTCTAAAAAGGAACTGCTGATGTGATTAGCACATTTTATTCCAACAAATTTATCTAGTGGATAATATACTTTTAATGGGCTATGACCAAGAACGTGAAGGCAAAGAAGATAGCAGGAGGAAAAAAAGACTTCCAGGCCATGTCTGTACTGCAGTTAAATGCAAGTGAGGAAAGACTCATAGCCTGGCCTTTTCCACACATGATTGCCCAATGGGATTGTCCAAGAGAACTCTGTATTTTGGCAAAGGGCATTAGTAAAGTAAAAGGTGGACAGCTCAGATAGAGCCTTGCCAAACAGGAAACTGGGCATTCCCACAATTCAAAGCAGAAGCAACTCTATGCCTTGTTGCAGGGTGATTGTTGACTTCCCAGTCTTCAAGCTTTTGGATTGTCTCCCATTCAGATCCAATGTCTTGATTCTCCTCAACTTTTAGGCTCAGAGAAGAGCAAGCAGGAGCTCTCACTGCTCAGTTTTCTTTCATTCTTCTGTGTGCTGTTTTTGAATTGCTGTCCCTCCACCAAACTCACCGCTGGTGGAACCCTGTTCCATGTTTATAAATTATAAACATGTTTTATAATTATAAACATGTTTTGTATTTAAAAAAAAAAAGATGTTGAGGCTCTGGAAAAGAATGCAGAAAAGAGCCACAAAGATGATTAAGGGGGCTGGAGGTAAAACAATATGAAGAATGGTTGCGGTGAACTAGTCTGGTAAAAAGAAGGACCAAGGGTGATATGATTGCAGTGTTTCAATATCTAAGGGTGTGCCAGGAGGAAGAGAGAGCCAACCTATTTTCCAAAGTACTAGAAGGCAATACAAGAAACCATGGATGGAAACCAAGCAAGGAGAGAAGCAACTTGGAAATAAAGAAAATGTCCGGATAGAACAATTAACCAGTGGAGTGGCTTGCCTGCAGAAGTAGTAAGTGCTCCAATATTAGAGGCTTTAAGGAAGAGTCTGGAGAGCCACTTGTCTGGAATGGCATAGGTCTCCCGCTCGAGCAGGGGGTTGGACTAGATGACCTCCAGGCTCCTTTCCAACTCTGTTCTGTTATTTCCCAAACATACACCCTCTCTGTGTTAAATGTGAGTTTTTCAGTCTGCATTTTGCCTCCTTTTCTTTTGGCAAATTGGCAACTGTATCACCCTTATTCTTTGTTTGAAGAAAACTCAGCTGGCTGACCTTGATACTTTATTTTAATTGATGGTGGATTTGCAGTTGGGGGGGTGGGGGTGGAGAAGAATTGTAATCTCTTGCCAGTTCTTTTTGTTCTGGTGTTCCTTTGCTTGTGTTTAGAAGCTTGGTTGGTCAGGGCTTGTTGCAAACACAACAGCTGTGCTGACACACAACATGTTTACCTGGGCTGTTACAAACCTAGCCGCTGTGTGAAGCTGACAATGTTGTGGTTGAATTGACATCCTGACGTACTGCCAAATTCTATGAGAAAGCAGAACTTGGATGTCCTTAATGCTTTGCAAAGCAAGAGGAACTTCAAGCCAATAGCCACATATTTTTCTTTTCCATCAGTGAAGCTAGCAACCCACTCTTGGCCAAAGAATTTGGGAGTTCATTGTGGTGCTGATTATTCCCCAGGTGAAAGCTCTTTGAAAAAATTACTCATTAGCAATACTCGCCTTTGATGGTATGGTAGCCGGACGGGATAATCAGCTTATCTCCTTTCAATCTTTCATTTTCTTCAAGCTTTTTTCTCTCTCTCCTCCCATACACCTTTGTTTCAGGCTGCCAAAATAAATGAGTAAATCAACTAGGAAATAAATCAGCCAAATACTTCTCCAAAAAAGGCAATTATCCACCCAAACTGCCTTCTGAATAACTTCAGAGAAAGAATGAACTCTCTGTGTGCTACAATAAAACCACATTAACTGGAAGATTGCCAGAAGCAGATGCTGATTTTGAAATAATCTGTGAATCCTACAGCAGGATCTGACTCTTTCCCTTCCTTGTGCTCAGATTGCAGTTGCTCATCAATCTCATCAAGTTTGACGTGGTTGTCAAATTCACTGAAGTTTCTTAAGCCTAACCCAGCCGCAGGAACACTGTTGTGCATATTGAGAGTATCAAGGATCCCCTTACATGAAAATGTGGCATGTCTTTGTAGTGAGACATTTTTGATATGAAATTCATGGACCGGATTGTGAATTGAAATAATTGGGGAAATGGAAAAATCTGAATAGTTAAAAGATTATTCATTTCTATATCTGCACCCACGGGGAGACAGTATTTGTGCTCATCTACATTTTTGACTTCGTTTATCTTCCTTTTTGTTTTTGCCTTAATGTAATTAAGCAGATCAAAACCCAAAAGAGAGCAAAACAGTGTGGTGACCTTGGACCAGTCACTTCTGAAAAACTTGCCAAGAAAACTGCAGAGACTAGTTTAGGCAGCCCACCAGGAAAAAGGACTGCCTTGTTATTGTCCATACATACATGGGTTGTTAAGCTAATACATAGGGTAGGTTTGCACGATATAAATAGGTTAATATGTAGGTGATAAATTTCTGGTTCAGAGTGTTGTAGGTATGAGTTTTCTGACTTTCCCTCCCTTTGAAATGTCATTTGCTTCTTGCTTCTTTAATAACTGACCCGAAAGGGGGAAAAAACACCCTTGATGGCCAAATAGCTGCTCCCTGTTGTTTCTGGTTGGCTGGCAGGCCTAAATCAAAACACAGATTTGCAAAGAAACTGAGGACACAAAGATTGCTAGATTTTATATAAATCTTTGTTTTTCGGATTTAGATTCCTTCATTCTTCTTTTTAAGATTCATAGTTTTAATCCACACACAGACAGATATCCCTTCACATCTTTTATATTGCTTGGGGCATTTATTGACAGTGAGACCATGCAAAAAGATCGTTAAATAAACAAGTAAAAACAAGCCCAATGTCAGTGATGATCTGGGCTAGGAATTTAGGAGCTTAGTCCAAAATCCTTGGAGGACAGCAGTTGGAGAGTAGGGGAGAATCCTGTAGATTTTTCAGTCTTGCTAATTCACAAGCTGCTTTCAGTCATTTAAAAATTTGTCACTCAGTATCCCTGTTACTTGTCTTTCTCTCCTCCTAACAACTGCTAAACCTCCGAGCATTCACTATAGGTTAGTTTCCCCATATGGAAAGTGGGATCTCATAATGTAAGAATGCTGCTGTGGGCATTTGTGAGCCGTGGTGATGCAGTGGTTAGAATGCAGTATTGCAGGCTACTTCTGCTGATTGCTGATTGCCAGCAGTTTGACCGTTCGAGTCTCACCGACTCAAGGTTGACTCAGCCTTCCAGCCTTCCAAGGTGGGTAAAATGAGGAGCCAGATTGTTGGGGCCAATATGCTGAATCTGCAAACTACTCAGAGAGGGCTGTAAAGCAGTATATATACTGTGAAGCGGTATATAAGTCTAAGGGCTATTGCTATTGCTATTTCTATTGCTATTTCTTAGTATATCGATAAGGAAGACCAGAGCTGTAATTTGCTGGTGTAGCCAAATATTTCTCTCAGGAATCTCTCTGAAGTTTCAAAAGTGGTTTGAAGTCAAGAGTGATTTGGGAGAAATCTGCAAAGTGGTTAGTATAAAATGAGCTGTATGGCTCTTGCGTAGCAGTTGAAGGAGTCTGGCTTTACTTGAAGCCTCTTGCAGTTTCTATTTTTCACGAACTAATTTTGATTACGTTTTTTAGTAGTTTAGAGAACCATTATGCCCTTGTAAACAAAATGTAGAAGAATCCACCTTGTTATGTTTTTATTTTCCTCCAAGGAGATTAGGGCACTGGACATGATTTGCCCTCCCCTTGTCCATTTTTTAATGTATGTGCAATAGATTTAGCTGAGACCTAATGTCTGGCCACCCTCAAAGCTTTACTGCTGAAGGATTTGTGGATGCTGAGTTACCCCAGTCCTAGTCCAATACTTGATGGGATCTTAATCCACACCAGACCTTTTTTCTTATCACAGTGTTTACTAGACTTGCTAATAAATAAAACGTCTACCCTACACTGCCTGTTTCTCATCATCTGACAATTAATGAAGTTCAGAACTTATCCAGAAGTTACTTGAAACACCACTGATGCAGTTATGGGAATGTTACCCGATGTAATGAATGGATTATCTTGCTGAAGGACAAGTAGATAGCGTGATGGATATAGGGGCCTATAGATTGCAGGAGATCCTCCCAGTATTCATGGTTTGCCAGTATTCATGTCATTTATAAAGCTTATCTCCACACCATCCATCTCCCTGGCTTTCATTTGGAGGAAAGGATGCTAACCTTTAGCCTCAGAATCTGTGTGCCTGAACTTTGCATTGCTTCCCAAGGTGTGGCTGGAATGTATAAAGGGATAGTCAGCAAGTATTTTGAGAAAGCAATGTCAAACCTCAACTTTCTACTTTTACATAATAGCATTGTTGGAAGAAATATCCATCTGGGTTCAGTTCCAAGTAGGGAGAAAGATACTGGAAATATGGAGGCTGATTGAAAAGATGGTTTATTGATGGACACACAATCCACATGGATTTGTAGTCCTGGTGCAGCTGAACACATGGAGTGGAGAGTGAGCTGGGCTTTGAACTTGAGCTTTCTGTTCCTGTGGTAAGGGCATGTATTCTATTGGTTGCTGTCAGAATCCCATGGGGATGTGCAGAGGTCATGTTTGTCTTGAAGTTAAGTTTGGTTGAAACTTGGGCTGGTATTATGAAGGGGCTTGGTTGTGCTGATAAATAACCCTATTATGTTCTGGAGGGTGAAGGTCTTTTGTCTTTTAGATAAGCTGGTACCAAAATATCTGCTGGGGGCAGGGAACTGGGTCTAAGTTTCTGTTTTCTTTAAGATTTTTATTTCTCTTTTAGGGGAAATATTCTGCCTTTTTAACATTTCCTAGAATATTTCATTAGGAGAGGGGTGGGTGCTTACTTTCTACAATATAAACTAACCATTTCTACAACAACTAATCTATCTAATTAATAAAACCCAAAATGAAAGTTTCATTTTTTTTACTCCTCAATCACAAAGTCCAGAAGCGGTTTCCAAGTAGAACTAAAAATATTTGTATTTTTTTCTTTGATTAAAAGTCAATTTACCTATGTCGATGAGGTAGATAAGTAAACTCTGTTTCCTCCATTTGCAAACAAGTTTGTCAACATTGCATGTTTCCTTCTGGGTTTGCATTTAAACAAATACAATGAGCTGCCTATGGAAAACTAATCAGCAAGTGCTGATGATAGGATTATGTGCAATTTGTCAGACAATGGGATCGTCCTTTGAGTGCCATATTCTTTTTTTGTTTGCATATGTGACTAAGAGTTTAGAGTTGATTATTATTACTCAAGAGGGAGTAATAGAGCTGTATAAATTCCTGTTAAATTAACTCCTCTATGTGCCATTGTGTGAAAGAGGAATATATTCATTAATTTAGAAATGAATGAAATTAAATAAAGATAATATAGTGTCCTATTTGTAGTAATTATCATATATTATTGGCAAAGGTCGACTTTAGCTTTTCTCAGTGGTAATAGCAACAGCAACAATACTACTGAATGTCATAACTTTATTTTATTAATCAAATCAGTAAGGTTGCCTAACTCTGCAATGTCTGTCAGTATTATATAATACTAAAAAATATATGAGAAAGACAAGGCAAGTATCCAGAAGCAGTAAAACAAATACTATCCCTCACAAACAAACCAATATTTTTGTAGTAAAGTTAAATGTAAGGGTTAATGATCCATTTGTCATTTAATTGTCCATCTTCTCAGTAAGTGATTTATTGCATCTAAACTATTTAAAGCTTATTTATTAGTTTTAATGAAAACCCCAACCTGTTCCACCACTCTTGTGTACAGGGTGTAAGGTAATAAATTGGCCATTTGCTTCACCAATGAAACATGAAACATATTGTATTTTGCAAAGCAATTTATTCACAATAAACTATGAATGAGATGTTTAAAAGTTTCTTCCAACGCTAGTGGACAACTCTGTGCTTCTCACTAGAATGGAATCTTATAAGATTACTCTCCATGTAATATAGGAATGCCTTTTTCCACTTCAATCCTATCTTTCTCTCTCTCTCTTTTTCTTTCTCTCTAGATTCTACCATACCTCCATCTTTCTTTTTTATCCTTCTTTTACCATATTAAAGAGCCAGTGTGGCATAATGGTTAAAGCACCAGGGTAGAAACAGAGGGACTGTGAGTTCTAGTCCTGCCTTACATAATAAGTCAACTAGCTGTCCATAGGCCAGTCACTCACTCTCAGCCCTAGGAAGCAAGCAAAGGCAAATGACCCATTCTGAAATGTTGCCAAGAAAACTTCAGAAACTACTCTAGGCAGTCTCCAGCAGTCAACAATGACTCAAGGGCACAAAAACAACAACAAATAAAACCACACCCCATATTATTTTAAAATTAGTTCGAGGCAATTACAAAATGCAGTTATTATTTGTATTACTTTAGAAGGTTTCCTCAAATGTAATGTTGTCTTAACAAATGTTTTCTCTTTGCTCTCCATGGCTAACAACTCATTAACACTTTAAGCCTGGGGGGGCATCACTTTGATGATTGTTGGAAGTACAATTCCCAGGATTCTTGAAGGCAAGTATGACCAGGAAGCATTTCAACATTAGTCAAAAAATGTAATCTTTATCTTGGCAATCTTTTCTAAAGAGGGGAAGACCTTGGCCAGACAGATGGCCACAACCAGCAGATATTGTTTTATCAAAGTTAGAATTTAGGCATATTGTTTCAAGGTGGTAGATTACAGATCTAATTATAAATTTAATTGCAAGCTGATTTAAACTTTTTTTAGGTCAGTTAGAGCAGTGGCCCCCAACCTTTTTTGTGCCGTGGCCCAGTACCAGCATCACAAAATGATCCGCGGCCCGGTACTGGCATCAGCACACATGACAAGGCAAGGCAAGCCGAGCGACCGGCCGGCCAGCCGTCCCCCGCTTCTCCCTGCCACCTTCAACTCCTTCTTTGTATCTTTGTCGATGGGCTTCGTTTCGGGATGGCTTCGGGAAGGTTGCTCGGCTCGCCTTGCCTTGGGTGCTGAAAGAATCCTCGCGCCTTAGTTTCATTCAAAGCCCCCCCCCTCTTCAATGAAAGTAAGGCGCAAGGATTCCTTCAGGACCCAAACGCCGCTTTCCAACCGGAAAAGCTCACCCAGAAGCACTTTCTCGTCAAACAAGATGGCGGCGCCCAGCAAACCGGTGGCCCGGTAGGAAATGTTCCACAGACTGGTACCAGTCCGGGGCCCAGTGGATGGGGACCCCTGAGTTAGAGAGCAGTTTTGGTTAAAGACTCTGGATAGAAACCAGGAGACTGTGAATTCTAGTCTGCCTTGATCTTAATCAGTGGGGTAAGTTTTAGGCAGTCACTTTCTCTCAGCCCTGGGACGAAGACACCAACAGTCAAGAAAACACATGGATTTGTCCACGTAGTCACCAGGAGTCAAAACTTACTGGAAAGCACAACAACAAAAGTAATTGATATTCAGCAATGGCCAAGTTTGGGTGACTAAGTATGCGTCAAAGTAGGAAGGGAAGAGATGGGTCATAGATTTGCATTAAAAAATATATCAAAAGTTGCAAGTATAGAAACAAAGGGTAGAATTTAACTTGTCCTGCAATTTGTCATCCTTTGGGAGAAAACTGGGCCTAAGTGATCAATGTTTCAGATGCTGACTTGCCTTGCATATAAGTAAATGTATATAATAAATTTATTAATAAATAAACTCTTCAAAACCATCCTGGTCTTCTTTTTATAGTTCCTTCTCTTTAAACCAGATGAGGACCTCTTTGCATACAGACCAATTGGCCAAGAGGTGCTACGCTGATTGCACTCTCAAGCAGTAATTTGACCTTGATATAGATTTGAAGGTTAAGTGAAATCTATCTGGTTGCACTCAAAGTAAAACTGCAGTGGCTTTTTGCCTGCTTGAAGGAGAAAAGGCTATTTTTGGACCAGAACAATTAAGGGTAATTTTTGGGCCACATTGTGAGGATATGCCAGAAAAAAAAGTTTTTAAGAAAAAACTGGGCAGCCACCTATCTGAAATGCTATAGGGTTTGCTGCCTGAGAAGGGTGTTGAACTAGAAGACCTCCAAGGTCCCTTCCAACTCTGTTATTCCATATTCTTTAGATATTGCTTGAACATATTTGTGCCATGGTTAGATGCAACTGGGGAAAAAGCTGTTGAATCCGACAATGCCTCAATTAATTAGTTGTAAATTAAATATTAGGTAGTTGTGGTCACCCTTACTTTCAGTGCACCAATAATTAACACTTTTTATCTCTCTCTAAAACTATCTCAGCTTCTATATCTCTTCCCAGAAACATAATGCACAGGAATTTAGCTGCCCAAGCATTTTCTGGCCCGCAGATAAAGGAGTGAGGGAAAAAAAGCTGTTCTGATTGAATTCCATGTAACTGCAATGTGTCAGGCTGCTCTTAAAGGAATGAAAACTAATGGTGTGATGTTGATCTTTTTGCTCCAAATTATTTCTCATCTTTTTCTGCTGACTTCTCTGGGTGCTCTTGGTGCATTGTAGAGATCAGCAATTCCTTTGTAATTTTGCTCATCATACATGGTGCATTGATTTTAGTCCATAGGTTGTTGTTGGTACGCCTGCCCTGCTGAACTATGATAACTATTTGGCAAGATGTTAACCCAGAATGGCAGCTCTTCTCCTGCTTTTTCAAACACAGTTGCCAATCTCAAGTGAAAGATTCTTGATTGGTGAGATTAAAAAACAAAGACAAAAACCAGGTTCATAAAACACTGCGCTTTTGTGGCATTCCACGTTTTTCAGAAAGTGATTTTGAAAATTGCTGGATTGCCAAAGGCTAATCCCTGGTAGAACAAATGGCATTTTGAAACTATCCAAATCATTCAACCCGGACCCAACAATTCTTTCTTCATTAAAGTGAGGCTGGTCTGGAGACGGAGATATTCCCATTCAGATGCTAGAAATAAATTAGAATGAATTGGTTTGGGCAGGGAAAGAGATTCAATATATGTAACACCTATTCTGTTCCCTTTCCTCAGGAAGTGCCTAGATCTCATACAGATGTCAACCTCCACGAATGTGGGTCGAATTTGGAGTGCTTAGATCTGGCTTGCGGGGCCGGCCTGGAAATAGCATAAAGGCGCCTGTGGTGCCTCTGCCAGTGAAAACGGAGCTTGGTTGGGGGGGGGGATGTGTGACTTGAGTTTGACAGGGGAAGAAAGCATAGAGGAGAATGAAGAGGGAAGGAAAAAGAGAAGGAAGGAAGGAAGGAAGGAAGGAAGGAAGGAAGGAAGGAAGGAAGAAAGAAAGAAAGAAAGAAAGAAAGAAAGAAAGAAAGAAAGAAAGAAAGAAAGAAAGAAAGAAAGAAAGAAAGAAAGAAAGGGAAAGGAAAGGAAAGGAAAGGAAAGGAAGGAAGGAAGGAAGGAAGGAAGGAAGGAAGGAAGGAAGGAAGGAAAGAAGGAAGGGGGAAAGGAAAGGAAGGAAAGAAGAAAGAAAGGAAGGAAGGGAAAGGAAAGGAAAGGAAAGGAGGGAAGGAAGAAAGAAAGAAAGGGAAAGGAAAGGAAAGGAAAGGAAAGGAAGGAAGGAAGGAAGAAAAGAAAGAAAGAAAGAAAAAGGGAAAGGATAGGAAAGGAAAGGAAAGGGAAGGAAGGAAGAAAGAAAGAAAGAGGGAAAGGAAAGGAAAGGAAAGGAAAGGAAGAAAGAAAGAAAGAAAGAAAGAAAGAAAGAAAGAAAGAAAGAAAGAAAGAAAGAAAGAAAGAAAGAAAGAAAGAAACAGGAAGGAAGGAAGGAAGGAAAGAAAGAAAGCTAATGAAAGTGAGGGAGGGTCTCAGGGAAGTCCTGCCTTAGCACTTAGCACTTGGCCACCACAGATGTGCCCCCAACACAGGTTCTGTGTCATGGCCACATCCACCATGGCCCCTCGCTCTGGCTTCGCCCCTCCCCCCAGCCCTCAGAGGTCAAACACAACCCTGATGTGGCCCTCAATGAAATCGAGTTTGACACCCCTGTCACATGCTGTTATATCGGGAGAGAACTGACAGGATTGTAGCTCTTTCTTCCATGACCAGGCTAGTTTACCAGTAGGTGTGACTTAAGCACCACAGTCAGTCAATGTTTGGGATATATATTCCAGGTTGCCTACCTTTGGCAGTAAGGAAGAGCTTTGATTCACTGCAATGGGAAGCCACCACCCTGTTCTTTCCAGCTGTCCATCTTTGAAGATCAGATGTGGAAACTTAATCAAATGACTGGATGGAGTCATTTTCCACAATGCAACATAACAGACTTGGTGGTGTAGCTAGTTCAATGCTGCTCAAGATTTGTTCTGTTTGGGGTTAATTTAACCTCATGAGGTTAGTTGGCTGAATCACTTGACCCCTTTTTAGTGTTCCCAAAACACAGCGGTCCACCTCATTTCCTCAGTTCAGTGTGTTGTGAGTGGAGTGTCATACCATTTGGTTTATTTTGGGTTAAGCAAAATGTGTTTGGTTTTGGTTGACGATTATGGTTCATGAACCATGATTTGGGTTTTGATATATTATTTGAACCAAATCAACAATGTTCAAATTCAAATCATGAATAAATATAGCTTTCGAATCATTCAAATCATGAATAAATAGAACAGCTTTACCCAGCTGCAGCAAGCCAAATTCTAAAAGTGCATGTGTACAAGCAGTCCTCGACTTAGGACCACAATTGAAACCAGAAAATTCCTTGGTAATCAGGATGGTCATTAAGTGAGGAATTACTTGGCCACACCTGATTTTACAACCTCTTTTTTGCCATGGTCATTAAGTGAGTCATCACATGACTGTGACTTGTGACCTCCTGCCAGTTTTCCATTGGCTTTGCTTGTCAGAAGGCAGCTGGGAAGATGGCAGCTGGTATAATCACATGAACCTGGGATGCTCTAACCATCATCAACATCACCTCCCAGTTGCCAAATGCCTGAATCACAGGGAGGCTGTGATGATTGTAAGAATGAAGACTGGCCCTATGTCATTTTTTTCAATACCGTTATAACTTTGAACAGTCACTAAACAAATGGTCATAAGTTAAGGAATAGCTGTATCTGTTTCTCAGTTTTATAATTATAGAAAGAAAGGTACGGGCTTTATTCTAATTTATTTCCAATAAATCAAATTTACGGGATAAAGCAAATGAACAGATAAAGATTCCATCTTTATTCTCCTTATATTAATGGAGATTCACTGTTGTCTGTTTGCAAGCTGTTCCAACCTTTGCTGGATTTAGAGCTCAAGCAAGAATCAAGGGCAAGGAAATCTTTCTCATGTTTTGTTAAAGACTGCTGCCAGGACAAAACCCAAATATTAGATAAACATCGGCTTTCTTGCTCTTTTCTCTTCGCTTTTACAGCTTCTTCCCAGATCAGGTTTGTTTTAGGGAGGATATTTTCAAGGTCAGGAGAAATCATAAAAGAAGGACAGCGTGGGATGCGGGAGAAAAGGCTTAAGAGTTTATTGTTGCCCTTTGCTTTGCTTGCTGGAATGTTTGGGGTGTTTTGAAGGGTATCCAAGAAGTACATTTCACAACTCTTCAGGGGAAGAACCCTCATTTGATGCCAAAGGCACATTTTTCAGGCAGACTCTGGTATCCAAAATAGCAAAAGATACATCGATAATATCACAATGCAAGCTCTGCTCTTTCACACTCTTTCAGACACTGCCAATGAGCATGTGAAGAGTGGAGTTCGCACTAACAGATAACAGATAATCAGAGTTGGAAGGGACCTTGTAGGTCATCTAGTCCAACCCCCTGCCCAAGCGGGAGACCCTATACCATTTCTGACAAATGGCAGTCCAATCTCTTCTTGAAAGTCTCAAGGGATGGCGCTCCCACAACTTCTGAGGGCAACTTCTGTTCCATTGGTTGATTGTTCTCACTGTCAGAAAGTTTCTCCTTATTTCCAGGTTAAATCTCTCCTTGCTCAGTTTCCATTCATTATTCCTTGTCTGTCTTACAGGCACTTTAGAAAATAGCTTGACCCCTTCCTCACTGTGAAATCACAATGTACAAATTCAACACTTGCATTTCATGACCCATTTCTGTGGATGCCTACAATTCTAGATTCAATCCCTGGTATCTCCAGGAAGGCTAGAGAAGATTTCTCTTTGGAATCCTTGAACAGTGCCAGATGAGATGGCTTTGCTCCTCAAGCCATCAATCATCAAACAAGCCATTATTATATAGCCTTTTCTAGAGGTGGTATTCAGCAGGTTCTGACCAGTTTTGGATAACCAGTAGTGGAAATTTTGAGTAGTTTGGAGAATCGGCAAATACCACCTCTGACTGGCCCTGGCCCCATCTATTCTCTGCCTCCTGAGTCACAACTGATCGGCTGGGTCTTCTTTTGTTGCCCTGCACAGGAGAACAGAGCTGGAAAGCAGGTTAGTGGGGTGGGGAGGGAATGGGATTTTGCAGTAACTTTCCTTCCCCTGGAGTGGGGAGGGAATGGGGATTTTACAGTATCCTTCCCCTGCCATGCCCACAAAACCATGCCCACCAAGCCACGCTATGCCCATCAAGCCATGCCCACAGAACCAGAAGTAAAAAGATTTGGAATCCCACTACTGGCCTGTTTAATTTTGACTTAGTGTCTCCCATGAACGCAAGTCTAGTGGAGCTACGTGGAAGAACACAACTGTCATTTTACCAGAATGGAACTACGTGGAAAGGATGGCGCCACTGCTAGGTACACTTCCGAATAGTTGAACAATCATATCAAACATATATATGTCTTTTATGGATTTACATTTAGTTAAAACAGTATACTGAACTGTATACAGTGTAAAGGAATTCTGTCCTAGATGAACCGGTCTTCAGCGTTGTTATAAATGACTCATGAGGAGATAGAAGGGATGCTCAGCAAATTTGCAGGTAACGCATAGTTGGGGGGGGGGGGCGGTTCCTACCATTAGATCCTATCCAACCAAATAATGTTCAATAATGACAAATATAAGGTTCTGCACTTAGTTAGGAATAAGCAGATCCACAGGTACAAGATAAGTGATAGTGGCTCAATTATAGTACTTCCACCGAAGGGCCTGTGCCCTGGTAAACCACAGATCAGTGGTGGGATTCAAAAATTTTTACTACCGGTTCTGTGGGTGTGGCTTGGTGGGCATGACAGGGGAAGGATACTGCAAAATCCCATTCATTCCCCACCCCACTAACCTGCTTTCCAGCTCCGTTCTCCTGTGCAGGGCAACAAAAGAAGACCCAGCTGGGACTTGGGAGGCAGAGAATAGATGGGGGCGCGGCCAACCAGAGGTGGTATTTGCCAGTTCTTCAAACTACTCAAAATTTCCACTACTGGTTTTCCATAACTGGTCAGAACCTGATGAATATCACCTCTGCCACAGATTAAGCATAAACCAACAGCTACCCCAGGGACAATGGAATCTGAAGCTGCACATCAACAGGGCAACAATGTTAAGATTTGGAAAGTGTTAGAGAAGGCGGAGCTTCGTTCCGGTGATACAGCTGCGATCTCGGGGCTCTGAGATCGCAGCTGATATTTTCGCCCCTGGTCGGTCCTAACGGACCTAAATCGTCCCGGAGAGACGGTGATCGTGAAGGGCACTGTTCCAGGATCCCAGAGACATCGCAAAATCTCTGGTTAGATTCGGAAGAAGCACTTTTGGTGGCGGCGGAGAGGCAGCCTCCATAGCTGCTGAAGTCGGGACAGCTCCGGAAAGAAAGTGATTGGATTGAAGTGTGTCGGCTGGGTGAGAAAAACTCTTTAGTGTTGAAAATTCGCTGAGGTTGGAAAGTTCATTCTGAAGAGAGGAGGAAGCTGTGAGATTTTTTTTTTGATTGAAATTGTTTGAGCGGCGTTTTTAAAGTGCTGTCAAATTGAGGCTTGGGTTTTTTTTTTCTCTTTTCTCTATATTCTTTAGGAAAGATTTTATTGTGACTTAGGTAACCGGATTGAATTTTCTTTTATATATACTTTTAGGCTCCCTTTGATTTTTTAATTTTTTTAGGATAGAGGCTTCCTTTGGCTATTTTTTTTTTTTTTTTTTTTTGTATATATTATTCCTCTTTTCCGGTTGGGGGGGAGAAAGAGCATTAAGAAACTTTGTAACACTGCCAACTAGAGGCTTGAAAGTATTTTATTTGAACTGGAGAGAATTGCAAAAAGACATCTTCTCAAGGACACTTTAACGTGATAAGATAGAGGGAAAGCACAGCAAAATATTATTGCAGGTGCTTTCCTGGACTGTTATCAACAACACTGGAGATTTGGCCTTGAAGCTGCTGAAGAAGAGAGTCATAACAAGAGCCTTGGATAAATAACAAAGTGCAGTGTGCTCTCTTACATATACCCCACTCGCTAGCCTTTTTTTTTTTTTTAATTTCAATTCTAGTAATATTCTTATTTTTGCTTTTTATTTTAAAGGGAAAAGCCTCAGAGTTTTTTCTTTTTTTTTCTTTTCTCTTCTTTATTTTTTTTTTCTTTTTTGTTGGGACTTTTTTGCTTTTCCTATTTACCACTTTGTTATTGTTTTTTTTTTTTTTTTTGGATTATTGAGATTTTTAAGTGGATTAAGGTTTGAAGAATTTGAAGGAACTTTTTGTCTTTTCTCTTTTTGCTTTTTGCTTTTTCTTTTCTTTGCTTTCAATCAATATTATTATTTTTGGATTTGTTTGTTTTTGCTTTTTTATTTTTTCCTTTTTCATGGTGGACTATCTCGTAATTGGATTAGGGTTTAGAAGAACCTGAAGATATTTCTTCTTCCTTTTTTTCTGTTTCTTTTTTGGTTTTGTGTTTTTTACTGTTGGAGTTTTCCATTTTGGATTATAATTGGCTGCTCTAGCAGTTGGATTAAAAGTTAAGAAGAATTTGAAGCTTTGGAAGCATTGAAATGAGCAGGAAACCAATACCATCTGGCATCTCTGCTACTACCTCTGCTTCCCCACCAGCTGGAGGACAACGTTTAATTCAGACAATGTTAAAGCAAGATAAAGAACAAGAAAAAGTAACTTTACAGATGATTATGCAAGGAATACAAGATCTTAAGATAAAATCAGACACCATTGAACAAAGGATAGAGAACATTGAACAAAGAATTGAGAAGACGGATGAAAAAGTGGAAAATATTAAACAAATGATGGTCAAGTATGAGGAGAGATTCCAAAAAATTGAGGAAGAAGGAAAACAAAGAGAGAAGAAGATTGGAAATATTGACAGTAGACTAACAGCGGTTGAACAAGAAAAAGGTGGGATGTTGAGGTGGGAGATGGAAAGATCAGAATTTTACCTTAGATTTCAAAATATAGAAGAGGAAAAAGGAGAAAATTTGGCAGCGGTGATGATAGAAATTTTGGCAGATGCTTTGGAAATTACAGAGGAAAAGATGATGGATGGAATAGATGAGATATATCGAGTTTATACAAGATATGCGATGAGAAATAAGTTACCCAGGGAAGTTCATATCAGATTTACCAAAAAATCTATTAAAACGCATATATTACAAGTAGTAAGAGAGAAAATACTGAAATACAAAGGTAAAGAGGTTGTGGTTTTAAAACAAATACCCAGAAGAGTGAGAGAGATGAGAAGAGAATATCGATTCCTGACCAAAATACTATTGGAAAACGAAGTGAACTATAGATGGCTGATTCCAGAAGGACTAATGTTTAGGTGGCAAGAGCAAAGATATAGAATTGATTCAATTGAGAAAGCAGAACTTTTTCATGCAGAATTTTTCGGAGGAAGAAGAGAGGAAGCAGAGAAAGAGGTTTCATTAATTGAGTTTCAAGATGAACAATTGGAGACTGAAAAAGAGAAAGGAGCAATAGGGGGACAGATTGATAGCAAAGAACAGCGTGAAGTGAGATCCACGAGAGCTGTTAGACCTAAATATAAAGCATAATCATGGAAGAAAAAAAACTGATTACAATGAATATTAATGGGCTTAATTCGGCTGTTAAAAGAAGGAAAACTTTTTTGGGGAGAAGGCGGAGCTTCGTTCCGGCGATACAGCTGCGATCTCGGGGCTCTGAGATCGTAGCCGATATTTTCGCCCCTGGTCGGTCCTAACGGACCTAAACCGTCCCGTAGAGACGGTGATCGTGAAGGGCATTGTTCCAGGATCCCAGAGATATCGCAAAATCTCTGGTTTGATCCGGAAGAAGCCCTTTTGCTGGCAGCGGAGAGGCAGCCTCCATAGCTGCTGAAGTCGGGACAGCTCCGGAAAGAAAGTGATTGGAGTGAAGTGTGTCGGCTGGGTGAGAAAAACTCTTTTGTGCTGTAAATTCGCTAAGGTTGGAAAGTTCATCCGATATAAAGAAGAAAGCTGTGAGATTTTTTTTTGACTGAAACTGTTTTGAGCGGCGTTTTTTTTAAAGTGATGTCAAATTGAGGCTTGGGTTTTTTTTTCTCTTTTCTTTATACTTTTTGGGAAAGATTTTACTGTGACTTTGTAGGTAACCGGATTGAATTTTCTCTTATATATATTTTTATGCTCCCTTTGATTTTATGCTTCCTTTGATTTTTTAACTTTCTTTAGGATAGAGGCTCCCTTTGGCTATTTTTTCTTTTTTTTCCGTATATATTATTCCTTTTTTCTGGCGGGCGGGGAGAAGGAGCATTAAGAAACTTTGTAACACTGCCAACTAGAGGCTTGAAAGTATCTTTATGTGAATTGGAGAGAATTGCAAAAAGACCTCATCTCAAGGACTTTTTAATGTGATAAGATAGAGGGAGAGCACAGCAAAATATTATTGCAGGTGCTTTCCTGGACTGTTATCAACAATACTTGAGGTTTGGCTTTGAAGCTGCTGGAGAAGAGAGTCAAAACAAGAGCCTTGGATAAATAACAAAGTGCAGTGTGTTTTTTTATATATACCCCATTCGCTAGCCTTCTTCTAAATTTTAATTTTAGTAATATTTTTATTTTTGCCTTTTATTTTAAAG
Source organism: Hydrophis major (assembly GCA_033807585.1). Classification (NCBI taxonomy): domain Eukaryota; kingdom Metazoa; phylum Chordata; class Lepidosauria; order Squamata; family Elapidae; genus Hydrophis; species Hydrophis major. Next base: position 220,986,217 of record CM066329.1, read on the forward strand.
GGAAAGCCTCAGAGTTTTTTCTTCTTTATTTTTCTTTTCTTTTTTATTGGGACTTTTTTGCTTTTCATATTTATGTTTTTGGACTACTTTGTTGTTGAGGTTGTTTTTTTTGTGTGTTTTTTTTTGGATTATTGAGACTTTTTAATTGGATTAAGGTGTGAAGAATCTGAAGGAACTTTTTGTTTTTTTTTTGTTTTTTCTCTTTTTGCTTTTTCTTTTTTCCTTTTTCTTTTGCTCTTAATCAATATTATTATTTTTGGATGTGTTTGTTTTCTCCTTTTTATTTTTTCCTTTTTTATGGTGGACTATTTCGTAATTGGATTAGGGTCTAGAAGAACCTGAAGATCTTTCTTCTTCCTTTTTTCCTGTTTCTTCTTTGGTTTCATGTTTTTTTACTATTGGAGTTCTCCATTTTGGATTATAATTGGCTGCTCTACCAGTTGGATTAAAAGTCAAGAAGAATTTGAAGTTTTGGAAACATTGAAATGAGCAGGAAACCAATACCATCTGGCATTTCTGCTTCTACCTCTGCTTCCCCACCAGTTGGAGGACAACGTTTAATTCAGACAATGTTGAAGCAAGATAAGGAACAAGAAAAAATAACTTTACAGATGATTATGCAAGGAATCCAAGATCTCAAGACAAAATCAGATATCATTGAACAAAGAACAGGAAATATTGAACAAAGAACAGAAAATATTGAACAAAGAATAGAAAAGATTGAACAAAGAGCAGAAAATATTGAACAAAGAGCAGAAAATATTGAACAAAGAATAGAGAAGACTGATGAAAAAGTGGAAAATATTAAACAAATGATGGTTAAGTATGAGGAGAGATTCCAAAAAATTGAGGAAGAAGGAAAACAAAGAGAGAAGAAGATTGGAAATATTGACAGCAGACTAACAGCGGTTGAACAAGAAAAAGGTGGGATGCTGAGGTGGGAGATGGAAAGGTCAGAATTTTACCTCAGATTTCAAAATATAGAAGAGGAAAAAGGAGAAAATTTGGCAGCGGTAATGATAGAAATTTTGGCAGATGTTTTGGAAATTACAGAGGAAAAGATGATGGATGGAATAGATGAGATATATCGAGTCTATACAAGATATGCGATGAGAAATAAATTACCCAGGGAAGTCCATATTAGATTTACTAAAAAATCCATTAAAACGCAAATATTACAAGTAGTAAGAGAGAAAACACTGAAATACAAGGGTAAAGAGGTTGTGGTTTTAAAACAAATACCCAGAAGAGTGAGAGAGATGAGAAGAGAATATCGATTTCTGACCAAAATACTATTGGAAAATGAAGTGAATTATAGATGGCTGATTCCAGAAGGACTAGTGTTTGGGTGGCAAGAGCAAAGATATAGAATTGATTCAATTGAGAAAGCAGAACTTTTTCATGCAGAATTCTTTGGAGGAAGAAGAGAGGAAGCAGAGAAAGAGGTTTTATCAATTGAGTTTCAAGATGAACAACTGGAGACTGAAAAAGAGAAAGGAGCAGCAGGGGGACAGATGGATAATAAAGAACAGCGTGAAGTGAGATCCACGAGAGCTGTTAGACCTAAATATAAAGCATAATCATGGAGGAAAAAAAACTGATTACAATGAATATAAATGGACTTAATTCAGCTGTTAAAAGAAGGAAAACTTTTCATAAATTAGAGAAATTAAAATTTGATATAATTTGTTTACAAGAAGTTCACATTAAAAAACAACATGAACAATTGTTATTACAGCCAAAATTAGGGAAAATATTTACCTCTTTGACTCAATGTAAGAAAAGAGGTGTGGTTTTATACATTAAAGAGGCTATTCCAGCAAAATTGATTTACACGGATGAAGATGGAAGAGTATTAATGGTAGAAATAATGGACAATAATATAAAAATACTCTTGATTGCAATTTATGCTCCGAATGATAAACAAGAAGAGTTTTATAAAAAGCTACATATGAAAATAATTGGACTGGACTATGTTAATATAATTATGATGGGAGATTTTAATGGAATTGTGGACAATAAACTGGACTATATAGCAACAACAACAAAGCAAAATAGAAAGGCTCTCCCAAGGTCCTTTTTTAAAATGACAGATGAATTAACTTTAAAAGATATTTGGAGAGAAAGAAATGTTAAAGCTAAACAATATACTTTTTATTCAAATAGACATTTATCATGGTCCAGATTAGATATGATTTGGATCTCAACAGAACTAATATCTAATATTAAAGAAACAAATATTGAAACAAGTACCTGGGCAGATCATAGCCCAATGACAATTAAATGGAAGGGACAAAAAAAAAGATCGAGATGGACATTAAATAATACTATTTTAAAGGAGAAAGATTTTACACAATGGATGGAGAAGGAATTGGCTTTTTTCTTCAGAGAAAATAAAAAAGAAGATACTTCAATGCAAAATGTGTGGGACACAATGAAGGCATACGCTAGAGGTTTGATAATAGATTATACAAGAAAAAAGAATATTAGGAAAAGGCAAGCTTCTAAGGCCTTGGAAGATGAGTATAAAATTCTTGAAAAAGAATTACAGAAAATGCCACAGAAAAAGGATATTAAATTGAAGCTGGATGTAATTAAACATAAAATGGAATTAATAGAGAAAGAACTGGCACAGAAAATTAGAAACTCTAAACAGAATTATTTTGAAGATGCAAATAAACCAGGTAGATGGCTAGCATATAAATTGAGAAAAGAGAAGGAATCAAGAAAAATATTGAAGTTAATAGATGAACAAGGCCAAGTTTGTTATGGGAATAAGGAGAAAAAAGAAATTATTCGAGATTCTTATGGGCAATTATATAAACAGGAAAATATTGACGAAGAAAAAGTCAAACAGTATTTACAGGAAGCTAATTTACCAAAGATACCTAAAGAGACTGAAGAAATGCTAGAAAGCAATATAACAATGATGGAACTAAATGAAGCATTTAAGAGACAAAATAATGGGAAAGCTCCGGGTCCAGATGGGCTTCCAGTAGAATTTTATAAAACATTTCAAGAATTATTGAGCATCCCATTGTTAGAAGTTATGAATGAAGTTATGTTAAAAAAGATGATACCTAAAACATGGTCAGAGGCTTATATTACACTCATACCAAAGGAAGAGACTGACCCATTGCAAATTAAGAATTATAGACCTATTTCTTTATTGAATGCAGACTATAAAATCTTTGCTTCAATCTTAGCAGAAAGACTTAAAAAATATTTAAATAATTTTATTCACTCAGATCAAAATGGATTTCTGCCAAAGAGACAAATTAGAGACAATATGAGAGTAATCCTGGACACCTTGGAATACTATGAGGCTCATCCTGAAAAGCAAATGGCTTTGATATTCCTAGATGCTCAAAAAGCATTTGATAACGTGAACTGGAGATTTATGTTATTATTGGAGCAGATGGGTTTCACTAAAAAATTTATTCAAGCAATAGAAGCTATATATAATAAACAGACAGCAAGGGTAATGATGGAGGGGGAACTTACAGATTTTATTAATATAAGGAAAGGCACAAGACAAGGATGCCCCCTATCTCCTTTGCTATTTGTGTTGACCTTGGAAGTGTTGAATAGAAATATTAGGGATGATAAAAGCATAAAAGGAATGAAAATTAAGAAGGAAGAATTTAAGCTACAAGCTTTTGCTGATGACTTAGCTTTTATTTTGGAAGATCCGCTAGAAACAGCTCCAAAGTTACTGGAAAGGATAGAGGCATATGGAGAGGTGGCTGGTTTGAAAATAAATAAAGACAAAACAAAGATTTTGACAAAGAATATGCTATTGAGACAGAGAGAAGAATTGGCAGATCTTTTGAAAATTCAAGTTACAAATAAGGTTAAGTATCTGGGGATATATTTGACAACAAGATGTAGCACATTAAAGGAGAATAATTATATTAAACTTAAACAACAGATAACTATAGATTTGAAGAAGTGGGAAAACTTGCAATTGTCATTAATAGGGAGAATTTCAACAATTAAGATGAATATCTTACCTAGAATTTTATTTTTGTTTCAAACAATACCAATTAGACTTGGAAAAGACTATTTTGAAGATTTAAATAAAATTATGTTGAAGTTTATATGGCAAGGTAAAAAAGCGAGAATAAAGCTAAAGCTTTTGCAAGATGCTAGAATTAGAGGAGGTTTTGGTCTGCCTAATTGGGAATTGTATTATCAAGCTGCAAGTTTGATGTGGGTCAAAGAATGGATAACATTAAGGAAACATAGGTTGTTGACATTAGAAGGGCATGACTTGCTGTTGGGTTGGCATGCTTTTTTATGGTATAAGGGAACTAAAACACAGGGTTATTTTAGAAGACATTATGTACGGGAGTCTTTGTGGTTAAATTGGGAGAAGATAAAAAGACAATGTTATTTGAAAATTCCAGTTTGGTTATCGACCATTGAAGCATTTTCCTATCCTATAATCTATAAGAAGGAACAAACAGTTAGATATGGGGAACTTTTGGATGAAAAGGGTGAACTTAAATCGATTCAAAACTTAGAGGAACAAGGTATAAGGATGAATTGGTTTTCATATGCACAAATACACTCAAGGTATGATGAAGATTCTAAAATGGAGGGATTTTATGATAAACAGACTGATTTAGATAAGATCTTGATGGGTACTGATGAGAAGGTGATTAAAAAACTATATGGTTATTTACTGGGAATGAAATTAGAGGAAGAACAAGTCAAAGAAACTATGATTGTTTGGGGGAAGAATTTTGGATATGGGATTGATTTAGAGAAATGGCAGAAATTGTGGTCTCAAAATTATAAAATGACAATGTCAACAGCATATAAAGAAAACTTGTATAAGATGTTTTACAGGTGGCACTTTCCTCCGACAAGAATAGCAAGAATGTTTAAGAACAAATCTGAAAAATGCTGGAAATGTCATCAGATACCCGGCTCGTATTACCATATGTGGTGGACTTGTGAGGATGCTAGAAAATATTGGACTATAATTCGCATGTGGTTGGAAAAAATGATAAAGAAACATATAGATTTGAAACCAGAGATCTTCTTACTGGGAATTTTACCTGATATATATAGTAAAGATTTGAAATACCTGATTGTAAATGTATTAACAGCGGCCAGGATTGTATTTGCTAAAAATTGGAAGAATGAGAAAATACCATTACAGGAAGAAATTATTAAGAAAATATTGGAATGTGCTGAGATGAGCAGATTGACATTTGAAATTAGAGAGCAAGAGGATAAACAATTTTACGAAATTTGGGATCTTTTTTATAAATGGCTAGATGATAAAATACGATAATAGAATATTTAGAATGCTAGATAGTAAGGAATATCTTCATTTTGCTATTATTTTGCTATTTGATATTATATTTATAAAGGATTTTTTAGGATTGATTTGATATGACTAGATGATTTGTTATAGAGTAAACTGGTTTAAAGTATTGTTAGCTCATTAAGCATGAATGATTAAAAATATAGTCAAAAACTTTTTTCTTTTTAGTGATATTAGGATATATAAGTTTGGATTGACAATATGAGTTGTTATGTAATATAATTGTAATTGAGACTACAGAATGAATGCACAAAAATGATGAACCAACTGACACACTGGATGTACATATAAGAGTTGATGTTTTTATGTTTTGTTTGTCTTGTTTGTTTGTAGAAAATTAATAAAAACTTTTTCAAAAAAAAAAAAAGAAGGAAAACTTTTCATAAATTAGAGAAATTAAAATTTGATATAATTTGTTTACAAGAAGTTCACATTAAAAAACAACATGAACAATTGTTATTGCAGCCAAAATTGGGGAAAATATTTACTTCTTTGACTCAATGTAAGAAAAGAGGAGTGGTTTTATACATCAAAGAGGCTATCCCGGCAAAATTGATTTACACAGATGAAGATGGAAGAGTATTAATGGTAGAAATAATGGACAATAATATAAAAATACTTTTGATTGCAATTTATGCTCCGAACGATAAACAAGAAGAGTTTTATAAAAAGCTACATATGAAAATAATTGGACTGGACTACGTTAATATAATTATGATGGGAGATTTTAATGGAATTGTGGATAATAAATTGGATTATATAGCAACAACAACAAAACAAAATAGAAAGGCTCTCCCAAGGTCTTTTTTTAAAATGACAGATGAATTAACTTTAAAAGATATTTGGAGAGAAAGAAATGTTAAAACTAAACAATATACTTTTTATTCAAATAGACATTTATCATGGTCCAGATTAGATATGGTCTGGATCTCAACAGAATTAATATCTAATATTCAAGAAACAAATATTGAAACAAGTACTTGGGCAGATCATAGCCCAATGACAATTAAATGGAAAGGACAAAAAAGAAGATTGAGATGGACATTAAATAATACTATTTTAAAGGAGAAAGATTTTATACAATGGATGGAGAAGGAATTGGCTTTTTTTTTTAGAGAAAATAAAAAAGAAGATACTTCAACGCAGAATGTGTGGGATACAATGAAGGCATACGCTAGAGGTTTGATAATAGATTATACAAGGAAAAAGAATATTAGGAAAAGGCAAGCTTCCAAGGCCTTGGAAGATGAGTATAAAATTCTTGAAAAAGAATTACAGAAAATGCCACAGAAAAAGGATATTAAATTGAAGTTGGATGTAATTAAACATAAAATGGAATTAATAGAGAAAGAAGAACTGGCACAGAAAATTAGAAACTCTAAACAGAATTATTTTGAAGATGCAAATAAACCAGGTAGATGGCTAGCATATAAATTGAGAAAAGAGAAGGAATCAAGAAAAATATTGAAGTTAATAGACGAACAAGGCCAAGTTTGTTATGGGAATAAGGAGAAAAAAGAAATTATTCGAGATTTTTATGGACAACTATATAAACAAGAGAATATTGATGAGGAAAAAGTCAAACAGTATTTACAGGAAGCTAATTTACCAAAGATACCTAAAGAGACTGAAGAAATGCTAGAAAGCAATATAACAATGATGGAATTAAATGAAGCATTTAAGAGACAAAATAATGGGAAAGCACCGGGTCCAGATGGGCTTCCAGCAGAATTCTATAAAACATTTCAAGAATCATTGAGTATTCCATTGTTAGAAGTCATGAATGAAGTTATGTTAAAAAAGATAATACCTAAAACATGGTCAGAGGCTTATATTACACTTATACCGAAGGAAGAGGCTGACCCATTGCAAATCAAGAATTATAGACCTATTTCCTTATTGAATGCAGACTATAAAATTTTTGCTTCAATCTTAGCAGAAAGACTTAAAAAATATTTAAATAATTTTGTTCACCCAGATCAAAATGGATTTCTGCCAAAGAGACAAATTAGAGACAATATGAGAGTAATCTTGGACACTTTGGAATACTATGAGGCTCATCCTGAAAAACAAATGGCTTTGATATTCCTAGATGCTCAAAAAGCATTTGACAACGTGAACTGGAGATTCATGTTATTATTATTGGAGCAGATGGGTTTTGCTAAAAAATTTATTCAAGCAATAGAAGCCATATATAATAAACAGACAGCAAGGGTAATGATGGAGGGGGAACTTACAGATTTTATTAATATAAGGAAAGGCACAAGACAAGGATGCCCCCTATCTCCTTTGTTATTTGTGTTGACCTTGGAAGTGTTGAATAGAAATATTAGGGATGATAAAAACATAAAAGGTATGAAAATTAGGAAGGAAGAATTTAAGCTACAAGCTTTTGCTGATGATTTAGCTTTTATTTTGGAAGATCCGCTAGAAACAGCTCCAAAGTTATTTGAAAGGATAGAGGCATATGGAGAGGTGGCTGGTTTGAAAATAAATAAAGATAAAACAAAGATCTTGACAAAGAATATGCTATCGAGACAGAGAGAAGAATTGGCAGACCTTTTGAAAATTCAAGTTACAAATAAGGTTAAGTATCTGGGGATATATTTGACAACAAGATGTAGCACATTAAAGGAGAATAATTATATTAGACTTAAACAACAGATAACTGCAGATTTGAAGAAGTGGGAAAACTTGCAATTGTCATTAATAGGGAGAATTTCAACAATTAAGATGAATATCCTACCTAGAATTTTATTTTTGTTTCAAACAATACCAATTAGGCTTGGAAAAGATTATTTTGAAGATTTAAATAAAATTATGTTGAAGTTTATATGGCAAGGTAAAAAAGCGAGAATAAAGTTAAAGCTTCTGCAAGATGCTAGAATTAGAGGAGGTTTTGGCCTGCCTAATTGGGAATTGTATTATCAAGCTGCAAGTTTGATGTGGGTGAAAGAATGGATAACATTAAGGAAACATAGGTTGTTGACATTAGAAGGGCATGACTTGCTGCTGGGCTGGCATGCTTTTTTATGGTATAAGGGAACTAAAACACAGGGTTATTTTAGAAGACATTATGTACGGGAGTCTTTGTGGTTGAATTGGGAGAAGATAAAAAGACAATGTTATTTGAAAATTCCAGTTTGGTTATCGACCATTGAAGCATTTTCCTATCCTATAATTTATAAGAAGGAACAAACAGTTAGATATGGGGAACTTTTAAATGAAAAGGGTGAACTTAAATCGATCCAAAACTTAGAGGAACAAGGTATAAAGATGAATTGGTTTTCATATGCACAAATACATTCAAGGTATGATGAAGATTCTAAAAAGGAGGGATTTTATGATAAACAGACTGATTTAGATAAGATTTTGATGGGTACTGATGAGAAGGTGATTAAAAAACTATATGGTTATTTATTGGGAATTAAATTAGAGGAAGAACAAGTTAAAGAAACTATGATTGTTTGGGGGAAGAATTTTGGATATGGGATTGATTTAGAGAAATGGCAGAAATTGTGGTCTCAAAATTATAAAATGACAATGTCAACAGCATATAAAGAAAACTTGTATAAGATGCTTTACAGGTGGCACTTTCCTCCGATAAGAATAGCAAGAATGTTCAAGAACAAATCTGGAAAATGTTGGAAATGTCATCAGATACCCGGCTCGTATTACCATATGTGGTGGACTTGTGAGGATGCTAGAAAATATTGGACTATAATTCACATATGGTTGGAAAAAATGACAAAGAAACATATAGACTTGAAACCGGAGATCTTCTTATTGGGAATTTTACCTGATATATATAGTAAAGATTTGAAATACCTGATTGTAAATGTATTAACAGCGGCTAGGATTGTATTTGCTAAAAATTGGAAAAATGAGAAAATACCATTACAGGAAGAAATTATTAAGAAAATATTGGAAGGTGCTGAGATGAGCAGATTGACATTTGAAATTAGAGAGCAAGAGGATAAACAATTTTATGAAATTTGGGATCTTTTTTATAAATGGCTAGATGATAAAATATGACAATAGAATATTTAGAATGTTAGAATGTTTTGCTATTATTTTGTTATTTGACATTATATTTATAAAAGGTTTTTTAAGGATTGATATGATATGAGGATAGGATTTGTTATAGAATAAATTGGTTTAAGGTATTGTTAGCTCATAAAGCATGAATGATTAAAAATATAGTCAAAAACTTCTTTTTTTTAGTGATATTGGGATATATAAGTTTGGATTGACAATATGAGTTGTTATGTAACATAATTGTAATTGAGACTACAGAATGAATGCACAAAAATGATGAACCAACTGACACACTTGATGTACATATGAGAGTTGATGTTTTTATGTTTTGTTTGTTTTGTTTGTCTGTAGAAAATTAATAAAATCTTTTTCAAAAAAAAAAAAGATTTGGAAAGTGTTAGTTCTGCTCTGGGCTACTCTGGACAGGCTGAACCTGGATTTCTTTGTCCAGTTTTAGTTGCCATAATACAAGAAGAAAAGTAGGCAACTGAAAAGAATGTAGAGAAGAGCAACAAAGATGGTGAGGGCCTTGAAAGCTAAGTTGTATGAGGAATATATAAAAATATGTGGTATGTTTAGTCTAAAGAAAGGGCTACCAAGAGACATGATAGTGGCCTTCCAATCCTTCAAGGGCTACCGCAGGAAAGAGGTCATGGATTTGTTCTCTGCAGTGCCTGAGGATAAAGCAAGAATGAATGAGTGGAAACTTTACAGAAGGACATCCAAACTTGAAATAGGTAGTTCCCGGTCAAGACAACTATTAAGCCTGCTTCCTGGAGCTGTGGGTGCTCCATCATTGGACATTTTCAAGCAAAAAATGGACAGCCATTTGTCCAAGGTGATCAGAAGATTCCTGGATAGAAATTGAACCCTCAGATACCAAGAACCCTTTGATAAATTCTAGTGTACAGAAAGCATGGGAGTTACACAGATACTTACAGCTATTTCGTAGTAACTTGTTGAGTTATACTATTTTTTTCTCATTTTTCAAAGCTCTTTTCTCTGGTAATTGATAAGGATTATCTGTGGGCCAGAGTTGTTAAGAACTTGAAGGTCTCAGAACATGCACCATTTATTAACTTTGGCCATCAGTAGTTTAAACTGAGATCTGCTAATTCACTGTCTAACAGTTAAATTTCCAACCAGCTTTCATCAAGTCTTGACTAGCATCCAGATCGATCTTGTTGATTGGAAGTGAGCTCCCTGGGTTTAATAGAATTTAATTCCTAGGAACTCAGTAATGATTATATTAATGCCATGGTTGTGCCTTACTTACCTCTTTGCACTAAAACATAATTTGTGAACCATGGTTTGTTGAATGTAATACAAATGTGAGTACTCAAATATCATGCTAAGCCATAACCAATGGCTTACAAATTACAGTGACTAAAAAAACCCCAAATACAGGATTGCCAGCTCAGGCTTTGTGGTTGTAAGGTCAGCCTTTTTTTCATTTGTATTTTGGCTTCCAGATTTTGAGGTGGGAGTTCAGGATCCCATACTTAGTCTCCTATAATATATAGCCTCATAAGAACTACAGGTAATATGATAGCAGTGTTCCAGTATTAAAGGGGCTTCCACCAAGAAGAGGGGGTCAACTTATTTTCCAAAGCACCAGAAGGCAAGACATGAAATAATGTATGGAAACTAATCAAGGAGAGAAGCAACTTGGAATTAAGGAGAAACTTCCTCACTGTGAGAACAATTAACCAGTGGAATGACTTGCATTCAGAAGTTGTGGGTCAATTCAACTTAAATGTCAACTCATAAAACATTTTGTATACACGTTTTATACAGTAGTTGACATTGTGGGTGATTCATCACTGGAGGTTTTTAAGAAAAAACTGGACAGCCACCTATCTGAAATGGTATAGGGTCTCCTGCTTGAGCAGGGGGTTGGACTAGAAGACCTCAAAGGTCCCTCCGAGGTCTATTTTGATTATTTAATAAATAATAGTTTATTATAACCCATTGAGTTTCCATTAGAGGTCATTCCCCACTGATGATTTATGGTGTCTTTAACCATCCAACCTTTGTGCTGAAAATCAGCAATGCTTTGCTGTTGCCACAGAATGAATGAGTGATGCTGCTCCATGGAAAACCATAAATCATTAGTGAGAAAATAGCCCCAGGCTCTTTCTTCATGTCTGGCTTTGTTAGCAGCGACATAAATGTTATCAAGGCCCATTCCATTCTGACAAAGAAAGGGTGATTAATTTGTGTACAAAAAAAAAGTGATACAAAGCAGGGAATGGTAAAAATTAGATAAAAATCAGGGCAGCTCAGCAGAGATTTCAAATAAGTTACCTGTTCTGACTTTCCCACTTCCCCCATTCCATCATTCTACCTCAGACAGGCATTTCAAAGAAGTTTGTGATCTATTATCAACAAGCGATCATGCTGTTCCATTATTGCCACTCTTTGAACAATGTTACGTCTAGAAGTAAACATTATAAAGATCTCCATGAGCCATTGTTTTAACAAAGGAAAAAGGCTACAAGGGAACAAGCATAAACTTAGACATAGTAGACACTTAGAAGGGAATGGCACAATTCACTTGTCAGGGAATGGGGCTAAGGAAAGCAAATTATAAAGAGTGTGCCAAATGAAGAAATAGTTACACAACAGGAGGAATGATGCACATTGTAAAAGTTTTGTTGGAGGATAATTAAGGACAGTAGTAAGGATTTAGACTGGCAAGATTCTGTATATTGTGTCTATTGTGTGTAGAGCTAAAGTATTGTTTGTAGAGTTAAACTCTAGTTCAGTGGTCGCGAACCAATGGGCTGGGGACCACTGGTGATCCGTGAGAAAATTTTGGTGGTCCGCAGAGAAATGTCACCCCCCCAAACTCCCTCCAAAGCAATTAATACAGGCTGTGTGGGAACACAAGTCTGTGCCACCCACATGGCCCTTGGGAACACAAGGCATCGCTTGCATTGTGAACAACACGAGGTAGTGAGGAAAGGGCAGAGGGGAGGAACTTGCCCCACGCGCCCCACGCACCTAGCCTGGCCACCGGACTGCTTCTTTCTGCTTCTTTCTTTTTCTGCTTTTGGCTGCAAACAAGGAAAGCTGCAAAAGTCTTTCTTTCTCTCCCCCAAACTCCGCCAGAAATGAGTCTTTAGGACCCTGCAAGGCATCCTGCTCCAAGAGGCTGCACCAGCACAACAAGTCTCACAAAGACTCATTTCTGGCAGTGTTTGGGGGAGAAAAATAAAGACTTCTGCTGCTTCTGCTGCTTTCCTTGCATGAAGCCAAAAGTCTCTCCCCCGCCCCTGAGAATGAAGCTGGAAATGGTATCCTACAATCCCAAATAAAGAATGATTGATTGGTAGGAAAACGAGGTGGGGAATTTTTCTGCAAACTTTTTTGTGGATTTTCCCAGGGTCTTTGGTCCGTGAGATTTTAAAATTATGAGTTTGGTGGTCCCTGAGGTCCAAAAGAATGGTGACCCCTCTCTAGCTGGTATCATTCTTGGACTGAACCTGACAGTAGTAGAATGAAAATAGAGGGTACTGGTCCAGTTCCCAAGGCAATTTCAGACATAAGTAATTCTGTATATATCTATGTTATTCCAAAAATGAAACACCTAAATTCACAGAAAGTATAGTTTGGTATTTATTTATCATCATTCCAATCTGTTGTGTTTGTTCTCTTGACAATAGGAGATGGCATGGCGGTGTCCCTGTTCTCTTCTTCCAGTTCTCCAACATTTATTTGCAAAACAGAATAAACCAGCCTCCTGAAGCACATTTTTCAGATTCTCATGAACAACCCAGCAAAGGGAGCTCCTGCTTAAATCATTTATCCAGACAAACTGGGTATGTTCCAGATGCTTTTGTCTGAAATTGCTCATGGCGCAAGAAACCAAGTTTCCCCACTCATTCTAAGTTGCTCAGTTTTACAAGACAAATTGGCAGATATATATGATGTGGGGTATTGCTTTTAGTTAAAAGTCCTTTTCTCCTATCCTGGAAATCTCAGAGGAATATTCATGTTGCAATGGTATCCATTAAATGTCCTGTGATATCTTCAAAGCTTCACATTTGCAGTGGCACAAAGCCAGAATTGATTCAGATACAGAAGTGCATTTCCATCCCTGCTATCACTTTACACAGCCATAGAACCACTAGGTCAGGATTCACACCCTGCTCAGCTGAATACAGATCACCAATACCAGAATGGAGTTTTGCTTCCAGTAATGGGGTTCCATGGGACTGGATATTGATGAAGCACTGGAGAAGATGGGGCTGGCCAGTGGTTTTTCTTTGCAGTTGGTTCTTATTCAAAATTTTGGGTAATAAATACTTCCATGATTGACTTCACCCACAAGGATGCATGATTTCCATACAACTAAGTGTTGAGTTGCATTATGCTTTGCAGAAGTAACTCCCATATCTGAACAACTGTGCCATCAGCTGTTAAGTTGATTTTAGGCATAATTTTACACATTCAAATATGATAATCATGCTTTTTTTAAAAAAAGGTGGAGGAGCCCTGGTGGCACAGTGGTTAAAGTGCACTATTGTAGGCAAACTGTGCCCACAGCCAGGAGTTCTATCCTGACTGGGCTCCAGGTTAATTAATCCCTCCATCCTTCCAAGGTCAGTAAAATGAGGAATCAGATTTTTGGAGCAATATACAGGTAATGCTTTCATTGTAAACGACCCAGAGTGTGCTATGGGACGACATATAGGCATAAATGCTATTGCTATTCTATTACACTATCGTGGTTGCCATTTTGATTTTTTTTAACCCTATGCTGTGGACCCCACTAAAACCAATGCTTATATTCATTGGTTACCATTGGGTTCTTCATTTGGCAGCATTGGTAGGTTTTGTGCATAGTTTTGCACACATCAGTGCACACTTTATGACTTTTTAGTGCTCAGAAATGAAAATATTATCTCTCAGTCAGGTTGCTTGCCCAAGCCTGCACATTAATTTAGCATTTTTATTTTGTGTGAATTGACTGTGGCACACAGCATTGGCAAAGTGAGAGTACCGTTAACTGCCGTAGCAACTTTATAGATCTGTATTTTTTTTGCAGCACTGATGAACTCTTTAACCATGACAGGACTTTGGATTGTTACTTTCCAGGTAAAAGATGGGATTTGAGAGCTTTTCTGCTAATCCATGCTGTGTGTTTAAGGAGCTAAACAGAGTGATTAGTTTTGAAAGAGGAATGACAAATCGCATGTGGTAGGTTGTAAGCAGGAGAGCTGGCACATGTTGGATCTGAGCTTTTACTGTTCTGAAGAAATGTGGGGTGTGAAAGAATTAACTAGAAGAATCCTGTTGCTTCACAGCCTAGGAATGTAGAGGTTAAAGGGGAGATTTTTTACTCAGCCCTTGGAAACAAGTCATGCCTGCATAGACCTAAACTTTGAAAATAGACAGATGTCAGTATTATTTGCCTTTCAAAGCTCCTAAACTTTGAAAATAGACAGATGTCAGTATTATTTGCCTTTCAAAGCTCTTTGTGACTTCTTTTGCTACTCCATCCACTTTGAGAACCATTAGGGTTAAGGCCCAAAGGAATCTGCAGTGCAGAACAAACAGGTTATGCAAACTTCAAAGGCAATAGCCCAAGAGCTGTGGTGGCTCAGTGGTTAGAATGCAGTATTGCGACTACTTCTGCTGACTGACTGCTACCCTGCAATTTGGCAGTTCAAATCCCACCAGGCTCAAGGTTGACTCAGCCTTCCATCCTTCCAAGGTGGGTAAAATGAGGACCCAGATTGTTGGTGGCGATATGCTGACTCTTGTAAACCGCTTAGAGAGGGCTGTAAAAGCACTGTGAAGTGGCATATAAGTCTAAATGCTATTGCTATCACCATCCAAGATGCTTCTGTCTTTCTAGCAGAAGCTCTCTGGGACTATATCCAGTCTTCTCCAGCTTGATCTAGATAAAGTTTATCACCTTTCTCAGGATGTGACCTCTGCTTTAAGAAAGGAAGGGATGCATCAGTTTTTCTAGCTCGTTTCCCATTGCAGGACTAATGCAGAGGAAAGAAAGGTTCTTGTCTGTGAAAAAGGCAGGAGGTGTTTAAGCTTCCCTACAAATCCCACAAAGGGTTTCTCTCTCTCTCTCTTTTAACATTTTTTATTGAATTATAAAATATTATAAGATATAAAATACAAAAGTAAATAGAAAAGCAGTGGAGAGGAAGAGGGGGAAGAGAAGTGAGGGAGAATAAGGGGGGAAAAAAAAGAAAAAGAAACTCTTTCTCTCTTGCAGTAAAATAAGGCATTGGCATCAAATCACATTTTGCTTTTTCATAAGAATACGAAAATGCCATTTCTGTCAAGATCTATCAATCTACTTGGTAAAACCCAAAATCAAAGTTTCATTCTTTTTTCCACTTCAAGCACGAAGTTCAGATTTGGTCTCCATGTGAAAACAAAAGTACTAATGTTCATTTATTTAATCAAAATAGTTAATTTTGCCATTTCAACTGCACAGCATTTCTCTTGCCAATGCTTTTTATCTTGCACGATGAACTGGGAATATATTACCACCCAGTATGTGCCTGGAGTGGGGAAGATTTCCAGGGGGAGCATTTGCTGGTATGGAAACAATTTGAGGCTGTTTTCCTTTACTTAATAAGACATCCCTCGAAAATGCCTACCTCCTTCTTTCAAAACAGAACCACCAACATGCAACAGGAAGAATCTATCTGTATCCCAGTGTTAATTAACCTTTGCAGCATTAAAGCTTTTTTAAAAAAGGATCTAGTGGTTTTCCAAATGAGTGCTAAACCTACGTATATAAGGAGGCAATGTAAAAATTGACAAATGCTAGAAAAAGCAGGCCAGGCATTGTTTTATTTATTTATTTGTATCTCCCTTAATATGCAACTGCTTTTGTAGAAACCAAGGGTCACCTCCAGAGGTGGCATTCAGCAGGTTCTGACCAGTTCTGGAGAACCGGTAGCGGAAATTTTGCACAGTTCGGAGAACCTGCAAATACCGTCTCTGACAGGCCCTGCTCCCATCTAATCTCCGCCTCCCAAGTCCCAGCTGATCGTCTGGGTCTTCTTTTGTTGCCCTGCACAAGAGAATGGAGCTGGAAAGTAGGTTAGTGAGGTGGGGAGGGAATGGGGATTTTGCAGTATATCCTTCCCCTGCCACGCCCACCAAGCTACGCCCATAGAACCGGTAGTAAAAAAAAAATGAATCCCACCGCTGCTCTAACTGCCTCATTATCTACATCAAAAAGGCTGCACCCCGCCCACCTCAGAATTTGTATCAGGAGATGCGGAAAAGCAGAAAAGCGGAACAGGCAAAAAGGTGACATCGCACTGCCTCATCTTTGGGCTGGGAAGGGCAATGTTATGAGGACGTTATGGAAGAACATTTGCTGAGATGACTAGTTAAGATTGAGGAGGCTGAGATTCAGGATTTTATTCATCTTGAAGCTCACTGAGCTCACTTGGTGGAAGTGCCTCTCTGCTTAATCACAGACCGGAGCCACTTTAGACAAAAAGGGTATTCTGGGAAAGTGCTGTACACCTAGGAGAAAAGCAGGATACTAAAATTTGGCCTTTTCATGTGGTCTTGAATCCTCTCATTAAAAATTGTCAGCCACTGAAGGAAAAAGCTAAGATTGGATGCCTGAATTCCGGTAGAGAGTCGGGGATGGATGGGCCCAGTTTCCTTACTTTCCAAGTGAAAAATGATCTGCCTCTGAACCCCTATTATTAATTTACTACCAATAGTCCTCGACTTACAACAGTTCGTTCAGTGACCATTCAAAGTTACAACGGCAGTAAAAAAAAAAGTGAAATTTCAGCATCGCCCATGTTATGAGATCAAAATTCGGATGCTTGGTCACTGACTCATAATTATGACGGTTGCCGTCTCCTGGAGTCGTGTGGTCCTCTTTTGTGGCCTCCTTTTAAGCAAAGTCAATGGGGAAGTCAGATTCACTTAACAATGGTGTTACTAACTTAATAACTGCAGTGATTCACTGAACAACTGTGGCAAGAAAGGTCGTAAAAAGGGGGCAAAATGTTATTGCTTAGCGACAGCAATATTGGGCTCCATTGTGGTTGTAAGTCGAGGACTTCCTGTACTTCTCAGGCAAAAAACTGAAACTGGCCCTTAGCTGAGTTTGGCATGAAAGTCAAATAGACCATCTTTCTTCGCTCTTTTCTGTTTTATCCTTTGCCCTTTGCAGATGCTAGGAACATGTGATAACAGTGACTGTGCAAATTGCAGTGCCTAAAATAGTCTATTTTCTTAGGATAATAGAAACCTACCAGATTACAGGATTGCTCCACCAAAGCCAGAATTGCTTCAGAATGGTTTTCCACTGGGAGGCCCAACTTCCCACTGGAGTTCACCCGTATGCTAGTGCTGAATTAAGTGTGTCACAAGACCATGCAATCAGGCCTGTTCCGCATCAAAAGAGGACATTTAAATAATACCCATCCCAATGGTTGTACACTTTTGATTTAAGCCACAGTACTCACAGGGAGCAGGCAGACCCTGCCAGAAGGAGCAAAGAGACATCAAACAACGAATTGCAATTTCACTACAATATTAGTGAAGGGCCAACAATTTTCAGTCAGCTGCCTCTATGACCTTCTTGTTCCCATCATACATTTAAGCAAGCTGAAAGATAGTGAGTTGTGAGAAGACTCAGAGGTTTTGACCCAATCAATTAACTCTTGAGGAATTAAATTAAGCCCAAAACAGATCCAATCATGCACAGGGTTCAGCTAATTTTATCCTCTATGCACATTGGGAATCTTATCCATTGACCTATTTTGCATAATACTCCCTCAGGAAAAAGAGCTGGAGAGAAAGAATCTCTCCTTTACAAAACTCTCTATCAAAAATCCCTGCCCCCAAACCCCTGCTGATTGGTCACAGTGTCCAACCTCACTTCCTATTGGCTGATTGTTATAAAGACTTGCTAGTTCTCAAGAGTTTGAAACGACCTGGCAATTTTTGGCATTAACTCTAAACCAAAATGATTTTTTTTGTCTCAGCCTGATTTTGTCCTACCAGAAATCTCTGGGTTGGTGGCTGACTGGGTATATGTTTGTTGGAGGAATATTGTTATGCAGTGAGGGAATCTATCTTTGAAAACAGGGTAAGAGTAGTTTAAATTCATACCCTTGCCAACTTGGCCCCTGGCTCAGCCAGCAGGGTTACTAGTTCTTTGACATCCAAAAGCATGTTTCATTGGCTAGGCCTTTCATGGTTGGCACTGCCATATTGTCCATTACAGGTAGCCCTTGATTTACAATTGTTTGTTTAAAATGGTGCAGAATTACGATGGCCATTGCAAAATGGTGCAAATTCCACCCGTACCCCCGGGATCTGTGGTTGCAGTCTGGATGCTTGGCAACCTGTTTGCACTTATGAACAATTTCCAAGCATGTGCCATCTTCTTTGCTGGCTTCTGCAGAAAGTCAGTGCAGAAACTGGCAGGGGATGTCGCAAGCTCCTGCCACCTGCGAAGCAAATTCCATTTTGTTTCTGAGGACTGGCTAAAAGAACTGCTCCCTGAGGGGAGCTGAAGTCCTTCAGCTGGGTGCAGAAATGGAGCTGAAATCCTGAAGATTTTATATATTTGTTCCTGCGCCGATGGAAGGAATTCCCTTCCATGCATGGAGCGGGGGGTGCTCTTTTGGCAGGCAGCTCTTTCAGCAAGTCCCCAAGAAAGAAAAGAGCGAGCCAAAATTCAAGTGTAGCGTTGGCATCAGTGGTGGTATTCAAAAATTTTTTACTACTGGTTCTGTGGGCATGGCTTGGTGGGCATGGTGTGGCTTGGTGGGCATGGTATGGCTTGGTGGGTGTGGCAGGGGAAGGATACTGTAAAATCCCTATTCCCTCCCCACCCCACTAACCTGCTTTCCAGCTCCATTCTCCTGTGCAGGGCAACAAAAGAAGACCCAGCTGATCAGCTGGGACTCGGGAGGCAGAGAACAGATGGGGACTGGGCCAGCCAAACTACTCAACATTTCTGCTACCGGTTCTCCAGAACTGGTCAGAACTGGCTGAATACCACCCCTGGTCGACATGATATGATAAGGAGCACAGGGTGCTTTGAGTAGGTGGTGGAGGCCCCATACAGGCGATGTGTAAGTGTCTCTCCACTCAAGGCTGAAAATCCTGCTTGGATTTCAGCAGGAAGGATTTTCAGCTTCTGAATGGAGCCTCACAGGGTCTCCCTCATGCCCCATGAGGCATCTCATGCTCCCTATCTGGGATTCCATCCACTTAATGACCACACAGTCATTTAACAGCCACAGCTGGGATCACAGCTGTTGAACAAAGCAGTCGTGTGGATGTCTTGCTTAACAACTGCTTCACTCAACAACCAAGATTCCAGTCCCAGTTGTGGTCCTAAGAATTATCTCTATAAAAACATCAATTTGAAAAATAGTCCAGCAGTAAAATGGCAAAATTAGAAGTCCAGGAAATAGTTTATGAAAAGCATTAGTTTTTCCTTTTCTTCGGGTGGGGGTGGGGGATATGGGAAAAATGGAAAACAAATAACTTTAGCTCATTTTACTCCTGTCAAATACAACAATTTGAGACTGCCTGAAATTAATTAAGTGCCATAAAATTGGTGTTGATTCTCACTAAACACGCAGATTTTTTTTTCCAATCTGTCTCCAATCTGATCCTTCAGATCTTCCATTACTACCTTACTGCTAATCATCCACATTTTTCCTTTCCTTCCATCTTTCCCAGCAGTACTATTGAGTAGAGCTGGTATTTGTATAATGTATCCAAAATACAGTAATGAGTGTGATTATAGGTACCTTGACTGATAGTTTGGGATTAATTTGTTTGTTTTCTTGTCCATCTATGAACTTTCCAGAAGTCTTTTCCAACACCAAAATTCAAAAGTAGTGTTTCTATCTTGTTTCTTAAAGTTCTTTTTTTTTTTTTTACTTTCATGGTTCCACTAAGAAAACCATTGCCTGCACAGTTCTGAACTTTGTTGGTATAGACATATGACAGTACCCTAACTCCTTTTTCAAGGCCTTCATAGCTTATCCTCCCAAGTACAATTAATCTATGGTGTATTTCTTGATGTTGGTCGTTTATTGTTGATAATTGATATTTGTACCACTTGTGTATTTTCAGTTCTAAAATTGGTTGCTGTATTTGTTGTCATTAATTTGTTCTGCTTCATATTTAATCTTAGCTCCATTTTTTCTCACCGTCCTTCCTACTTTCCTAACTAAAGCTTGCATATCATTTGTATTTTCACCAACTAGATTAGTGTCATCAGCACAGCAAAGGCTGCTGTTTCTTCCACCTATTTTAAAAGTACACTTATTTTCTTCCAATCTAGCTTCCTTCAGTATATATTATGCATATAAATTGAATAAATAAGGAGAGAGTACACAACCATGTCTCGCTCCTTTGTCAGCCGGGAGCCAGGCTGTTTCATCTGTCTTGTGGCTTCCGGTTCTGTAAATACTGTGTAGGTGTCACATGAAAATAATAGGATGAGATTCTCATCTCAGAAGTCCTTGGTGGTCTCTAAACTTGCTTGTTTTCTTGCAGACATTTCATTACCCTAACTACAAGGCAACATCATTCTCATCTCACAACAGATAACCCCTAGCATGCCATGACTAACACATTAAGGGCCTTTATTTAATAAATGAAGCCCATACTGACTTTTATGTGTGTTATTTGGCTTTCTCAATTATTCAGCATGCATCAGCAGCGTTGTCTCATTATTCCTTAGCCTTTTCTAAAGCCATCTTGGACATCTGGCATCCCCCTTTCCATGAAGGGCTGTAATCTGCAATGGATGGTCCTAAAATTATTTTGTCGGCAAATATCATTAGGGAAGTTTCATGATTGTTTGCACATTTTGTTCAGTCTCCTTTCTTTGGTACTGGCATTTAGATCGAACTTTTTCAATCTGAGGGCTACTATGGCTTTCTTCATATTTGCTGGCATAGTTCGACTAGAACTCAATACTGATTTTTCTTTGCCTCCCTTTGCAGATATTTCATCCAAAGTATCCAACTTTTCCAAATGGGCTAGCCAAAAAAAAAAAAAAAGAACAAGGATGGTGGTAATGATTAAGTGCTGACCTAATGTCATCTTTTAGCACTAGAGATTCTTGTAAAGAATTTCTTCTAAGCTATCTTGGATGTTGACATCTCTATTGCACAGAATTTCTTCTATCTTTGTTCGATCTTTGTTACTATCTGCCTGTGACGTCCTTTAGCTGGCCAGTTTGAGATTGGAGTCTCATGCTGATTTCAGGGATCTTTTAGAGGAAACATTTTGTGTGTGTCTGATTTCATTTTTGATATTTTTAAAATCAATATCAAAATATCAAACCAATTACAAGGTTATTGTAATTCTCTTTGATCTTTTTTGTGGTTAAATTCCTTCTTAAAAAATCTGTTTTTTTTGCTTTGTCGTCTTTTCTTAGCAATTTCCACTATTCATTCTGATACCCAGCTTGGTTTCTTCTGTTTCTTGCTCTTTAGCAATTCCTCCCCTCCCTACTCCATACATCCTTTACAGCTGTTTTGTTTTATTTCATTTCTCCTCTGGTTCCCTACCAATGATAGATTGGTGTAGTGGTTAGGGAGTTAGCCTAAAATCCAGGAGATGGTGAGTTCTAGTCCCACCTTAGGTATGAAAAACTGGTTGTGTGTTTGTGACTCTCTCTCAGTCCAACTCACCCCACAGGATTGTTGTGGGTAAAGTAGGAGGAAGAAATTTTGGTTATGTTTGCTGCCTTGAGTTGTATATAAAAATAAAAGTAGGATAAAAGCCTAAAAAAAAAAGATTCAGGACTACAATACAATTCCTGATCCACTTCTTGAAAATGGTGGGTATATACTCAATATCGTATAATGGAAACTTTGTTTTTCTGTTTTAGAATTCATATATAATTAGTTCATAGCCAGTTCTACGGTCAGCACCAGGCCACCTCTTCTCCACCTCTTTGTATCAATGTATACATTTGTATCAATTTGATTTCTGTGTGATCCATCTGATAATATTCCATCTGATGATACCCATGTATATAGGCATATTTTGGTTCATCTTCATAATACAGACTTTCCATGTGAACATTTACAGATGCACATTTAAAAAATATATTTTAAGCAGAACAACAATGAATTCATCTTAGCAGAAAACATTTAGTTATTTAATGTCAAGTGCCTATTATTTCATAAGACTATAGAGGTAGTTGTTTATGATAAATGACTTCTAGGCTGTTCCTGCTCTTCCGTCTTTATCCTTAATCTTATTATTAAGTTCTGGGCATGGGCGCAAGGAGCGGAGACGAGACGGTGAAAAGTGAACTTCAAACTCTTTATTAAACATTCTGAACAGAGCAAAACCCTAGAGCAACAGCAGCCCTTTTATAGGCAAGCTGCTGCTCTAGTAACCAGTAGGAAACGTGGAGTGTTAACCCCCTTAACCAATGAGAGTGGCTCATTAACAGCCAATCAGATTCTCCTGAACGGACCAATCCAATATCGCTATTATCGGCCAATCAGAAGTGCAGGGCTAGAACCCTGCTATTTTCTAAAGCTTTTGATAAACTGTATTTGAGTGTTTTATTAGTTCACAACACTTATCTTGGGTGAACATTTATTATATTGAGGAAACACTTTACACTGGAAGTTCAGCCCAATGTAAACTGAAGATAGCCCTTTCTAAAGTGGCCACAATTTAAACACAAGAATGGGGTAGATAGAAATTTGGTGAGGCTGAATTTTCTTTGAAAATATACTAGTTCTGTTTAAGTTCTGGAAAGCAGTATCAATTCATTATTTTTTTACAGATGCTACCTAGGAGACTAAAATAAAACAAACAAAAAACCATTTTAAAGTTCTTAGTCATTTGACATATTCCATATGATACCTATTCTTTGCGTCATGTAAATCATCTTTCCATTGTCTGCATTCACCAACTGAATCTGTAACTCCCACAATTCTCAGCTGGTAATAACGGTGGCCAAGCTTGTCAAGAACCTAAGGAGATGCTATTTGGGACACCTGGAGGACTCCAAATTAAGGAACACTGACAATTCTACCACAGCAAAGTGAGTTTTTGCAGGAAGCAGGCTTTGCCATACAGGAACGCCAAAGTGATGTTTGACAGTACACCTGTGACTGAAATGTGAATTGCACCCTGTTGTGTCCGCGAAATGATGCCAGGAGTCGGCGACTTCAAATCATGCTCTTTTATTAAAGTAGGAACCGAACTGGGGCAAAGGAAAAAGTTCACGGCTTTTATTCCTTTAGCCGCGGCGGCCGCGGCCAATGGCACCGCTTTGAATCTCCCGTGATTCCAATGGACCAATCGCGGGAGATTCTTAGCGAGCCAATCGGCGCGGCTCGCCTGACCAATCAGAGTGCCCTGCGCTTTGGCCAATCAAAGCGCGGGGATCTCAAGAATGCTAATTAGGGACAGAACACCCCTCCCCTCTTGGTTCAGTCCTTACGTCGCATAGTCACGTAGGTAGGCGGGGCTCCGTCTGAGCCTACTGGACCTGCGCAGCTCAGTCGTAGGTTGGATCCCGGCCGGTTCGGTCAGGATCTCTGCTGCTCCTGATGCCGTCGTGGGAACCGGCTGGTCGGTCGGGCCGGGCTGCTCTCCGTAGCTCCCTCCTGGGCCTCTCGGGTTGGTTGAGCTGCGGGTTTCGCCGCTCCCGCTCGGTCTTTCCGGGTCGGTCGAGCTGGCCTGGCTGTCTCTTCCTGGCGAGGGGTCGTGATGGCTGCTTTCCGGTAAGTATGGCTGGTTTATTCTTCTTTGGTTTTGGTCCCCTGGGTATTCTCTCCCCCCTTGGTTTGTGTTGTGGGGGTTGGTTTCACCTGTTTGTGCGTCGGTGGTCTCTTGGTTGGCAGTCCTCGACCTTAATTGGTCGATGTGGCGTTTCCACGCTCGTCCGTCTGCTGTTTGTAGCCAGTACGAGTGTGGGCCTGTTATTTATGTGATGACGGCTGGTATCCATAGTGGGTCTCCCGTCAGGTTTCTTGCGTATACGGGGTCGCCGGGTGCGAAAGTTCGGTGTTTGCTGTTTGAGTCTGGGGGCTTCTCCGGGTTATACGTGGGGTGTAACCTGTCGAGTGGGGACCTTAATTTCCTCCCCATTAATAGTTCGGCTGGGCTCTTATTCGTTGTGGTATTTGGGGTTATGTGTTGGGTGAAGAGTAGTTTGTTTATTTTCTCCTGGATCTCCCCGTGGTTTATTTTCCGGATGGATTTCTTAGTGAATTGCACCATCCGTTCCGCCCTACCGTTCGCCGCCCGGTGCGCCGGTGCTGTCAGCGCATGGCGGATGCCCCTTTCCGCTAGGAATTTTTCGAATTCCAGCGAGGTGAATTGGGGCCCATTGTCGGAAACGACGACATCTGGGAGGCCGTGCGTTGCAAAGAGTTGTTGATTTCATGTTGCTTACCTCCAGCCAGTTGGAGTAAGCGTCTACTGTTTTAAGGAAGGTGTGTCCTTTTGTGGGCCCGGCGAAGTCTATGTGAATCCTAGACCAAGGTCTCCTTGGGGTTTCCCATTCTAGGACGGGTGCTGTGGGTGGGCTTGGCCTAGTTTCCTGGCATCGTTGGCACCTTGCTATCCAGGTCTCAATTTGTTTGTCCATCCCTGGCCACCAAGTGTAACTTCTGGCCAGGGCTTTAGTCCTAACGATGCCAGGGTGCCCCTTGTGTAGCAGTTCCAGAACCTTCCCTTGTAGCTTTTCTGGAATGACCACCCTATCCCCCCATAGTATGCACCCTTTTAATAACGAGAGTTCCATTTGGCGGTTTCGGAATGTTTTGACGGACTCGTCGTTGTCCCTTTCCGGCCACCCTTTCTCTACCCAATGCAACACCCGCGCCAGATGTTTGTCTTTATTAGTCTCTCGGGCAATGTCTGACGCGGTTATGGGCAGGTTGGGTAGAGTCTCTATGCTGAGGGTGGTTGTCGTGGGTGCTGGGTCGGTATCAGGTTCCGGTAGCGGCGAGCGGCTTAAGGCGTCTGCATGGGAGATCGTCTTACCCGGTTTGTGTATGAGTCCGTAGTTGTAGGCTGCCAGGAACTCGGACCACCTCCTCATTCGAGGAGACAGAATGTTCGGGGTGGCCCGGTTTCCTGCAAGGATTCCCAGCAGCGGCTTGTGGTCGGTTATGATGGTGAATGTCCGGCCATAGAGATACTCGTGGAATCTTTTTACGGCGGCAACGATAGCCAGAGCCTCTTTGTCCAGCTGGTTATAGTTCCGCTCCGGTTTGGTGAGGGTCCTGGAAAAGAACGCGATGGGCGCTTCTTTTCCATCAGGGAGGGTATGGCTGAGGACAGCGCCGACGCCAAAAGGTGATGCGTCGCATGTGACGGCCAGAGGTAGGGTCTCGTTATACTGTATAAGGACGGCGTCCGAAGTGAGGAGGTCCTTTGTTCTTTGGAAGGCGGCTTGCTCGCGTTTCCCCCAAGTCCAAGTCACTGCCTTGTCCAGGAGCCTATGCAAGGGCTCTGCCACCGTCGCCTTTTGGGGCAGGAAGACATTGTAAAAGTTAAGTAGCCCCAGGAATGCCTGTAGTTCCGTCTTCGACTTGGGTGTGGGGGCTTCTTTGATGGCCTTGATTTTCTTGTTTGTGGGGTGAATGCCGTGACGGTCTAGGAGGTATCCTAGGAATTCTACCCGTTCCGTGTATAATTGGCATTTCTCCCTCTTTACCTTGAGCCTGGTCTCTTTGAATTTGGTTAGGACCTCCCTTAGGCGACCCTCTAGTTCGGCTTGGTTGGTTGCCGACACTAGGACGTCGTCGAAGTAAGGTACCACCCCCTTGATGCCTTGCAATAGTCTTTCCATTAGGCTTTGGAATATTCCCGGTGCCATGCTGACTCCGAATTGGAGTCGGTTGCATTTAAATGCTCCCTGGTGGGTGACTATGGTTTACGCTTCTGCCGTTTGCTCGTCGACTGGCAACTGTTGGTATGCCTGGGCGAGGTCGAGCTTGGCGAAAACCTTGCCCCCTCCCAGTGAGTGCAGTAGGTGTTGCACTACTGGGACGGGGTAGGCGCTTTGTTGTAGCGCGCCATTTAGGGTGGCCTTATAGTCCCCACAGATCCTCACCGACCCATCGGGCTTGATCGGAGTGACTATGGGGGTCTCCCACCGGGCGTGGTCTATTGGTTGTAGGACCCCTTGCTTGACGAGCTTGTCAATTTGCTCGTCTATCTTTGGGTTTAAGTGCGAATGGCACCCGCCTTGGTTTCAGGCGTTTTGGGGGGACGTTTGGGTCTAGGCTGAATGATATAAGGGGCCCTCGGTACTTGCCTAGGTTTCCGTCGAAGACCTCTTGGAATTCCCGGGCCAGTTGCTGCTCCCAGCTGTCGTCGGTGACGTGGTCGACTCCCGTGACTGCGATGCCAAGCGGGGCGAACCATTGCAGTCCCAGTAGGCTTGGGCAGTCGCGGTCGACGATTGTCAGGGGAAGCCTTTCGGTGTGCCCTTTATATGTGATGTTGAAGTGTTTGGTTCCGACTACCGAGATGCGGTTTCCCTGGTAGTCCCTTACGATGAGTCTCTGGCTGTCTAGGTTCCTCCTTTGGATGGTAGGCACCAAGCGCTTTATTTCATGCCATGCTATCATGGAGAGATAGGACCCGGAGTCCACCTTCATTTTGCATGGCTGGCCCTCAATGCCTACCTCCACGTGGACCTTCCGGGTGTCATTGGTTATGGCGTGGCCGATGGTGACCGTCTGATGGGTCTCCTCTCTTCGCCGGTTATCGCCGCCTCGCAGGGATCGTCCGTTCCAGTCCCATCTATTGTCCGAGGGGCGATCTCTGGTCCGGGGTGGTGTGCTCTCTCTCCTCCGGTCGCTCTGGTCCCATCGTGCCGGGCTGCGGTTCTTTTTTAGGTGGCAGACACGGGCGATGTGTCCCTTCTTGTCGCAATGCCGGCAGATCGATTCGAAGAACCGGCATTCTGACCTGGGGTGGTTGCCGCCGCAACCGGCACAGTTGGTCCTTGACTTATGACCCCGCCGGTTCCGTGGGTCGCGGCCTGTCTGGAGGCGATGGATGTCCTCCTCGTCATCGGAAGTGCCCGATGCCGAGTGGAAGTCGCCCTGGTGGGTGGTCGTCTCGGGTTGCGCCTCGGCCGACCTCGCAGGGTTGTTGTTTCCACTGTGGTCCCCAGCGTTCGGTCTGCGCATGCGGTCGGCGGAGGTTCGGGTTGCTTTGGCGGCTGCGGCTGCGGTGAGGGTGTCTGCTAGGCTGATGTTGCCCTTGGCCATCAGCCGGCTCTGGAGGACGGGGTCCCACAAACCGAGCACGATTCTGTCTCGCAGGGCGTCGTTCAGGTTGTCGAATTCGCAGAGCCCCCCTAGGCGCTGTAGCTCAGCGACAAAGTCGCTGAAGCTCTCACCTGACCGTTGGTCCCGACAGTAAAATTCGTTGCGTCGGATCAGGATGGGTACCTCTGGAGCGTAGTGCCGCCGAAGTATTGGCTCGAGGACGTCCCAGTCCATCACGGTCGCATCGGCGGGTTTGGCAAGCGCCTTGGCCATCTTGAATACCTCGGTCCCGCAGTGGGTCAGGAAGACGGCGCGCTTCATGGGGCCGGTGGCGTCCTTCAGGTCTCTGCACTCGAGGAACATGCAGAATCGGTCGGAGTACGATTCCCAGTCCTCGGTGGCGGGGTTGAAGGGTGCGGGGTGTGTGATTTTCGCCATCGTGGTGGTTCATCTGGCTTCCATCGGACACGTGGTTCGGTTCAGGGTCTGGATCCCACCCTTGTCGCCAGTGTTGTGTCCGTGAAATGATGCCAGGAGTCGGTGACTTCAAATCATGCTCTTTTATTAAAGTAGGAACCGAACTGGGGCAAAGGAAAAAGTTCACGGCTTTTATTCCTTTAGCCGCGGCGGCCGCGGGCAATGGCACCGCTTTGAATCTCCCGCGATTCCAATGGACCAATCGCGGGAGATTCTTAGCGAGCCAATCGGCGCGGCTCGCCTGACCAATCAGAGTGCCCCGCGCTTTGGCCAATCAAAGCACGGGGATCTCAAGAACGCTAATTAGGGACAGAACACATCCATTTTTCTAGACCTATATCCTGGACCTGGACAAATCCTTGGGGTGAATCTAACCGCATTCTTCCTTCAGTCTCTATAAAAGGCTGACGGTACTACTCACTGGAAGAAGCAGACAGGAAGTAGTTGGACCCCACTTGTCTTTGAGAGGTTTGGTGGAGACTGGAATGTAGATAAAATGTACTCCAGTTTTCTGTTTTAACTACCAGAACAATTCTTGTATGGTCCTGTCTCAGCCTCAAGATAACATCCCTCTAGGGACACGCAGGTATATGATTCACTCTGGTATTCCTTAGGCTTTTAAAACCTTTTAAGGTTGCAATGCTACATCCATTTCTTCAATGAACTCAAGAAACTCATCTTTTAATCCATTTGATTTTTATCAAATAAAGTTTCCTTCATGTTGGACTTAACTCTTGGTGACTGGGTGATCATAGCTATGCATTTTTCTTGATAGTGATGTAAAATAACTTTTCTGGACCTTTCTGTTTTGATTACCAATATCAGAGCTATAATTATATAATTATGAATCATAATTATATATTATAAGTATATCGTCATGCCAGCTCAGGAATGATCTTGTTTAGGTTGTGTGACTCCAGATGCTGCCACTTCTTGGTTAAATTATTAGGGTGTCTTCTTCACTATATTTGTTACTTTTATCAAGAATCGGCCCAGTGTGTTTTCACTACAACTTTGCAAATTTATTTATTTTATTTTTATTTATTTTTATTTGTCAATTGCTTACAAGATAATAGGTATAAGTATATACTGTACATAAATGCAGGAAGTGGGTACATATAAGAAAAGTTAAATCTGTAAGTCAGTCAACCCAGTCACAGGCATCAGCAGCAAGGAGCATCAAATGATGTGTGTGCATAGTGATGTTAAGGTGTAAATCCCACCCTTACGTTTTAGCATTTGACACAAGTAAGTTGCAACTTTTGCATTCTGATGTTATGAAGCCCTTTTCATCACCTGCCACTTTGCCATAAGTATCTGTTGCTAGATATGACACAAATATGACAAAGGTCTATGTCAATCTGCTCTTTTTGTTCCTGCACCCTAACATTAGATGCAGGAGTGTAAATTATGGGGTTTGCATTCTAAAGTCATAATACATTTGCTTGTTAATGACTTTTGCCAGATAATCACACCAAGTTTGAATACGATTAAAGGAAAACAATTTCTCTCATTCCCACCTTACCATGTTTAATTTCATGCACCATTGGATCACTTTTGTTTTGGTTTGTTTTGAATATTTAGAAGTTCTGGGTGGAAGAGACATTCCAATCCTTTGATCATTTCAATTATTATTATTTTTTTTGCATTCCTTCCAACTCTTAGATAACCAGGTCTCAAAAATACAGTACATGAATCCTTTATACACCAGCAGAGAATTCATCTGTCAAGAATGAACCTTGTCAATTTGTAGTTTCAATTAGGCTGCAAAGAATTTATTCATATCCTTCCAAATCTTTGTTTTTCCTCTACAGCTGTAAACACTAGAAATGTATGCTCCCCCAACTTTTCCCATTGCATTCTCTAGATAAACTGGAGTATATCTAAAGCATAGTAGAAGAATAAAGGAAGTTAGTATAGCATTGAGACAATTTTTTTCTGAGCAAGACAACTATATCATCTGCGAAAGGTTCAGCGTAGTTGATGGACTGTTGTGGCTCACATTTGAAAATGACATGGTTTTTTATTTTATTTTTTATTGTTTTTTAATATTTTATTATTGTTTGGGACACTTTAGAGGAGACATCAGAAAAAAGAAAAAATAATAATTAAGGGGAAGTTACTGTAACAATTTCTTCCATAAACATCTAGCACTTTGGAGGGTAACATTTATTTATTTGCATAGCAGTTTGCTTTACTATATAAGGGATATACTCCAGCTATTGAAAATGTGATCCTTTTTGTGGCTGGGTCTGGTGGTATAGTTAATAAAGTTGGTTCTTTAAAAGGCTTAAAGGTCTATTTTGCTGCTTAATTTGGTTGAGGGAATGAAAAATCAGATTTCCATAATGCAATGCTTTGATGCTGAATTTAAGAAGGCAGGTCTTGTGAAAAATGTCAGGCCCAGAACACATCTAATGTGTCACAGATTGCCAACTATTGTTTAAACAGTTTGGATTCCATCCTTCCTTTATGCCAACACATTCCTAGTTTTGATCATATTCTTACATTACTGTACAGGTATTCCTCGACTTACAGCAGTTCGTTTAGTGACCGCTCAAAGTTACAATGGCACTGAAAAAAGTGACTTATGACTGTTTTTCACACTTATGACTGTTGCAGCATCCGCATGATCGCGTGATTTAAATTCAGATGCTTGACAATTGGTTCATGTTTATGAGAGCCGTGGTGGCTCAGTGGCTAGAATGCAGTATTGCAGGCTGACTTTGCCCACAGTCTGGAATTCAATCCTGACCAGCTCAAGGTTGACTCAGCCTTCCATCCTTCTGAGGTCAGTAAAACCAGGACCCAGATTGTTCTGGGGAATAGGCTGACTCTGTAAATCTCTTAGAGAAGGCTGTAAAGCACTGTGAAGCGGCATATAAATCTAAGTGGTATTGCTATTGCTGTGACTATTGCAATATCCTGGGGTCATGTGGTCACTTTTTGCAACCTTCTGACAAGCAAAGTAAATGGGGAAGCCAGATTCACTAAACAAACTGAGTTACTAACTTAACAACAGCAGTGATTCACTTAACAAATGTGGCAAGAAAAGTAATAAAAAGGGCAAAACCCATTTAGCAAATTTCTCACTTAGCAACATAAATTGTGGCTGTAAGTCGAAGATTATCTATATTTGTAACTAACCATGAGGAGCTGTACTTAGAACAGGAAAGAATTGGAAACTCATTTCATTACTAGGATTAACTTTCAAATTAATCACTAAATACTGGACATGACAGAATAGAAGTTGATGAAATTCAGTAAATCCAGTGAAATGTAGTATGTGTGGGAAAAGTGGGGAAAACAATAAAAGCAGAAATACAAAATTGGGCTCTAGTTAGACAGCAAATCACAAAAAATTAACAGGTTTGGTGGGTTTTGGTCTGATTTTGGTCTTCACAAACAAACAGATACACAGTAGATTAAACACATTGAAGATTTCCCATTGTTATGGATGGAAGAAAGTAACTATAAACTATGATTACGACTGCAAATTACATACACCTACTTTGACACCACTGAATTTAGAAGAACATACGTAAAAATAAGGATTAAACAGCTAATCCAAAGGGTCTTGAGTTCTTATGTTATTTGCCCCACTATTCACTTTCCTTGTTTTTATATTTATTGTTTTAGTATTGTAAACATTGTTTTTATGGTTTCATAAAAAGTAATGCAAACTAAAGTCAAAGAAAGAAAGAAAGGAAAAAAAAAAGAAAGTAAAAAGAGAATAAAGTCAGAGAAAGAAAAAGTTTAAAAAGGGAGAAAATAAAAAGGAAATTGTGAAATAAAAAAGATATATAAAGAAGAGAGTTGTAATCTACCTCACAACTGGTATAAAATTTGGTAGCTCCCATTTCCTTGTTCTTTATGGGACGCGAATCACAAGAAATAATAAATTGGTTTGGGAAGTTTTTCCCAGTCTAGGGATAATAATTTAGAGAGAAACTTACTCAAATGTACAGCATAGTTGTTGAAATAAATGGGATAAATTAGTTATGGGATTAATTTAGATTTCATTTATTCAAATAGGGATATTCTAAGTCTGAATCCAACTCTAAAAGTCAAGCTGCAGTGGTGAACCCCAAAGCACAAAGTTCCACTTTTGTGTCAAACTCGGTAACATTTGCACGATAGGAATAAGATATGGTAAGTAGACTGTGCAATACCGAGGAAATAAGGGGAAAAATGTATCTACCATGCAATAATCAAACCATCCCTTCCTTCATATAGCAACA
Source organism: Hydrophis major (assembly GCA_033807585.1). Taxonomy (NCBI): domain Eukaryota; kingdom Metazoa; phylum Chordata; class Lepidosauria; order Squamata; family Elapidae; genus Hydrophis; species Hydrophis major. The sequence goes on from CM066329.1 coordinate 221,018,568, forward strand.
TCTGTCCCCTTGTTCCCAGATGCTACAATCAGACACTAGTGTTTATCAAGTGGGTATCTTGGTGTTTATATCCAGGCAAGGCATTTCTAATCATGCTTTCTTTTTGTGTGCTTTTCCACTAAAAACAAACAGGGCATGGATGTTACACATTCCTTCTGTCTGTTTGCAGAGGCTTTTCTTAGTCATGAGGGGGGATTATCACATTCCTGTCTTCTGGGTTGAGACTTTACTGTAGAAAGGCGGGGAGGTGCAGAACATAGGGGAGAAATAAATCTCTCTTCCAAAGGAAATAATTTTTCCTTTATTTACTTCTCTATCTGTAACTTAGGAGGGGATCCCACAAATGATGGGGTGAAACACTCTACATTTGCTATGTTTTAAATTTTCAGGCAGGGAAAAGTACATTCTTACACCACATGTTCCCTTTGAGTGGGATAAAAGAAAATTTGCTTCTGAAACTTCATTCAAAGAAGAGAATTCTAGTGAAATTCGTCTGAGTCAACTGTGAGGTTGCCATATTCAACAATCATATCTCCAGTGGTCTGTGGCAATATCTGTTTTCCCATGCTTTAAGTGAATGTTAGGGAAGATTCACAAGGAAATTCAGCTGGCTTTTCCAGACTGTGGTACGTGTGTTGCTTTGGAAGGTTGGAAAATTGTTGAACAAAAAGCAATACCACTGGTAATATTGAGTACAAGCCTGCAAGAAATCAGAAACTAATTCTCAAGTGACCTGGGATTAAGGTAGAAAAACAAAGAGAAAAATCACTTTGAAGAAATTGCAAGGCAGGTTTTGGCACAGCATCTTCAAGAACTTTATTTCTCAGACTGAGTTGATCTTCCACAAGTTAAAGTATGAAAATATATACAGTGCAGTGCAGTGCAATGCAATACAATCATGGATGATAGGGCCACTAATTGCCATAATAACCATATTCAGATGCAGTTCACCAATTCATACAGATGCTACCATAGCAAAATTTTTACCTGGTTTGGAAACAAATATTTAAGATGAAATCTATGATGAATATGAGCATCAAACTGCTTATATTATTACTTTACTATGCCATTTGCTGTGAATTATGAGATACAGATTAATCTAGGTATACATATCTCATTCCACATGCATTATAGAGGCATAAACATATATAAAACTTGCTAACTGCGCAAATATTTTATCAATGCAAATATTTCACAGACTCATAAATGATTCACAAAAAGGTAGAAGGGAAATTAATGTTTACTTTCGATTATTAAACCGTTTGAAGTTGAAAATGCTTGTTATATTAACAGCTCCAATGACATATTTTGATTCACCACCTCATAGTACAATTGTCAACCGTATTAAAATGATCATTCAGTTAGATAATACAGCATGGCAATTGCCTACATTTAATGTTCATTAAAAAAAATCCACCAACCCTCTGGTACATGTTAGTTACAAACCCTTATTTTCATTTTCGCATTCTTGACTGATTTTGGAGATAGCAATTTCTGAAAGACAAAAAAAAGGATGGAAAATATGCTTGAAATAAATAATGATGCTAGGCCCTGGGCTGCAACCACTTGCCATTTTTATTTGCAGGGGCTTTGTGGGTTCTGAAACATTCTTTGAAATCAAACAAGACCTGAAGCAACAGAACAGGCCAAGATTGCTGGAGGACTGATCCTTATGTTACCTAATAGAGGTACATCTGCTAAGTACAACAGAACAGCTGAAGTGACAGTAAGAACTACAACCTAGTCAGAATATATACAGAATGAGATACCTTAAGGTCACATTTAAATGCTGTGTCTGAATGATACATTATTTCTTTTAGTTCCTTATCTCATTTTTATTGGCTGCATCTGATCATCTGATCCAAGCCAGCAGCTGCACTGATCTCTTGGGATTTTTTGGCCAGAGCAATTTAAAGAAACAAATCAGAGGTGGTGTTATCAAGGTTGCTACTATTGCAGAGAGGAAACATACACAAGTGCGCTCTGTACCCTCTCTAGCACTTGCTAGAAACCCCCCAGATGTTATCTCTGTCCACAAGGTAACCTTCTCCAGTTCATTATTCAGACAGCATGGCTAACTGCGTGGAGTACCTCTAGCTGGGTTTGCATCAGAGGTGGTATTTAGCAGGTTCTGACCAGTTCTGGAGAACCGGTAGCGGAAATTTTGAGGAGTTTGGAGAACCGGCAAATACCCCCTCTAACTGCCCCCACCCCCATCTGTTCTTTGCCTCCCGAGTCCAAGCTGATCAGCTGGGTCTTCTTTTGTTGCCCTGTATAGGAGAAGAGAGCTGGAAAGCAGGTTAGTGGGGTGGGGAGAGAATGGAGATTTTGCAGTAATCTTTCCGACACACCCAACAAGCCATGCCCAACAAGCCATGCCCACAGAACCAGTAGCAAAATTTTTTGAATCCTATCACTGGTTTGCATATACATGCTGGTTTATAAACTACCCAGGATGGGTGCACATAACATGCTGCTCTAAAATGTCTAGTTAGCAGGTTCTCATGTTGTGCAATTCTAGTTACCGGGTAGAAAGTTATTCTTGATGCAATAGTTCAAGAATCTCTCAAAAATGCTCCTATAAATTCCTTTGTGTATCATTTTATTTTCAGAAAAATTGAACATAAAGGACTGATATTTTCCTGATTGTTCTTGTTCTGGTAATGGAGGAGAACATAAAGAAAAGTTATTTCCTCTCCTATATTTCATTTCCCTTACCCAGGAAGAATATCTAAGAAAAAACATTCAACCCTGCTTGTCAAGTCTGATAATCTCACATTCATTCGCAAACCAAACACACTCAATTAAAGTGTTATTTGCTGATGGAAATGTTTCCCAGACAGAAAAGAAAATGAGGTGCAAAAATAAATCCAAGGATTAGATCCAACATGGACCTGGTATCCTCACTTTTAAACTCCAGGGCATAATTCAGTTTAAGATTTGGTCAGTTTATGTTGTTTCCCCCTAATAATTGCTCAGATTTTTAAAGTAAACCAATGTTAGCACATACCTGCTATCTACCAGTGATGTTGCCAGCGCTCCTGCTGTCCTAGTTTCCAAAAAGGGGGTCAAATGAATTGCAACTTCAACACACGGAGAATGCCAAGTAGAGGAAAAAATGTTGCATGTATCAAAACTGAAATAAATCTAGGGAGTTGTAGCTTGTTTCATTTCATGCAAATTTTCCAGCTCATTTTGTAATTTCCACCCCAAACAATTAATACTTTGTTGCTGCTAAGTATTCTTAGACCTGGTTGTTTATTAATTATTGTATCTTCTGCAATCCATAGCAGTGGTCGCCAGCCAGTGGCCAGGGACCACTGGTGGTCCGCAAGAAAATTTTGATGGTCTGCAGAGAAATGTCCCCTTCAAAGCACCCTCCCAAAAGCAATTAATCCAGGCTGCATGGGAACACAAGACTGTGCTGCCCACATGGTCCACCCTCCCACTGGCCCCTGGCCTTTGGCCAAGCGCAAACCTTACCTTGAGTAGAACCATGAGAGCTGGAACTGGAAGGTAGAACCAACGGCGGGGGAGGGAAATCCACCCCGGGGTGGCTTGCTGACATTGGTGGGAAAGTCGGTCCCATATTCCAGAGCTGCAGTAGTCACAGGACTGGCCTTTTGGTCATCCTGGAGCAGCTCCTCCAGTCCGTGGCAGGCCGGTGCACCTGGGTGGAGGAGCTGCTCTGGGATGACCAAAAGGCCAGTCCTGTGACTACTGCAGCTCTGGAATACGGGACAGACTTTGCCACCAATGTCAGCAAGCCACTGTCAGTCAAAATTCATATTAGTGGTCCACAGAATTTAAAATTATGAGCTTCGTGGTCCCTGAGGTTCAAATGGTTGGCGACCCCTGATCCATAGGACTCTTCCAAGCCTGATGAGTCCTGTGGTGGATCTCAATGGCTAATTTTGGTTTCAAAATCGAAGGTGCTCTGGATCTCAACTTGCTGTGAGAGGGAATGATTTACATTTCTCTCCATCCATTGAAAGCTCCTCTTCCATTTCATCCTAGTTTGCTGTACTTATACACTTAGACATCCAGTGGAAGCCACAATGGTGTCATGTGCATCACAACATCATCACAACAGGAATGACGTATGGCCAGTGGTCCCCATCCTTTTGGGCACCAGGGAATGGTTCCATGAAGAAAGTTTTTTTCTGGAGACCGGAAGGGTCATGGTTTTTCATGCTGACTGCATCCCGCAGATGGGGCTTTGCTTGTTTTCACGGTCCTGTTGCTGGCATGCTGTGCCAGTCTACAGATTGGGGGTTGAGGATCCTTGAATGTATGCTGTTGGTATTACCTGAGTTATGGGATAATGTGCCTGATGCCTTTGCCCCCCAGCAGAGACTTGCAAGCATCATAGTCAGTGGTAGAATTCAAAATATTTTACTACTGGTTCTGTGGGTGAGGGCTTTGCGCCCGTGTGGGCGGAACATTCTAAAACGGGCAATTTTAGGCATGAAAACTTACTGTCAGCGCTGTTGAGTAAAACATCTGGGGCGTGGCAATCTGCTCTGCTGCGCCTATCAGCTGAGCTACAAACAAAGGAATTATAGGATAGGAAAGGGCGAGGGTGGGTAGGCAGGGCCAACTGTTGACTGGTGCTACTGGATTGCTAGAACCGGTGCAAAACAGCAGCATACCACCACTGATCATACTCTCTCTTTCTGACTTTGAGTTGGCTTTGTCTGTGCCTAGTAACTTGGAATTAGTGCAGCACAAAAGAGACAGATTTGAACATACATACTGCAAGTAGCATGCGTTAATATTTTTTATAGTCCAACACTTTGATCACAAGCTTACAGTATTTGTTCTTAGTTCAATTTTTGTAGCAAAGCATTTTAAGATAGATTGTATACTACCAGCACTACTGAATTGAAGCAGTTTTATACTTCTTGTGTTCTCTTTATCATGCAAACAGGGTAGATTCACACAACACATGTAGGTTAACAAAATACACTGTGTTCACATAGTCCACCACACCTAAATAAATCATATTATGGCTTGATATGGTGGTTCACGCAATATGCTAAGAGAATATGTTGAAATACATATGATGAAATCCATCATGTTGAAATACAAGTGACCCAACTCTACTTTAACCTAGTCTAGCTCATTGTGTGATTCAGCCACAGCATTGCTGCGTCACCCTTTCAAGGGATTCAAGATTTTAAGTAAGCTGATAGGCTAAAAATGTAATTCAGTCTCAATTATCCCTCTGAGTCTCACAGATAGCCTTTTGCAACTAAGAGAATGTCCTCAGTAATTAAGAGACTGATTTTCCCCAAAGCAACAATGCCAATTGTGCCCTACTACAGGGGGGATTCTGTTTTGCTGCTTATTTGGAATGCACAAAGAAGACCAAAGAAAACCACAAGGGATAACAAGACGGGCACAGGACTTGTGGAAAAAAAAGGTAGAGCCATAGAAAGAGGTCTTAAAAAAGGGAGGCTTCTACATTAACTACTCATCTAAACCTATTTAAAACTCATTTAAATAGCATCAAGGATCACTCAGTCCACTCAGAATGATTGATTCTGTGCAGTGTATTCATGGCTAGAGATATCCCATAGGGGAATTGCAAGTTCTATCAAATTCCAGTTTCCTTTTGAGCAAGCATGCAGATTTTAGCTTCAGGAATTCTTGAAGACATGAGAGAGAGAGAGACACACCCAGCCATCCATTTAGCAATTCAATCCCAAGGCATCCTTAATTGAGAATAAGTCCAGTTGCACTCAACAGGATTTATGTAAGAGAAAGTCTGCATCAATCAAGTTGCATTTCTGTCACAGTATATCTTCATGTTTCATGTCAATCTCTTGGAGGGTTTCTTAATGATCAACCAAATTATACAACAAAACAATGGATTTTCCGGATAATGATTGCATTTGCATAGGCTACCTCAAAAAGGTCCAGGTAATGACCACGGTTTGCTAACCTCCTGCCCCTACAAGGCTTTTATTAAAACTTTCTTGGAATACAAAGCAGTCATTATCTTGGATTTACAAAAACTAGGAGTATGAAAGGAAATCTTGACATAAGGTAGCTTCAATTGCCAGTTTGCATAAACTTCAAATGGTGATGTTCTGTGTTTGAATTACCCAAGAAATCTATGATTTACTTAAAAATCATGATTAGTTCAAGTACAGTAATATGGCCAGCAGTAGGCTTCGCAACTTAATGTGAGAACCTATTTAAGATAATTTATATGGCCTCTCTCTCACTTTCAAGGACTCTGGATGGCTTACAAAAAATTAAAAAACATATGAATATGAATGCAACTCCATATATTGCCTCGTTATCTTTTTAATAGCAGAAAGTGATCCAAATGGAAAGTGTTCATTGCCCTGCTTTGGATTCCTAGTTTGCCCTTTAATTAAACAATTATGTATTTATTGCATCTTCTTAGAATTTCTGACCTGTCTTTAAACATCTGAAATGCCAAGCTACCTTCAAATTAAGACCCACATTTTAAAAATGCCCAAAAAGTTACATTTATCTTATAGTTATGGAAACCCTGTCATTTAAACAGGCACACTCCAAAGGACAGTTAAAAACCAGACACGCCATATTAAAAGCCCAGCTTCAAAAGTGCCTCAAGGCAAATGGGAAATAGTTATTTTGCTACCTTGTGAAAACTGAGGCTGAAGAGGCGTTAGGTTTGGAGCCAGTAGGAAAGACACTCTCCAGACCCTGTCAAATAGTCTTTCCTCTACAGACAGCCCTAAATCCCAGATGGAGTTTAAAGATTAAACTTTAAATCGAGTCAGGCAAGCAAAGGGTGGCTGCCAATGCTGAATCATTTAATCACCACAGCTGGCCTGGTTGAAGCAACTGAATCCAGGCCATTCAATCCACCTGGTGCGGTTTCCTCTACACCCCTCCCAACTTCCATTAATTAAAGGTTTACAGGTTGGAAGCTGAGGGGGGGAATCCCATTGATCACGAGTAAGTAGCAAAAAAACCTTGACTTATGACCATATCTGATTTCCCCCGCCCCCACAATTTAGGTTGCTGAATGAGACATTTGTGAAGTCAATTTTGCCTGATCTTATGAGTTGGGTTGCTTCAGTTAACTGAATCATTAAACGGCCATCATTAAATTAGTAACCTGGTTGTTAAGTGAACCTGGCTCCCCTTGCTGATTTTGCTTGCTGGAAGGTGGCAAAAGGGGGTGGCATGGCAGACACCTCCCCACGCTGGAACGGTCATAAATATGAATCGGTGGCCAAGCAGCTGAATTTTGATCACCTGACTATGAGGACATTGCCACAGTGTCAAAAAACCGGTCCTAAATCACTTTTTTTCCCCAGTGGCCTTGTAACTTCGGTCACTAAATGAACGGTTGTAAGTTGAGGACCGACTCCATTTGGCGCCCTCTTGTGGCCCTCCGGGTTTTTCTCAATTCAGACCCGCCAAAAGTGGCGATTCGTAAAACTCCGGTCGGAGTTTTAAGCAACCCCGCTTTTCCGTTTCTGCCGAGCCGCTTCCTCGCCCCGTCCTTTGCCTTTTGCACGCTCTTCTGAGGGAATTCCTCGCCTCGGGCTCTCAATGGTTCAAAAAAAAAAAAAAAAAAGCATAAAGGCGGCCGCCCTCTCCTTTGGTTTACCCCACCAGAACGAAACTCCTCCACTCTCCCATGGGGTTGGGGGGGGGAGGGAGGGAAAGCTCAGTCGTCCCGGGAGAGGGTCCCGGATCAGCGCAAGTTTGAGCAACTGCTGCCCTCTTTGGGTTTGCTCCCTGCCCGAACGATTAAAAACGTAGCAAGCCGGCGGGAAGATCGGCAGGAGGAGGAGGGGAGTTTTCCCCGAAGGAAACATTGCGGACGTGCCGCTCCCTGGCTGAGGGCTCCCTTTCCAGCTAGGAAAGAGTTAAAAGGCGCGGCTTCCTTGCCGGGCAAAGCAGGTATCCGAGTCTCGCAGCTCCGCCTCCTTGTGGTTGCAAAAGCCACTCAGGTGCTGCCGTCCTTTCCTCCAGCCGCGCCCTTTTCCACCCCCACCAACGCGCTGCCATATAAGTCGGTGCTCAGCTTACTCGCGCCGTTGGCGTTCTGTTGCTTTCCAGCCGCCTCGATTCTTTCACCTCTTTCCCGCGCTTCCTTGCAGACTAAGAAACAAAAACAAAACAACCCACCATGATGAAGAACTATCGGAACACGTCGAGCACCGTCCGCAGTTTCAGCAGCCGGTCCTACACGCCTGGCCCCGTCGCCAGCTCTCGGATGAGCACCTCTTACTCCTCCACCTCCGGCTTCGGGGGCGGCAGGTATGGCGCTGGGGCCAGCTTCCGCGGAGCTTCCGCGGGGAGCCTGGGGGGCAGCATCGCGGCGGTCAGCGTCAACAAGAGCCTGCTGGCCCCGCTCAATTTGGAAATCGACCCCGCCATCCAGCAAGTGAGAACCAAGGAGAAGGAAGAGATCAAGATCCTGAACAACAAGTTTGCCAGCTTGATTGATAAGGTGCGTTTTGCCCGCTTTGGGACGGGTCTTTACAGAAGGGGGAGGCGGGCGGGCTAAAAGGGGGTTGTTTCTTGAGCAACGTTTCTCTGCTGGATTTGCCCAAATGAGCCTATGCTCTTTCAAAACTTGTAGGTGTAAGTTTTGGGGGGAAACGGAGGCAAGGAAGGGAAAAGTGAGGCGTCAGCTGCATGCACGCAGTGGAGAAAGCAGAGGAATTGGAGGGCTTTTCCCCTTGAACAAACGGCGTCTCTGAACAAGGGGTTCTTCGCAGTGGTGGTGAGGGGGCTGGCAACGGGCGTTAGAGACAGGAGGCCAAAGAAAATTCCTGTTCCCACGGCTGCTTCTGCAGAGGTAATTAAACTTGAGTGCTGGTGTGGACGCCGAGCAAAAAGCTCCTCCTGCCGGTGTGAAGGTTAAAGAGAAACTAATAAGACCAGCCTCTAATTTCATGTTTCAAAAGAGAAACAGATGCCATTCAACTTTACTTTTTATATTGGCAAAACCGACTGAATTTCCCTTGGGATTGAGACAAAGTTCATGGCATTGCATTAAACTGCAAGTTTGCTTTGTTATGCCTTAGTGTGTTGGAGCCAACCTAATTATCAGCCTACAGTTTGCTAGATAAATTGAAGTATGACTTAGAAAAAAATGAATTTGATAAGATTAGTTTATGTATATACAGAAATACTAATCTATATAAATACTAGACACTATATAGCATCTACATAGATTATATAGTGTAGATTAGATACTAATTTATCTGAGACACACACAATTATATATATATTTAAAGTCTTTGGAGCCTGATATTGGTCCTGTGCTTGGTATTTCTAAGCCTACCAAAGCAATGTGAGAAGGTGTTTGTAAATTGTGCTTTTTCTATGGAATCACATCTTGAAAATAGCTGCTTTATTTGTCTGGCAGATATGAACTGAAAAGGACAGTGGATTGGGTTCAGATATCCATTTTTTGTGTGTGTGAGGATAGCTATTCTCTGGATGTTTGCATTATTTGGGGGATACACTTTTTAGTGTGCTTAATCCTATAATGAACACTAGTTAATCTGTTTCTTCCCATCTGTTCTTATCTGTTGTCTTTCTAAATTTTCTATGCTTAGTTATTGAGGATAATACATATTGTGAAAAAGAACAATATACGTACACATGCAGAGGTATTGTACCTTCACAGATGTAGGTAATCCTAAAACTGACTACCTCAAGGCCTGCAAAAATCCAGATGGTTTCAAGCCAGCATTGAAGATTACCTTTCTGTACCTCTTTGCTGCCATCTAATGGTCATTTAGATTTTTGCAGCTTGAGTATGTTAGCTCTGGATAACTGAAGCTGGAATGCTGCTGTATGTATAATAGTATCCTTGTTAAGGAACTTTGAACTAATGTGTGCAAAATCAGCCTTTTTTGTGGCTTGTGGTACTGGCTAGAAGAACCCTTTAAAATCCAGAGATAAGAATATTTAGTATTTAGCCAGCATCAGGCAGGTCTTAACAGTTAAACTGCAGTCAAGGCTATTGGGAGGAGATTGAAGGGAGGAGCAATGCCCACGCCTGTGCGAAGGGTGGCTGCAGGGTCAGAATAATGCAATGCACTCCTACTTTCTTAATAGCTGGCAAATGGGAGCGGAATGTGTTGTACAATGGGGAAACAGAGTGCTTCAATTTGAAAGGAACATGCGGTACAAAAATTATTTTCCAGGTCTAAAGCAGGGGTCTCCAACCTTGACAACTTTACAACATGTGCTGGCTGAGGAATTCTGGGAGTTGAAGTCCATAAGTTGTAAAGTTGCCAAGGTTGGAGACCCCTGCTCTCTAGCGTGTGCACAGCCCCTCTACCAATTCCATTCAAGATTCTTCAGCCATGAGCTTTCCCCCTCTCCTTGTTCCCTCGTCCCTTTCCAAGTCTCCGCCGTCTCCACAGCCAGTCTTCTGAATGGGAAGGTTCTCAGTTGGCTTTCTGCAGAGTTCCCTCCATGCTGCTTTCACAGGTGAGGTTTCTTCAAAGTTTGCACTGCCTACTTTGAAATCATATTCCTTGAATACCCAAGGAATTCCAGATATATACCTACTAGTTGGAAGCCTCAGTGAACTTTTTTTTTTTAAATATGGAAACGGATGTTTGAAGAGATTGACTGCGTTTGAAACCAACAGCAATTTCCCTAATTCTTTTGGCTCATCATAAATCAGACAGGTGATACACCTCTATCCCTTGAGCAGCATATGATGTGAGAGCTACCACACCTCTGCTCTTGTTATTGCCAGAATACTGCATCAACAGAGATCTGGAATCTTTGGAGAAAAATGTTTTCTCTAGATTTTCCTGAGCGACCCCCTAGCATTCTCACCATGCATGCACCCTAAAGCAATAGAAGCTGGTTGCTTCTAAGAAGTGCACATTTTAACACAGTTTTTCCTAATGTTTGTAAATCATCTTGAGTTTGTCAAAGCAGCTTTGTACCCTTTTCTTCAGTCAGAAATCAGCCTATAACTTTCTGGTAGGGGACCATCTGAAAGGAGAAACCCAAAAAATTTTTGAGGGGAAGGGAAAATGTATTGACTACCCAGATGAATAGAAAATGAGTTGTTATAACTCTAGTCCCTACTGTGTCTATTCTCAGCCTGTTTTTCTTCTGGTTGTCTTACTGCTTCCAGCTATTCCCCTTCCCTAAGGCAAAATGGTTCATCCAAAGCTGTGTTTATGTTTTTATAATAAATGCTCAGTCTTTCATTAGTGTGTGAACTCCTCACAAGACTGTCAAGCTGCAGTTACTCCATCACTAAAGCATCTGCCTCTTCAGTAATCTTCTGAATTGCTAAGTGCATTCTGCCATTAAAAACAGGTTCTGAGTTTTAAGTCTTGGCTAACCATGCTTCACATTAGATGTTGGCTCTCCATCACCAATGCTTCCTCTTCTGCCTTTGTCATGGCTCAGATAAGATATGTTGAATCAAGGCAGGGTGACAAGTGACTTTTTAAGACCCTTCTGCCTCAAATTGTTTTTGACCTTTAAATATGCTGGGACTGTGTTTCCAAAAATTAAATATTGTTCCTGTAATAGTGGTTTTCAGGTATATAATCACTTAAATATTTGTCCAGACCAGAGGTGCACTCCCAAAGCTTTGGGTGTGGCCCCCAGAGTGCTTTTGAATTGTAAATTTGTAATGAGTGGAGGGGGAAAAAGTTATTGTAGGTCCAAGAAGTAATCAAATTCATTGGGTCTAATTCAAATTAAATTAGACCTAACTTTTGCTCTTGCCTCTTCTATACTTTGATGTGCAGTATTTTGTCTGGGGCCAGTGAAAGATCAGTGTATCTTAAGCCCAAAAGCAGCCATGCACTTCTTCATCTTGCAATCTGTTTGCTGTCCTTTTATTCAGAGCAGGCTTATTCCACAGAGAAACTGGGAATTGTCAAGTTTGCAGGGTGACACAACCAAACACCCTAAACTGAAGTTTGCTTCTGCAAGTAGCTATATAAGAAAGAGCATTTTCAAATTCCAGTTTTGCTGATTTTTCCAACCCTGGGACACTTTAGAGCTATTGGACTATGAATTTCCATCTTCCTTAGCTAATGAGAATGATGCAATGGAAGAATATCACATTGAGACAGCCTATTGTTGCCAGAATAAGCAGAGAAGTGTGTGATGTAAAATGTTTTTCATGAGTCTTTTGCTAATTTGCTTTTAAAGGGAAATTACTGAGTTATTTTTATTATTTGCTTGTGCTTTCATTAGCCCAACCTGAATAAGAGGTGCTATAATTTTTAGCTGTCTTTTTTCCTCCTTGGGTCTGGCTTTCCAGTTACTTAAACTTGTTTAAAATAAATCAGATGTTTTCATTTGGGCTAAAGGCTACACTTGACTTCTTTGTGGATACAGTGGCTCACATTCCAGAAGGCAGAAGAGACTGGGATACAACTAAATTTAATTCAGTTAAATTAAAATAAGGTAAATAATATGATTGCTGCTTGAGAATTTAATGTTCTGTTTATATTAAACTTTACAATCTAGTGCCAACTTCCCGAAATATCCTGGGGAGAATGGCAGTCACACTAAAAAGTTACCAGTAAGTATAGGGTTTCAGATTGTATCCTTTTAATCTAAAATAAAACCTAGCATAAACTGAAGTCCAGAAAGTAACCTGTAGCAGATACATTTCCTCAACCACTATAGATTCCATTTGGGGATCCTGGAAGCACCACAAAGAAATAAATTATGTATTGAGCCAAGAGGCATACTCCTTAGTATGTATATCTTTTGTTCTTGGATAAAATTACTATCCTGGTAATTGACTAGTACTTAATAGTGTGCTAAGTTTGGAAAGGCCTGTTGAAATCCATTTGCTTATAGCAGAAACTAGAGCTTCTGTGAATCTTTTCTGACTGTAGGGTGATAGCCTACCTTATGCCAGTAGTATATGACCTACCTTATGCCAGGGAAATATCAGTTTGACCTCTGATGAAAAGGATAAATGAGGTTGCCCATCTGAAGAGCTATAGAGCTACATGGGTGCTGCTGAAGTATCAGGAATTTACTTCCTAGTCTGTTCTCCCTTCCCTCTCAGGTTCGCTTCCTAGAACAGCAGAACAAGATGCTGGAAACCAAATGGAGCCTCTTGCAGAATCAGAAGACTACACGGAGCAACTTGGACAGTATGTTTGAGGCCTACATCAACAACTTACGTCGGCAGCTGGAAAATGTGGGTCAGGAAAGGGCAAGGCTGCATGCTGAGTTGGGAAACATGCAAGGCCTGGTGGAAGAGTTCAAACACAAGTGAGTTGGGTCCTTCTAGTTCCATTGCTCTGGGTAGGCTGGGGCTGGACAAAGTAGTTTTACCACCCATCTTATGCTTAGACCTATGGAAGTGCCACAGCAATCCTTCATTCTGCTGTGATGGCTTAGTTTACCCAACTATTTTTTTAAATTCCTGCCACACCTTAAAATTGTTAATGGCTGCTGGTGGGTTGTCTTCTTTTGGGTTTTGCAATCCTTGTGCTTGGTTGTTACACTGTTATCATAGCTCCCAGTCTCTTGATCTTGACCTGTGTCCACCAGGTAACCCTGCACATATTTTATTTGATGTGATATAAAAATAAACTCCATGGACAGAGTTGGAAGGATAACAAGGTTAAAGATTTATTTGTTAAACCATGCTAAACAAAGGAATTGTACCAAAAGGCTAGGCAGGGATTATTTCCAGAAAAAGAAGGAAGTGGAAAACCAAAACCCAAATAAGCTCTCTTTGAAGTGTTTGAGGAAGTTGAGGATGGGAGGACATTGCCAAAAGAATTGTTCAGTCCTATTCCTCTATGTAGTAGCACACCCTCATCGCACACGGCAAAGCACCAATGGGAGAATTACCTAACTTGTTTTGCAAGTGTCTGTTTTTAATGGAGGCAGGGACAATGAGGACAAGCTGAATTGTTAGTATGTCATTCATTCCCCGTTGCCTTTACATTCTTTACAACTTCCCTGGCAGGCTGGTGCTGCAACTCCAGGGATACTCCAGGGCAGGAATGCCAGGTTGGATGAGACTATTTTACAATGGAGGGAATGGGATATTGTCTTTAAGAATTTTCAGTTTTCCAAATATTTTTGATATTGGAAGCTGGACAAGAAATGCGAGGCCTGGAAACTCGAGGGAGTTTTCTTCGAAATACAGAGGAAGAGTTGGGTGGCAATAATTTGGGATCTTATATCTTTTCCAAAGAGTCATCGTGTACAACTCTTCTTTCTTAGGCGTTTTCAAAAGAAACGTTACACCTGTATTCTCTTGGTTGTATCCCTTGCAGAAATAGAAAGCTAACAAGTTAGGATTGGAGAAAGTGGGTATTTGAGCATGGGAAAAAAGGCTGGTGAAAATGACCTCTTGCCTGTACATATTTTTGGTTTCACGCCCTGAAATTTCACACCCACGCATGGGAGAGTTAAGAATGAGGCAGAACCTGTGGTATCTTGAGTTTGTACCCAAATCAACTGTTTCTGGCTATGGCACATTCTTGCTCCAACTTTCCCAGTTCTGGAAGTGTTTCGTGTGAAACCATGGTAAATATTTAAATTTGCTGTCTGCGAGTCTCGCTCTCATCTTTATAAAGGTGGAATAAGGGATGCCTAAGCAAACAAAAGGTAGCTGATGCTGAATGCATTTTGACTCTGCCAGATAGTCTTTGGGTTATAATCATTTCTTAGTGATCACTCATAGTTACGGTGTTGAACGAGGGGGGGCTCATCATCAGGTTCCTGCCTGTTGCAGTAAGTTGCAGCCATATGATTTCAATTTCTGATGTTTCCTGCTGGCTTCCCATAACCAAAGTCAATGGGAAAGCCATCAGGAAGTCAATCTAAAGGTCCTCACTTACTGTCTGGTTGGTCCTTTGTTTAAAACCGGGACTGCTGTTAAGCGTTGCAGTCATCTGATAATATATGGTCACATGATGTTGTGCTGTATAACTTCATTGCTTAGCAGTGGAGTTCCCGATCCCAATTGCTGTCTTGTAACCTGAAGACTACCTGTAATGTGTGCCCAAGATTGTAGCCAGAAAGCAAATATGATGAAACTGCTTTGAGTCACCCTCTGCCTCTACTGATGCTCTTACAGCTGGTTTGTTGTGGATTTCTCTTATGGGGGGGAGAGACTTTTAGGCCCAATTCTTAAATGTCTTTCAGCCATTTTACTTTTTTAATTTTTTTTTAAACATTCTAGGATTCCTTATGGGCTCCAAAGGCATTTCTGCAAATACAGTTACTCTAATGCTAGTGGTTGACAATTGCTTTGCAGAAAGGCAGCTTTTCACATTTTTAAAAAAATAAAACAATCTAAATAGAATTTAAAAAATATGACAAGGCAAGAGCCTGAAACGCATTTTAAGAGGGCATGGACATATCAAAAACCTCAGCAAAAGCTGGTTTGAATACAGGCTACCATCCTGGGATTTTTCTGGGTTTCTGAATGCATTGGTCCTATACAGTTTGAATTCTGTCCAAATAATGCAATTCACTTTTGAACTATCAATTTACTGTGCAGTTGCTATGTTTTCATGAAGTTTTTTAATAGAATATTATGCATAAATGAAGACTGACCAGATAATTATTGACCAATGGAAGAGAAATGTTTGTAATGTTAAGGGGAACCACAAAAAGTTACTCAAAGAGTAACCTTTGATGGGAAAATACAAATACAGTCCTATGCATTTTTAAAATAAACTTTATTAGTCTTTTATGTCTTTTAAAAACCAAAAAATAATCCTATGCATTTCTTAATCTACCTTATCCTGCCTTTTTAACTAAAATATTCAAAAACAAAGTTAATCATAAAATAACCTTTTAAAACCACCATAAATCTTTTAATTTAGGGCCTTCCACTTTAACGCCTAGCATCTATATTTTGGCAGTAATTAGTCAGGGGATGCCCACTTGGCACATAGCCAGATGCATCGCTAACTTTACATACTTCTAATAATGATCCTAGGACACGGTGCTTAGTCTTGGTCCAAATTCCATGTAATAGTAACCACTTAACTTTCTTTGCCCCTGTAGGTATGAAGATGAAATCAACAACCGTACTGAAAAGGAGAATGAGTTTGTCCTTCTGAAGAAGGTAAGTGGCAGGCTGATTGTGTTTCTTGGTTAATTATCACAATTTTGAGGTTTTGTGTATGAGTATACTATAATGGTGCACTCTTCCCTCAGGATGTGGATGAGGCTTACATGAACAAGGTTGAATTGGAATCCCGTCTGGAATGTCTGACAGATGAGATCAACTTCCTGAGGCAGCTTCACGATGAGGTAAATAGTGGATTTAATTGAGTGAAGAACGGCTTTTAGAATGACTTTTTTAAATGTACCCTTTTTGAAGACATGGGCAGGCCAAGGAACTGTGGTGTCTGATCAGGTGACAAAAAAGGCATCTATGTTCCTTTTCTACATACTGAAGCAGCCAAGACTGGCCACTGCAGCTAATTTCAATGACTCCTTTAGCTAGTTAATGGGGTTGGCAAGCTAATAAGAGGTTGCCCCAAGACAGCTCTAGTGTTGTGTCAAAGCCTTGTAAAAAGTCCCAAACATTGTTATATTCTTATGTATTTAGTTATAGTTTGCCTTTCTACACAGTGACATTCTGATATAGTTCCATTTCTGCATGAAATATGAGAACTATGTAGTAAGTTGTTTGCTATTTTATTACAAGGGAGAACTTTGGGTGGCTGAGAACCCAAGTTAACATTTGTATGGGGAAAAAGCTGCTGGGAGAGGGGTGGTGATGCAAAGAAAATAGACGAAGATACACTACGTCCTTCCTTTTATACATTATGTTTAGCTTATTTTATGATCTATATTAAATGTGGTTTTGCTTTCCATGCAAACAGGACAGAAAAGGTGCTGTCAGATTGTGGCAGCTATGGTTGGAAATGGCTTTGAGGCTGAAAAAAAATGGAGACTACATTCAGCTTTAGTGAGGAAGTCCCTCACAAAGTGTTGTTTGTTTTTGTTTGCTTTGCTAGGAAACAAATACACTTTTTTACTGAAAGCTTCCTTCCCCGGAGACTCCGGTTTAGCAAGGTGGTTCTTCCTGGTTGGGAGCACTCGCCTGTAATAAGTTTTAACTCTTTAACTATCATTTAATTCAGAGGCTTACAGCTTTTCAGGCACCAGGGACCAATTCCATAGAGAGAGGTTTTTCCATGGACCAGAGGGGGCTTCGTTTTTCGTGCTGCTTGCAGCCTATGGATGGGGCTTCGCTTGTTTGCATGGCCCAGTTTCTGGCATACCATGGCCCAGAGTCGGTCCATAGACTGGAAGTTGGGGATCTCTGATTTTAACTGGTTCTGCCATTAGTTTTGAGCCTTCACCTGTTGAATCGGAAGTTTCTTGCCAGTAGAGGAATGAGTAGGAAAGATTTGAATCCTCACCTCATGGTTCCCTGGGGGTTGCTTCCTCTTTGATTCGGGATCATTCTAAATGTTACCTTTTGATACAGGAGCTGCGTGTCCTGCAGTCTCAAATCAGCGACACCTCTGTGATCCTGTCCATGGACAACAGCCGCAGCCTGGACTTGGACGGCATCATTGCTGAAGTCAAGGCTCAGTATGAAGAAGTTGCTAACAGGAGCCGGGCTGAGGCAGAGAGGATGTACCAGATCAAGGTGAGCTCCATGCTGACTCCTGGCTTTCCTTGACCGTACCTGATGAAAAATTAATTCCCAATGAAGAGCTTATAGGGCCTTCACTCATGCTAGGAGTTGGGGATAACTTCATTTCACAGAAGGAAGGAATCAACGCTATACACAGTGACAAAAGAGCACCATCATCATCCACACTGTGTTCCAGAGTCTTTTGCTCATCTCCATCTCCTTTCTTTGTAGAGCAATTGAATCCTTTTCCCACTATTTTTATCTGTTGAAAATATTGGCCTTTTTTACGAGGAAGTCTGGAGAATCCCAATAGTGCAATAAGTCTTGTATCGATGGGTTGATTTGTGTAATGTCTAAAGCTGCCTGATTCCATGATAACTCTGGCTAGTGTACATGTTAAAAACAATTGAAAACAATAACCAGCAAAAAGAAGAAGAGATGCTTAGAGATAGGTAACACTATCTTAAAAAAAAAACCTATAAAAAACACAGTTTCAGTTTGGTGTAGTGGTTAAAGCATCAGATTAGAAACTGGGAGACTAATAAGAGAATAACAGAGTTGGAATGGACCTTGGAGGTCTTCTAGTCCCACTCCCTCCTCAGGCAGGAAGCCCTACACCATTTCAGACCAATGGCTCTCCAATCTCTTCTTAAAAACTTCCAGTGTTGGAGCATTCACAACTTCTGGAGGCAAGTTGTTCCACTGTTTAATTGTTCTAACCAGTGGTTGGATTCAAATTTTTTTTACTACCTGTTCTGTGGGTGTGGCTTGGTGGACGTGGCGGGGGAAGGATATTGTAAAATCTCCAGTCAGGGATGGTATTTGCCGGTTCTCCAAACTACTCAAAATTTCCACTACCGGTTCTCCAGAACTAGTCAAAACTTGCTGAATATCACCTCTGGTTCTAACTGTCAGGAAATTTCCTCTTAGATTCTAGGTTTCTTCTCTTTTTGATTAGTTTCCATCCCTTGCTTCTTGTCCTGCCTTTAGGTTCTTTGGAGAATAGATTGACACCCCCCTTTTCTTTGTGGCAGCCCCTTAGATATCACAATACTGGTAGTATGTTACCCCTAGTCCAGGACTAAGTTCCAATTCTGTCCTCTTGGGGGGAGGGCACAAAGCCATTTCTGAAAAAAACTTTCAGGGACTTATCCAGACAAGTCTGATTGAACAGGAAAAAAAAGAGAAGAAAAAAAAAAAAGTAAAAGCACAAGCATCAACCCTACAATTTTGGAATTTCATTTTAGCAAATCAGTTTAATTGATCTGAATGGAAATGTCATTTATCAGATCATTTCACTTACTGACTCAAATTTAGTTGTGGCCTCCATTTTCCCCTGGTAGCCTAGGCATCCTTTCATGGCACGCTGGTCAGTGTTGAAGCTTAGCATCTGAGTTGAGGTTGGGAAAAAAAAAACAACCCAGTTGTTTGGTACCCAGTATTATAACTCAGACAGTATGCTAATAGCACTATTATGCTAATGATGGAAGCCCTAGATTATTATTTTCAAATAGAGAAGTCGATTGAGACTAGGAGATAATTACTTGCCTGAGGTTATCCAAGTAATATTTGTGGTTCACGTGAGTTTTATGATGCATTTCTCAGTTTATGATGCATTTTTCAGGTTGTTACTCAGACACTCCTGGCAGCTTCAATAGACCAGCTGTTTGAACGGAAATGGAGGATAGATAACTAGACACTTTCCTCAGAGATTAACTTTTGCATTTACTCTCTTGGCTTAGATGGGATTATTGGAGAATGAATATTAAAATCAAACAAGCCACATGATAGCTTTAGGTAATCTATATATATAAAAGCGAAATACCACTCACACATCAACTCAAAATCTCCAAAACCATAAAGCCTACAAACTTATAATTTGGCACGTATGTTCCTCTTGGCTTCTAGGTGCTCACTAAGAAAGGATTTTTTGAAATGACCATCACAGCATTAGTATTTCATATATTATTATTAACACACTCTGATGCTAAGGAGTTCTACTCCCCTTCCTCACCTGAAAGGAAATCTGTTCCAAATGCAAAACATAAGAGCAGAGGAGAGGAGTTTGTTTTACAGCAGCAACCAGCTTTAGTAC
Organism: Hydrophis major; assembly: GCA_033807585.1. Lineage (NCBI taxonomy): Eukaryota > Metazoa > Chordata > Lepidosauria > Squamata > Elapidae > Hydrophis > Hydrophis major. The sequence goes on from CM066329.1 coordinate 221,038,268, forward strand.
AGAACAGTTGAGCTAAGCCATGCCCAGGCTCCTTGCTGTCTCCTTGCTCACCCAGCAAATACTGTTTCAGTTTCCATGTTTGTTTCCAAACAGCCCTCAACTGTCTCACACACTGACAGGATGCTAGCAAGATGAATACTGAGGGTTGCTGGTAGGCAGAGGCACAATTTCCCCCCCTTATTTTCCTCCCAAAAAACTAAGCCTGATCACATAGTTTTGTAGCGAAGCACAGGTATAGAGCTAGTATTACCTACAGCTATAATGTGGCTTGTTTGAATTCGATATCTGAATTGAACTGTTGTGACTTATATAGCATGTATTATAGTTCAGTGAGGTATGCAAAGCAAGGCTCTGGTTTATACAGCAGACTCTGCTTAAAATAAACCAGAGTTTAGAGAATGTGCGATCCCAGTCAATGAGTTGTCCAATTTTTTCTGCCTGCCCACAAGTAATCTAGACAGATTAAAATTTAGGCCTTCTTAATTGGAATTAAGGAGTTAATTCCAGGAATTAATACTGTCCTGTGGACCACTTTGTTGAAGACATGGTTGAGAGCTGTGTCTGTGTCTGTGTGTATAAAAATAAATAAAAGAAGTGTAGTCTTTGCAACCAGTTCTTTGCTCCTGTGGTCTTCCTGGCATCACATCTCTTGTCCCTTCTATCTCCTCTCTTCAGTATGAAGAGCTCCAGACCATGGCAGGCAAGCATGGGGATGACCTCCGCAGCACCAAGAATGAAATCAATGAACTGAACCGAATGATAACCCGGATACAATCAGAAATCGATGGTTTGAAAGGCCAGGTCAGAAATCTATCTTCTGCAATCCTCCTTAAGATGGTCATGCTATAGTTCTCTGCTTTGCCCCCAAGGAACTTACAGATCATATTGGTCATCTCCAGCTTTCTACCAGCATCCAGAGTTATTGGACCAGAGCTCCTACAGTCACTAACAACATGGATATGATGATATGGTTCAGTATCAGCTAGATTGGGAATGCCTGTATTAAGAAGCCCAGCCTTTTTTAGGGCAGAAGCGAGGATGATAGTAGTACCCACAGTTGTGTATGTAAAAGATCCTTAGTAAAGTCTCATCTCCAACACAGTTGCCTCCTCTATGCTGCTTCTGGCTTACAACTTTTCTAATCCTGAAGTCTTGGGCTGCAGGAATGCTGCTACTCCATGACTTCATGACTCAAGGAGTAAATGCCTGTGAGAGACTGGCTTTTATTTGAACCCTTGAAGGCCATTCAGCTGACCTGAAGATCAGCTGACTTCCCTTTTGTGACCACATGAAGTGGATGGCTATAATGTCTGGGTATTGCCATTTCATCTAGCAGAGTAGGGATGGAAGTTGCTGGTATGATTGAAGGCCCGGGAATGTGGGTAAGTATGGTTGAAGGCAAAAGGTAGCATGTTAAGCAGAGAAGGATGGATTTTCAACCTTTCTTGCTTTCTTGAGTGTAGTGGGTTGGTGGTAACGGCCTGTGCTCCTCTTTGCATTTTATTCAGGTTAATTCCTGTTATTTCCACCTATGATAGGTGGGATATAGTTATTCTGGGACTCTGCACAGCTTCTCACCTTAATATCTATAGTGTCAAATTTTGTAACAGAATAAAAGGAAGGGATTGGGAAAAGATCCTTGCTTGTGGCTTTCACCTTCTTGGGAGGAGATATGAAAGTACAGTGGAACCTCTGGTCACAGCAACAATCAGTTCCAGGACTATGGTCGTAACCCGATTTCGTCATGAGCGAAAGCACGACCATCTGTGCATGCACAGACCAACAAAAAACAAAAATTATTTGGGTTTGCTTGGTCACCACCCGAAGATCTGTTTGCAACCAGAAGCAAAAATTCTAGTTGTCACCCAATTTGGTTGTGAACAGAAGCGTTCGCGACCTGGGATTTCACTGTATAAGTCATACAATCCAATTATAATTAATTGTGCTTTGATCAGGTATGGTTATCCTCATCTGGGAAGAGACAATTCACATTACTTTAGGCTATTTTTCCAGGAACAAATCTGTCCACTGAATCTTAAATCCCCATATCATGAACGGGTGAAGGAATATTGTAAAGCACTGTATTCTCTCCAAACCTCCTGCCCCCCTTTCCTGCCTTTTTCCTGGTTTTGGAGACTTGAGCTGCTGTTTGAACTCTGTCTTCCTTGATCCCATACAGCGTGCAAGCTTGGAGGCGGCCATCACTGAAGCAGAGGAACGTGGGGAACTGGCCGTGAAGGATGCCAACAGCAAGCTGGCTGAATTGGAGGGTGCCATGCAGCGAGCTAAACAAGACATGGCTCGCCAGCTGCGAGAGTATCAAGAGCTGATGAACGTCAAGCTGGCCTTAGATATAGAGATCGCCACCTACAGGAAGCTGCTGGAAGGAGAGGAGATCAGGTAAGGATTGGCCCAACATATGTACTCCACTCTAGAGTAACACAGCGTTTGAGATCAGCGATGCATCAAGAAACTGTTTCAAAATTTGTGTTCAAATTCAACTTGGCTGCAGGAACTTGTTCTGTAGGACTTAAATTTTGTCTGACTTAATGTCATTTCACGACTGATTTTCAACCTTCCTTCTTTTTACAGGCTGGAGTCTGGAATGCAGAATCTCAGCATTCAGACCAAGACAACTGGTTATTCAGGTAAGCAAGTGTTGCATGTCAAAGAAGAGCGGGGTAGGTGGGGGGGGGAAGGGTGATCAAGATATCAATGCAAATGTCAGAAACTAATCAGAGCAGGGAATCCTGTATTTACTTAGAAGATTTAGATAGCCGCCCAATTTGCATAAATGCAATTCTGGGTGGCATAAGATATATATATATATATAAATATTCAATTGCCGAGTTAGATCTCAATATGTTTCAACACTGTTAAGTGATGTTGATTTCCCTTGTTTTCATTTAGGAACCTGTTTAACCTGCCACCTACCCTGATCTTAATAAAGAATGGCTTGTCTTCTGACGATTTTTTTTTTCCCATAGAAGAAGTGAAATAAAATTATTTCATTTCCTCTATTTTACAAAGTGATGTAATAAATCAAAATTGTAGTATTTCAGCATACAATTTTGGATTTCTTCCCTGAGTGAGGGTTGGGCTTTATGGCTTAAGTGATCCCACCCAAGTCCTACTTTATTACAGTCTCTTTTTTTCAGTTTTATTTCCCATGGCAGTTGAAAATCACTGCAGATTAATTGGCAGAGGAATACGTGCCCTTATGAAGACAAACCATTTCAGAGGACAAACCATCATAGTTGAAGCATTTTTGGCTGGACAATAGTTTCTTTATTTTTTAAACTATTTTTTTAATTAAATATTTGTTTGCCACCTATCTTGCCACTCTTGGCATCTGTTCCCTGCAGCTCTCCCCCATTTTTGATGCTTGTTCCAGTAGATCTCGAGGACACAGGGTGGAGAAAAATAGTTATCTGCATTAAAAAAAAGGCCCTCTTTTACTTTGCAGAAATAATAGTGATAAAAAATAGGCACTGTGAAATTGTTTGTCCTCCAAAGATACTTTAAAGATCAAAGATGGAGATTGGCTTTAGCATAAAGTAGTTGCAAGGATGTACCCATGATAAGATTATGTTGCAAGCAATTGCCTGGGCATTATTTTTGAGACTTTATGGGTAGCAGGTTGGTTTTTTGTTTTTTTGTTTTTCAAAAATTAAAAATTGGCTGTGTTCCTTTTCCTTAAATGGAGGGAAATTTGAAGTGTAAATGAGGGAGCTGGGCCATAACTGGCAGAAAAAGGCTTGGAAGGCAGGGATTGTCCGTTCCTTGTCTAAAGCATGCAGTCTGCAAGCATCTATTAGTTGGAGGTTGTTCAGAAGAGATTTCATCAGCTTGATGTCTTCCAAATGTGTGGAACTCAGTTTTGATTATCTCCAACTGGATGACAACTGATAAATTACAGTCCAATACATTTGGAGAGCAGCAAGCTAACAAAAACTGAGGTAGCATTTGGTGAGGACTTTTTGTGCCAAATTTTCTCTCCCCCCCACCCTTGCAACTCTGAGGCTTTATTGCCCAAACTTTTAACTTGTTGATTTCCAGAAATTCTGTGCAGTTGTACAGTGCCACATGAGAAACATGTGTACAAAGGGTGTGTTTCTGTGTGTAGAGAATCAAAATAAAATATGGGGCTGTATCCACTCCCATAAGACTGAAGAAATGGCCTGCTACTTATCTTTCCCTCTTCCCTATGGGACTTCAGGTAGTCCTCAACTTACAACCACAATTGAGCCCAAAATTTCTTTTTGCTGAGCAAAACAATTGTTAAGTGAGTTTTACCCCATTTTAGGACCTTTCTTGCCATAGTTAAGTGAATCACTGCAGTTGTTAAAATTAGTAACATGGTTGTTAAATGAATCTGGCTTACTCTCATGAGTTGCTGAGCCTCTGAATTTTGGATCATGTGTCAGCAGAGATACTGCAATGGTTGCAAGTGTGAAAAATGGTCATAGCTCACTTTTTCCACTGCCAGGATAACTTTGAGCGATCATTCAATGAACTGTTGTAAGTTGACTACAGCCTGTAAGATGAGAGCAATAGGGGAAATCTGTGTCTATTTTAGTCTCGGGTATTTCTTTCATACTTCCAGGAAATTTGGCATGGCAGGAGGTGCCACTATATAACTGGACAAAGTAGCAAGAGAGAATCTCAATTCCATCTGGGAAAGGAATGAAGAAAATACATGCATATAACCACTTCTTACTTGGGCCACTCTTCCCATTTCTAGATTTGGGAGATAAAAGCTATAAAGATACCAAATGCTGGAAACTTCTCTTCTCTCCTTCACCAATATCCCATCAGTAGGGGCAGCTGTTGAAAAAAAAAGGCAGGAAAGCAGCTTTCCCAAGCTAGCGAGAAGTCTTAACTCTTGTAGACCACTATAGGTAGAGATGACCAGTGTTCTCTTGTCTTTTCCAGGTGGCTTGAGCAGTGGCTATGGTAATTACGGGGGTGGCTACAGCTCTTCCTACTCAAGTGGTGGATATTCCATAAATACATTGCCCATGGAGAGCTCGGCCATCAGCAAGACCAAGGCCATTGTCATCAAGAAGATCGAGACCCGGGATGGAAAGCTGGTATCTGAATCCTCCAACGTGCTGTCAAAGTAGCGCGGGGGTCTTGAGCAATGGAAACCACTAATGGTTTTAAAGTGCCTAAATCCAATGAGCCTTACCTAATTTAGCTAAGATGATGATGAGCCACAGATTAGAAGAGAGGGAAGAAATGCCTTTGTTCTCTCACCGAACTTTTTTTGGGTTTGTTTTTTTTTTCTAGAAGGAAGAATGTATGTTTGTCAGATACTCATGGACTACAGCTCCCATCAGCCCTTTTCTGGTCATGCTGGATGAGGCTGGTGGAACTTGGGAGTCCAGCTGCAACTGGGAAGTCCACAGCTGCTTTTAGAACACCCCAAAATCATTTGCCACTAACTTGCATTGAGACGTGATCCGGGAAAAAAAGCAAGGGGGCACTTGTGCCACATTCCCTTTTTCTTAACACTTTGAGGGAAAAGAAACTTGCTTTCCCAGGGGACCTCGTGGTTTTTGACAGTATCCCATCAGTGGGTGCAGCTGTTGAAAAAAAAAAAAAGGCAGGAAAGCAGCTTTCCTAAGCTAGTTGTCAGCTAGAAGTCTTAACTCTTTTAGACCACTATATGTAGAGATGACCTATTCAGAATTGCTGTTTGTAGTTTTCACATTGTTTAAAAGCTGACCTGTTGTACTATTCACCCCTCTTGCCATTTGCATATCATTAGATCAAATTTTCAATCAAAACCAAGGCTTGGAAATGTTTATATTGAAGGATGGGGATTTAGGGAAATCTCACCAGAGTCTTATCACCGGAGACAGCAATTCCTATCAAATGATCACACTAGCTATTCTAAAGATGATGGGAGTTTTGCGGTCCACCTGGACCAGGATGATAGGAAGATGTGGTTAAAGTGGGAGCTGAGCTGGACAGAAGCATGAAGCAAGCTAGTCTGTGAAGGTTTTTTAAGAATTTCACATGGTTTTCATTTTATTTCAAATAAAAAGGTTTTCTTCCAATCTTTGATATTAAATGGCTTAACTTTTCTGTCTGTGTTTGCTTTTCTTATGGGAAGGCCCAAGATAAAGGTTGAATGGAAAAGCAGGAGAAATCAACTCTTTTGTGTCTGCTAAAAAAGCATTCAGAGCTCTGAAAGCATGAATAGAGTGTTTGTAATGGGACTTATTCAGGAATTTGGGAAGGGTAGACAACTAGCCCTCCCTCAAAAGTTCTCTTGACTTGAAGGCTTCACTGGCCCACTGTGGTTGCTCCCTGTGCAAATGCTTATACGGTGCAGTTAAGATTTGTTCCTGAGGTTAACTAATGGAAATTAATCCTCAGTGACACAAATTTTAAAAGGTGCACATGGCTGGGTCATGTTCCCTTGGAGATGTCATACTGCTTGTGATTTTAAAGCATCGTTTCGCATGGACTATGAAACTTATATCTTGGACTATGAAACTAGTATTTTATTCAGTGGTAATAGGGAAAAGCTCGTCCCTGAGGTACCACACTCAAATATATAGTGGTGCACTTTTTCTTTTCTGAGAAGCACGTTCTCCTAGTCATGTGGTACTTTATTGGAATACCCCCTCCCTCTAGGGCACCAGTAAGATAGCAAGTTAAGAGGCTTGAGTTGGGTTAAAGGCTACAACAAATTCCCACTTACTGGCAGAGGAAAATGGTAACTAAGGAGAGGAGTTGGTGCTCTCTGAGCTTCTTGTAGAAGTTTCATTTTTAAATGAATGTTCTCTCCTGGCACATGGCCACTCAGAAGACAAGTGTTAGCCTATCTTAACATTCCATGCACAGCCTAGGATTGACGAAACGTTTTTTCTCACACAAAAACCTTCCCTGCTTGGGCACATACAAGTTCTAAGCAAGGCCTACGAAGCGGAAATGATTTCTTGTGATGGAAAGGTGTAGCATGACTCCCAGAATAAGTTTTTAGCTCTCCAGAGCACCACAGTACTACAGGTAGTCTTCAACTTACGACAACGGAGCCCAAAATTTCTGTTAAGTGAAATATGAAGTGGGGTTTGCTCCATTTTACGATGTTTCTTGCCACAACTGTTAAGTGAATCACTGCAATGCATTAGTAACCCGGTTAAGTGAATCTGGCTTCCCCATTGACTTTGCTTGTGAGGAGGAGATCACATGACCTTGGTATACAGCAACGGTCATAAGTATGAACCAACTGCCAAGCATCTGAATTTTGATCATGATTGGAGGATGCTGCAGAGATAACTGAAAAATGGTCATCAGTCGTATTTTTCAGTGCCGTAACTTTGGTCACTAAATTGTAAATTGAGAACTACCTGTATTCAAGTCTTAATTCAGGACAAGACTTATTAGCACTTAAGACGTATTTCCTTATGGTTTTTGAACAAAGCCCACTGATGGTTCAATCTGCCAAACTGAACCCAAATGATGTCGTGAAGGCTCAATATATACTATATATCAGGGGTCTCCAACCTTGGCCCCTGGAAGCCTGGTGGACTTCAACTCCCAGAATTCCACAGCCACCTGCTATATATGAACCCAAGTCAATGATTCTAGAATTTCCTTTGCCACAAGGAGACTTATGACTGGCACATCAGGCTGACTTCGGTAACCAGGATTAATGCACATTTATCCCCAAGGCTATGTAAGGACTAAAAATTCTGTGTTCAAGCTACTTGGGCATGTTCTGAAATAGCCAGTTTAAAGCTCTGCAGGAAGCATGTCATCTATTTACTGGAGTGAGTTCACACATCTGATGTAATAGAATGAATTAACTCAAACTATGTAGTCTGATTTGGCCACTCACGCATCTCATTTTTATTGGCCCTTCCCTTCCCTTTAGTTTTATTTTGCTATTAGGTTGAGGCCTAAAATGTCTAGTCAGCACAAAATGTTGTGTTTTCATGCTTTTTCACAAAAGCCTAAAATGGCAATGAAAGCAAAATGCAGTAGATTTGCACAAGTCCGTCCTTGAAGCTCTGACCAGGAATATTCCAAACCTGCTCTTGGTATTCTCATTTGAAAAAAACCAAGATCAGGATTTTAAATCACTTTCACGGCTCACATTACTTTCTGTCATTCTCTGCTCCTATTTATTACCCAGCTCTGCATCACAGTATTACAGCTTATTTTGCTGTTGTGTTTGATTCCATGCCGCTGACTTCTCCCACGTTATGCAGCTTTTTTAAAATGGTTAAAAAAAATATTCATTTCAGTCTTTAACCCACCCCACCCCCACCAAAAAAAAGACTAAAAAAATTAACCCCTGCACTCCCGCAATATCAGAACAGTACAAAATAAGGTTGAAAAATGTCCAAAAAACCTGCCTCAACAGAAAAGTTAAGAAACATATTTGAAAGGCCAAAATAAATACTTGCACAGCTATGTTTCACTTCCATGCCATGAATTGATTGGGGAAACATAGCAAGAATGCCAAGGGACAGAACATTCTCAGGGCATCTTAAAATGGCTTCTGTCTTCTCTTTTTGCAAGACTGTCTTCATAACCATCCCCCCCAAAAATGCTTCACCAAAACTCTCAGCTGTTTTCTTTTACGTGACTCCTGCTAACTGTTCATTTTTACACCATCAAAATTCTAACTCTGTTGGACAGAAATAAGCAATTTTAGATGCTATAGCTCGCACCCAACTGCGTAGTGCTAACATTTACTAAGTAAGTAGACCAAGTAGAAAATAGGGAAGCATTTATTGCACATTGGACATTTTAAATTAAAACAGCAACCCCTGTCTCTGCTACCAAGAGGTGTCCCTCGCTTCCTCGTTCCTTCTTCTTTTAATTAAAGTGGCATTTGAAAAATAAACATCTCTAGCGGTTTCTGGAGATCAGTGCGAAGACTGTCGGCGAGTCCGGGCCGACACCGGGTGATGGCTTGGCTTCCTAATGTGGCAAAATCTTTGGCATTGTGGGAGCATCCAGCTTTCCCAGCTAAAGTCTCTGCCCCATGTCGTCCTCCACAGGAAGCAAACCGGGGAAGATGGGAAAGGAGAGAGAGAGAGAGAGAGAGCCCAGGATCCTCCATTGTGGCCCACGGAGGAGAAAGAGCTGGACTCCGGAGGTGATTGTGCTTTTTATTTTATTTTTTTCCTTTTGTTTTTGTTTTTCCCTTCAGCCAAGCTGTGTCAATCTAAAGAAGACCTGGCAGCTTGAAAACTGTCCACGACGACAATTCCCTTTCCCATAGATGGACGGAACAGACAGCTTGACTCAAGGGGCCTGAAATCAGGCCAGCACCTGCCGCTCCAGCGGCTTCAAGTATTCCCTTGGGCTGGAAGCGAAATGCCTGCTGCAGCCCTCAGTTCAGGACACAAGTTGTTGTTGTTGGGATCCAAGCCTCAGGGGACGGGAATGGCTGGGAAAGGAGGGTGCTTCGTGTCAAGGTTGGAGCCTCTTTCACAGAGGGAAAGCAGAGGTGCTTGGCGCACCGAACCCTGCAGTCGTCCAAGCGGGCCCCATATCTGTGGCCCTGCCCTTCTCTAAGCCTTGCTGGTGTTGATTGGAATCCTTCCTCCTCCCCAATGCTCTTGATGGGCGATCCGAGTGCCTCTTCGTAGGGCGGCAGCAGCAGCAACACACATACACAGAGGGCGACGTGGACCTGCTAGGCCTCTGAAGCGGCTTGTGGTTTCAGCTGAGCTTTCTCCATGGCTGTGCCGTAAGGAAGGGAACGTTTGAAAAAGCCCAGCTAAAAAAGAAAGAAAGAAAGAAAGAAAGAAAGAAAGAAAGAGAAAGGTCAACATCTATACAGGACATCACCCACCAAATTCTTTTTCAGGGCAAGTTCCATTGCAGTAGAGTGGTCTCAGTGGTGGTATGCTACCTCTTTAGACCGGTTCGACCGAACCGGTTGTAAAAAAAAAAAAAAAGGCCTCCGATCAGCTGAGAGGGGAAAGAAGAGAAAAGCCAAGAATCGGCCCTCCTACCCACTCCTACGCTTTTCTCTTCTTTATTCTCTCACTGATTGGTGCTGCAGGTCACAGCTGGTGTGGGCCAAGCTGCGCACGTGCATTAGGCCAAGCGCACCCACCAAGCCATGCCCGCCGAACTGGTGGTCAAACAATTTGAATCCCACCACTGAGTGGTCTTGTGGAAACACATTTGATTCCTGCTTAAGACCACTGTAATGAAATTCGTGCAGAAATACCTCTAGATTTTTATCTAAAAAGAAGAGATAGTTTTTCTCTTTTCGTCTTTCTTGAGTATCTCCTGACATAAACGTATTGCTGTTATTCTTTTTAGTGCCTTTGAATCCTTCTTGATTTCTAGAGGTTGTCTTAACAAGTCCCTGATTTTGTTTTTAAACAGCATGTTTGGAAGGGGTTTGTCACCACCCTCTTGCTAGGGCTAAGAGAGGATTGACTGACCCAAAGTCGCCCAGCTGGCTTTCGGTCTAAGGCAAGACTAGGATTTCCAGTTTTTACATTTCTAGCCTGATGCTTTAAACCACCCTACCAAACCTGGGTCTCAACGTTGATTAATGCCACAAAATTAAGTTTGTAGTTCTCTAAACTTACGAGGATTGGAACACTAACAATTAAAAACTCTTGGCTCAATTACATATTTATGTGCATCACAACCCACCTGCAGAGTTACGGCTGAATATTGGAAACCGTCTCTCTTAAATACACTCAATGCTGATTCAAGGCACTTTCATGACTGTGCACAGGCTGCTTCAGGCAGGTGCAGAATGCTAAAAATGGAACTATATGTGCTTTGGGGTTGCAATTCTCCATTGCAGGCCAAGCTGTACCACTTGTCAAATCCCAGGGAAATGACTCAGAGTCAATTCACTAGGGTAGGGCTAGAAAAATCACAGGTGTTGGAGAAGATTCAGGTGCTGTCCGGGGTGCTGAAGACACTCCCCTGTTGACACCTCTTAACATTTCTATACACCACAGCTTTTAACTGGCTTCTGAGATTTCAGAATCTCCCTACCTACTCAAATTTCCTTACATCTGCAGTCCTTACACATCAAGTAACACCCAGTACTTCAGAGCTTTAAAATTTTATCTCCAACCTTGAATTCCTCTATTATTAGATTGTTCTGTGAACTCACCTTGTACAACACATAGATGAGCAGTGCCAACAGCAGCAGTCCAATCAGGATAGCTAAGATGATGATCCATAGAGGAACACCCTGGCTAGTCTCTGCCTTAGCCCAATGGAGTGATGTTGACATCTGTCACCAGAAAGGAAACATGAATAAGAGATGTGCAAAAGTTGTAATTGAAGGTGTTACATTGGTAGCATCTCAGCCCTGTTGGATCAGCATATGCTATATAGTCATTCTTCAAAATACCAGAGGACCTGTACATAAGATGAACAATTTTACCTTATGTAGTATGAGTAAATGAGTAAATAAGTATCTGAGAGCATGACTTCTTATTATGGAGAAAATAGGAGAAGGGAACACTATGTACACTGCCTTGAGCTGTGCAAAAGCAAAGATGGGATATACTGTAAATCAAATAAATAAGAATAAACTCCCCTTTACAACCCTGTAATCCATTAATTAGGGGTAGAGTTGGGGAAACTGAATGGAGCTAAGCGTTTACTGGCCGGATGCCCTTCCTGATGCCATGTGGAGTTCACAGCAGATATTTTTTGTTTTGCCCCCTAGGAGAGAAACATCTGCCACTACCTAGGATTGAACTCTCAACCCTCCAAATGGGATGTAAGAGTCTTCATCACTAGGCTACTATGCTGCTCTAATAAATAAGCAAGAATAAAACATCCTAAATCCACCAGGGTGCCAGGTGAATAGGCCATTGGAAAGAGTTAACCTTTAGTTAACCTAGAGTTCACATCATTCAGCCTCACTAGGCAATCTAATACCTGAATTATAAGAGGAAAAATGACTTATCCTACTCTACTTTTTGCCTTCTTACCATAACTTACATCTCTCCACTTTTCGAGACTATATCCAAGCTGGATTGACCCCATCTATTCAGAGCTAAGAGCTACCTGCTTCTCGGAGTTGAGCTGATCCCAATCGCACACTCTGTTGTTGCAAATTGTCTCGTAATTTTACTAATATAATTGGAACTATCATCTTGGAAGAATTGGTATTCATAAGGGCAGATTATTCCCAGTGAAACTGATAATACTGACCTTCAGATGAGTGGGTTGCTCTAGGGGCTGGATTTTGTAGGGCACCTTTTGCATATGGTAAACTGCTTCACACTGGATAGTCTGGGGATAGTTCTCTTTCTGCAAGGGGAGGAAAGAATAATGAGAAATAGCTCTGCACAAATGTTGGGTTGAATAGATGTACTGGAAGAGAAAGAAATTTAATATGGAGGAATCAAGCATCCCATTCCCAAAGGTTTAATACTATGAAAGCTAACATACTAAATGAATGGGAAGGAGCAGGCCATTATTTTTCTGCTGAGATTAATTATTACATTTTCTGTAAGTACTAGATCAGAGGTGGGCAATTGTGATCTTTTAGCTTGATGTATGCTATTCCCTCAACTTTCATTCATTTGTATGTCAGCTACTTACAACCAAGAGTAACAGAAAAGGAAGGTGGAAAAAAAAAACACACACACAAAATTCATCCTGAACAATTGAACACCAAAAATATAATAGGTTTACCTGTTGAAAACTTTTGGACCAGATGCGAAAATAGAAGTGTAAGCTGACACTTTCCTGTCGTTGCAATGCTCCCATGCGGCAGCGAAGTTGGAAACATTCATCCTCATGACACTTCTGCAGTGCAAGAACATTGAATGATCAAATGAGACATCAGATGAAAATATCTCATCAACCTTGAATTACTTCCAAGGCAGAATTTGGGCCAAGCATCTTTGTGAACCTGAATGTCTGGCCTTACTTGACCTAAGTAGCTCCTTGTGAGTTGGATTATATCTCAGAATTCCCAGACAATGCAACAAATAAGAATTAGAGTCTAAGATTTTGAGGACGACAGATTGGGGAAGGCTATTCCAGTGATTAAAACCAAGGGAATGTGAGTCAGGACATTAGACCTAAGTTCTGTGTATTATGGATGCATCTTAATTTCGAAGACTATGGCAAACAAAGGAGAATTAGATTTGAAAATAAGCTACTGAAATGCATGCAGTGCTGCTTTTTGAAAACCATCTTCCACGTGCATTTATTTATTTAAATGTATTGGCCACACAACTCCCATGGACTCTGGGGCGGGGGGGGGCCGCAACATTAACAAGAACAATGAGCAAATATTGTGGTGTAAGGAGATCAACAGTGCATCTCTTGTTTCTTAAAATGGTGGCGCAGGGCTTACCAGAGGGAAAGTGCTTCCAGTGTTGCCTGTGTTCCATTCTCCATCTTGCTTCTGCACATAATGCTGTTCCTGCCCAGGAAAAGGTGTTGGAGGTTGCTCCAGCTAAACACCCAGAGAGATAGAGATGATAAAGAGATAGAGATAGATAGATAGTGAGACACATAGAGATAGCGAGAGAGAGATAACACAAATGTGAATCTTCATAAATTCTCTGTAAGTTACCAGTTGTAATCTGGCTAATTAGGTAAAATACAGTTCTCTACGGTCTATTAAACAGGGGTCTTCCTTATGATCTGATTACTTTAGCTCAAGGTATCAAAGAGGTATCAAGTTTCAAAGGTATCTTAACACAGCTGCCAGTTGGAAAAGGCCCTTCTTTTGAATGCCAGTGTTGCTCTGGCTGACTCAAAGGAACAGTGTTCTTGTGTGACACACGCTTCTCAATGGAAGAAAATCCTCCCTCGTTGTTACAACTCAATCTTAGGCTTGTGCATGTTCTAATGCAGAGCAAAGGCTCTGTGGAAACAAGCTACTTATTGAAATGTTTATGAAAAAAAAAACCTGCATGCAAAAAACACCCAAGCAGGTTACCAAAAGGGGGAAGATTTGGGAAGGAACAACACACAACATTTCCATTGCTGAGAAAAGAATGGCAAGTTATTAAAGCAATTAAATCACTTATAGCCAAATTTGGAAAATGGGCTGTCTTCTACAATTTATTACTCCTCCCTTCATTTTGATTTTCTAAGCCATCTTGGCTTAGTTGCAGGGGCTGAACTGCAGACTCAACATTTAGCGGCCAGACCAAGTCACTTCATCCTTTGTATTCCCCTACCCCTTTTACCTGCAGATGTGATGGATTAATGGGGCTGTTGGAGGTACAATTTGCCAGCACCATATAGTGGGTGACGTACAGTACAGCTCGTCCTTGCACTTGGAGAGGACAACTGAGGTCTAACACTCCTTCACTGATGGCGCTGGGTCCATCATTGACAAACTACATAAAAGAAAATAAAAGAAACAGGGGGAATTATCCAAGGAACCAAGAAACTGCTTCATCCTAAATAAGGCTACTCATTTACTTTGTCCTTCAAGGCTGAGATGCAGAGAAGCCAATCACCTGCAGAATGACTTAGCAAACCAGCGTAAACTTGGAACTTGCTGAGATTCAGCTGAGCTACAAGACCTCCCACGATTCAACCTGTAGCCATTTCATAAAGGTATCTTGATCAGCAAGCGGCAGGGGTCTTCAAACTTGACAGTTTAAGACTAGTGGACTTCAACTCCCAGAATTCCTCCTCCAGTCATGTTAGCTCAGGAATTCTGGGAGTTGAAGTCCACAAGTCTTAAACTTGCCAAGTTTGAAGACCCTTGAGCAAGCCAATAAAGAATTGTGCCATAACAATGCTCAGTAAATCAGCCAGGTTTCCATTGCTAGCCAAATATTTATTTGTAGAAAGATCCCAGATATGAAAAAGTAACGTCTATGTAACCTTATACAGAAGTCAACCTTATAAAGCTCAACATTCATAGCAATATCAACCTATGCAGGTTTATTGCTGTGAATGTTGAGCTTTAATTTGGCTTGTGTTAATCTAGATCTGCCTCTTTATTGTTAAGTGTCTTTCAGAAGTATAGGGTTGAAATCATTCTTAGCCAGTATGACTTACATCAGGCCTGTCAAACTCTGGTGGCCTATGGGTGGGATGTGTTACGTACAGGCCACGCCCACCCCAGCTCCGCAAAGGCAAAAAGTGTCACAATCGAGTTTGACCCCTGTGACTTTCATGCATGTTCCTTAAGAATTTTGAATGCTGAGGTGGGTTCATTTGAAGGCTACCACTTGAAAAAGACTGGTACAGAACAGAAGGACCTTTTGGGAGTTGAACTGGATCCCAGAAAGAAAAAAAAAATGCTCTCCCAAGGACATCTGGCCCATTGGCAACTTCCAGCTACTCCATCAGCTTCTTCTGCTCAGCAGGAAATACCCACCTCATAGACATGGCAGACCCCAGGGCCGATATCTTGTTCACGCTTCACCAATCTACCTGGGACCCAACTAGGCAGAGATACAGCGTCTGGCCTGGATGCTCTGTGGAAGAGGTAGAAAAAAGCACTTCAGACACACTCAAATGATTCACTAGGGACTAGAGCAATTTAAATAATACAAACCATTTCTCAAGGATGAGAACAAACCATTCCTCAAAGCAAATGATGCAAAATTAAAGCAAAATCAGAACAACAGTAATCAAGTCATAAGGTCACACGAAGATCATTGTGATGTCTGCTAATGTAGAAATGCCCTTTACTGGGATATACAAGCATGGAAATCAAAATGTGTGTATGTTCCTCTGGCTAAAATTCAAAATTGAACTCCTCCTAGTGTATTTCTTTTCACTGAGAATCAAATTGCAAAACTAATAGTTGGCAACAGTATGATTTGCTTGTTTGATATCTTCATCCCATTTTTCTATAATAGGCCCAAGGCCATGGATTTAATCCACAATTAAGCAATGGAATGGTAATTATTATTTTGATGTGTGCTTTATTTATGTTATAAAGCAGGACGGAGAGTGAATAAAACAATAAATATGCAACAAGAATAAATGCATTAAAATATATTTTTGCTATTTCTGAAGGTTATTATAGTATGTTCTGGGGAGGAAAATGACATATATATTAAACTGACTTTGAAATGAACTTTAAAAATTTTAGATGCTCATATTCCTATGAACCACATACTTATTACATGGTAATTGACAGCTGAAGTATGCAAATGGTTTTTCTGCATCCTTCTTGCTGCTAAGAGACTAATACTTTAACTCTGAAAAAACTAATTTATGCCTTCAATTACTGAGTGAATTGAACACAGGTGTGACCTGAAACTCATGAACTTTGCTTATAGTCACAAATATCATGAAATATTAACTGTTCCAGAGGTAGTATTCAGCAGGTTCTGACCAGTTCTGGAGAACCGGTAATGAAAATTCTGAGTAGTTCAGAATACCATCTCTGACTGGCTCCTCCCCCATCTCTTCTCTGCCTTCTGGGTCCCAGCTGATTGGCTGGGTCTTCTTTTATCTCCTTGCACAGGAGAACGGAGCTGGAAAGCAGGTTAGTGGGATGGGGAGGGAATGGGATTTTGCAGTATCTTTCTCCCAGGAGTGGGGTGGGAACAGAGATTTTACAGTATCCTTCCCCTGACACACCCACCAAGCCACGCCCACAGAACAGGTAGTAAAACGTTTTGAATCCCACCACTGAACTGTTATATAAAACTTCTCTCTCTTTCTCTCTCTCTCTCTCTCTCTCACACACACACACATATGATTTCTTGTTTTGGTGGTTTCTTCTTTTTGTTATTTTTCTATTTTTTCTTTGCTCTGTATTATCAAATAGCCTGCAAAAATTATAATGATACAATGAGCTAACAAACAATCAGGAATCTACTTCCGCTTTGTATGAAACTTTATTTTCGTTACTAAACTAATCCTTGAATACAGGGCTGAAACTGGAAACATTATGGAGGAAAATAATTATTAAAAATCAGTAATAAAAATAGTTTGCTTCCCCTGCTTAATAAAAATATAAAAAATGGCCCTAGCTCTACTCCTTTTAGACCATGGCTGCTAGCATGCTATTCAAAGTCCACGACAGCCCCATAATCAACAAAAAAAATTGCACCTCTGTTTTAATATGTCACATTCCGATACAGTTATAAATAAAAGCATAGTCAGCCTTCCTCATTGAGCCTGCTACCTGGGTTTTCTTGATAATCTTCCATTCAAATATCTGCTAGAAGCAGACCTCCCGAGATGTTTTTTGAGGCTAGTCAAGGTTGAGTGTCACATGCTGTGCATTTATGAAATTCTTTTAGCCCATGATGAAACTCAAGGTGGTATAAATTAGATTACTTAATGTCTTTTATTCTACTCTTGAATGTAATTGGTGAATTATAGGTCTTAAGACCATGGCCTGCAAATGGCCTGCTCTACTCAACATTTGGTCTTTTCCACCTTCTCCGAGGAATCAACCATCCTTCAATGAAGAATAGAATGAGAAAAAAAATCTGTATTCGTTCAAACTACCTCAGATTATGAGGTGGCACCGTCAGTGGTTAGAGTGCAGTCCTGCAGGCTACTTCTGCCGACTACCGGCTGCTTGCAATTTGGCAGTTTGAATCTCACCAGGCTCAAGATTGACTCAGCCTTCCATCCTTCGGAGGTAGGTAAAATGAGGACCCAAACTATTGGGGGCCATATGCTGTAATCTGCTCAGAGAGGGCTGTAAAGCAGAATATAAATCTAAGGGCTATGGCTATTATAACCCCTGAATTGATTCCCCCCCCCCATTAATGTTCTACCACTTGGTAAATTAAGAGGAGTTCATTCAAAACAGTTTTATAATTTCAACAGAAAATGTCTAGGAAGCCTTGGTTCAGAGGGAAGGTGAGTGCTTAGTTGTGGAGATAAGGTAAGCTCTGCGTGAAGGACCTCAAAAATTTAATCCCTGGCATTGTAAGAAGCCAACGTCATGGGAACTGTACCAGCAGATCTTGGAGATCGACTGCCAGAAGCTCTCCACACCTGAAGCCCGTGAAAAAGACAGGCTTCTTGGGGAGATGAGTAGAAAGACACGTGCAACAGTCTGACTGTCAGGAGCAGGTTTTAGAAAGGAGACAGGATCTTCCTAAAAGCTCAGAATTGCTTCTAAGGCATGACAGGTGGCGAACAAGTCTGATAAAATAAATAAATAAATGAGAAATAGAGTCCTCATGGCTGTAGGCTGGAGCTTCCTCATTCCTGGTTTAAACGCTTTTCTTTTTGAAATTCCATCATGCACACATGTCTTCTATGATTAAGCAGCCTTCCATTTCAATTGCTGCCATTAGGTGAGGTATTATTCTAAGCTACTTCTGCAAAAGGTACTGGCCTACCTAGGAGCTGGTGCTAATTAAGAAACAGGCATTTTTTTTTTTTTTTAGGAAACTGGGGGGGAATATAGAAAGGTGCACTGTTGAATTCCTGAGGACTCCTGGGAAAAGAAAGCTGGCCTAAACTTTTGACCAATGGTTTCAAGTGTTGACTTGCAACTTGGAATAACAGACCCTACAATTTTTGTTCAAGAGAACGCTAACTAATCCAGACCATTTGCTAATCACCATAATCAAACGTTTAAACCAGGAACGAGGAAGCTCCAGCCTATAGCCGCGAGGACTCTATTTCTCATTTGTTTATTTATTTTATCGGGCTTGTTCGCCACCTGTCATGCCTTAGAGACTGTTTTTCTCAAAGCACTTGAATTAAAAGCTGATTCATACATTCCAGCATGGGACATAAAATCATGTGGGAAATTATATTGTCTCTCCAAGGTGTATATTCCTTGAATATCAGCTAGCCGAGGTTTAGGTAAAATGTTTAGTTCAATGATTTGTTTGTTTTTTTCTGAAAGAGATAATCCTGGATGACTACATTAAAGGTTTCAGAAGAAAAACAGTTCCCTTGGGATAAAAATACGAGCTGCTACTACATTGGGGAGCATTACTTATATTCAGGGGTGGGCTTCTCTGCCCGGTTGCTGGGTGGGCGTGGCCTAGTTGGCCTCCTGCACCACGAGGGGGGGTGGCGGTTTGCCTTCCCCAGGCTCCAGATACTTTCCTTGAGTCTCTGGGAGGGCAAAAATGGCCTCACCTGGGCTGCGGAGGCCCTCCAGATGCCAGAAATTGACCAGTTTCCAGACTTCCAGGAGGCCCGTTTCTCCCCACACCAGGTCCGCCCATACCTGGGGTGAACCCATAGTAGCCCACCCCTGTTTACATTTTCATAAGAAAACGTCCATGCAACTAGCGTTCCACTGGTGTCCTATAAGAAAGTAGGTGCAAATTCCAGACTGAACTCCTGCAATCAGCACAGTGAACATTGATATGTGGACCACACATCCTTGGCTAAGGGGATTGTCAAGTTGACTGGCTCTACAGCACTTTAAAATATTGCAAGATGATTGTGTTTCCTTCTGATTTACCAGTTGTCCAATCAACTCAACTTCGTGTCCTCCATGTTGGATATCAACACTGTTTCCCATTTGATCTATCCCATAGAAACATGGAATACTTGGTTGCACGAAGCAGAGTCAAATGTGCATATATTTGAATCCAAGGAATAAATTTAGCAGTGAGTGATTAGAGAGAGTTGCCTTCTAAAAGCAAACCAGGTCTTCATTTAACGGAGAACAAAGAAAGAGAAAGAGGGTGAAGATCTAAGAAAGACCATTTCTCAAGAAGGGAACTTTTCAGGAAAACAGTGTAACTTCTCTAATGATGCACATACCAAAAAAGCAATATTGCCTTTGCTGATGAATTGAAAACTATAAATTGACTGGGAGCAAACCAGACCCAACTGCATCAAACTCTTCTTTAAATTATTGAATCAATGACCTCAATATTTTGGTTGTCTCTCTTTCTCTTTAGCGCTACTTTGGTGGTATTTTTTTTTCTTTACAGGTACTCCTCCACTTATAACTGTTCGTTTAGTGACCAAAGTTATAACGGCACTGAAAAAAATGACTTATGACCATTTTTCACACTTATGCAGCCTCGCCAGGTTCATCGGATTTACATTTAGATGTTTGACAAATTATTTATGATAGTTGCAGGGTCTCACGATCATGTGATTCCCTTTGGTGACCTCACAAGTGAAGTCAATGGGGCGGCCAGAGTCCTTTAACAACGGTGTTACTGATTTAGCAACTGCAGTGATTCCCTTAACAGATGTGGCAAGAATTGGGGCAAAACTCTCCAATCAACCCAATTTCTCACTTAGCAACCTAAACTTTGGGCTCAATTGTGGCCACAAGTTGAAGACCACCTGTATTTTTTTCCCCACTGTTTAACTGATCATCCCACCAATGCATGTGGCAAAAACACACAGTAAGGAAACAGCCACGTTCTTGGTGTCAGGGAAGTAGGAAGACTGAAAATAGTTGGGAGGGAGGAGGGTGAACTTATGAAAGGATGAAGCAGCAGGTGGGTTCCTGGCCTGGCAGCTGGCACAGCCTTCAGAGCTAAAATGATCTGCCAACACATGGCTCCTTTTATTTGTTATAAAATAAAGTGTGATTTGCCCTCACTTGTTTATGATTAACCTGCATGCCTTCCAGGCAACAACAGACCTTGGACATTCTTTTAACAATTAAAAATAATTACTCCTGGAGTGATACTTACCCATGGGATGAAATGTGAAAGGCAGCCTCAACGCGCAGGACAACAGATTCTACTTCGCTGTGAGAATTGTTGGCATTCTTGCTGCGAAAAACAGATATGGCTATGTGGAACTAGTGAAGGGGGTAGGCCAGGGGTGTCAAACTCAAGGCCTGAGGGCCGGATATGGCCTGTGGGTGCTTAGATCTGGCCTGTGTGGAGCCATCCTGGAAACAGCAAAGGACCGGCCCATGGTGCTTCTGCCAGTGAAAACGGAGCTCAGGAGGGCTATGAGCGGCCCTCCCGAGCTCCGTTTCCATTGGCAGAGCACTCTGGTCACCACAGGCACCCTTGACACGAGTGACATTGAGCTGGCCATGTCTACCCTGCCCATGTCCATCCTGGCCCCCGAGGTCAAACACAACCGTGATTTGGCCCTCAATGAAACTGAGTTTGACCCCCCCCCCGATGTAGGCTAAAAGCACTGTGCAGGAAAGAAAGAGCCCAGGACTCCCAAGGAGAGCCAGACCTGTCCATGAGCTCAATCAAGGTGAAGGGAACGGAGGGGGAGGGGAGCGCACTGGCAGATCATCCAGGGTGTTTTTACCTGTGAATCTGGAAATCAAACTGGATGGATGGCTTAGCGTCGGTGACGCGAGGCATGGTAAAGCGCAGGCCACCCCAGAGCTAAGAGGATAAGACAAAAAAGAGGGCATTAGAATCAAGTTCTTTATTCAGACCTCTTCCATCTGGGATTGCGCAAGTTGGTTTACTTTGATCTTAGCTGTTTTCTTGCAGACGCTTCACTACCTAGCTATGTAACAGAGTGGGCTGTTTTGGCCTGTAATGATTGCATGTTGACTGTATCAAAGCCAACACTTTAGTACAGAGCGGAGGTGGGTATTTAGCAGGTTTTCTGACCAGTTCTGGAGAACCGGTAGCAGAAATTTTGAGTAGTTCAGAGAACCAGCAAATACCACCTCTGACTGGAGATTTTACAGCATCCTTCCCCTGCCAAGCCCACCAAGCCACGCCCACAGAACCGGTAGTATAAAATTTGAATCCCACCACTGATACAGAGGTCCCCAACCCCCTGGGCTTGGGATGGTGCTAGTCTTTGGCCTCTTACGAACTGGGCTACACAGCCGAAGGTGAGTGACGGGCGAGCCAGCGAAGCTTCGTCTGTATTTGCAACCGCTCCACAGCGCTAGCATCACTGTCTCAGCTCCACCCTTAGATCATTCAGGCATTAGATTCTCATAGGAGGGTGAACCCTATTATAAACTGCTCCTGGAAGGGATCTAGGTAGTGTGCTCCTCCCTCCTCCTCCTCCAGTCCCCACACCTCCCAGTCTGTGGAAAAACTGTCTTCCATGAAACTGCGAAGGTGGGAGGGCCCGCTGCCTTGGTACACAGAACCAACACTCACGCTGACACCTGCTTTCATTGGATTGCCCAGGTCACAGATAACCATATTTGTGTCGTTCACGGTGTCATAGCGGCAGGTCTGGCTGGAAATGTTCTACAGGAAAGACCAAGAAAAAGTGCGTTTAGACCACGGGTATAAAACTCACCATGTCACGTTGCCGTCACATGATGTTCCCCCCCTTTGTGGAGCTGGTGTAGGTGTGGCCTGCGTATCGTGCATCTGGCCCGCCAGTTTGACACCCCTGACTTAGACAAATCCATGAAGGATACTAATCGTATGTTATCATCCAAGTTAAAGGTAATAAGATTTGGAGACCAACAGCTAAAGAGCAAAGAGGCCTGCGAGCTCCCACTCTCTTGTCTGACTTGGGAGAATTCTCACTGTTAGGGTAGAAACCTTAACAAACTTTTTACGGGAGCTTCAATCCATTTCATCTGCTACAATTTGTACATGAAAAAAGTGGTTCGAAACCATTAAAAACGCTTCTGCTGAAATATTTATGACCCTGTGTACATAAAACCAATAGCTCCCAGCTTAGCAAAAGCATTCCTTTCTGTTACACGAAAGAGTTTTTATTGACTTAACCATTAGGTTTCTATGTTTTTGCGCAATTTCATTCCTAAAAAGGATTTTCTAAGATGGTGTTTACTACCCAAATTGAATCAATTCTTCCATTTTAAAAGCTGTAGAGGGGTTTTTTTTTTTAGAAAAAAGGGGCAGGGCTGTGATCAATAGGGGGCAGCCAAAAATGCATTTAAACAACAACAAAAAAAAATAGAATAAAGAATAAGTACTGTAGCCTTTTCATTCTTGTCATTCCCAGACGATTCTGGGATGGTGGGCAAGAAGCATGAATATCTGCTCAATAAAGGTGGTCCTTGAGATACAACAATTCATTTGGTGACTATTCGAAGTTACAGCAACACTGAAAAAAGTTTTTCACACTTACGACCATTGCACCAGTCACTTGTTCAAAATTTGGACGCTTGGCAACTGACTCATATTTATGACAGTTGCAGTGTCCCAGAATCATGGGATCTCCTTTTGTGACCTTCTGACAAGCAATGTCAATGGGGAAGCCTGATTCACTTAACAACCGGCTTACTAAGTTAACAGCTGCAGGGATTCGTTTAACAGCCATGGTAGGAAAAGCTGCAAAATGAGACAACAATCACTTAACAACTGTCTCACACAGCCACAGAAATTCTGGGCTCCACTGTGGTCATAAGTCGAGGACTGTATGTACTGATTGGCAATTGAAATGGAATCCACTTTATGACAGCTTGAATTTTTGAAAATAATGTGGGACTTTCAGCTGGCATATTTATTATGGCTCAAGCTTCTGAGGATGAATTGAATGTGTTGTGGTTTTTTTGAAAAACAACAACAACAACCAACCACTGTTGGATTTTTGTTGCTTTAGAAATCAGAAATATGGACCTGCTGGAATTCACAACATCACTATCTTTTAACGGCCCCATAATCCCTTGCGGGTGGAGTCTGGGCAATTGAATGGAGCAAGCAGAGTGTTTTAATGGCCAGATGCCCTTCCTGTCACCAATGTGGAGTTTTGTGCAGCAGATATATTCTCAGTGTGCCCAGAGAAAGAAATATCTGCCTCTGCCTAGGATCAAAATCACAGCCTTCTGATTGTGAGGTTTAGAGTTCCACCTCTGGGCCAATGGACCACTGGAATTCACAACAAATCCTCACAATTCACCAACTTCTACACTTTGCTCCAAGAACAGATGAAAATCCCAGGACTTCTCTATTTGAAGGACAGTCCCCATATTGTAGTCATGCCCTATTTTGACAACTAATGGATGGATTTTGAGGGAGAAGGTTTGTTATGGAGCACCTACCCCGTAGTTGCGTTGAACTCCTATATAATCTGCCTCTGGTGGGATTGTCACGTGGAGTTCAGCTTCATAGGCACCACCTTCTCCAGGATTCATTGCATGGAATGAAAGGTTCACTGTGTTCTTGTCTCCCAGATAGGCAACAGTATGGTCCCTGCAAAGGGTGAAATCCAAAAATGAATGAAATTGGCAAACCATACAGAGGTGCAGTAAGTTAAAATACTCTCTGTGGTGCAGTGCATCAAAACAAAATGAAACCTGAAAACAAGGAGAGCACACATCGAAGGCGGCAAAGCTCATTATTCAGGCACCCTCCAAAGAATTCAGAGAAAGTTGCACTTTTATATCTCTTTCAGATGATCCTAGTCATCTAAATCTTCAGACATACAATTTAAATCAGTCTGAACTCCATACCCTTCTCCGCAACCTTGGTAGGAAGTTGTTTTACTTAACCAATGAACCAATAAAGCCTGGAAAGTTTCAAGTACGTTTTTCCCCCTTTGTAACATATGAAAATGTTAGTTCTTTTCAAGCGTGTAAAACCTGGGGTCATTCCTTTATCTGACATGAGCACCAAGCACAGTGATTTGATTAAAATCACTGTGCTTGGTGCTCATGTCAGATAAAGATTCTGTTGTATAGAGAAAGCCTTGTGATTTTGTGCTGTACTAACAATTATTATAAGGCATGAACCCGATGGGAAAAAAAAAACCCACAACAAACACTGGAAGTCTCCATTTTTATCACAAGCATATTGCAAATAGAGCTACATTGGCATTTAGAAGGTGTTTAAACTGTGTTTCTCTTGTCAACTGCCTACATGAGCATTCCCACTTTGGTCCCCTCCAGCTGTGGGCTGGACTAGAAGTAAGGCAATTTCATTTCATTTCCAACTACATTGAATTAAAATTAAATACACTTAACACATCGACTCTTGCTAATATTAAAATTGTAGCACAGTCATTGTTTTTGATAAGTCTAGGATTGCACTCAAGAAAGAGTCAGATAGTACAGCTAAAATTTTAGTTCATTCTTGTCCACGTTGATCAGAAAAGGTTTTCTGACATTTCTTTCTCAGCCAAGCATTAAAACGAGACTGTTTGGCGTGCAAAGCATGTATTCTGCAACTGCATTATTTCCACTTTTAACTGGTGTAGAGATTCAGATAGGAAGTGTCTGTTGGGCAATGGCATGTAGTATTCCCTGAACAAAGATTTAACATCTTTCTTTTCCACGCAATTGCTTCGCAGAGCACATTCATTTCATATTTACTTGTAGACGTAGTCTTTGACTTACGAACCACAATTGAGCCCAAAATTTATGTTGCTAAGTTTTTAAGTTTAATTTTAAATTTTTAAGCTTTTAATTTGTTAAGTGAGTTTTGCCCCATTTTACGACTTTCACAGCCTCGGTTGTTCAGTGAATCACTGCAGTTGTTATGTTGGTAACATGGTGGTTAAGTGAATCTGGTTTCCCCATTGACTTTGCTTGTCAGAAGATTGCAAAAGGGGATCACATGACCTCCTGGGACACTTCAACCGTCACAAGTATGAGTCAGTTGCCAAGCATCCGAATGTAAACCACATAACCGTGGAGACGTTGCAACAGTTGTTAAGTGCGAAAAATGCTTATAAGTCACTTTTTTCAGTGCCGTTGTACCTTTGAGTGGTCACTAAAAGTAAAATGTTGTAAGGTGTGGACTACCTGCTTTGATAATGATATGCTAGCAGGGGTCGCCAATCTTTTGGACCTCAGGGACCATCAAACTCATAATTTTAAATCCCAGGGGCCACTAATATGAATTTTGACTGACAGTGGCTTGCTGACGTTGGTGGGAAAGTTGGTCTCATGTTCCAGAGCTGCAGTAGTCATAGGACTGGCCCTTTGGTCATCCCGGAGCAGCTGCTCCTCCACCTGGGTGCACTGTCCTGCCATGGACTGGAGGAGCTGCTCCAGGGTGACCAAAGGGCCAGTCTTGTGACTATTGCAGCTCTGGAATATGGGACTGACTTTCCCACCCATGTCAGCAAGCCATCCTGGGGTGGATTTCCCTCCCCTGCCGTTGGTCTTACCTTCCAGTTCCAACTCACATGGCTCTATTCAAGGTAAGATTTGTGCTTGGCCAAAGGGTGGAGGCCAGCAGGTGGGCAGGCCATGTGGGCGGTGCAGCCTTGTGTTCCCATGCAGCCTAGATTAACTGCTGTGGGAGGAGTGCTTTGGGGGGGTGGGATATTTCTCTGAGGACCACCAAAATTTTCTCGTGGACCACCAGTGGTCCCTGGCCCAGCAGTTGCAACTACTGCGCTAGCTGACAATGTAAGAAAGTGACTTGATTCCTCAACGTGTTGATGTGTATGTCTGTTTTGTGTTACGAGCAACAAAAGATGTGAAACCTTTAAAAGAGCCCATGAGTGGATCTGCTGATAATGAAAGAGCAAAAATGATTGCACTCAGAAGGAATTGCAAGGTTACATATTCCAGTTGGAAATCTTGCATGCCTGCATTTCCATCTCATGATGGAAAGGGATACCAAATTGTCAACATTTAAGAAAAGACAATACAGATTCACAGGTCCCCAAGACTAAAAGCACGCTGAATTATGCACGCAAGTTGCATTTCAAGCTTAAGATGGGCTGTTCTGGGCTTACCAGAAGTGGTTTCCAATACTATTCTGGTCGCTCCAGATGTATTCTGGAATATGTTAATCACACTCCTACTAAAAAGGTAGAATTGACTTGCCAATGAGCAGATATTGGAAGATAACATTAATAAATGGGACACAGACCATTTCCATTGCTTGACTTCTCCAAAGCCAAGAGTGGTGCTCAAAATGCATAAGAGGATGCAAAATATTAGATACAGGAAAGAGGAGAATCTATTTGGATTTCTTTAGATCAAGAAAATAGTAGTATGCAGCTGTCCACCTTCATCCTTATTTGTGGCACAGCAGGAAAATGACATGGCAGAGACTTACCCAAAGACATCAAGTTGCAGGTCAGGGACACAGACATTGTCCTCTCCGCAGTCCAGCTGAATTTGGGCCTGGGAAAGAATTCCAGCTATGAGTCAGATGGGACTCTATATGTTCACATGTGTTAAAAGTGCTGTACTGAATTATGTCTTTCTTTCATGAATTAGTCTAACAATCCCAGAGAGGTAACACCATGGAAAAGGTATGTAGGGATTAAAAACTGGCTTGTTCGCCTCAAATCCATTTTAAGCTGCTGCTCCATCCTCCAAAATCATGCCTGGAATATACCAAGAACTTGCACAGAAAGGCTTGTCTTTGGATTAAGGTCTCCAGCTACAAGAATAGGCCACTTGAATCACACATTTTGGGGAAGGCACGCAGCCAGATGAAAGCACTAGCCCATCTATTCATAAAATATTATTTCCTTTTCATAAATTGGCACATATCTGCCAGGGCACCCCACTCTCTACCACAATGGCCTCTCCAGCATTAGATAAAGCAGGATCCACCCTTTCCCTGCCCGGCCTGCAGTCCTTTTGGGATTGAAAAATGTCCAATCATAAATTATGCTGGGTGGGGAAAAAATAATAGAATTCATTCATTTACATATTTCTTTCTGTGCATGGTGGCAGCCATGGTTAGAATGCAGTACTGCAAGCTACTTCTGCTGACTGCCAGCTGACTGCAGTTTGGCAGGCTCAAGGTTGTCTCAGCCTTCCATCCTTCCAAGGTCAGTAAAATGAGAACCCAGATTGTTGGGGGCAATAGGCTGACATTTGTAAACCGCTTAGAGAGGGCTGTAAAGCATTGTGAAGGGGTAGAGAAGTGCTATTGTTATTTCCTTGGCAGATGACTAAAGTTTTACCAGGAACAACGGAAATTCCTTCGAAGTCATGGGTATCCCATTCATTTGCAAGTAACATTCAAGAAATTCCATTATTCTGGCTAGGCAAAGCCTTCTTTGACACCTTCAAAGGCTGCATGGATTATACCTTCTGTTCAATGTGGTTGCGTGTGTGGTAGTTAAGGATGGGCTGTAGGCCATGTGCATCAGTTGGTGCCTCTGGATCCAGTGAGAAGTTCAGTGACAGGTGGATGGGGGAGAGCTTATCCCGGAATTCTGACTCATTCTGGAGAGATAGAAAAAGGCATTGAGCAAAGGTGGGGAATAAGCCATGAAGAAATGCCTGCTACTGTCATATGGGCTTGTTTGCTCTCTTTTGGCTCCTCTGCAAACCAGAGCTTCAGAACCAACCACATTCCAGCTAAAATATGTAGTTAAAACATGCCTACACTCCTAGCTCTCAATTAATTGTTCTGTAGTTGAAAATTGCAAGTTCTTGGAACTCTTGTTATGGCTCTCTTTAAAATATCCATAAATTATGTCAGAATATCAGTGGCAAATAGAACTGGTTACATCTTTATTCCACTGTTTCTCAAAAAGTAATCGTCTTCTTTGTTTTACAGGATTTTCCTTCTGCGGCCTCCAATTTTATTCTAATGGAAGTATAGTTTGGGTGAGGCGGAATGAGGTGGCTGGGAAGATGGAACCCAGGCCTCCCCAGGATTAATTTGATGTTCTTCCCTACGTTATTCTGTTTTGAGTCTTTAAATACAGGTCAATCTTAGCAGAGATTTAATGACTTAGGTGCATAGCTTTATGAGTCAGGGTGTTTCCTAGTAGTCCCATGAGCTATATACAAATCTGTTGAAGGCCTGTACGAGCAAATCCACTGCCTCAATGCGGCACGGAGCAAGGGTCATTTTCTAAATACTTCCCATCCATTACAACACATAATTCTTCCATTTTAGGAGAGCAACGTAAAAAGGAGCATCATCAGAGTGGCCTTGGGACATTTCTCATTCTGGAGAAGACAGTTTACAACGAGAGGGAAAGGCAGGATTCACAGAAGTAGATTCAACTCACCCTCAGGTAAATCTTCATCTCACGGCACTCCGAACTGGCTCCGTTGCGAACTTGGAGGGTCTGAATGAGGTGGGATTGCTGGGAGTGCAGGAAGAGGGCCCGCTTAACTGCTCCTTTGTGTTTGAGGTGGTCGAGATGCAGCTCCACAGTGAATCCTGCCCAATAAGAGAGAAAGCAGAACCAAGTGAGATGTTTTGTCTTCCATGCTTGACCATAGTTGATGAAGGCTCAAGGGTCTATCAGAAAGAAAAGCAAATCCCTTAAGCCTGAGGTCTGCTCAACCCTACTACATAAAAGTTTGGTTGCCTCCATACAAAAAGGGGTTGCAAAAGGATTCGTTTTGGCAAGTCCCTCTGGATTATGAACCATCTCAAGTTGATGTCAGGTCACACTTCCTTTTAAAAAATTGCAACTTTCCCATGCATCAGTTGAGCCACTAAGCCTACAGGCATACAAGGTGGTTTACAGTATTTAACTGTAGAACCTTCATCTCGGAAAGAAAACATCCAAACAATATGCTTTATATGCACTGGAAAGGCCATGCTTGGAATAGAGCATGGAGAAGAGCAAGAAAGATAATAAGGAGTCTGGAGGCTAAACCATATGATGAATGATTGTGGGAACCAGGTATGCCTAGTCTAACGAAGAGAAGGACTAAGTGGAATGATCAAAGTCTTCCAATATCTGAAGGGCTGTTATAGAGAAGAAGGGGTCAACCTATTCTCCATAGCATCTGAAGGCAGGACAAGGAGTAACGGGTGAAGTTTACTAAAGAGAGCGCTAACCTAGAACTAAGGGGAAATTTCCTAATCAGTGAAACTGCTTGCCTTCAAAAACTGTGGGTGCTTCTTCATTGGAGGTTTTTAAGAAGAGACTGGATAGCCATTTGTCTGAAATGGTATAATGTCTTTTGCTTGAGCAGGGAGTTGAATTAAAAGACTTCGAAGATCCTTTCCAACTCTCTTATTCTATGTTCCATGTTCTAATGTTACTACACACTATTAAAATATAACCTAAAACCCAATAATTAGGGACTCTTGTAAAGGCTGAGATTTATTTTTATTAACTTTTTATTAACTTCTTACTCAAATTATCATTTGGATGATGGGAGGAAGAAAAAAAAGGAAGCCATATCTTGTCATGATGATTTTAAGATTTTTTTCAAAAACATACAAAACTCTAATCCTCATATTGGTGGTTTTATATTGGTGAATATTCTTTCGTTGTTTGGATATGCATCATAGATTTATTGTCCCAAGGGTGCTTTTTTTCAAGAGGCAGCTGGATTTTCTTGAATTTTAGCCCTCTTGATAATGCTTAACTAAAATTCACAACGTTCTTCATCAGCAAAGGCAAAACATCTTGTTTCTTCCTCGATAATTCTAGCTTTATCCAGGGCTGTCTACCATTTGATCGCTTTCTGACTACTGGACTGCTAGTGCCTTGGCTGTCTTTCCAGCCTCCCAAACCATTTCATGATCTCATTGTCAGCTTCTGACTGTAGAATCTAAGCACACCTAGTAAGGTAACTTCAGTTTGATCTCCACTGTGCTTGGACAAACTCCTGGATGTACAGTATGTGTAGTCATTCTGATGGATTCTGAAACAGCTGTCTTCTTTCAGTATTGACAATGACATGGACACATGAAGAAACTAGATTGGCCCAACAACTGCCAAGATCCTTTCCCCTTTTTGTCCTACAGTTACTCACCAATGGAATCAGGAACATGCTTTCCAGATGCATTTAAACAGAAGCTCAAGTTGATGCTGTTGAGACATGGGGGGGGGGGGGAGGAGCAATGAGACAATATAAGAAATCTGTGACAGACAATGCACTCTGATGACAAGAGAGCTGAACAGGCTGAAAAATATGGGCCTATTTCAAAAGAATGGTTTGGGCTAAGCCCATTAGTGGAAAAGCATTTTGTCACAACAAAAACAAGGAGAAAGGATAGAAAAAGAAGTTATTATAAGAACCTTTACTGGTTGTTAACAGCGGAGAAAAATAAAGTCATTACACCTGATTGGGATAAAGAGGGATGGGTGGGACCCTATCTGGCTGACTCAGCTTCTCCTTCCGGCCATGTGGTCCCAGATGGGTCATGAACTGGACAATCGCCCATTTCAGAAACATGTTTAACAAGCAGTCAGGATAACCCCATGGAGCTGAGCACTTGGAAAAACTCTTGTCTGCAAATAAATTCCCCCACTATCTCTGTCACAGACTGAAAATTAGCATTGTTTAGTTAGATCAAATCTATAAGACACATGGCTGGTTTCCATGTTATTTTAGCACAGAGTGATAAATTGACAATGTCCTGCAATAACCTATTCCACTGTTGCCATAAAACAGGGCTGTCAAACACATGGGCTGGATGAGACAGGTGCTGGCCACGCCCATGCCCGGTTTAGCAAAGGGGAATACAGTTGCGATATGTCACGTGACGATGCCATGATGATGTGAGTTTGACACCCCTGCCATAAAATATTACACTAAACACCAATTTTCTTATTCTTCTTTTAAGAGCAGGGCTGTCAAACTCCCGGCCCACGGGGCGGATGCGTCACAGGCTGGCCACGCCCATGCGCCCATTTTAGCAAAGGGGGAAAAAGTCCAGAAACATAATATGACACTGCCGTGATGCCATGAGTTTGACACCCCTGTTTTAGAGTCATGGAATCATGGAAGAGCCATCACCCCCCAGATGTGTGCAAGAATTCAAGTCCCAGGCACACATCCCAGGCACACAGCTGTCTAGACTCTTCCTGAATACATCCCTCCACCTTTAGATGGTTCCTTCCAAAGGGCTCCTGCTTTTAGGTAGCCCTGAATAGAGTGAGCGGAAATAGGCAAGGTAACTAAGTCAGTGTTCCTAATCCTATGCCCCTGAGATGATCAGGACCAGAGATGGTATTCAGCAGATTCTGACCAATTCTGGAGAACCGGTAGCGGAAATTTTGAGTAGTTTGGAGAACCAGCAAATACCATCTCTGACTGGCCCCACCTCCATCTGTTCTCTGACTCCCGAGTTCCAGCTGATTGGCTCGGTCTTCTTTTGTTGCCCTGCACAGGAGAATGGAGCTGGAAAGCAGGTTAGTGGGGTGGGGAGGGAATGGGGATTTTGCAGTATCCTTCCCCTGCCATGCCCACCAAGCCATGCCCACAGAACCGGTAGTAAAAAACTTTTTGAATCCCACCACTGGTCAGGACTCCCAGAATTCTTAGCTGGGATTTGAGGCTCTGGATTCTATAAACAGCCTTCCCCAACACCTGCAGGGTGGGAAGACCAAACTACAGAATCAATTCCTGCAAGAATGCCTAGATAAGACCTTATAGAGTCAGAAGCCTACAGGTAAATATAACAACTGTTGGCAACGACAGCTGTCACAACCACTTGCACCTCTTTCTGCTCTCACTATTTTATCCACTAACATACAGATCAGCCCACTGCCTGCAGGTAGTCCTCGACTTATGACCACAATGGAGCCCAAAATTTCTCTGGCTAAGTGACACATGTGTTGCCCCATTTTAGGACCTTTCCTGCCCACAATTGTTAAGTGAATCACTGCAGTTGTTAAATTAGTTAAACTGTTGTTAAGTGAGTCTGGCTTCCCCATTGTCTTGGCTTGTCTGAGGGTCATAAAAGGGGATCACATCCCCTCAGGACACATGCAACCATCATAAATACGGGTCAGTTGCCAAGCTCTAAATTTTGATCACATGTCTATGCTACAAAGGTCGTAAGGATGAAAACTGGCCATAAGTCACTTTTTTTCCAGAGCTTTGAACAGTCACTAAATGAACTATTGTAAGTCAAGGACTACCTGTAAAATGGGCAAACGGCCTTCTTTTAAATATGTTCAGTTTATATTTCTTATATATGCCCAACTTGGCATAAAAATGAACAAGCCAGCTCTATATTCTACAAACACAAGCCCTCAGTAAACCATTGAGAGAACTGAGGAGAGAACACTTCAGATATGATCTAAGGTAGGGGTGGGCAAACTATGGCCCGCGGGCCACATCTGCCCCGTTGGTCTTTTTAATCCGGCCCGCCGAAGATTGGTACAGAATTAAGGTTTGATGTGAATGATTGAATGATAGCATTCATTTGATTTTGACTTGTAATGACAGGCATTTCGACACCAGGTGGTGGCCCGTCTGTCAAATTTTAAAAGTCAATGAAGCCCCCCGGAGCCAAAAAGTTTGCCCACCCCTGATCTAAGGGCTGCAACAATAGAGAGCCATGAAGGGACTTCCGGGATCACTACTCACCATGCCACAGGGGTGCCAGTTTCCTCCAGGGTGCATGCACGTTCCTCGGGATTAAACATAGTGGGGAAGATGCTGAGAGTGGCACCGGCATGAACAATGGGGCGTCCTCTGTAGTAGGAAGCATAAGGAAAGGGAGAGAAGGGAAGCGATTTTTCTATTTGGAATGAGAAATGAGCGACTTAGGAATGTGATTGCTGACTGAGTTATTATCAAGCTTGGCAAGACAGTCACTTTGGCTAAGTGAGCTCAAACCTCTGCCTCTACAAAGTCTTTGGAGACGGCTATCCAAGGTGGCAGCAGCCCATGGTTAGGGTAGGAGTTCAAAAGCAGATTGGTATACATGGAGAAGGAGGACCTTTTTCAGTGATTTGTGAGTCACCCTAATTCATGACTCGTCTTGGCAGTTTCAGAAGAGGTGGGGTTACAGTCATATGATATGTCTGAGTGTTCAAAAAAAAACAACAATAAGCAATGAGAGAGAGAGAAAAAGAAAAGAAAGAGGAAGGGAGGAGGGAAGAGGAGAAAGAGAAATATAACCTGGAATGGAGTCATAATCTCATCACTTTTTCCAGGGGAAATTTGCTTTATCGTTTTCTTCAATCTACTACGCATTAAACATATTGCATTTCTGCTCCCATATGCTTCAGACAGCACAGGGCTGGGGAGAAGGCTGATCTTCATTTTCTCCAGTCACTTTACTTACCTGTAAACCATGGCTCTATCCACTCCAAAGGCCCCGACAATTAGATCTGCAGGACAAAGAAGGAGACAGTCTGCTGAGCACTTGGCAGAAAATGGTGACTGCGTTATCATGAAACAAATTCAGGAAGCTGTTTTGAATATAAAAGAGGAAAAGGTACACCTTGCTTGCCCAGATAAGCATACCATGAAACCTAGTAATTTGTCATTGGTTAGGGAGGGGAAAAAATAATACACTGCATGCTGAAAGGAATCCTGGTGGCCTTTCACATCAAAATGTCATCACTGGGCTAGCTAGATGATTCCTTTTGCAGATAAAGCTGAAACAACAGCATCCTTAACACAGAGAATGAATGACCTTTATATTATGGCCCTGCAGAGAATCTGAATGCATTGCTTAGAGCATCGAGGCATTTGTGGGGGGGTTTTTTTGGCGGGGGGGGGAAGTTTGCTGCAGTTGCTTTAAGGCCCTTTCCAATCATTGGAGCATGACTGCCTCAATCTGGAGGAGTGGTTCTCAACCTTTTCTTCACCACAGAAATATATTTTCTTCCCCACCTTTAAAGATCTTTTGTGGCCATGAACCATGGCCACAGAAACCCTAGACCAGGGGTGGGATTCATCTGGTGTAGCAACCGGTTTGGTGAGCGCGTGCATCGCGCAGCATTTGTAACTTACCTTTTGCTGCAAGCCCTTGTGTAAAACAGCTGATGCCCGGCAATCCACTGTGCCATACGAATCAGCTGAGCTGGAAAACCCGGCAATAAAGCACAGACCAGAGCTGGGGTGGGTGGGTGCACCCAACAGCTGATCATCTGAGCAAAGCAGTTATCTCACATCTGATTGTCGGAGCTACCGGTTCGCCCTAACCTGGCTGAACCAGTAGAATCCCACCCCTGCCCGAGACTTAATTCATAACATTTAAATCATAAATCATAAATCATAAAATTTCTTCAAGCCCCTGTGATGACATCATGGCCCCTCCAGAGTCCCATGGACCACAGGTTGAGAACCACTGGTCTGGAAGGAATATTTCTGCAGACATACTCAACATTTGTGGAAAAGGCCTCAAAGCAATTACAACTAACTTTCAAGAGATAGGGCCACCTCAATACTCCAACTATGTGATTTGGAGGAGTCCTCTCTGCATGCTTTATGCAGCTAATAGGCTATGAATCTAAGATTAGAAGATCTCATGGGTATGTAAGAGTGGCCATTTCTTGACAACTTAAGCTGTTTTGGTTATTGCCAACTTCAAGAACTTCTTTTGGAAAACTGCTGACAAAAGAAAGAGACTATCTGGAATGAGTTAGGTGCAGTGGATTTTACAACACCCTTTGAAGATTTTCTTCTCTTCCTCTGTGTGACTTCCAAAAGACCACAGAGAAGTTGCCTCACTCCTGCAAAATAATTAAACTGTGGAAAACTAAATCAGGACAATTGCCACCCATTTAAGATCTATCAAGAATATAATTATGTATTTCCAATGTTCCAGCAGGAGAGCCCAAATGGCACTTCCCACCAGTAGGTGTGAGGGCATCTGAAAATATGAAAAAATATGAAGCAATAATCAGAAATAAATCTCCCAAATTAACCCAAAGGGACTAAACATGATCAGAGACCCTCAAATGTTCAGCAACTGGAATGGTATGTGGGAATGACCTTGAGAAATAGGGGGAATAGCTGTGTAATGGTTAAGAGGAAAAATACTATAAAGGAAATAGCAGGAGATTTGTACTTTTAAGTCTTGCAAAAATTGGTTAATGTAGCCTTACAATACAGTCGATTTCATTCATTTAGTGATGCTTCCTGTCTGGTGTACCTGGGAAGGCCAACATCAACTTTGCAAGCCTGAAAATACAAATCTCCCACCATCTCTTTTACAATCTGAGGACTTGGAGAAGGTGTATCCCTTCTGAGCCTCTTTCTCCAACCTATGCAGCTGTGAACTATGACCTCTCTTATATGACTGTTCCCTATGCAGTTGCTCCCCCCTCAACATCTCCCTCATCCATTCCAACATACTGTTACAGCAATTGGAGGGTGAAAAAATAGACCTCTAGATGAGAAAGGAAATGGAATTTGTTAAAATGAAGACATAGTTACTGAACAGTGAACAGAAGTATTTCGTACTGTGCTTTTTTTTTGTTACATGTTGCAATAGAAAAATGGGGTTTTATTAAAGCAGCTATGTTATACCCCAGATACATATATTTAATGCTCCTGTATAAGAGCTCACCAGATGTTAAGCATCATATCTGCAGCCTCAGGCCTGCCAAATATGCACTCTCCCAAGTTCAGATGTGGTTCTGTTATTTCTTCACAGGTCATCCTCACCTGGGTAACCGTTTCCATCCAGGTCTTTGGCCCCACGCAAAGCCAAGCCATAGAAGTCGGGGACTTGACCAGGTGACCAGTAGCCTTGCAATACTTGAGACGGCTTGGGGTGCAGCCCGTTCTGTTGGCCATTATACACATAGACCATTCCTTGCTTTGCCGTGTCACCAAATGGCACTCCGATGGCCACATCTGTGGGAAAAAATACCCGTGTTAGCAGTGCTGTTTGTAGGATTAATGCAGGAAACAAAAGACAAGATGACCTCTGTGTGTGTGTGTGTGTGTGTGTGTGTGTGTGTGTGTGTATAGTGGATAAAAGGAGATGGAAGGATGGACTAGCCAACATATATGTAAAATCCTGTTGTGGAAACACGGAGTGAGACTTTCAGATGATCTCTTGAAAGATTGCCTAGAACAAGGGCCTTCAAACTTGGCAAGTTTAAGACTTGTGGACTTCAACTCCCAGAATTCCTGAGCTAACATGATTGGAAGAGGAATTCTGGGAGTTGAAGTCCACAAGACCTAAAGCTGTCAAGTTTGAAGACCCTTGGCCTAGAAGCTACACCACGACTTGGATTAGCAGGTAGACAGTAGACAAATCAATTTGGAACTTCTCATCTGCTTACATTTCAATCAGAGCAAAACGGAACTGCATAAGCTTATTTACATTCTCAGGGGGCCAAAATGGTACAATTGAGCATTGTCAAGGTACAGGACTTCATTCTACCCGACGCTTGAGCTAATCTTCCTTAGACATACTGGGCTGTAGCTTGAAGGATCAGATCTCAGGAAATCAGGTCCTCATTAGTTTCTCAAAAGAAAACATTTATCAACTTCCACCCGCTTCCCAAACTGGGCCCAGAAGTGCCAGGGAATCTTATCACAGCAGCTTCAAGATGAGACTGATTGCTTCATCAGACTCACACAGGAAATGTGCGATCTTTAATTGGGAGAGGCCCAAGAGGATCTGCTGCTAAGGCAGCCTAAGGAAACAATACACTTTTTTTTCTTGTGTGCCTTACAGGGGAAACTCCCTCATCCCTCCGCCTACTTTGAGAAAATCCGCAGAGCAACACAATCCAAACTGGCCCTTGGGCCTCCCTATACAGCTATCTATCTGATGCCAAAGCTACCTCACCCTGTAGCCCTCCAAGGACTCTCTCAGTACAATACATAAGAGCCGGTAGAGTAGCCGGCTAGAGCAACCAATTGAGAGGCTGGAATGGAGCCATCAGGGCCACTTTGCAAGAAGGCTCTTATCTTTACCCTGTGGACGCTGCTGGTTGCTGTCAAACTTGCAGCCCATGGGCCAGATGCATCACGCGCTGACCACGCCCATGCCCGGTTTAGCAAAGGGGGAAAAAGTTGTAATACATCATGTGGCGACGTGATTTTGACACTCCTGCCCTTGGGGAAACATGGTCCTTTTAGGAGTTGTGGATTTCAACTCCCAGAATTCCTGAGCCAACATGACTGGCTCAGGAATTCTGGGAGTTGAAGTCCACAACTCCAAAAAAAAGGACCATGGTTCCCCACCAGAGGTGGTATTCAGCAGGTTCTGACCAGTTCTGGAGAACCGATAGTGGAAATGTTGAGTAGTTCGGAGAACCGGCAAATACCACCTCTGACTGGCCCCGCCCCCATCTATTCTCTGCCTCCTGAATCCCAGCTTATCGGCTGGGTCTTCTTTTGTTGCCCTGCACAGGAGAACAGAGCTAGAAAGCAGGGTAGTGGGGTGGGGGAGGGAATGGGGATTTTGCACCACTGTTCCCCATCCCCTCCTCTAACCAGTAGATTAGGGTGGTAATCAGCAGCATTCACAGCGTGAAGACAAGAGGGGGAGGGCTGAAAAGTAGAGCCACATTCATGTAACCCACTGCCCTTTTGTAGGCATGCTCTGCTGTTTTCATTCCTGACAGTATCAGAAGGCTTCTGGAGAATAGCCCACAGCGGCCATGGTTGGCCCTTGTTTGTCCCCATCTGGCAACCTGTTGTTTTCCGCCATCACAGACTGTGCCTTGTCTTTGTCTTATTTGATGGCGTGATGTTATTTTTTGGTGTTTAGAAAAAAAAAAAAAGTAGAAATCTGACGGGGAGCTGTATTAGAAAGACCTGACAGCAGATGGCAGCAGTGGAACACACAACTCCCTCTTTTGTCACAGAGACAGGCTGAAGATTTCAATGAAAAAGAGCGGGCCCAAAGGCCTACCTGGCTGAATCAGGATTCCAGCTTTGCCCATCAATATGGAGGAGGAGGAGTCCCCTCTTTATGCTCCGGCAGCCATTATGAAAAGCAGGGCTGTTTAAAAGGATAACGAATCGCATGCTATCTGGAATATGCATACAGGTAGTCCTCGACTTACGGCTACAATCGAGCCCAAAATTTCCATTGCTAAGCGAGAAAGTTTAGTTTTGCCCCATTTTACAGCCTTTCTTGCCCACTTGTAAAACCACTGACTACAGTTAAGTCAGCGTTAAAGAGAATCTGGCTTCGGCGTTGATTTTTCTTGTCAGAAGGTTGCAAAAGGTGATCACGCTGCAACCATCATAAATATGAGTTAGTTGCCAAGCGGCTGAATTTTGATCACATGACCATGGGGATGGCTGCAATGGTTGTAAGTGTGAGAAACTGTCATGTCACTTTTTTCAGTGCCTTTGTAACTTCGGTCACTAAACGAACAATTTGTTAAGTCGAGGACTACCTACCTGTACTATAGTCTTCAGTCCCCTCTTTCTACTTAAATTATTCCTGCCTGTGCTCCTTTTGTACCACTTTAAATTTACCTCCACCCCGCCTAAGTCCGGCCCAGGCCTCAGTTTTGCCATCAGATTGATCCAACAATTTCTCCACAGAGAGAAATTGCAGTTAAGAAACTGAGGAGGATTGGACTCTGCAAAGGGCCAGCTTTTCACACCTAGAGCTCAGTTACCTGTAACAGGGGAACTAAGGATAGAGAATTTCTGGAAATACAATTTGACAAGATGTTGGCTTGAAAAACGGACCCTTGCTAGATGTCCTCACCAGCCCCAACCATCCAGATTATCCCAGTTCCTCCTTTGAAAGCTGCCCGTCTTTTTTTCCTGTTGCAATAGAATGGGTAGCTAGAGGGCATCTATGTGATGAATGAAAGGAATTAAAGCTTCCAAGAAATCCAACTAGAAGCCTAGTTTTTTCCTCAACATCTGACCAGCATTGAGATCACATTCTCAGACTTTGGCCAGCAAGATACCAGCGACTTAATTTAGAACTTTTCACCTGTAAAGCATATGTTCTTATCGCTAGTGTTATCCCTGCCCCCTCCAATAATATAGATAGATAGATAGATAGATAGATAGATAGATAGATAGATAGATAGATAGATAGATAAATAGATATAGATGGTTTCATCCAAGTCAAACCGTTGCGCCCTCTAGCCCACAATGGCTTTTTCAACTGGCAAAAATTCAGGTGGATATCCTGCTATTTAAGATTCCTTTAGGCAGGAAAGGGAAAGAATAACATCTGGGAATTTTTTATCTGTGAGACACAAGCTACAGTCCCTTTTGAAAATGTCCGCAGAGAAAGTTCCTTGCTGTCTCTCCTGGCAGTTAAGCCTGCCTTTCTCCAGATGTCTCTCCCAGAGATTAGATAGTTTTGTTGTGTCTCTGCATTCAACGAGATGGATTTAGTCACCCTCCATGCAAATAAAGCAACGTTTCCAGATAAATTAGCTCTCAGCTGCTTCCTTCCAATGAGAAGGCACATTCAGAACAGGAAAAGCATGCAGATAACTTTTGGCTCGGTGGGAATATGACTGAAATGTGCTTCCATTGTTAAGACATACACTAGGAGAGTCCTGTAACTCTCTGGATAATGCTGGATTTCCAACACCCATTAGCCACTGGAAGTAGGACTAATGGTCAAGGATGATGGAAAATCCCTCGATTCCCATCAGTGGTGAGATTCTATCAGTTTTCCTACCACTTTGGTGATTGTACACTTCACACAAACCTAATACATGCACATAGCTTTTCAAACACCAGCTGAGGCTCTGCCACACCAATCAGCTGAGTGGATAAAGAACAGAAGAACACAGGGGCCAGTGGGAGGGCTGATCCTGTACTTTTCTCTTATTTCTCCCCTCAGCTGATCGTTGGAGGGGTTTTTTTTTACTATAGGTTAGGCCTGGTTCAGCCAAACCGGGCTGAACCAGTAGCATTTCACCACTGATCCCCAACTCCTATCCTACTCCAAATAACATGCCTCCATCTCAATTATGAGTTGCTTGGAAAATATCCAATAACACGCCTCAGTCTCAATATCCTTTTAACTGGAACGCAGATCTTGCATCAATTTCTTGTTGTGAAATAAGATCAGGTGAGAATTAATGAGCTGTTCCATGAACCCAGAGGAAAGGAAAGCATTTATAACAAATCAGAATCCTAGTAATGGAAATCTTTGGTTTGCAAATAAACTGCTGGATGTTCCCTTCTCCTTTCTCTGTGTGAAAGCATACGTTGACAATTCATCTTAGTCAAGGAGGCAACTCAAACCCAGAAACCTCCTATTCCTTTCCCCATGCCATGCCCCTTCTCTCCAACTTTTGTACCATTGTAGCCATCCTGGTTGAGGTCTCCCAATGAGGCTATAGCACTGCCGAAGCGGCCAAACTCTTGGTGACCAGTCAATACAGCTGAGGCA
Organism: Hydrophis major; assembly: GCA_033807585.1. Lineage (NCBI taxonomy): Eukaryota > Metazoa > Chordata > Lepidosauria > Squamata > Elapidae > Hydrophis > Hydrophis major. The sequence goes on from CM066329.1 coordinate 221,078,974, forward strand.
CCTGGCTCCATGCCATATGTCTTTTGCAGGTAGATATAGACCCTGCCCACCTCCTGGACACGGCCATCTTCCGTTTTTTCCATAAACAAGGGGGCGCCGATCAGCAAATCATCTAGTCTGCATGGCAGGAGAGAGGGGAGAAATGAAACAATCAACCCCCAAGCTTTGGGAGATAAATCACAGATGGCTGAGATCCATTGTAGAGTTGCCCAAAAGAGAGAGGGAAAAGAGATCTAGATTAGCTTTTCTCAGCATGGTTGCTCTTCCAGAATTCTCAGCCAACATGGGATACATACACCAGACCCTCTTGTTCATCATTCCCTGACTGCTTCTTCCCATAATTCAGTCTGCAGTCTGGGCATTTCATTTTCTAGGCAATTTCTGTAAGGTGTGCATCACCCAAACTTAAATCTGTTATCACATCCAATTTCCTCAGGAGCTGGGAAGAGCTGCTTCCACCCCACCCCAAGCTTACTGTTGACTAAGCAGCCCAATACTCACCCATCACCATTGATATCCATGGCAGCCACAGCATACCCAAAATAGGCAGCCATCTGTTGAGACAAGTGATAGGGATCAAGAAATGTTAGGATAGTACGGACATTTTGAGATCACGGAAGATTGGAGCTGTCATTTTCCCTGACATACTCCTACAACTTCCTCATACCTGTCCTTACTACTCTTCCGTGATGGAAGATAGGAATAAATTTTCTCAACAGGCTAGTTGTCAGGCTTTACAAGATAAGGATAAAGACACTGTGGCCTCCCAAGAGATGTCAAACTGCAGGCTTCCCAACAGCTCCAGCCAACATGGCCAATAATGACCAATGATGGGAGTTGTGAAGGCCACAATTTCCTCACTTCTACTCAGCTTCCACTACTCAAACTCACCAGCTGCCTTAATGCACTACATTCAAGTTCATTTTATCTAAAAGTACCTTCCCCCTCTTGGAAGTGCAGGCCTCTGAGGTATTATAGTGAACTATGGCCAAGAGAGGTCAGTAACCAATGGTACAGTAAATCTGAGAAATAAATAACAGGAATATAAACAAAGAAATAAATAAAGGCAAGGAAAAAGATTAAAATCCTGCAGAAAGTATTTCAAAACCTGTATCAGGAAACAATTACAGTGTAAAAGCCCATTTCTTATGATCTTACACTAGATGCCATGAAAGTTGGGGTTATGCAGGCATTCTCCCATTATTGTAAAAGTTTGTCAGCCCCACTCTCCACTCCTGATATATCAACAGGCTCTGTGCTTTGAGTTTATCTTCACTGACATAAGGGCTAGAAGCTTATGTCAATGATGGAAGAACAATGAAATCCCTACTGCAGAGGAACAGATTGGGAAAATGTTAGAATTTGCTGAAATGGAGAAAATAAAAACTTTTCTGAAAGGTGGGAAACCTTGTGTGGACTTTTTACTGAAAGAAGAAAAAAAAAGATATGAGGATTTATAGGTTTATGGATTAAAAAAGATGTAGACTAAATGAGAGGCTGGAGGGATCTGTATAACATTTAAGAGAGAGAGAAGATTATAAGATTGCAATTATTTGTTGAAGAGAAGGTTGGAAGTCATTATATTCCAACCTTTTGGTTCCCCCCCCTTTTCTTGCACCTCTTTCTTTCTTTCTTTCTTTCTTTCTTTCTTTCTTTCTTTCTTTCTTTCTTTCTTTCTTTCTTTCTTTCTCTCTCTCTCTCTCTCTCTCTCTCTCTCTTCTTTCTTTCTTTCTTTCTTTCTCTTTCTTTAGTTTTGCCTTTTATTTCATGTAAAATTCTTAATAAATATAAATAAATAAGACACTTGTGACATTGAAATGGAAGCTCAGATTTTCGGAAAACAGAATTCACCATCCAAACACCCTTTTTTTTTTTTTTTTTTTCCAGTTTTGCTATCATCCTCAAGTAGTGGAGAAGGTAAGGAGGGATACGGATGCTCTACAAGGAAAGTTTACTTCGTCTATGTGCCTTTCTGTCCTAATCAAATCAGCAACCGTTCAAGGTTACAATGGCACTGAATGAATGGGGGTTATGAACCTGGGAGTTCCAGCTGTCCCAGCATACCTCCCCCATCATATGATTACAACGGAGATGCTTGGCAACCCATTCACATTGACAACCAACTGCCAAGTGCCCCATGATCGCATGAATGCCAGTTGTAGCCTTGCATGCTGGCTTCCCTAGAAAGTCAAAGGAAAGCTGGTAGGAATTGCAAGTCATTGGGAGAAGTCTCCTCGATCTGAGCACCCAGCCCCTCTGAGTTTCCAGCTACTTGCTCTTGTGTACACACCCTCTCTACCTGTCCCAAAGGTGCTTATTCAAGAAGCAACTGGACTTCCTTGTTGTTGTTTTGAAGACGTTTCGCTTCTGATCCAAGCAGCTTTCTCAGCTCTGATCAGTGAGAGCTGAAGAAGCTTCTTGAATGAGAAGCAAAACGTCTTCAAAGAAAAATAAATGTCCAGTTGCCTCTTGAAAAAGCACCTTAGGGAGAACCATGACTTGGATGACTGAGAATCTCCACAGACACCCTCTCAACCTGTTCCCCATCCCACACACACTCCCTGATCCACACCACATTCCGGTGCATCCCCCTAACTTGCATAGCACCCAAACTCCCTTCCCTATCCCTATGGCTTTTCTCCCACACCCTTCAGTCCCTCCCCCATACATTCCCTCCTCCAGCCTTGTTCCCTCCCTTATCTGGCAGCAGCCACTTATCTGCCTTCAGGATTGGGACTTGCAATATCCTGTCAGGTTCCCCAGGGACTTTTGTTATGGGAAGTTGGCAGGAAGGTGCCTTGCCGAACGGTTGTGGGATTCAGTTAATGACAATAATTCAGGACAGCAGAGGTTGCTGTTGCTAAACAGGGCAGTTGTGCTTTACAATTGCATTGTTTAGTGACAGAAATTCTGATCCCAGTTGCCCCCATAAGTCAAGGACTATCTATAAGCCTCAGCAGTTCACCATGGTCTGCTCGGAGGAGACCATATAATCTTGTAAGGGAGAGCAAATTATTCTGATTTAAGAAGCTTTTTCAAAGGCTGGGCCCAAATTACTTCAGTGTAACAAATGGATCTCTTCACCTGTTCTCCAGAAAAGTTATATAATGGTCGAATGTCACTTCCATTTAGAACTGTTACCTGGTGGGGGGGGAAAAAAAGAGACAGCAAAAATAGATATAACATCAAACATCATCTCTCTACAGAAATTCCTTAAATGCTTTTAGCTTTGTGAAGAGGAATCTAAATGGTTTCTCTTGACACAAAAGCAGTTTTTTCTTCTCATGCCTTCTTCTAGCTGCTCCCCCACCCAGCAAAAAAAATGAATTAACGAGGTGAAACAATCACAATATTTTCTATCTGGGTTGGTACAGCTGAGAGTAATCTTATCTAGAAGCACATCTGGACACCTAGCTACAGTTGTAGTTTTAAAAAAAGATACATACAGGTAGTCCTCGACTTGCAACAGTTTGTTTAGTGACCATTTGAAGTTACAAAGGCACTGACCCAATGACTTATGGCTGCTTTTCACATTTATGACCGTTGCAGCATCCGCAGGGTCACAGGATCAAAATTCAGATGCTTGGCAACTGACTCATATTTATGAAGATTGCAGTTTCCCGGGGTCATGCATTCATCTTTTGTAACCACCTGACAAGCAAAGTATATGGGGAAGACAGATTCACTTAACAACTGTGTTACTTACTTAACAGTAAGTTAAGCCTTAAACACTTAACAACTATGGCAAACAAAGTCATAAAATGGTACAAAATTCACTTAACAACTGTCTCACTTAGCAACAGTAATTTTGGGCTCAATTGAGGTCGTAAGTTGAGAACTAATTGTATTTCATTCAAATGACCATAACATATCCCTCTTCTCATATGAACTTTTTTTGCCCATTTTTCTTGCCCTTTCCCCAACTGTTAGGAGAAGAAATTGGGAGATGATACTCTTGGGGTAAGCATTCTTTGTTTGAATTTAGAGATCTATTCTGAATTATTATTATCATTTTTAAAAAAGTGTCACTTCCAGGTCACAAAGCCACTGAGTTAGCACATCTGCAGTTGTGGAAACCTTGAGAAGAAGAAGCTGTTAATACAAGCCCTCTGTCATCCAGGATTTGGTAGCTGAGGTTCCTGTCAAATGTCCTATTTGAACAAACTGACAGCGAAGTTATTTGGGAGAAGGGAGCGTCAAGGGAAGAGAAGGCTAGGAAGCCAGGTCACAAGTTGAAGGCAGTAAAAGAAAGAACCCAACATGACATCATGGGTCTGTGTTCACCCATAATCAAAGCGTCTTAGGAAAATCAGATTTCTTTATTTTGGGGCCCCTACATTCCCCTCCTCCTTAGAAATACACCGGTTGCTATAGCAGCCAACAGGGATCCACAACAAACAAGCAGTTCCATGAAATGGAGATAGGAAGGAGGAACCAACTCCACATAGCCACAAGGCAATGCCTTGTTTCGCGTGTGATCAGGTTAATTTGCTTAGCTTTTATCATTTATTTGGATACAGTACAGCTGATGACTAAGGGTCATGGAAAGGGCTGATGTTTCTAAGAAAATCTGTCCTTGTTGCAAGCAAGCCCAGTATGCAAAGCAGAAGGAGAAACATGGATCTACTCCTGCAACACACCAGCTGATGCCATGGCAGCAAAAGCCCAACCTGAGAATGCTGTCAGACATAACACTAATGGGAGTTTCACCTTTGCAATAGTACATCGGCTTCCTTCCAACCCTGCTAAATAATGCTGCTCAAGTATTAGGGAAGTGAATAACTTGCCCCTGACCCTTTGTTTTAAAGCAATGCTACCAAATCCAGGAAGATCAGGTGGTTACACTTTTGAAGAAGAGAGGGCTGTACATAAAGCTCCAAAAAGAGACCACATTAAGATTAGAATGAGGCTTTTGCCACTTTAAAAACTCTGCTTCCAAGCAGTACAGAGATAATATATTTCTTGAGAGAAAAGGACTTTGCTTCAATCTGGCTTCGGGCAAATTTTTGGGAAAGAGGGAATTCCCAGTTTATGGCTCAGAAGAGTTTATTATACTCCCTTGGCAGATACTTCAGCTAACATGAATGCTTTGACTGAATAGAACCGAAGATAGGAAGTGGTTTTCAAGACACATAATGATTTGGGAGAAGGATGGCATTAAATTACACCTGGAGAAAACTGTAAGCTTGGGTGCATTCTCAGCAATATGTGAGAACAGTCAACATGCTGCACCAGCCCATGGCCTCCTCCAAGTAGCTTTCCATGGGATTATAGGACCAAAGCTAGCAGCTCTAGTAAGGGGTGATGTCAGACTTTTTGAGAACAGTGAGAAAAAGAAAGAAAGAATAGAAATGACATGGATAGGGCTCTTACGTATCCATAAGTGAGATTTCCTTTGGGAACACCAGCCACAAAATCTGCAAGAAACCAAGTGATACCAGATATATAATATGGCATTAGAGCATGGATTCTTGTACTTAGCAATCATTCAAAATTATGACAGACCCCCCTCTCCTCAAATCGACTTATATGACCCAGTTCTGAAGTTCCAATGGCTGCCCCCACTCACTGTGGTCATGTGACAGGATTTGGGGCGCTCAACAACCAGCTCACACTTAAAGTTGTACGTAGCATCCCACAGCCACGTGACTGCAATTTATGATGTTTTTGCCAGAACCAAGTATTTACTTCTGGTTTTCGGCAAAAACGGCTCTTAGCAAATGAAGCATTCATTTAACAACCATGGTATTCGCTTAACGACCACAGCATGCGCTTTTACGGTTGCTGTGTTCACTTAACAACCATCTCAAAAAGGTCGTAAAATCAGGCCTAGTCACATGCTGACCCATTTACGACCATTACGACCATAATTGCCAGGTTCAATACGTTGAAGACTACCCTGTAACGTTGTTAGGGATAACATTGGTTACCTAACTTAGTTTGGGTAAAAATAATATATAAACTATATTAGTGAGTTTAAGTGTGTGTATCACTTTAACTATTAAAACATGTATTTTGGGTGCGGTTGTAAAATCACCATAAGAGGGAGCAAGAGAGCTCACTGTTAGCTGGCTTTTACTGGAGAGCTGACAATGTTGGATTGATGGTGATTACTGCGTGTTTTCCCTGCTGTTGCTGAAACGAAGAAAAGGGGTTTGATTTTCTTCATATCTCTGACTGCAAAAGATATATTGCTGGACTAAGTTTACTGGCCTCTATTTTCAACACTGGACTTTGCAACTGATTAATCCCTGGATGGACTGAACTAGTGTATAACATATGGACTGTTTTGACTATGCTGTAACTCTTGCTGGAATAAAAAACTATTTAACTGGCACAGTGTATCTGTCTCACTGAGTGTAAACTACAACAATGTTTATCTCACATAATTTGCCTGTCTGCTAGACTGCCGTTGCACGTTCTGCTAGGGTGTGTATCCCTAACAAACGTAAAGTAAGTTTCTACTCCTCATGGAGGAGAAGGTAAACTATGTTATCCATCCTAACAACATTTTCTCTCCTAAGTAGAGGCAACCACCATTTTTGTTGATCAAAACGAAGCAGCCAAGAAACAACAATTGAATCATACAGACAATCTGAAAATGTTTTATTTTAGAAAAGGGTTAATTGGCAAATTTAGTTGGCATTTCATTTGGAAGGCAAATAAGTTGTGTATTATTGGGGCTTATATACAGTCCCAGCTTCTTATTCCTCCCAAAAGTATGCATGTATTATCTCCCAAAGCAATGAATGTGATACTCCTCCCTCTAGCCTCTTTAGTACCTTCAGTGGCATCTCCGCTGAATTCACCTACAGCCACAGAATAGCCTAGGAATAAAACACAAGGAATTATGCAATGGATAACAAACGATTTGTTGCTAACCAAGACCATTGGAAGGTCCCATTATCATTGCAGAACAACAAAGAATCCTAAATCACAAAATAATTGTGGTTTAGCCAGGAATGCAACCTATACTCAATATCACCTAAGCAGCCTCATCTCAGTTGTGTTCGGAATGGTCAGTCCCTTGTGCTTTGTAATGAGAAAAAAAAAAACAATCACAAGGTGAAAAAATGATTGCATTTGGCACCAAAGACAGATCAACTCATAGAATAGAGCTCATTTCAATTCCAGTGTGAACCCTCATTGGTTTGTTACCCTGAAAAGACAGCCAATCAGAAACAAAAGAAATCCATAGTATTTACAATATCCTAGAACAGTCTTTTTTTTAGCCTTGGAAGAACTTGAAGAGGTGTGGTTTACAACTCCTAGAATTCCCCAGCCAGTTTATGATTTCCTTGTTAGTTAGGGAATTTTGTGCGTTGAAGTTCACACATCTCCAAGTTGCCAAGATTGAAAAAACTGTTCTAGGACAACTGTGACAAATAATTTATGAATTTTACTCTTAGGGAATGACACACATCAGAAGCAACATTTCCCCTTAAAAATGAAGAACTACAGGTCACACAGAGCATATTGTCTGATGGTGGTTTACAGTGACCTCCGAGTCACCTCACAAGTCCATGGGCTTGATTAAACTAGCTTTACTCTCTGAACTTAAAGAGTGTGCAAAGTGGCTGACCTCTAGCCTAGGAGAATCAGACAAGCCAAGAACTCTTTCACCCTCTCTGCCAGTATAAACCGTAGTCAGTGCTTTCATGCAGCCTGGCCTTTTGTGTGAAGAGCACCTCAGGGGCACAGCACTGGTTCCATTTATGTTCTTTTTTGCCTACAGGCACGAAGAACCAAGCAAAAGACCTGCTGAGGGAAGTGCTGCAGTTCAGGTTGGACTAGATGACCTACAAGGTCCCTTCCAACTCTGTAAATGAGGCTCCCGCCTGAGTTTTCTATTGGGGAGAGAGCTGGAATTTTCAATTTGGGGAAGACAGTTGAATTGTAGGTGTGTGTTGATCTCCTTGGAATCAGGGACAACAAGGCAGGATTGCTTTAAGGATCTGACTTTTGGGAGTCCAGCAGCCTAATACTGGTATAAACAGAGCTGAGGATGAGAGCTAGTTTGGTCTAGTGGTTAAGGTACCAAGCTAGAAATCAGGAGACAGTGAATTCCAGTTCCACCTTAGGCATGAAAGCCTGCTGGTGACCTTGGGCCAGTCCCTCTTTCTCAGCCCAATTCACTTCACAGGGTTATTGCGGAAGAAATAGGAGAAGGAAGGAATATTAGGTAAGTAAATCATATCAAATTATTTAATAATAATGATATCTGTAACACCGTCAAACATCCAGATTTGCCTATCCCAGGTCTTTGGTAAGGTCTCGCTAGGTAGACAAAAATGCCAAACCCAGTCTGAACATCTGGCTGACTGAGAGATTAATAACAACAACAACAACAACAACTACTACTACTACTACAATAGTAATAAAGTCAGGATAAAAATAAATAAATAAATGAGTCAAACATCTGAGAAATATCAGTCCTATGGAACCAGTTTTATAATTAGGATTCCTATCCATGTTATACAAAATTAACAAAAGCAGATAGTCGCCACGGGAAAAAAATATATCTGTAAAAGTCAAGGCTATTTCTCCATCATCTGTCTTTTCTGTTGAACTCACCCAGATAACTGTCATCCGCTTTGATGTGAGCCTGTTGTGTCTTGAGCTCTTCTCTAACCACAACGTTTAAAAACTCAGGGTCATAGGATTCTTCAATGGCCTCTTGAGTTGCTGAGAACACTTGGCCTAAGGGGCAAGCAGGGGGCAACAATTAGCACCTTGGACTAAGAATAGAGAGATCCAGGTTCAAATCCCCATTTAGGCTGGAAATCTCTTAAGGTGAGGAAAACTGTTAATGTCTTGCAGCTCAAGTTATTTCAACAAACTTGCTATGGAGAAATAAGTGAGGGGTGTGTGTCATGTTTCTTGGCGGGAATAGCCAAGAAATAACATCATTAAATTTGAGAGATGTCAGAAGAAGATTGTCAGAGATCATGTTCAGATATGTGAGGCAGCTGGCGCTTATGGTTATCAAACAGTCACACGGAACTTGCAAACAAAATACATGTTTCAAATAATGCCATTTGTGAATCTTAGCCGCCGCTTTCCTGTTCAAACTAAATAAAGGAATTCCAACCCCCATGGATGAGAAAGGACTCTCGAAAATAGGACAAAGAATAATAAGATTTATCTGATCAGGCAAATAAACATTGTCAGATAATGAATACATAAAACACAATGTATTTCAAGTAATATAAACAGAGGGAAATATGCTTTGGAAAGAATCCAGTCTCTTCCTAGCCCTCCAAAAGGGTTTCTACTTGATCCCATGGAGGCCTCCTTTTCTCTGTATCAAATTTATATAAGAGTTCTGAATCAAAACCACTTATTTTCTGTGAGGGCCCTTCATGTCAATCAGTATATGTTCTCAGACACCATATGGAGGGAGGAAAAGAACACATGGAAGCAAAGGAAAGAAGACAGGTAGTCCTTGATTTACATTCAGTTCATTTAGGGATTGTTCGAAGTTACAACACTGGAAAAAATGACTCATAACGGTTCTTCACACTTAACGACTGTTGCTGCAGCACCCCTACGGTCATGTGATGAAAATTCAGATGCTTGGCAACGGACTCATATTTATGACGATTGCAATGTGATCGCCTTTCGCGACTTCTGACCAGTGTAGTCAAAGGGGAACCCAGATTCCCTTAACAACCATGTTGCTAACTTAATAACTGCTGTGATTCACATAACAACTGCGGCAAGAAAAATAGTAAAATGGGGAGGTAAAATTCACCTAACCACTGTCTCGCTTAGCAACATACATTTTGGACTCCGCTGCGGTTATAAGTTAAGGGCTTCTTGCATTTCTGTTAGATCAGCTTTGCAAACACCGATTCCCCTTTGACAAAATGGCAGCATCTACTTCTCTCCAGACATAGAAACATCTTTCTAGCCATTACCACAAATTCCCAGTATTTTTTTTAAAAGTACAAATCTCCCTAGTCTTTGCTTCTGCTGCCTTTTCTCTTCTCTTCCTTTGTGCCCTATTAAAATTCCTCACAGTACTGTTTCCTACTGTAGCCTGGGTTGAAGGTAAAAGAGATGAAACCAAGCTATGCTCCAGGAGGCCTGCCTCTAACCTATATTGTGCAATTGTAGGTAGATGTAGCTGCCAACTCACCTTGCCAGAAGTAGCTTCCAGGGCCACCAAGAAGAACTCGTCCTGCCTGCAGAGAGAAAGACATTTCTTAAAATCCACAAAATTCTTATTTAACTACCTCTACCTTAATGTGTTGGAAATTTTGTCCTTAAATGTCCTAACCTAAAGTGCATTGTCCTTACATTGCCCCACACTCAAGAAGGAAGGAAACTCACCTTTGTGAATTCAGCACTGAAACCACTTTGACAATAGCCTTGTCCAGCAGGTGAGTTCAAATCTGAAAGAAGGGATGGGAGGAGAAAAGAGTTGAGAAATTCAGAGAAGCTCAACAAGAAATGAGTGGCATGAAATCATGGTGCAACACGAGTTTATGTGGGTAATGTAAGAAACTCATTGATATCGCAGCTTGGATTTTTCAATGAGATGTCTTTCAGTTGTGTTTCCTGCTCATAGAGGCACACATCTATTGTAGGAGGTTCAGGATAAAACTCCCACTTAAAGGCATCAAGAAGTAGGAATTCAGGATTACCTCTTCTACTCCCCTAGCTTCTCTATCTCTCAAATTAAACTCATCATTTAATCTGATATAAACTGAGCAAAGCTTCATTATAATGACTGAGCATGAGGCATGGGGAACATGTGGTGTTCATTAACAACCAGGAGAGCCATAGATTTTCCATCGTGCAGTACAGAGCTTTAAAAAAAAAAGGCCATACGCAAATTGCTTATTTTAATAACATAGTGGGATTTATTTCTTTAAACACTTCATTAATGCTTCCTGAATGATAAAAGTGGAAAGATGGGTTATGAGCAGGGATGGGCCAAGTTCTTCTATTTGAGAATGGAATATTCTGCTTCTCCTTTGGATTAGCCAATCTCCTTTGGACCATGCCATGATCCCAGGGGTGGTCTGGTGGTTTTTAGAAGTACCTAAATCATTTAAACTGGAAGCAGTTTGAGGCATACTGGGTGTGATCTGGGCATGAAACAGGCCTGTTTTGTCCAGAATACCATGTCTAGGATATCACAAACTGTTTCCGATTCAGAGAATTTACTTTCAGAAACAATCATACTGCCCCAGAGTGGCACGGTCCAGAGGGGAATAGAATGTTCTTTAGTTCAAAGGAATGTTTCATTCCCCAAGTAGATTCCCACATTCCTAGTCATGACAGAAAGATATTTCTTCCAGCAAGCATTTAAAACAATATTTTAATTCAATGCCATCTGGAAAGAGGCACAGGTTGTGTCTTGCCTTCCAAAAGGCACAGGCATGGAACAACACTCCCTTAGTCTCATGCTTACATACGTGTTTTGGGATTATGGCTTAGAATTCATATTTTTATTCCTTAATCAAATTTATAGAGCCACCCATCTCACCAAAGGCAACTCTGGGCAGCACACAACAAATATTTGGGAAGCATCATTGAGAAGACTTACACCACCTCTCTCTGTCTCTGTCTCTTTTTCTCTCTCTATCAATCATCTTTATTATTTTTATAAATAACTCAAGGTGGCCAATATACTTACCTCTCTTTTCCTTACAACACCAACCCTGTTAGATGGGCTGAGCTGAGAGTGACTGACTGACTGACTGGCCCATGATCACCCATCTGGCTTTCATGCCTAAGACAGGACTAGACTCACAGTCTCCTGGTTTCTAGGCCAGTACCTCAACTCCTTCTCCAAATTGTGCCATGCTCCAAAATATGCCATAAAGACCCCCCAGCCTGCGAATCTAGCATTGCCAGTGTATTATAGACACCCCACACAATATTTACTTGTCCCTGCTCCACCTGACGTTTTTCATTTCTAAAGCAGGCTTTCAGGTCTGGATCATCTGTTCAGAGAAAGGTCAGAAATGAAGAGGGATAATAATGTTTTTTTTCTCTGAGGAGAGACTAAAGGAGGTAGAGATATGGACCACAGCTGCCATTCCATAAATGAGCAAGCTCTCCTACTGCAGCCATTTTCTAAGAGAGAACAGAGCATGCTATCAATATTTCAAATTGTCCAGTAGACTTCAAAGGTTGGAGATCCAGGTCAGATGTCCTGGGACACCCCTCCTCATTGACTATTCATTATTTTGGAGGATGAAGTTATTCAATAATTTCATTATCAATCCCTTCTCTCATAGACCATATATTACCTGAACGGCAAGGAGCATATTCCACAAATTTAGTAAAGTTGTTGATTGACAGGTAGCATGTACCCACAACTTCGCGCTGAGGTTCATCCTTAGTTGTCCGCCAGCTGTACAAGGGGGCGCAGGCCTGGTAGGAAAAAAAAAATCAGCCTAATAAACAAAGGCAGAGAGCTCAAGGGTCAACGAGTAACATCTAACCTGCAGTCAACCTTTCCACTGTTGTCATTAGATCGGGCCAGACCAGAGGGAAACCCTACCTTAAGAACTTCACTATTCTATAGCTTCTCCCACAACCAACTTCCTTTCCAACACTTTCATTCACAAGCAAATGAGTTCTTATCCCATCCTGAACTTCAGTTCCCGTGAAGGGTTAGCCTTCCTCTCAAGCAGCCAACTCAGGCAGCAAATGTTAGGAGGTAGAAGACAGATGTTGAAGGCCATGTGGCCTACACACACACACACACACACACACCCTTGCTATCTCTGTGTCTTAAGTTGCAATGGAAAATTTTGCTCCATTGCTGATGTTGACAAAAGTCATGTTACTTCCATGGAATAAGAAGATGGCTAGTAACCGCTTCTTCATCTGAAGCATTCAAATGCCTTGATTCAGTCCTGTCTGATAAAATAAAACCATGCTCATCCCGCTAGCCTCATCACTGGCAGCAATTTGTTTAAAGCAGAATGAATTTGACAGTGCTTTTAAAACTCTGTTAAGGCATCTTTGTTAATCAATGTGAGTTCCTTTTGGATATAAGTTTTTAAAACGTCTAAATACTGCTTGGAGACTTCCCAGCGCAGCCTCTGCTAAAGCTGACAAGTTTTAGAAGTTGCTTACAAGTCTCACCATTGGCTAAATCCCATCTTGTGCTTCTTCCTGGGACTGTTTCTACTTTTTGCTCTCATTTGTTTCTTACAGGAACAATCTGTACTTCAGACTTTGATTATTTGATTTTGCAAAGCACCCTGAAATCAAATTCGAGTAAAAATAAATCTATCTACCTGTCTTTCTATTTATCTTTATAGTTCAAGCAAACAGATCATAAAGTAAAATGTGTCTCTAATCTAATTTGGGGAGGAACCCAACCACACCAGAAGAGAAAGGAATTTCTTCCTTGTACAATGGTGCCAAATCCCAAACCCACATGCTTAAAAAGCTGAAGGCTCTTCTCCTGCCTCCCCCCGAAATTGCCTTTTTAGCTATATCCCTCTTTCTCTTGAATTTAGGGCATTGGAAAGTTGAAATAGCAATTTGCAGTATAGCCAAGTGATGACTGAAGTAGGGAAAAAAAACAACAGCACAATAGCATTGTTGACCCGTGAATCCTTGCAATCAGTGGCAGGTAAAATTAAACACAGATGTTGATCAATGAAAAACTTTTCTAAGATTTTTCTTTTAGACATACAGTAATCAAGAATCTATTGAATGAAAACCTCAGACTTCTCCTTTCAAGTGGCCAGGGAAACATTCTTCATTCCAAATTTCTGTTAGAGGCTTTCTGGAAGAGGCAATGAATTGTCTACTAGTCTTCAGACTAGCAGTCAGTTCACACCAACTTTCAAGATAACAGAATAACAGAATTGGAAGGGACCTTGGAGGTCTTCTAGTCCAACCCTTTGCTGAGGCAGAAATGATATTAATTTTTTTCATGTTAAACTTTTTGGGACAAATTTCTGTTGTTTTTTTTAAATCTAGAAAGTGATGTTAGATTGATGACAAACCCAAAAGCCACTTCTTTATCTCTTCTTCCCTTTTGGGATTTGGGTTAAACAGCCTCTCTGCTCATTGCTAGTGGCGACAGGATTTAAACTACAACATTTCTAGCCTTCGTGAGTAGAAAAAAAGGGTTTCCAAATGTTGCGATCAATAGATTTAGAACAGGGTTCTTCAAGTTTGACAAGTTTAAGACTTGTGGACTTCAACTCCCAGAATTCCTCAACCAGTTTGGGCGTTGAGATCCACAAGTCTTAAAGCTGTCAAACTTGGACAACCCTGATTTAGAAGACAAATATGTGTGGGGGGAGGGGGAGGAAAGAGTGGAGGAGGGAATCTGAGTAGGATTCTCCACAGTCCAAAATGTCATGGTTTCAATTTCATCACCCTGTATAGACCTGCCCCTCCCATTGAGTAGCACAAGCAGAACAATGAATGAAATGTATACACTTTGCGGGCATCCTTTCTTTTTAAGAAAACACAACAAGCAGAGAAAATAAACAATGGGCCTTATAAAGCCATTTTATACACCCACAGGAATTTGCAACAACTTAGATCCTTCCATATATTGTTGATTGGAAGGCTGGCAGCCTAAAACATGGGGCAGCCTCTTTTTTGTTGAATAGCCCTGCCACAAAGGAGACAGGCTGGGTGTAATGTAACAAGCAGGTCTTGATAGCTATCTTTAAATACTCAGCTGCTTCAAAGAGGACCGAAGATAACTCTCGTCTCTCATCACAAACAACTGGACAAGAAGCCAATTCCTTGAAAATGGCAGGAAGGCTGACTCTATGACAGCATTGAGGGCAGAAGAACAGATATTTCCCAAAGGAATAAAAATGGAAAGGATCAATCAAGAAGCTGGCTGAGGAATTCTGGGAGTTGAAGTTCACAGGCCTTAAAGTTCCCAAGGTTGGAGACCTCTGGCCTAGGCCATCTTCAATAGTGAACTGACTTTATAGAGAAGCTTTTATTTAACACTAGTGATCTCCAGACGTGTGGACTTCAATTCCCAGAATTCCCCAGCCAGCATGGCCACTGCTGAGAAATCTGAGCATTTGGAATCATGCCAAACTGGAAGTCAATGCAATTTGGGGAGAGCAGAGCCTGGTCTGTGTGCGTAATAAAAAAAGGCGTATAGATTGGGAGATCAGAGAGTCACATTGGTTTTTTGCAGGCTGCAAAACCATTTGCACTTTTGGGTACTTGTAGGCAGCTTTCAAATTCAGGTTGCACACTGGATTACCAACCTGTACCAAGAGGGGGAAAAACAACAACAGATAGGGACATTTCCAACTCCCTGATTTTATTTTTGGCTTGTTATCCCTTCCTGCCTCCCTTCTTTCCTTCAGGAGTTTAAGGTCATATACAGAGCACTCCCTCTTCATTTTTTTCCCTCAAACAACAAGTCTTTGAGGTAGGTAAAGAGAGAATTTTCTGAAATCATTCAAAAAGGAACTTCCATGGCCGAGAGTAGGCATAACCCTGCAACTCTCGAGCACCTTTAACCATTACATCACACTGGCTCCTGTCATTCAGAGCTCAGAAAGAGACCCTTGATGGAAGCTAGTTCAGGCCACAAAGATGGACTCATATTGCCGTGAGGTTCAGCGTGGCACATTCCTGTTGCTCCCTAAACCAGACCATGATCCAGTTCTTGAAGTGCTTAGATAAATCACATGGGACAGTTTAAAAGACAGAGCAAGCAGTAAGAGTTAATCTGTTTCTACCCTAAAATCACAAGGCAAGAGATAGGCTAATGGCAGGGCTGGTTGTTGTACCATGTATTTTTCCTATCTTTGCAGTCTAAACTATCAGGGATAATTCAGCCTGTACAGGCTCCTCTCACCAGTGAATGTGGTTAAAAAAGAAATCAGCACATACGGGACAAAACCCCACAGTAAGATTCGCAGCTAAGGTTACCAACATGCTGCATCTAGATAAGATCAATTTTACAAACGGGCCAGATCCACGGGATTTGTAAATGTATACTTAATGGACATAATTTAGTCTGCTCTCTTAAAAGCAGGATTGTATTAAAAGACTGCTCTTGCAACAGGATGAGCTCCTGTTCCTTGCCCCAGCTCCTGCCCACCTAAGAGTTCAAAAGCATGCAAATGCAAGTAGATTAATAGGTACCACTTGGATGGGAAGGTAATAGTGCTCTGTATGTCTTTGGCGTATAGCCATGCTGGCCAAATAACCTTGGAAAATATCTCCAGATAAGGCCAAAAAAACAGAGGTGAGCACCACATCCTAGTGTCGGACATTGGACAGGAAAACCTTTATCTTTTGACACACACACACACACACACTTTTAAAAAACGAAAACATATTCCGAAGACATCCAATCCTGAATTCCTTGTTTCTGAGGGAGTTCTCTAAAAGTCTGCAAGCCGAAAATAAAATAAAAATTGTTTTGAAGAAAACATGGGACAATCTTGGCAACTGGAAAATAAGTACAGGTGGTCCTCGACCTACAACCACAATGGAGCCCAACATTTCTGTTGCTCAGCGAAACTACTGTGAAGTGAATTTTGTCCCATTTTACGACCTTTCTTGCCACAATTGTTAAGGGAATCCCTGCAGTCCTTAAGTTAATAACACAGTTGTTAAGTGAATCTGGCTTCCCCTTTGACTTTACTTGTCAGAAGGTCGCAAGAGTGGATCGCATGACCTTGGGAGATGCTGCAACCATCGTAAGTACGAATCAGTGGCCCAGCATCTGAATTTTGACCATGTGACCATGGGAACGCTGCGATGGTCGCAAGTGTGAAAAACAGTAATAGGTCACTTTTTTCAATGACATTGTAACTTTGAATAGTCACTAAAAAAAAACCTCTTGTAAGTTCTACCTGTAGCATATTTATCAATAGAAAAACTAGCCTAGTAGTCACTAAGCCAGAGTTTCAATTTTCCTTGATCATGCCTTTGAAATTTGATCATGCCTTTAAAAAAGGGTTGTTTTTTTTTGCAATTTAGCAGAATAATAATCTGTACAGGTAGTCCTCAATTTACAACAGCTCATTTAGTGTCTGTTTGAAGTTACAACAGCATGAAAACAGTGACTTGTGACCATTTTTCACATGACAGTTGCAGCATCCCGGTGGCCACGGGATCAAAATTAAGATGCTTGGCAACTGGTTCATATTGATGATGGTTACAGTGTTTCTCGGAGTCACGTGATCCTCTTTTTGCAACTTTCTGACAAACAATGTCACAGGGGAAGCCAGGTTCACTTAACAACCATGTTCGTAACTTAAGAAGTGCAGGGATTCACTTAGCAACTGTGGCAAGGAAGGTTGTAAAACGGGGCAAAATTTGCTTCACAAATCTCTCACTTAGCAACATAAATTTTGGGCTCAAAATTGTGGTCATAAGTTGAGGACTACCTGCACTGACTGCCTAACCTGGTGGCCACCCATACAGGTTTGACAATAGCTCCCATCACCCAGCCGGAGCACTAGAACTGGCTGGACTTATGGGAGCAGCACTTCTGGTGGAATGAAACAGGTAGAGGAACAACCAGATCGGAGAAGGTTGCTCCGCAGTCATCCTTAAAAATGTCTTTCACAAAATGTTGTAATATGATGTGACCACACAGACATCATGTTGCAATTGTAGCCTGAATAACAATGATTGAAAGGAAGAACACCTGGCCTTCTAATGTGAACATGAATTAAACCTGGAATTAAAGGAGAAACTTCCTAACAATGAGAATAATCAATTAATGGAATAGCTTGTCTTCAGGAATTTTTAAGAAGAGGTTTTTAAGAAGAGACTGGACAGCCACTTGTCTGAAATGGTATAGAATCCCCTGTTTGAACAGGGGGCTGGACTAGAAGACCTCCAAGGTCCCTTCCAGCTCTGTTCTGATTCTAAATGTTAAGGTGGTCAGGAGAGAAAGGTTACCAACCAACATAGACAGTGGAGTTAGCAGCGTCTTGTGCTTGTTTACCAAGAAGTTAAGTCCAGGTTTGGTTGAGGATCTTTGCCCCAAGATAAGGGCATGTATAATTGCAATTATAAACTTGCTATGTGCCTGTGGATGAAAAGATTACTATTTACACACAGTGGGTGAGAAGGGCAAATGTCTCCAGAAATTAATGCAACGGCACCATGGTTTTTGTTTCTCAAGACACAGGAAGAAATACTTCATTTTTGGATTTTATCACTCCCAGATTTCAGCTGATGGCACAACAGCCAACAATGTGGTAGTGACAACTTCAATCATCTTGGAGCATCTCTCTTGGGATCAGAAATTCTTGTGTTCCCATATCTACCATCTAAAGCATCTCTATCACTGAAGCAAGCAAGCAGAGTCTGTGACTGAGCTCCAATCACTTACGCAACACCTCCTGCTCAATTATCCTTTATGGCAGCCAACACTTACCAAGATGGATTTGCCGTGTGATCGCACCATGGCTCCAAACCATTGGAGAGATTTAAATTCCATTTGCTCTAGCGTCCCATTGAGTTCCTCTAAACGGGATCCTGCAACAACACAAAAGGATAAACATGGCCTAAATATGCATTTTAAGATATTTCGATATCCATAACACAATTTTTCTCCAGGGTGAAAAAAGAAAAACAGGTTTTAGTCTCAAGACAAGACAAGAAAAAGTTGTTAGGCTTTATGTTAGGAATGTAAGTTACCTAACAGTTATTTGAATTGGAAATATATAAACCAGGATAGACATTTTTGTATCTTTAAGAGAATCCTAAAACTGTAATTGGGTGTGGTTTCTCAAACGGCCATAAGATGGAGCCAGAAACCTGGGCTGGTTAGTCTCAGAAAAGAGTGTGAGTGAGTCTCTATTTCCTTCTGTTGGAGAGTATTGCGTTCCTCCTAATTGACATCAAATTCTTGGATTTGATGTACTTACTGAACTGTTTTTGACACTGGACTTTGTTATTGAATTATCCCTGGACTGAAAACTGACTGATTTAACCATGAATGACTTGGACTGTGTTTGAACTTCGCTTAAATGTTTATGGGAAGTAAAAACCTACATTTATTGTACAGTGTATCTGTGTGCTGTGTGTGTGTATTATTCTTCACTACTCTCACTACGTCTCCCTGTATGCACTCATTCTCCTAACGGGGAATTACCTCAACACTTTAAGTACTGCACTATGTTTTCCTTAGTGAAGATTAATGAATAATCCAGATTAGCTAAATTCACACAACATAGGGTTGGAAAACATTTGAGCTACAGTTTCTGTTGTGCTTTCGTTCAGTATATGGTATCTGAGGCCTGGGATCCTGCCTAGCACCTTCTATCCAGGGGTGGGATTCAAATTTTTTAACAACTGGTTCTGTGGGCGTGGTTTAGTTGGTGGGCATGGCTTGGTGGTCATGTGACTGGCTGGGCATGACTTGTGGTCATGCTATTGGCAGAGCGTGGCCAATTCAATATCACTCACATTGAGGCATGCATCATCTCACCTGGCCTCTCATGACTGTGGGAACGCTGCAACAGTCATAAGTGTTGAAAAATGGTCATGCCACTTTTTTCAGTGCCATTGTAACTTTGAATGGTCACTCCACGCAAGCAAAGTACTAGCACAGGAAGGGGAAAAAAAAACTCCAGAGAAGTTCCTAAGACAGAAAGTCTAGTCCTGCCAAAAACGTAATAAGGGTTAACAGAGAGGCAGTTTCTGTAAGCAACACCAGAATGTTTCCTTCCTGCCTTCCTTACAGAATTAGGCCAGTAATTTCTTCTAACAACCGGTTCTCCAAACTGCTTAGAATGTTAACAACCGGTTCTAGCGAATAGGTATGAACTGGTAGAATCCCACCCCTGCTTCTATCCCAAGAAAATTGCTGGCTTGAAAAAGAATCAATGCAATAATCCAAACCAAAGCAATCAGCCTCCACCCTAGTATCCTATGATAGACTTCTGCATGAGTTACTGATTTGGCTTTGTTTCCTTACTTTTTGAGAAATTCTGCCACATCTGGGTATACTAAACCGTTCTGTGCTGAACAGTGCAGAAATATCCAGAGGTTTTCTGTTGTCTTCCTGCATGATTTATTGCTTCTTCCAAAGACTAAATATTGTATATCCTGATCAGCAACTCAAGCAGAAGTTCTATTAATAAGCACTTTCTAAAAGTACATTTTCTTCAAGAAGGCACTTGTCCAATTTTAATTTAGCACCGGGAAGGGGGGGAAATTGAAGAGGTACCCCAGCTGTCAGAAATTCCAAAAACCTTGGCGTAGAAATTTTAAGCAATGACCTCGATTTTCCTGATAATTGGTGCCGTTGGTTTCAATCCAGACTTGAAAAGGCATCCCTCTAGCTCTGAATCAGAGAAGTTCACCAATATTCCCACTGCTCAGTACCAAGGCAACCATCCAGAAGAATACAGCAATGCATCCTGGGGTCTTGGAATAAGACACCATGTTGTCTTTTTCCCTCTCTCACAAAATCCCATTGGAGAGTGAACTCAGTGAATTGCTGCAGGCCAGGTGCAAGCAATCGAAAAAAAGGGTTACTAGTTATTTCTGGTCTGGAAAGGCCTTTCCACTTCTCTTCCTCCCCTGCCAAAAATTCTGCTTCATTCTATATTATTCTCTCCACTTCCACCCTCCTGCTTTATTCCATTGACACCCTGGCCTAAAAAGTTTTTTTTTTAAAAAAAAAAAAAAAAAAAAGAAAGGCAAGCACAAAAACTTTTTATTGTTTACTATTTGAAAAATCCCACAAAGTTGCTCTAACAGGATTCTAGAAATTCCTTCGCTGTTTATTCACAGAGAGAGAGGGAGAAAAAAAAATGTCATAATACCATATTGTTTTCCATCTCCCCCCACCCCAATTTCCCATTGTTTCCCTTTGGCAAGAGAAGAGAGGACTCAAAAGAGGGCAAACAATGACGGAGGAAGTTTCAAAAATGCAGACAACCCTCTCCATCCCCACCCTGAAGCCCACCACCACAATCTTCCGGAACGGCCTCACATCTACGATTGCTGTAATTCTCCATCTTGTGATCCAAAGTACTCCAAGACCCCCTTGGAATCTTTCCAAGATTCCTGCTCTCCATACACTGTGCAGGAGAGCAGAGGGTGGGCTCTATGGCTTCATCTAACATTCACATCCTGCATCTCTGGACAGCTGCCAAGGGCCCAGTAGCGGCTCCCTGATACCTGCCCAATGCCCCCTCCCTTTAAAAAAAAAAAGCCAGCAGCTGCCATTTTAGTTTTCCACAATCTTCTTGATTGATATTAAATTGGGAGTATTACAGTCAATGGAAATCAAAGCCAATGTGATGACCCGGGGCGTGGCACAAAGGCAACACAGTCAGAGAATCAGTAGGAGTCCCTTTATTAGCTCCAACTTTGTTCCCAGTGTCCTGGTTACCTTCTGGTTGGAGAAAAACTCTCCCAGGAACAGCCTTTGGCTGCAGAGAATCAAATCCAAAATATGGTCAACAAAAACTGTGACTATAAGTCCAATCAAGGCAAAATGAGGTATTTAGTCCAGCAGGGAAGGAGCAAGAATTTCAGACGAGAAGGCACGGTAATAACTCAACACAGTTAGGAGGACCCCAGGAACACAGATAACCACACACAAGATAAACTCACATTTTTTCCCAGCAGCTGCTGCACTCAGCATGCATCTCTTTTAAACTCTCATTCCCAGGTGTGGCTAATGAAGGGAATCAGGGCCCTTTCCTCCCCCATAAGCCACACAACCCACATTGCTCTCTTCTCTGTTCCTCCCTGCATGCCCTAGGATGAAGAAGGGGTGGTCCTGTGTCTTCCTCTGAACTCCCTCTCCCTTGTTCTACCTCTCCCCTGTTCTGCCCAGCCGGGCTTTGCCCTTCCCCAGTTTCCTCCACAGCCAACAGAGCCTCTCTCCCGATCCCTGTCAGCTGTTAGTCTTCTTCCTTGGATTCAGACTCTGACAGGGGCATGACAGCTCTACAATCCAGATGCTTGGGGTTATGGTTAGGTAAAAAGGAACAATCCCAGCAGCACAGAATGAAACTGAACGGTTACTGTGCTCTGGACCTTGGTGTATCTAAACTGAAGCTTTGCCAGGATTCATGAGATGCAACAACTAGCCAATATCCTAAGGGATTTAAGACCTGTCTTACCACAGAGGGGGTTAATCTGTGTCTTGAAAGGACATATAGTCTTCCCAGCAAATTTATTTATATAGGTAGTCCTCAACTTATGACCACAACTGAGCCCAACATTTCTGTTGAGAACTGAGTCAGTTAAGTGAATTTTGCCCCATTTTACGATCCTTCTTGCCACAGATGTTAAGTGAATCACTGCAGATGTTAAGTTAGTAACACGATTGCTAAGTAAATCTGGCTTCCCCGTTGACTTTGCTTGTGAGAAGGTCACAAATGGGGATCATGTGAATCCAGGGCACTGCAATTGTCATAAATATGAATCAGTTGTCAAACACCTGAATTTTGATCACATGACATGGGGATGCTGCAATGGTTATAAGCGTGAAGAACGGTCACAAGTTACTTTTTATCAGCGCTGTTGTGAATTTGAACAGTCACCAAATGAACAGTTGTAAGTCAAGGATTACTGTACTCTTTACCGCAGTTGTGCCCAACGTGCGGTCCATGGACCCACAAGATCATAAATGTTTAATATTATTGTGTGATTTATATACATTAACTGTATATTTTATATGCAGTCCAAAACGCTCAAGACTTCATTCGACATTGCCCAGTCAAGCTAAAAGATTAGACACCCATGGCTTTAGAGCAGGGGGGTCTCCAAACTTGGCAACTTTAAGACTTGCCAACTTTAACGTGGCAACTTTAAGCCAACTGGAGAATTCTGGGAGTTGAAGTCTACAAGTCTTAAAGTTGCCAAGTTTGGAGACCTCTGCTTTAGAGTATCCTGAGCCAATATGACTAAGATTTGTGGCCTACTTTGAAAACTTGGGGAGAATTTCACTTTGCAGAGAGCTCAGTCTTGAACTCCCCTCCCCTAGGTTTTTTTTTTTTTAGTTTTAAGGTACAAAATAAGTCTCTTAGGTTTCTATATAAGGCAGTTATTTCCCAACTTAAAACATGTCCCCAAAGGATCAAACTATCCCTTCTCAGTTCTCACCTTTAAGGAATCGTGGAACTACTAGACCTGTCCCCTGTGAACCTCAGAGATCAAAAAAGTTACAATAAAAGTAAACTTTTGTGGCCCACAGCTGCCCAAAACCTGCCCACTCACGTTTTACTATGTGTTGTAGCTGCTTGTGACATAAATATGTAAGTCAAGCTCATTTCTGGCCTGCAAATATCTGGGTGACCATGATGATAGTAAACATATGGAGAAAATTATTTCTCTACTGGTATCTCGTGGCCAGCTGGAATTCTACAGCTCAACCACGCCAAATGTGTCTTGTGCACATTCAACAGGGGATTAATTCCCTAAAAGTCAAAAATATCTGAAGAAACTACAAAAGAGAAAGAGAAGCAAGGGGTTGGGAAGAGGATTACAATCCCTGCTTTCTCAGAATGCTTACAGGTAGTCCTTGATTTTCAAGTTCAACCACTGGCTTAGTTTGAAATTACAACAGCCCTGAAAAAAGTGACTTATGACCGGTCCTCTATAGGTAGTCCTCAACTTACACAGAGTTTGTTTTAGTGAATGTTCAAGGTTACAACAGCACTGAAAAATGTGACACGACGGTTTTCCAAAATTCCAATCTTGGCAGCATCATCATGCGATAAAAATTTGGATGCCTGGGAACTGGTTCGTATGGGTGTGTGTGTGTGTGTCATGGGATCCTCTTTTGGGATCTTCCAACAAGAGAAGTCAATGGGGAAGCCAGATTCACTTAACAGCTGGGTTGCTAATTTAACAACTCCAGTGATCCACTTAACCACAGAGGCGTAAGATGGGGCAAAGCTCACTTAACAGATGTCTCACTTAACAACAGAAAAACTGGGCTCAATTGTGGTTGTAAGCTAAGGACTACCTGTACTTTGGGCCATGGCAGCATCCCCACAGTCATGTGATCAAAATCTGTATGTTTGACAACTGGCATGTGTTTATGATGGTTGCAGCATCTGGGGTCATATGATTGTCTTTTGCTACCTTCCCAGATAGTTTCCAACGAGTGAAGCTAATGGGGGAAGCGGATTTATTTAACCGAATGCACTGATTCATTTAACAACCATGGCAACAAGGTCCAAATTAAGCATGCTTCCCTTAAAAAGCATCTTGTTTAGCAATGAAAGTCTGACCCAGCTCTGGTCATAAGTTGAGGATTATCTGTAGTGGGCCAGTCTAATGTAGCTTGTTGGTTTATTTGCTGTTTACATACAATCCCCTTCAGGATTTCTCTCAATCAAGTCAGTTCACCAGACTTATGTAAAGAAACGACGGAATAGAAAATTAGCATGTATCCTACTAAACTTTTTCCAGCAGAAAAATGCAAAAACTGTCATCATGAAAAATGAGATCAAAACCTCTATGCTAAGAGCATTTATGTTAGGCCATTATTCCATGGCCTTATTGGACTGTTGGGAATTTTTGTGTAATTTGTTCAACCCAGGCTCGATTGACATCACACGTTTGTTCTGTGGGGACAGCAAAAAGATCCAGCGAATATTAAATTCAACATTGATTAGACCATTTCTCTTCACCTAATAAATTTTCTGGGTATCCCCTTTGTCTGAACACATGCAGATGATTTGGTTTATTTATTTGTTGTTTTTTGTTTAATAAATGTGTAAGTTTATATGATCAGGTCAGGTTTTCTACTATTAATCGGTTATGGGAGGGCTCAATAAACAGAATTGGAAGGGACCTTGGAGGTCTTCTAGTCCATCCCCCTTGCTCAGGGTAGGCAAATGACTCTCCAATCTCTTCTTAAGTACCTCCAGTGTTGGAGCATTCACAGCTTCTGAAGGCAAGTTGTTCCACTGATTAATTCCTCTGTCAGGAAATTCTTAGTTCTAAGAATCCTTAATCCTTAGTTCTAAGTTGCTTCTCTCCTTGATTGGTTTCCACCTACTGCTTCTTGACCTGCCCTCAGGTGCTTTGGAGAATAACTTGACTCCCTCTTCTTTGTGGCAGCCCCTGAGATATTGGAACACTGCTATCATGTCACCCCTAGTCCTTTTTTTCATTAGACTAGACATACCCAGTTCCAGCAAATATTTCTTATATGTTTTAGCCTCCAGTCCCCTCATCCTCTTTGTCGCTCTTCTCTGTATTCTTACTAGTCTCCACATCTTTTTTACATCGTGGCGACCAGAACTGGATGCAGTATTCCAAGTGTGGCCTTACCAAGGCATTAACACTTCACATGGTATGTTAGATTGATAGATGAGGTATAATTGATAGAGGAGGTATAATTGATAGAGGAGGTTTAAAATGCTCATTCATTCTTGGGATTCTGTTTATTTAAACAATCAATATGGCCAGTTAATAACATGTTAAAGTCCACAAAGAAACTGGCAAACAGATACACAGTATGCAATGTGCCAGAACCCACTAAAGATAATAATGCTCACCTAACATCCTTTCCACAATGCTTGGGAGAACAGCCAAGGGCTTTCCGAAAGGCTAACAAAGGTTGGACTCCTCCAAATTTTAAGAAAGTGCTCTTCCAGACACTGCCAACACCATGGCGGGAAATTTCTTAAATTTCGTTTTTTAAACCCGCCTTATTGTACAGTACTGATATTTACCCATTCCAGAATCTAGTTATTCTGTTTCTTCTGGTTTTCCCCTCTTACTTTGAGTGATTCGGCCACAAAATTACATCAGCCTAAATAAATGAAAGGTCTGCTTCCCACAATGTGAACGGTAGTTGATATATAATATACAAAAGGAGCTTTGCTTCCAAGATAGAGGGGTTCTTACATATCACCGGCTAATCAGTTCTCCAAAATCAGATTCCACAGCTTCCCAAGGCAGCAATCTGTTCTGCAGTCTGGCTGAAATCTGATCTCTGTATTTCTGGCCCATCTCCATCAGGGACTGTCCACGTTAAGGCAGCAATGCCAAGGCAGGGAAACCCAGTGCCAGTTCAGGCAGTCCAGGCTTTTCAAGAATGTGTGCATGTGCATGCTTTGAGGAACCTAGAATGCCTTTGCTACACAGAATACATCAGGGGCTGCAATCTGCAAGTCTCAGCATGTGTAAATTGAAAACAGGCCACCGACGGAGCATTATCTCAGCACTTTTTTTATTCCTAGCGCTATGCAGCATTTTGGATTCAAAAAGAAAATGATTGTTTGGAATGAGCAGAGCACCCAGCTAGCCTCTGTCGGCAACTCTGTAAAGCAGCCGTATCTTTTCCAGGGATCAGGTGGCTGCTTTCCACAGCTGCAGGGGGATTCGGCGAAGACACTTGTTATTTTAAGGAGTCGCCAGAAGCTCACATCTGCACCAAATATTTTGCCTTTAAAACTCAAGCACTGCACAGCCTTATAGCTTACATATGTTCCATGTTTAACCTGAACAAAGGTGAATATCAGCAGATACCATTTTCTCCCTTCAATATGATGGGTGAAGCACCATATATAAAAACTCTCTGATTTTATTTCTTGCTTTTGAATAATAAGGGGGGTCCTTATGTACAAATATGAATTTGATCCCCCTCCTTGACAATTCCACCCCATTTATCTCTCGCTTAAGGCTGTAAAGTCAATTAGGGCAAAAATCAGGATCCTCCTGACATTCAACAATACTTCACTTCCTTCTGAGTTCAATGGGACCGATCAGTAGCTGTTGTTTTTATTACATGAAGGAAGGAAAAGGGCAGTCCTTTGCTGCTAAGCAACCACGGATAGGCAAGAAGAGTGGTAGCACTCTGAACTTCCTGTTTGCAACTGATAGTTCAATCAGCTGAGACAGAAAAAGAATTGAGAGAATTATACTATTATGTCAAAGTAAAAAAGTTGAGGTTTGAAGTTACGGTCTTATTCTACTGCACCAAAGGGAGTCGGAAGTCAACGCCTTTTCTTTCTTTTCTACACTTTTCCCTTTCCTTTTCCCTCACCTATGTTTCCCATTATTTGTTTTGATATTTTGATATTTTATATTATAAACCAATAAAAAGGACCACTTGGAGAAAAAGAATTGAGAGCAACCACCAATGGCTTGTTGCCTTCCAAACGTACAGCGCTAGAATTGAATCTGGGGATGTTGGGAGTTGCACTTAAAATACATCGTGTCAGGTTAGAACAGGCTGTGGATTTTCATTGAATGCATACTTAGTGAATCTGGCCTTAGACTCTGAAGTGACAATCAGTTGAACATCCAAAATTTCACTGAGGTTTTACCACAGACCAAACTTCTTGCACTCCTTCTCCCAGCCAGAAATGCCTAGGAAGGCCAATGTAGAACAATTAATGGGCAAGCATTTGTCTGAAATGGTATATGGTTTCCTGCCTAGGCAGAGGGTTGCACTAGAAGTCCTACAAGGTCCCTTCCAACCAAGTTATTCTATTCTAGTCTAATGCTTGCACAATCAAATTGAATGCAGACATTACTCAGATAGTCAATGATAGAAAAATAGGGTCTGCATCTTATAAATGACAATGAGTGCTGAGTACTGCATCAACTTAATGGGCTTGGCAGTCAACCTTGGCATCCAATTATATTTTAAGTCTATGTCGCTGGCAGACTTGCTAGGGGTTTCATTCCAGCTTAGAGATAGTAGCAGCAAAAGCTGGCTAAAGATGACAGACGTCCAAACATTTGCTTGGTTTTCCCAACAAATCTTTCCCAACAAATCCAGGCTATTCCCCTAGAAATACACACTGATGATAACTCAGGTTTGTTTTTTGTTTTTGCTAAACTACAATGCCTGGCATTCCTCGCTATCAACTCAGGATGCCTGAATTTATATTTCAGCAAAATCTGTTGATGTAGGAAAACCACACTGATAAATATGATCTAAAACAGCAAAAGGAAGAAAATGAGTCTGAGTGAAACGTGAGCTACATCAGGGGCTCTAGGATATCCAACTGCAAACTTAGAAGGAAAAGAAATCTAGCCTTCCTCCCTGAGATTGACCCAGCTTACCTTGGCTGCTATCAAATTCAATGGTCGTGCAGCTGTTGTTGCCAAGATGCCAAGGACAATAGAAAACCGCACCTCCTTGAGTAATTTCTGACTGGCCTGTTTCAGCCTTGGGTGCCCCGACAAGGATGCTGCCACTGAAAGAAAAAAAAAAAAAGAGAGACAGGAATAAGTAGGGGAGGCCAATCCAGAAACTCACTACAATAAGGCAAAGCAAACTTGCAAGATTATTACCAACAAAC
Organism: Hydrophis major; assembly: GCA_033807585.1. Taxonomy (NCBI): domain Eukaryota; kingdom Metazoa; phylum Chordata; class Lepidosauria; order Squamata; family Elapidae; genus Hydrophis; species Hydrophis major. Next base: position 221,107,206 of record CM066329.1, read on the forward strand.
TCATCTGCTAGGGACAGTGTGAGTTTTCAATGCACGCCAATGCAGGGTACCAGGGACCTCAGGCTGAGTGATGCCAATTAGGGCCAGCCCAACCATGAGGTAAAACTGAACTAGTAGCTGCAGATGCTGAGCAACATGGAGAAAAGAGTAGAAAGGTATATTTTGGTGCACACCTTTCCTGGAGAATAAAATGTTTTTTTCAGACAACTCATCCATACCCCCTTTTAATCCCTTCCTCTTTATAAAGTAAAAGATGAGAAGCTAAACATGTCATACCTCTTTGTTTCCCAATAGCTTTCTTTTGGATGCATTTTTATTGGTTCTCCCTCCCCACCCCTCACCCTGGAATCATTATTAGGGAAAAGGTGACAATAACTGAAATAGGTGAATACAAATCAATGTGCATTTTCGAGAGTGACGCTTTTTTTAAAACAACAGGATTTGGCTGCCCACCAAATACAACAGAAATGAAGAAAAGCAATTTGGTCTTTGATTAGGACCCTTGTCCTTAAGAAAGCTACTCTTTATTACCACAGATATAATAAACTTTTGTTTAGAATATTATGGTTTTCACTTAAATAGGCAGAAAAAGTTTCTAGCACACCGGATGAGAAGCTTGGGTTTAAAAGGTAGAAAAATAATGTCTGCTTCAGTACTCTGATTAATAGGTAACCTTCTCCCAAGCTTTGGAAAACCAGAAGCATGTATGAAGAAAAATGGGTCAATTTGCTAAGTTCACTTTGAACCAAGAATGTGTAGTAGTGTTGAACTGGAAGAAACTTTTTTTTTTTTTGTGGAAGCTTGAACCTTGGGACAGGAAATTGGATTAGGACAAGGTGCCTTCTACAACCGCTTGGTCAGGATCTGGTCTAAGCACCTGCTGAACAAGGCAGAGGGAATGGAGGCAACCAGCACTGCATTTCCCATCCCTTGCAATTTGATATCCACGCCCTGTTGTATCATCTGAGCAATATCCCTCGTTCAATGATTTCTCTCTCCCTCTCTTTTTTCCAACAAGGGATAATAATCTGAGGAATAAGTAAAAAGGGAGATAGCTTCTTGTGAGTCATCCTTGAGAAAGTCAAGGTGGGAATGCTGGACACCATCTAATGAGGCAATCAGCTGGAACCAGTGGCTGAGATCTCATTCTTGAAGAAGCAATTCAAGACAGACCAGGCAGACTCCTTTCTCTCAGTACCTTTACTGACTCCTACCCAATCCCTTCCAAATAGGGATGTGGGCAAAGCAGGCTGAATGATGGGCCAAAGTGGCTTACCTTCCAGTTTAATTATAACTCCTTTGTGAAGCTACCTCTCTAACCCTGCACCCAACCTGAACTAAAGCCACTCTAAGCACCAGATCTTCTGCCAAGGAATTGTTTTTGTGCAGTGGTATTATGGTCTCTGCTCTGGTTTGCTAACAAGAGACCTCAGGAGGTCTCAAAACTATTCAATCCATACAGTTGTTATTAGCATAGAGCTCCACAGGGAGATTTCTTGCCCTCCCTCTTAGTATATCATGCAGTGCACTTCACCTAGGTGAGAACTGATAGACAGGTCTCTTTCTTTTAGAATACCTGCAGGTTGGTTAGTATCTTTGGATTGTGTGGGAGGAACAGGTTCTGTAAAATGGAGGCACGTTTCACTCCAGTCTCCTTTTCCTCCTTAGCTCCCCAAATCCTAACTACCTCTATATTTCCCTTCAAACTACCCTTTCCACCCCCTACACACACACACACACCCTTCCCTGATGCAGGACAAAGGATCCTTGTGCAGTCAGTCAGGTGTACGGTTCAGCAGCTGCAAGCAGGCGGTGAACCCACCCCTCTTGGGGCCCACAGGCCTGGGAAAGAGCTTAAAATAAAATACTCCATAGTGGCCAAGGAAGTCCCATAGTAGGAAAACAGAGGGGACAGACAGGATAGTAAGGAGAAACTCTGCCTCAGCAGCCTCCTTCCTGTAAACCTGCCAGATGCATTGGATGCTAACAGTTATCTGTGGGAGCTCAAACCATCTCCTGTTTCAATCTCTGTGGGGAGCCGGCAGCCAAATACTAACCAAGGCATATGTTACTGAGAGAAATGTGCAAAGGCTGTCTTTAAACTTTGACAGAAAACCTCATACCTCTGAGAATCTTAAGAATTATAGATCTGGGATGAAGAGAAACTAGAATGAAAAGCGGAAACTGAAAAAGAGGAGCAAATTTCCCCTTCAAAAATAATTTCGCACCCTATCAATGATATCAAAGCATAGCTTTACCCACAGAGCAAGTCAAATCTCAGAATAACAGAGCTGGAAGGAACATCTTGGGGGTCTTTGGGTCCCACCCCCTCCTCAGGCAGGAAGCCCTACACCATTTCAGACAAATGGCTCTCCAATCTCTTCTTAAAAACTTCCAGTGTTGGAGCATCCACAACTTCTGGAAGCAAGTTGTTCCACTGATTAATTGTTCTGTCAGGAAATTTCTCCTTAGTTCTGAGTTGCTTCTCTCCTTGATTAATTTCCATCCTTTGCCATGTATCTCTTTCCAGCTCAAAATCCATGTAACATGAAATTGACCAAAGAAACTCGGATGCAAATGTTCTGCAGGATTCCTAAATGGAGTTTGATTTCTTCTGCAGTTGTGGTCTGGCTTGCAAACATTAACACCTGGAGAAGTCCGACAGAGTTTCTTAGGCAGAACCACCAGATTGAACCCGATCTCAAAAACCAAGACCTTCCGCCACTGAATGGCACAATCAGTAGCTGTGACCATGGAAATGTTCCCAATCTGGACTTAGCTCAGGTAAAGAATTTCTCACTCATCATGCAGAGTGTAGCAGGAATGCCATCTCCCAAAGTTTCCTCCCTCAACAATGCTAAAGATAAGACAACAAAGAAATTCTTCTCCACAGAATGCAAAAAATACTTTTTATCAATCAATTAATAATGAGTTAGAATGTTGCTAAAGGCTGTGTACTAACGTAATTTCCTTTTTTTTTTGTAAATTTTATTTGAGTTTTCACAAAGAGAGAAAAAAATACAAATAAAACATCTTTTTTGAAAGCAGCATAATCCCGGGTTACATTTCTTTGTACAGACACAAATTCAGGTTCATGCTTATTTTTATATTCTATTCCGTATCTTATTACTATTTTACATTTTCTGCATAGCTTCTCCCCTCTTTTAATTTTCTCAATTTTATTTTAATTATCTCATCTCAATTCAAATAATTGTATTTATATTTTTTGTCTGTCCTGTTTCAATTATCTATTATCTTTTCTCATTAAACAAAATTTCTCCTTACTGATTGGAGTATGATGCCTTTATATCTTTTCCCTAAAATTGTAACATTCAATATAATACATAACTTCCATTCAGATTCTGCTTGGTACATTCTTAAAATACACACTGCATTCTTAAAAAAAGAAAAAAAAAATATAAATGTATATAATTAAAACAACATTCCATTCCAATTCAATTCTATCATTAATATTAATATTCATTAAAGTCTTAACATCTTTAACATTACTTTTCAATTAAATATCATACTTCTATGGGAACAATTATAAGCTTTCCAAAGTTAATTCCCCCCCCCCTCACTTATATTTTATAAAACATTAACTAATTAAAATGTTCCCGTTCCTTCCTAATTCAATTTTCTCATTTATTTTATTTCACTTATTTTATTCACAAACATTTCACTAAATTCCACTAACTATTTGATCCCTCATTTTAATCATACGTTGTTTCCAATTTTCTAAAGTTATGTACCTTTACAGAATCCATTTTTCAGTTAGATTTTCACCCATTATCTCTAAATAGGTCCTGTTACTCTCTATCTTCCTTTGTAACTTCTTTTCCTTTCCTTCTTCCCTTTCTTCTTCTCTCTCCCCTTTTTACCCCCTTGTCTCTCTACCTCTATTTCTCTCTTCTGTATTCCCCTTTTCTATTGCTTTCCAGTATTATACTTATTTTTCAAATTATATTTCTTTTCTTTGATTGTTTTTTTAAGTCTTAAATTCTCCATTCTCTTTCCCCCCTTTCCTTTTTCTTCCCCACATAGAATTACTTGTTCATTAAAGATGGCTTCTTCTTTGTCCCAGTCTTCTTGTTTTGCAGTCTTTTCTTGTTGTTTCTCATAGTTCCAAATCTCCATTTTTAAGAATTGAAAGACGAAGCCAAAAGAACCCTTCCCTTCTTGTGCATCTTCTTTGTACTTTTTAAGTTCCATTTTCAATTCACCCAGAAGTGGTGCCATTGTATAAATTTTTAAACAACCACCCAATTGATTTTAGTCATTCAAATATAATAACCCAAAATCCAAAGATCACCAAATAATCCAAATTCATGCAAGCTGTTTCTTTTTTGCTCTTTTTTTTCACTTTCTCTTCCTGGGATTACTATTTAGTTGCAAAGTTTCAGTTAAAATGTATCTTTTAGAAGTCTTGTTGAAGTTTTACTGTAGACTCTTTTTAATTCCAGGCAGTCTCCTCCCTCTTCCAGATCTTGCCCTTATTCTTTTTCTCTCCCTTCCTGCTTATGAAAAGGAAAGTTTTTAATGTCCAGAAATCTTTATTATCCCTTTGGCATTTTGTTTTATTTTCAGCTTAATTGCCTATTGATGTCAAAGCGGATTTTTCCGATTCCTTATTTAAATCTCTTAGTTGTCAGTATAGGGAAGGAGAGAGAAGAACAAAAAAAGCCAAACCTTTCCCTTTTCACTTTCCTTCGCTGCTTCCGACTCTTCTTTGGGAGCAATGTTATTTTTTGTAAGTTTAAATTCCACGGTACCTTAGTTGTTGTTTTTACAATTTAACCCAGTCAGCAAAACTTTCACTTCTTATCTTCCTCCTGCACATTCTTTTCCAGTCGAGTTCTTCTTTGTGGTGGCCATTTCTGACCACCGCTGCAACCACCTTTGGGAAAGGGAGTAATAGCCAGCTGAGGAGGAGAGATGTGGCTCTCCTCAACCCTGCTGGCAGTCTCCCCCCTCTTCACCACCTCTATGGGGTGGCTTATCCCCGAAACCAGCCGGCCCGGGGCCCTCCAGCGGCGAGCCCAGACAGAAACTGCGCACGATCGCAGATTTCTGTCTGTCGCCGAAGCCCTTCAAACCGGAAGTCAACTTTTAAGGAAACCTTTCTTAATAAAGTAGTGTAGTAATACAAAAGATCATGTTTGGACATGCAATCTATATTAATAATTGAAGTATAAGATCTGGGGAAGTGAGATAATGAAGCATGCTCTTCTAGATACAGTAAGATATCCCAAGTCGGAGCTCTCACCCATATCAAAGTAGGAACTAAGATTTAATTTCAGTGGAAAAAGCTCAGAGAAGAGCAACTAAAATGATGAAAGGGTTTGAGACTAAAACATATGATGAACAGCTGCCGGATTTGGTTTAGCTAGTCTAAAGAAAAGAAGAATTAGGGGTGACATATTAGTATTCCAGTATTTGAGGGGCTGTCACAAATAAGAAAGGGTAAAATTATTCTCCAAAGCACCAGTAGGTAGGACAATGGTTTGAAAACTTATTAAAGAGAGAAGCAACCTGGAATTAAGGAGAAATTTCATAACAGTGAGGACAATTAACAAGTGGAACAGGAATCTTGGCACTCTTTCACTGGATGTTTTAAAGAAAAGTCTAGACCAGCAGTCGCCAACTGGTGGGCTGTGAGAAAATTTTGGTGGGCCGCAGAGAAATCTCATCCCCAGAGCACCCCCACCAAAGCAATTAATCCAGGCTGCGCAGAAACAACAAGGCTGCTCAGCCCACATGGCCCACGGGAACCCTCCCCACCCACTCACTCCTTACCCGGTAAACTTATCTGCTAAGTTGCTATTTTTCCTTTTTCCGACCATCATCTGTTCTGCTGTGCCAGGAGATTTAGATTAACTAGGAAGCAGGAAATTGTTGGATTTCTTGCTTTCTAGCTAGTCTTTAGATCTTCAGCTCAGCACAGCCGAACCTCCCTTAGGACTGAAGTTTTGCTTGCAAGCAAATTCAGTGCAGACTTACTGCAAGCAAATTTGACAGACTGAGCTAGCTGATGGCAGATAGATAGATCACTGAATGATTCTGTGAGCAACTCAATCTGCCTGCTTTGCCTGATTTTGGATAAAAGTTGCTTTTTTTTTAAATAAAAAATTCAATATTTACATACATGGTGTGTGGTGAGTTAATTTTGTTGAGTTTGCTTGCAAGCCAATTTTATGTGACAGACTGAGCTAGCTAATGGCAGATAGATAGATCTCTGAATGAAACTGTGATTCTGTGAGCAACTCAATCTGCCTGCCTGCTTTGCCTGATTTTGGGTAAAAGTTGTCCTTTTTTTATAAAAAAATCAATATTTATATAAATATTTATAATATTTACATACAAGCCATGCCCAGCCAGTCACATGACCATCAAGCCACACCCACAAATTAGGCCATGCCCACAGAACAGGTTAGTGGTCCCTGGGATCTAAAATTATGAGTTTGGTGGTCCCTGAGGTCCAAATGGTTGGCGACCCCTCTCTAGACAGTCACTTATCTAAATTGGTATAGGTTCTCCTGCTTCAGCAGGGGGCTGGAGTAGAAGACCTCCAAGGTCCCTTTCAGCATATCCTATTCTACTCCTAATTCAGCACTGGTACCAGCATACCAGTCTGACCATACTTCAGAGCATTGAGGATGGGATCCAAAGGTAGGCTTCATTTTTCCCTTCTCCAACTCATCAACCAGGCAATGTTAACCTTCCTATAAGTAAACAGGACAACCTGTCCAGTGGTGGGATTCAAATATTGTTGCCACTGGCTTGGTGGGCGTGGCTTGGTGGGCATATGTGCACATACTTTGTGTGCATGTGTGCCAAATGTGGACTTTGTGCAGGCACAGAGGTGTTCTAACTCGCCTCCTGCAAGCCTGCATGATCCTGGTCACTTCAGCAGCTGCCGCGTGGCACTATTTTGTGCCGTGCAAAGCAGCTGCACTTCAAATTCAGCGGATAAAAGTGAGTATGGGAGCTCGGGCGGGCGAGTGGGCCCAACAGCAGAGGAGAGGAGAGAACCACTTCGGTCTCTGCTGCTCATCACTCCTACCGTCTTGCCAGAACCAGGCAGAACCGGTCGAATACCATCATGGAACCAGTCATGTCTGAGTTCTTTATCTACTCTGTTTGCTGAACCTGATTTCTGCTCCAACTAATTTTCTTGGCACCAAGAGAGGCAGTGGAAACAACAGAATTCATCACTCTCCCTCTTTGGTTCCAGATTGACATGCAGGTGCACACTACACAGAACAGCTGAGGGTCAAAAGGTAACATCAGCGTTGAGGAACAAAGGTCTTCCTTCTTATAAACTACTCTGTTATGACAGAAGGCAAACATCCAAGAGATAGTGTATGCACACAACAGAAAGTCAACTATGCATCTCAGTAAGCTGGATGCAAGGGAAGATGTTATGGATATTATGACATGGAAACCAAATATAGGAAAGCTCCTGCAGCAGCTGGATTCCTTAGGAAATTTCACTCTTCTGGATGATAACATTTACACTGGTATTCCTTAGCAGGATGATCCTTAAGCTAGAGGAACAATATTCTGAATTCCCAACTAGCATGGTTACTTTCCAAGACTTCTAATCCCAACACATCTGGGAGGGCAGCAAATTGGAGATGGTTATTACTTTTCATATCATATTTAATGGAGTGGAGAGATGATACTCATAGCTCTTCCCCTTTGGGAATCTGATTTTTTGCTCTGTAGCATCAAATATTCACTTTGTTTTGTGAACAGCTTGTTGCAAAATGACAGCTGGAAACCATACCTCTGAGTACCTGTTTCTGGGTTGAGATTAATAATAACTGAAAAGGGCACACCTGAAGGCTTTCCACATATCTGCTTAGACCAGGGGTGTCAAACTCATGTCTTCATGGCAGCATCACATGACATATCACAATTTTTTCCCCTTCGCTAAACCAGGTATGGGTGTGGCCAGCGTGTGACGCATCCAGCCCAAAGGCTGCGAATTTGACAGCTCTGACTTAAGACGATGTGGGAGAGCAGGACACTCAACTAAATGATAAGCTCCTGCTATAATCTAAGAGGGCTCTTAAAGAGAAGTATCGGGACATATCTACCATTTTTCTCAATCTGGTCTCCAGATATTGCATACATTGCAATTCCCACTGTCCCCATTACAGGACTCAAGTTTGGCGAAAATCAGTACGGAAGCACTTTTAAAGCAAAATGGCTGCTTGCAGCTATTTCAGACTACAAGTCCTTAGATAGGAAAACCAGAGTGGCAAATGAGCAGGAACTTCAGGACTGCAAACCAAATGTAGCTACCTCTAGGAAAAGCTATGGTTGCCAATCCTGCCTTACTTGATGTGGGTAGGAAATATGTAGCTCCACGCTCCTGACAGACACTTCTGGGGGGATAGCATTGGCAATTAAAACCCTTGCCAGTAACTGCAGACCTGAACAATCTTCCATGCAAGAAAGGCTTATAAAACGAGATCAGGGAGTAGTCCAGAAGGCTCTGTCTATCAGAGCTCTGCAACACTTTGAATTCAAAGACCAAAAAGTGCTTTAGGACACGCAAGGAGGTTTGCACAGCCTCTACCTGCAATCAGCTGCACCTTTTCCCGGGATTGCACAGCTGCTCCCCATAGTACAATTTCAGGAAAACACTGATTAGGTAGTAGAAGGAATAGACAAATACTACTGGAGTGACATCCCATCTAAGTATCTTTTAATTTGGGGGTCTGAAGTATTGCACAGATCTAACTGAGACCTCCTTTGACCTCCAAGTGAAGGAGAACAAAATGGCAGCATTGTCATTCCCTTCAGTCCACAAGAATGTAATGACACAGGATTATTTTCTTGGAGGAAAAGGGAAGCTTTATGTCGTAGCATCCACCAGATCTCCAGGTGTCATTAAAATGCTAAAAGCAGTGCCATGGCGCAAACTCCTCCCCTTTCATGCATGCATGTTCAATGGTGCATGCAAAAGGCAGAGGACCTTGCATCACATTGGCATGGTGCTTCTTTCATCTTCTTGATGTCTCCCCCACCCACAGAAGATTGTGGTCTTGGGTCACACTCCTTCATTCCAGCGAAGCTAGATCTCTAGACCATCAAATGATCAATGGGTTGTGGAGTAGATGGCACAGGTTGCCCACTGCTGCTGCATAGTAATATATACACTGACAGAGTTAAAAACACATCAGCCTCTGTGTGAGCTCTGTCTTTTTCCAGACGCTATGCAAGGTTTTTGTTTTTTAAGAGAAAGATTCAGAAGGTTTCTGAAAGTTCAGTTCACCTATTGCAAAAAAAGGCCACTGTTTCCTTTTCAACCGAAAGATTGCCTTCCTGATCATAACAGGAAAGCATACAAACTGTACAACCTTAAGGCCGCCTTAAGAGGATTGGTTTACTGATCCTATACATCCCAGGTAAAACATGACAGTATGTTCAAAACCATGATGATTATGTAGAATATAATCTCAAGTATGTAAGAACAGAGGATGTGATCACAAATATGATCCATGTTGCTTTTATATTTGTTTTGTACTGGGGTCCAGTAACTTAGCCCCTACCTCCCGTATCATATGGAGAGGCATTTGTTGGCAATACAGTACCTTCCATGTTGAATTCTACTGCAGACATGCCAAAATACAAACATAAATATTCTAGAAATAACAGAAGATATTAGCCTAGGATGGGTTTCAAAGAGAAGGATTAAGTTGGTATGCCAATGAACATCTATGGAATTTATATTTTGTCATAACAGAGATAATACTTGGTTTACAGATTCAATTTTTTTTATTATTTTGGGGCATTTAACATCTCTTCAGACTCATGGAGTTCCTTTGAGCTTTTGGAGTTCAAATAGAGAAAAACTTAATCCCATCCACTGCCCACACAAGACTCAATCCTTTGACCTGCCCCTGGGAGAGATGTAGTCTGCTTCTAGTTTCAAAGAGGAAAGACTTCTGTGATCAGAAAAACTGTCAGATGAACTGGGGAAATGCTTAATGCATAAAATAAAATTAACTTTGTGGACACATTTCTCAGCATCTTGAAGGTAAAAAGCCAAGCTTTATTTGGTTTAAGAAAAAGGTAGTAGCAATGTTTTTGCTAATGTGTCTAGTCCTGTATAATCCTGAGTTGTTGCCCAGTCACTAAATCATGTTCAACTCTTTGCGACCCCCATGGACCATAGCATGTCAGGCAACCCTGTAGGCCAATGTCTGTCGAAGTCTGCCCAAACTCATCTTCACTGCATCACTGACACTATCTAACCATCTCATCATCTCCCACCCCCTTCTCCTTTTGCCTTCAATTTGTCTTTAAAACAAAAGAATACCAGGCTCAGCATTTCAGTGTAAAAGTTCATATCAATGTAGGTTAGTGGTTAGAGATCCCCATTTGAAACAGAGAAACCCTGATTCAGGATCCCATTTAGCTAAGAAACTGTTTGGGTGCTATTTCAACAGTCATCATCTCCATGTTCAGTTACCCTTTAAAAAAAAGTGTTATATTGTTATAAGACATACCTAATACATTACATTACTTTGATACACTGATATTTCCAAGTGTTGACTAGCGATTATTGCCATTGTTTAATCTTTACATAAGATTAAAGATTTAAAGAGGTATTATGTCAGCATTAACTATGATTTAAATTTTTGATGTTAATACTGTAAACTTAATTATTTGCTTTTACAGACAAAGTTGTACATTAAGTAGCTGCAAATCAGAGCAAAGTATCTGTTGTACAACAAAGGCTTCTGTCTTAAGCTGGTTTCTTATTATTAAGATACTCACTATATGTTACTAGTTGTTTGTGCATGTTGAGGAAAAAAAAGAATACAGACAAAGCAAAATAGGAAACAACAACTAATCACGTAGAGGTGTTACGAAGACAAAGAAGAGTGAAGGAGAATCCTACCCATCCCCTTGTATTCTTTGGCACAGAGGCACAACAGAAATGTATGTGCAAATAAACATGGCCCACTTTAGATGACTCCAGGAAGCATGAACTCTGCTCCCTCTGGAGCTAACCCAGTGACTGCTGACAATCACAATGGCAAAGAATTAACACTGCAGTTTCTTTTCTGAGGGAGGAAAGGCACCAAAATTATATCAACAAGCCCAAAAATGACATTAGAAAAGTAATGTCTGCTTAAGTCAAGCTTGACTCCTTGAGATTTCACATGACACATTCATGTAGTTCTATTGACAATGATATGGAAGCATTTGCCACTGTTTTTATCACCAAACTACAGAATCTTCTTTTGCTAATCCACTCTTTATCTGAATGAAGGACAATTCCTAGATTCTGACATCTTCCTTTCTGCTCACCACCATCCCTTTGCCCCCCACACTTCTCAGTCTTTCCAAAGTAGCTAATTGTGGTTGCTAACCATCCAGAAGTTCTATAGCTATATAGCTAGCTATATATACTTGCTATAATCTTTTACCTTTCTTGGGACTCCTTTTGGGGTCCCCCAAAACTCATACTCACATGCCCAACCTTCTCCAAACTGGCATCTCCATGAAATGTTGGGACTACAATCTGGTGAGGTGAGCTGAGAATCCTGCTTCCTGAGGAAGCCATTCAATCCTGTTCCAGCTCGGTGAAAGGAATCTTACTTAGGAGGAAATGGGAATGCTACAAAACAGTAGCCATGTCCTGGTCTCAAATGGGAACATGTGAGTGATGCTTAGTGATTAGGAGGCCAAAGAGAGAGGTGATAAAACCAGACTCCAATACTTTCAGAGCCAGTGTTCTGAGTGAATAAGCCAACATCTCGTGATCTAACTCGCTGTGAAAAATCGCTTCCAGAAACCACCATGCGATCATTTTACATGCTGTATCCTATCCTGACTTTTGAAAGATGTGGGAAAAGAAATGAATTTATTTTCAGGGGTAGTGATGCCAACTCAAACTAAAGCTTTGGGGTTTCAGCTTTCTATTTTCAAGAACTCCATTCCACATCCACAAATCTATCCCCATGTTATGGTGGTCCCATAAAAACACAGGGTACACACCTTTCTATTTCTGCTTGTTATTTCTGCCCTGCTTGAAGGGCTAACAACTTATCTATATCCTTGTTATATCCATTGCTCTTGATTACTGATATCATCCATACACAGGGCACTTAGACACTTTCCTGCTTCCAACCAAGGAGAGTATACATGATTTGTGATAGGTTAACTTATGTTTAATAGACTAGTTGAATCAATTCTTGTTAAAGAATTCCGTTAAGACATGAATGGAAACCATATGCCTACAAATGGATGGGTACCAGTAGATGGAAACTATATTCAAGAGACAAGCCAGTATGTGCCCATGGGGCATCATCAGGGAGCAATTGTTACTGCACTATTGTATGATTTGCAACATGCAAACCTAAAGTGGTTGTTATTAAACTTTCAGCAAAATATATCTTTATTTTGCAAAGGAATGGGGAATTTTCTCTGTGTTTCATCTAGGGCAGTGGTGGCTAACCTTTTTGGGCTCCTGTGCCAAAAATTGTGCGTGCTCACGTGCCAGCACCCAGAAGACAATGCGTGCCCCCCCATGCCCCCTGTGCATGTGCGCGTAAACCCCCCATATCCTTTCACACACACACACGCCACCGCCCCCACACCTGCAACTGTGCCTCACAGCTGATTTTCGGCCAGTTTGAGGCCTTTTTCGGCCTCCCAGGGGCTTGAAAAAAAGCCTCTGCAGGCTTAATAATAGGCCTGTTTCGTCACTTCCAGTATTACAGGAAGTGATGAAACGGGCCTATTTGGCCTGCAGAGGCTTTTTTCAAACCTCTGGGAGGCCGAAAAAGGCCTCAAACCAGCTGTGAGGCACACGCATATGCAGTGAGGTAAGTTTGCCTGCGGCTTGCATGCCAGCCCAAATGGCTCTGCGTGCCACTTGTGGCACACTTGCCATAGGTTCACCATCACGGATCTAGGGCTTGCTGAATGTGGAGGACGGTATCTTCATTCTCACTCTTTGTATCTAACAGCTCTTGGAGAAATTAGGGGCACTTTTGACTTGCCACTGATTTCACTGGGCTTCTGGTGGCTCAGCATTTAAGACACTGAGCTTGTCAGCTGGGAAATTGGCAGCCCAGGTACCAGGAGATAGGGTGAGTTCTGGTCCTTGGCTCAGCTCCTGATAACCCAGAAGTTTGAAAGTCTGCAAATGCAAGAATATAAATAGGTACCACTTTGGTGGAAAGGTAATAGTGCTGCGTGATGTCATGCTGAACCACATAACTGTGGAAATGCCTTCGGACAACACTAGGTCAAAGGTCTTGAGATGGGCATCACGCCCTACAGTCAGCAACTAGTGGAGTAAAATCTGGTGGAACTCCTTACTGATTTCATTAGGGAATTCATTCTCACTTAGGGCTTCATAGATGATATTTGGGCAGGGGTGGGTGGGGAGAGAAACTAATTTAGGATACTTCCATGCATAGTGAAAAATCTTGTTTTTGAAAGGTTTCTCTATTAGGGTCATTACAATTGTTGTTAAGGCTGGGCAATGCTTTGAATTTATAAGATGCTTTGGGCGCGGGGGTGGGGTTACTCTTTTAGTACACTCCATAAAGCAGCTGTGTCTTTTTCTGGATTGTCTTTGTAGCTGTAACACTATCCCAGAAAAAGATAGATTTCATTTGCTGGAACACCCAAGGATGCTGCCCAAGTATGCTCAAACCAGGGGTGGGATTCAAAAATCCCAGCAACCGGTTCACTGCCCAGTTGCTGGGTGGGCGTAGCCATGGTGGGCATGGCCTACTGGGACTTCCAAGATGGCCGTTTTTTGCCTTCCCAAGGGTCTCCCTCAGGCCTTTGGGAAGGTGAAAAGCTCTGGAGGCCCAAGGGTCTCCCTCAGGCCTTTGGGAAGGTGAAAAGCTCTGGAGGCCCAAGGTCTCCCTCAGGCTTTTGGGAAGGTGAAAAGCTCTGGAGGCCCTCTGGAAGCCAGAAACAGGCCCGTTTTCGGAGTTCCAGTACTTCCGGAAGGCCCTCCCAGAACCTCCGCGCAAAACCCTGCATTTACCTGCATCGAAAATGGGCCACAAAAATGAGATAAATGGATGATAGCAGTCTGATTGATTTGATAACAACATACTATTAGAATTGATAATAGTTACATATAACTGGAATGGCAATTTCAAATGGGACGAAATGACTGTTAATATTGTGCACAAGATATATATACCAACTGACACACTGTATAATGGAAAGAAGATTTTATTTAATGTTGTTTTTTTAAAGTTTAAGTTTGTTGTTTAAAATAAAACATTTTATTTTAAAAAATGGGCCACATGGAGACTCCTGGACGGGGTTAGCTGGTTGGTTCAAATACTGGTTCGGCGAACCAGATGCAAAGTTAACATCTGGTTCATCCGAACCAGTCCGAACCGGTAGAACCCCACCCCTGGCTCAAACCCTTCTTTCTCCTTCAAAAGCACTTCTCTGTCACAAAGCCCTGATTTGACTTTAATTTGTTACATATTTTGTCTGGTGTTCTACTTTACTTTGTAACCCAATTTTGATTGTGACCCTCCCAACAAGGTCCTTTAGCTAATGGCCAGGCTACAAATATTTCAAATAATTAAAAAAAAAAAAATTCCATTCGCTCCCTGTGGTCACGATAGTGCTGTGATTCGCAGGAATTTAAATATGTGCCACAGTGAATGTGCTGAAACAAACCAACAAGGACTTTCAAAACCTTTGTTCTCACCTATCAGGAATGCAGCAGCAGCAGCTGGTCCTTCTGAAAAGGCCGTCTGAGAAAGTGGGGAGCAAGGACAGAAAAGGATACCCACAGCCATCCAAAGACAAGGGGGAATAAAGTCATTAAGTGTGGCATGCAAAGCGCTTGAGATGCACCACTGATCACACAGGTATGGCACATGAAGGCATAAAGGGCTGGTGATCAGATGAGCTGCCCAGTCAGGTTGCTGCCATCTCAAAAGACAGGTGTTGCTTTGTACAGGTGAGTTTGCTCAGCCCCAGGTATTATTTCCTTGCAACCCCAGACACCAGAGAAAGCATCCCACTGACTTTTATTCCTTCCCATCACCAACGTACATCCGGAGGCAAAACGCTCCCTTTAAATGCTTAATTTATAACAAGTTCCCATTTTAAAGGCAGTCTGGAGGCATAAGACACTGGTAGGGATATGCAAGCAGATATGATCGTAACAGTGGCTCGCCAGGCATGGAAAGGAGCTGATAAACAGAGTGGCTTCTGCTTAGCCAGCCCAAAGGCTTCCTCCCCATCACTGCCTGCCACAATCTGGGCCCCCTCAGTCACATGTCAGGAAGCCAAATAAATCTGACAGTGGGGTTGCGCCTGCCTGGGGCCATGGTCATTCTCTGAAGAGGACCGCTGTTCTCCGGTGGGTGAATCAATAGCTCAAGCTAAGCAGCACTGGTTAATCTGCAACCTGCTGGAAAGGCCACTGGTCCCCTGCAAGGCCTTTGATGATAATAATGGCATGTAAAAGAGAGCTGAATGTTTTCCTGGGAAAGGGGAACGCTGCTTATTATTTTCAGAGTCATAAAGGAATACGGAAGGCTGTAGCTTAGTGGCAGAGAGGCTGCTTTTAGATGTTTTTTTAAACCGACTTTTATTATTTTTTATAAACTACTCAAGGCGGTGAACATACAAGTACTCCTCAACTTACAATCTTTCATTTAGTAACCATTCAAAGCAGGGGTCCCCAAAATTGACAACTTTAAAACTTGTGGACTTCCAACTCCCAGAATTCTCCAGCCAGCTAGCTGGAGAATTCTGGGAGTTGAAGTCCACAAGTCTTAAAGTTGCCAAGTTTGGAGACCTGTGGTTCAAAGTTACATTGGTACTGAAAAACGACCATTTTTCATGATGCAACAACCCATGGTCATTGCATCATTCCCATGGTCATGTGATCAAAATTTGGACACTTGGCAACTGGCTCATATTTAAGATACCGGTAGTTGCAGTATCCTTGGTTCGTATAATTACCTTCTGATAAGTGAAATCAATGGAAAGCCAGATTCACTTTACAACTGGGTTACTAGCTTAACATCTGCAGTGATTCATTTAACAACTGTGGTCAGTAAAATGAAGCAAAACTCACTTAGCAAATGTTTCACTTAGCCATAAATATTTTGGGCTCAGTTGTGGCCATAAGTTGAAGACTACCTGTGTTGGCATTTCCAGAACTTCACAAACCAATAACAACCAAGCTGGATTTCTGTGATAAGAAAACTGTCTTCTTCAACCCCAGCAATTTTGGGCTCAGTTGTGGTTGTCAGAAACTACTTGTACTTCTTCCTCCTCCTCCTCCTCTCCCCACAACAACTACTCTGTGAAGTGAGCTGGGCGGAGAGACAGTGACAAGTCCAAGAACATCCAAGCTGCCTTTCATGGCTAAGGCAGGACTAGAACTCACAGTCTCCTGGTTTCCAGCCTTGTGCCTTTAATCACTAGCCCACAAAAGCCCCACAGTCAATATTTATTTATTGATTTGATTTGTCAATCGCTTACAAAATACAGGTATAAGAATAAACATAGTTTAGAATACATGAGATAGATACTTATGAGAAAAATAAAAAGAAACAATAGGACAGGGACGGTAGGCACGTTGGTGCGCTTATGCACGCCCCCTACGGACCTCTTAGGAAAGGGGTGAGGTCAATAGTAGACAGTCTAAGGTTAAAGTTTTTGGGGTCTGGGAAAGAAACCACAGAGTCAGGTAGAGTATTCAGGACATTGACCATTCTGTTGCTGAAGTCGTATTTCCTGCAATCAAGTTTGGTGCGATTAACCTTGAGTTTGTATTTATTGTGTGCTCTTGTATTGTTATGGTTGAAGCTGAAGTATTCATTGCAGGTAGGTCACTTCCACATGGTATCCTCTGGAAGTACAGAACTTCCAGAAGGTACCAAGTTGTTTATTCTCAGGTAGATTCCACACATTTAAGATGCACCAGTGGTCTGGTCCAATATAAAGGAAATTCATTTTAGCTTTGCTGTTTTCTGAATCTACTTCATGAATAGGAAGATCTCAGTTGCCTCCAAAAACATGAGGCACAATACATGCATCAGGAGCAATTATTAATATAGAAATATACGTAATAAAACCATTGCTTATTCTTAGCCAAATGGCCAAATTATCTCCCCTAAATATGCACACGGTCTGGTCTCTTGTTTTTAACATAACCTTTGGCACTCAGAGGCTGGGAATAGCTTAAGTAGGGAAAATATAATCTACCATAATATTTGAATATCACATTTGTATCAGTTTCCTAACACAGCTAATTCTCAATTAACCAGGCCAGAGTCATTTAGATGCTATCAGTTTCCTTCTCCATTTTCTCAGCCTTTCTTACCACCCACTGGTCACTGAGGGAGGGAGACAGCCTGAGAAGCTACTACAACTTTCCCCAATCCTGTGACCTCCAGATGTAGTAAAGACTTCAAAACACACCATTCCCAACTTATGCATGCATTCTAGATTGCACACACATACAGAGACATGTTCCTCCTGGAGGAGAAGAGGCTGGATCTCTTCTTATACTAGCGGGACAAGTGCAGTGCTCTGAAAATGGCAAACATACTAGGCATACAATCTTGGTTTTTCAAAGTTTTTTCTATTGAGGTAAAAGGTGAACCCTGATTTATGGCAACTAAAAGTAGAGCTAAGCAGGGAGGAAACTGAGAGGGAAAAAATGTATTTTCCTGCATTTTTTTCCCTGGGTACTTTTTAAATTTCCCAATATTTTTGGATTATTCTGATTTTTAAATTCACATGTATTCTACTTGATTTCCATGACAGAAAAAAAAAAAAGGTAGCAGTGAACTGAACTAAAACTAAGAAATAAATGGCCAGATTCAGTAAGCATCTGCTTCTCCCAGCCGCTAAAAGAAATTCAGCTCCCTCAGCCTTAAAAATAGGGAATTAAAAAGACAAAACAGCTGGACAGACCAGAAAGCAGAACGTGTTACAGGAGACCCAGGGCTGTCCATGAATGTCCGGTTTCCAGGTCAGTCCCTCAGCTACCCTTTCGTAATGTGCAACAATGCTAGTCCCCAAACGATGACATTACTTTGTTTGCCCTTTTTTAAAATCTTGTTTTCCCACAATAGTTGTTGGGGATTACAGTTTGACACAGTGTGCAGCTGTGTTCATTGTGACCTGGATTTTGAAAAAGGAAGTAACAACTACATCCAGTTTAATTCTGGGATTGGATGTCCTTAGAAGGCAAGCTCCAGACACGGTATCCAGGGCTGTTCCTCCCATTAACAGATCAAACCCACAGGCAGAGCAAAAGGAAAATTTCTTCTTCCCTGTGCTCAACCAAACCCAACCTGAAATATTGTGTGTGTGTGTGTGTGCACTCCAGAGGAGGTTAGGTGGACTCGTGGTAGCCTATGTAAGGAGGCAAAAGGGAAGTTATATTTTAGGAGAGAATGGAACACCTAGGGAGCAATGATTACTCTGTAAAACTATGTAGACCACTGATGGTGTGGGCCTATACCAGGGGTCTCCGAATTTGGCAACTTTAAGACTTGTGGACTTCAACGCTCATAATTCTCCAGAGCCAGCTATGCCAAGTTTGGAGACCTCTGCCCTATACTGATATATTGGACTGAGAGATGTGGATTTTCAGTGGCAGCTTTGTGGAACTCCAAGTCCACATTCCCAGGCTTGGAGGAGGAAACTTTTGGAAGCCAATCCAAGTTGTAGTGCTGTTGAACAACTGAAGCTGAGCTTGCTAGACAAAGCCTCTGTGTGGGCATGGAAGAAAGGCAAAGAGCACAAGAGAGCAAGCAAGCCCAAAGGGCACAACCATGTCCAAAGGAATCTGTTTGGGTTAGCGGGCATAGCTGCCTCTTAAAGATGAAGCCAGCCTATTCAGACATCTGACATGAAGAAGGCAGGAAAGGTAATAGAGGTCAGAGGCTGAAGTCAAGAGAGGCCAGTAGTGGAGCAGAGGTCAGGGAGAAGTCCTTTCCTGACCTCCTACATAGACAGATCAGTCACAGCTAAGCGGTCTCTTGGGAGATGTAAGAAGACAAATCCCTCTGTCCCCATTGCTCTAGTTTTCCCAGTATCCCTGTTTCTCAGCCATTTCCTTTAAGTTGTGACCAACTATAACTCCCACCGTCCCCAGCCAAAACTGCCATTGGCCCTATTGAACAGAGGAGAGGTGGGACTTATCTCCCAGGACAGGCTGGACAATAAAGGCCCAGCGTACATCATTCCAGGAAAAGTACATCCCCCAAATGTTGCCATTTCTCCGGTGGCATCTCTCCTTCTTTGCTTTGAAGTGGCCACTTAATATGAAAGGTAAATGAGTCAAAGCACTTTCAAATGAAGTTGCCCTTAGCAAAAGTTAATGATGGGGTTTTTGTTTTTTTCAGTAGCAACTGCAGATGGAAAAGATTTAGGACCAATGAGGTACAGCTAACTTACCCTCCTCAGTTTATGTGTCCTTTCAGAGATAGGATTTCTGTGCTGGGTTGGGTCTATGCCACAGGGGTGGGGTGGGGGGACAGAGGGAAAGAGGGCACAAAGCCAACTCTGGCCTGATGCCATCTGGGGCATGCCAGTGAAGCAAAGGAGGAACACACCCCAGCAGATTAGAAAGACCAAACCAGCATCAGACAGTCTCCCTGCCTTCCTTCCAATTCTACCCTAGGACTTGCCCTACCACATCATTCATACTTTCCATGGCAGGGCTGGGTGCCCCTTAAACCAACGTTAAGAGCCTTTCTTTTAATCTTTCATTTAGTTCTCCCCTCTCACCCTGCCAATATCTCCAGTTCCCTTGGACTTCCCTACTCGCAGTCTGTTGCTGATTTCTACCTCCCACTCAACCCCATGAGAAGGATGGGGGAATGGGTTGGAGAGAACTCAAGCAGCTAACCCCATAACAAAAGAATCTCACTGGACAAAACTGGAAGTCAGAGTACTACCCAGCTAAGAACCAGGAACTGATGTGCCTTTATGAATATATATATGTAAAATGGTAATCAGACACATAATTCACAATTAGTGTAGATGGCCTACATACCGAACTCTGAACACAAATATTGACTCTGTAACCTGGTTCAGGCTATTATATTACAATTTATTCAGACAAAATTCAAATTACTCCTCCACTTTTCCCATCGGTGACCCATGCAATCAACCTAGGATAGGGCTACCTCACCCTAATTTCTCATTTCCCGCAAACCGATCAACTAGTGAT
This sequence comes from Hydrophis major, assembly GCA_033807585.1. Classification (NCBI taxonomy): domain Eukaryota; kingdom Metazoa; phylum Chordata; class Lepidosauria; order Squamata; family Elapidae; genus Hydrophis; species Hydrophis major. Next base: position 221,127,427 of record CM066329.1, read on the forward strand.
TAGCTTCAGAACAAATCAAGAGTTCTAAATTCTGAGTTAAAATGCTTAGATTGAGTGTAACCCCTGAGTTTGCAGTATAACGTACAACATGCAGACCATGCCATGGTAGGACACTTGCCCATGCACATCACAATGTGTGACACACCGCTTTCTCTCTGCTGGCTATCATCTCCTCTTCTGTACAATGAGCTAATTAACAGCTCTTCATTCCATCTACTAGGTGGTTAAGAGTCCTATAATTTGAATCCATCCCTTCCATTCTCTCCCCTCCACCCACCCCAATACAAACCTAATCATTACCAGCATCCCATCTTGGAGCGAGCAATTATAACTGGGGAAGGGATAGAGACATTTCACCTTGGAAAGGCAATCCACAAAAAAGCCAGAAACAATTTCCACCAGGCAACAGAAAACATTAAGAACTGTAATTCTTGAACCAGTTCTAGCCCTACCGCTGTATTATGTTGCTATCTCACACATGTCTCTCTGAGCAAAGAGAAGGCTAAACGTACATGCAGAGTATTTCTGGAGAACCGGAGCACATGCTGGTTACATCTTTAGAACTCCATTGATCAGATCAAAGTTTCAATTGGCCCATGATGTTTTTTTTTTATTTAAATATTGGATAAGAGCCTTTGGACTCTTACAAACATGATTACCTTTGTTTGTTCTAACATCTACTACTAGAGGTATAACCACTATTAAACAGGGTTATCCACCCCACCCCCCAGTGATCTAAGCCAGCGTTCCCCAACTGGTGGGACACGGCCCACCGGTGGGCTGTGAGAAAATTTTGGTGGGCCACAGAGAAATCTCACCCCCAGAGCACCCCCCCCAAAGCAATTAATCCAGGCTGCACAGAAACACAAGGCTGCGCCGTCCACATAGCCGGCAGGAATCTTCCCTGCGCACTCACTCCTTACCCGGTAAACTTGTCTGCTAAGTTGCTATTTTTCCTTTTTCCGACCATCATCTGTTCTGCTGTGCTGGGAGATTTAGATTAGCTAGGAAGCAGGAAATGGTTGGATTTCTTGCTTTCTAGCTAAGCACAGCCCAACCTCCCTTAGGACTGAAGGTTTCCTTGCAAGCAAATTCAGTGCAAACTCACTGCAAACAAATTGGAGGGACTGAGCTAGCCAATGGCAGATAGATTTCTGAATGAATCTGTAATTCTGTGAGCAACTCAATCTGCCTGCTTTGCCTGATTTTGGGTAAAAGTTGCTTTTATAAAAAATTCAATATTTATATAAATATTTATAATATTTACATACAAGCCATGCCCAGCCAGTCACATGACCACCAAGCCACAACCCACAAATTAGGCCACGCCCACAGAACCAGTTAGTGGTTCCGGGGATCTAAAATTATGAGTTTAGTGGTCCCTGAAGTCCAAAAGGTTGGCGACTCCTGATCTAAGCTTTAAGGTCAACACTGACAGATCTTCAGCAGCTTTTCAAAAGATGTGAACCCCAAATATTTCCATTCTAAGCATTTATAATGCAGGATTTATCCAGACAGACGTCCTAGTAGTACATCTAACATGGCCAATTCCAACATCAGGGATCTATATATGTTCCAATGAGGATAAGCCTGGGCAACAGAAATGCACTTCCAGTAAATATCCACGTAAGTCTGCAGGAAATGCTATACCATCATCTTGATAATCTTCGTAGCTGCAAGCTCTTCGAGATAGAGATATGTGATTTAACAGGAAACAACAAGCATTGAAGGAACAGCAGTTGTAGAAGCTAATCTGGTGGAGTGGTTAAAGGCACTGGAATCGGTAGTGGGGATTAAACTTGAGTTTTAGTCCTGCCCAAGTTCTAGGCACAAAATCAGCATGGTGACTTTGGGCCAGTCATTCCCTTGCAACCCTAGGAAGGGGATGTGGACCAAGGTCAAAGGACCAGAACAGCAGTAGAATTAAATGCAAGATCTGACATTTTATAATACTGGCAAACTTTTTGCTGGGCAAGAAAAGTATCTGTAGCAGAGTAAAAATAGGCCTAATACATTCAGGCCACAAAACACCAAGACAACTATTAAATGCTAGCAAAGGGGCAGCTCAAGCAGTGGCCACTTGGATTTCTACTACCCAGATATAGTAGGATTAGACTGGAAGTACTAGCACACCCTCTAACACTAAATGGGGACATGCCTATATTCCAGTACATGCTGCTCAGGGTGCAACCTCTTGCTATTCCTGAAAGGCCACCAGTTCATGCAGCTTCCATTGTCCAGACTAGGAGCGATCAGCTGGGCTGCTGAGAATAGATCACGGCGATTTCACTAATAATAACAGCAAAAAATATAGCAATACTGAACTGAGGATGGGCCAGCTATGTTGAGCTTGGACTGAGGGGGCACTTTCTCTTCTCCCCAGATGCCTGCTAAAAATGACTGGCTTTTTTCAATGGGAAACCAGCAATCTTCAACCAGGGACACAGGCAAAGTAAGGTTGAACAATATATAAGTTCTCTCTTTCCATAATCATCACAAGATGGTAGGCAAGAAGAAGGACTAACTTCCCACCCTCCTTTCTCAGAGATTGTCCTTGAATTTGGAGGCTTCAAACAGGGATTGTTCGAAAGTCTTTAGGATTCCCTTCACATACCCCCCAGAAGGGGTTGCTAGCTCCATCTACTATGCTAGTAAGACCCAAGCACTGCTTCTATTTATTTGGCTGTTGTTTGCAGTTTGATTGTGGAAGTCATTTTTTAATTTTTTAAAAAAGTTTTTTGCTTCACACAATTTCTCCCCTTTCCTCTCCCTCCGCAGAGAAGCTTAACAGACCATTCCCATTTTACAATGAATCTGATTGTACTTGGTGCTAAAATAGCTACCACATTCAGTTACATTGAACTGTTCAAATAGGCGGAGATAGGAAAGAAAGGTAGCCATAAATTGGATGTCTGTCCTTAGATGCATACAGGTATTGACATGCCTGTTCATCAAGATTTGCACGTACCTATACTGATACAGACACACACACATTCACATGCAGACATTTAAGAATGAGAAAAAGAGTTTGAGGATTTTCAATAATTGGGGTTATTTTTTTAAAAAAAATGCATTTGCCTTCTCAAGAGCCCCCCACAAAAAAGAGGCTGTGATTCACCAGGCATAGGAACCATAAAACAGAGACTTAATACCTCAGGATCTGGCAGGAAGTTCCCACCAGGGCAGCCTCTAGCAAACCCACCTCCTGCCTCTTCCTGCAATAAAAAGGCAAACACTGTTGCTTCCTGGCCTGGAAGAAGTTTTCCTCCACAGCCCATAAAAACGTCACATTTGCAAGAGCTACTGCATGTTACATTTTGCAACCATGGGCCTGCTTGGGGGACAAGGACAAATTGTTTGGCATAATAACTATTGTTGAAGGAAGGGCTCACTGGTGGGCCCTCCCCTGAAAACCCCAAGTTTGGTCCTTTGAATCTCAGGTTGGTAGAAAAAGACCACTGCTTTGGATTGTGATGACCAATTAATTGTCAATCAGAGAAAGGCTGCATTGAGCAAGGCAGATAATTTGGGTTCCTGCGCAGAACAGGTGGGCATGCCATCAGATCAATGGGACCCTTCTGAATCTCTGATTAATGAAACAAGGCAGTGAAAAAGTTTTGCTAGGCAGAGAGGGCAGAGTTTCCAAAATCAGCACCTCCCTAAGAAAAGCCTGCAAGATCAAGTATTTGGAGCAGCTGGCAAATCTTGCTTGGGTTCCAAAGCTAAGCAGATGCAGACCTGGTTTGCATTTGAAAGGAACCCCGTGCTATATTTGGAAGCTTAGAAACATTTGAGAACAAAACAATGGCAAACTATCGTACAGTACTTCCATACTGCAATCCAGACAATTACAATGGACCGGTTGGAGAGCTCAAAAGACAAGCTTGACACAAGTGGAGAACTTCAGGAGTTTGAGGGGTGGTGGTGGCGGTAAGCAGAAAACCTCTTATTAAATTACAGAAAACCTCATATAATCCCGATCAACACTCAAGCAACTGCTCTGCAGTTCAAACCGAAAGACAGATATATCAATTGTACATATTTTCAGTCTTCTCTGAAAATTTTCTAATTTGGTTGGGAATTTGTAGGAATTGCACTTCAATATATCAGGAGAACCCCAGTTTTGGAAAGACTGTTTCTCCACAGGGGGAAAAAAATGCAGTGTTCGCTAGGGCTTAAAATATGGGCAGATGCGTCTAGCAGTAGAGGAATAATCAACACTCCACTCTCTTGTTTACCCGTCTAATCAAAAGAAATCACATGTACAACAATTGACCATAACTTGAGCTGAGGTGTGGAAATCCCTTATATGCCAGCAGCGTAATTATTAAAGGCGGCTTCGAAGTAACAAAAAGTAAAAAAATATCCCTAGACAAAATCCCTTCCATGTGGAAAATACGCTATCCACAGAGACTTGTTGAGAGTACGTTTCTCTACACAGATCATATGCTACACGCCCATGCACGGGTGTGACTCTGCAGAGCATGAGTACACACACATAGGCGCCAAACTCTGGTGATGATCCATGTCTTGGTTTTTGTGTCCTGTGCAAATGTTTCCAGCTAGGAAGTTGTACTGCATCTGAGCCAGTTCTGCTGGCAAAGCTCCCATAGAAAATCTTCCCATCAGACCTCAGGGCATTGACCTCAAAATATCCTGCTAATGTTCTGAAAGTGCCTGCAACAGGCCACAGAGTTACAGGCTTAATGCTGTTTGGAGCCTCACGTACTGCAGCTGACTTCTTTCAACCAGAGGATTCTAGCTAGAAGCTGTGAAGAACTGTTCAACCTTGACCCAGCTTGGTAAAGGAACTGTAGCTTGAGCTCTTGGAGAAAGGATAAGTAAGACCTGGAGGATGGCAAGCAAAGACTGTTCAGGGCATAACACCAAAAGCGAAAGCTTGCCCAGAATGACCAGCTTTTTGTTCTGATCAGGCAAGGACTAAAAGCAAGTTGGTTTCTTTGAAGCTCCTTGCAAACAGGATTCAATGGGAACTTTTCCTGTGGCAAAAGCAGCCTCAGGAGACACACGAAAGAAATAGTTCAGATGAAATATTTGGACATCTGTCCCTCAGCTATGTACAAGAAGCTAGCAGCGGCAGAATCTCATCTGCCATCATCAGGCTTCTGTATTGTGTTCGTCTGAAACACAATACAGGAATACTGGAAGAGACGAATACAATACAGAAGCCTGATGATGGCAGATGAGATTCTGCCGAAACTTAAAAGCACAACTACAATGACGTGGGAAAATACCAGAACAAAGCTGAATGCCATACATACATATACATATACATACATACATACACACACACACATATATCCATCCTCTCCACCCCCTTGATTTTTCTCCTTGAGCAGCAGCCTTTAGCATCATTCAGAGCACAGTGGCAGATCAGGCCTATCTGCCCACCTACAGTGGTGTATAAACCATTAAGCAGACTAAGCGTGTGCTTAGGATGCTAGGCCCAAAGGGGGCACCACAAAGTTGAGAATATGGCTTTGTTTGTACAGTAGGTACAAAGGAGGTGGGTACCAAGATGTGTCAGTGCTTAGGACACCAGTGAGCCTTAATCCTCCACTGCCCCCCTCCAAAGGGGTTGTTCAGGACAGAGACTCCCTCAAGGTGGATAAACCCACAGCACTAAGCAAACAATAATGAACAGAACGAATCAATTAGGATCTCTGTAGATCTCCTGGAACACCATTCCATCTACCACCCCATTTTGTAGATCTGGTTTTTTTCCCCCCCTCACTTCATTCTGTACAGTAAAGTCTGAAGTGAGGATTTGTGACTGATTTCCCAAGCGCTTCCTAACCTCACTGTCTGGTTTCCAAGTTGTGCTGGCTCATTGAAGCTATAGTCATATGGTCATATTAGCAGGGTGTGACCTGAAGAACATCAGATTAGTTACTGCTTTAAAAAAAAAAAAAAGCAATGTTCAAAACCCTTTCTTTTCTTCACAAAGCCCATTCTCTTTTTTTCACATCATTCTGGAATGTTTAAAGGAAACTTGAGAGTGTAAAAAAAAAAAATCTTTCAGCCACGCTTTGCAATAAGTCTCTTTGTCAGCAGAGACACAAGGCTGCCAGTCCGTTGATTAACGTAAGTGCTTAGCTTGCACCTCCAGAAGTTTTCGGCCCTTTTATGTGTATGTATTTAATAAACCCTGATAAATTAAGGGGCTTGCTTGCCAGCAACCATGCAGTCTTTTGGATAGTTAAATCCAGAAGATGATCTATTAAATCTATTTTAATCTCTTCCCTGTGATATTGTGGCGGTGTGTGTGTGTGTGTGTCTTTGTGTGCACCCATAAGCACACTTATCAACCACCCAACCCATTTGCCCAATATCAGCCTTTCAATCTGCAAATGGGTGAGATCTGGGTGTTATACACACACACTGTCCCCATATCCTTCCCTTTGCTGGCAGATACCAGCTGACTTTCATAAGCTTTCCCAGTTAGTGTGTTAAAAAAAAAAAAAACCACGTGCAAAGGCAGAACTAGCCATCCCTAGGACCGGGCAGTCTTCATCAGCATCTTTTCTTTCTTGCAAACCACCCCAAAATGGAGACTGTGGGGAGCCCACAGTCAATCCTCAAAGATGCCACTAGCATCCCAGCTAAAGAGGAAGGCGATCCCGCAGGCCTTTCTGCCAGACCCCTTCAGCTTTGCTGGCTTATACAAAGAGAGGGAGACAAGTTGGACCTCCCCAAACAGGATGAGGCATCTTGTTTAACGCATCCCAAGGAAAGGGAGGAGTGGCTGGATACACCACCACAACCCCCACCTCACCCCATCTCATCTGCAGCCGTTCCCTTGCCGGGGGCTGTATGTGAGGAGGGGGAAGCTTCCGGCTGGCTATTTGCCAAATCCTTTGGCCAAACACACACCTGGTGGAGTGGAAGTCAGAGATCTCTCCCCCCCCTTTTTTTTTTTCTTTTACCACCCCCTTTCAGGCTAAATAGCAACTTTTTTTTTTTCTTTTTAACAGACCTGGCCCCACGAAGGGCGCGGGGTTTTCTGCCCCACTCCGGCTCTTCCTGCCCAAAAGCCCGATCCCCTTCTTTCTCTCTCCCCCCAATCCCCCCTCCACCCCTGGAAACAAGAGCGGCGGGGCTGAGCTCCGATTACAGGAAATGCTCGGTTCCGAGCCTGTTGGGGGCGAGAACGAATGGAGAGGGGAAAGAAGTGGGGGGGGCGGCCCCCCAGGGATGTGCTGGACACGCATGGAAAATCCGCCAGGTTCCCCTGAGGGGGAAAAGTTGGACCGGGGCACGCGCGTCCCCCTCTCAGGTGAGGGGAAAACAAAAAAACAAAAAAAAAGGGGGGAAAGCGAGCCGCCAAGGGGGGAGCGGGCGGGGTGCGGACCCCAGTAACGGGAGCGGGTTGGGAAGAAGCGCGCACCAGGCAGGGACGGTGGGTCTGCAATCACTTAGCGGGGCTAAGCAAGAGGGAGCGGGCGCCAGGCCAGGCCAAGTGGAGAAGGGGGCGTGGTTTGGAAAGGAGAGCGCGGCTCTCGCAGCCAATTCAAGCAAAAAAGCCCAGGCAAAATTTCACTGCCCCGGGCTGAATTATCCCAAGTGTTATTACCAAAAGGGTCCAACCTCTTCAAGCGTGCCTTGCCTCCCTATGCAAACCCACACACTCACTCACACACACACTCCTCCCTCACCAGTTACGACCACTAAACTTTCCACTCAGAAATCCCTGAATTACTGGGGTGGGGTGGGGTGGGGTGTGTGTGTTAGGAGAGCTGACGCGGTGGGATTGATAGGACCCCAGCCGGACTCCCCTTCCTCGTAGAAGTGCCAAATGCCCCCAACACCTCAACTCTCTCCTCCACCACCCACCACCCGCTCTTAGGGTCCCGCCGTCTAAATCGGACCCACCTCTGTTCTTCCGGGAGGTAAAAGTCCACTGAGAAGCCAAAAAAGCTGCCCGGGGGGCCGATCAAAACCGTCGGCGCCTTGGAGTCCAGATTAAAACCCCAAGCGCACAGCCCGCTGAAAAGGAAGAGCAAAGCCCGACAAAGCATGGCTGGGCTCGGGGGAAGAAACGGGGCTCCGGATGCACGGAAGGTCACCGAGTCCCAAACCATCGTTTTTAGCCGGGTCGCGAAGAGCGCTGGCTCCAATCTTTCCTCCAAGCCGCTCGGAACGTGAGTGCCGCGGAGACTCCCTGCCTTCCTCTCTCTCTCTCTTCCTCGGGAATGACTCACAAAAGGAGGAGTTTCTCGCCCTCCCCCTCGACGGTACGCACGGAGGGGGGGGCCAGGATGGATCTCATTAAACTGCCAGCGATGGGAATTTTGGAGAGGAGCCAAGGAGAGCCGTGATGAATATTTCGATATGGGGGGGCGAGAGGAGGAGGAAGAGGTGGAGAGGAGGTGGGGGGGGAGGGTTGTTGAGGTTTGTTGAGAGCAAAGCAACGAATTTTTCCACCAAAAATGATTTTAACTGCTCTGTCTGAGACTTGTGTTGAACTTCTTGTTCTTCGGCTGGGCGCTGCGGATGATGTCACGTTGGGGTTTTCCTTCCTGCAAAGGGAATCGAGCACTCGCCCTGCCAAAGGCGAAGGTTTGGGTTGTGATTGGTTGCCCCGCGTTACCATAAAAACGAAATTATGCTTAGAAGGAGGAGAAGGAGAAGGGGAAGGGGAGGGGGAGGAGGAGGAAGAGGAAGAGGAAGAAGAAGACACCTAGTCAGGTATGGGGGCTTTCTTCTCCCTTCCTTCCATCTTACTATAAATGGGACTCTTTAAAGCAGTGCTCACCAACTGGTGGTCCGAAAAATAATTTGCATTTTTTTAAATATTGCACTAAATCAAGGGTCCTCAAACTACAGCCCCTGGGCCAGATGTGTGCAATGAATTTTTGTGTTGCTGCAGAGAATCTCCCCCCCCCTTTTGGGGTTTTTTTGTGAGAGTTGAAGGGGGGGCAGAAATTCCAACTTGGGGTCTGCTTCAGCCTCCTAGTGCAGGGCTTTGGGGGAAGGCTGGAGGAAAGGGCTGCTGGTGGCAAAGAGCCGGAGGGCCTCATTTCAGTGGGACTACATCATGGTCTGGAACTGGCTAACAATCTCTGCCCACTGAGCCTCCAGGTGCTGGTACCTGGCCTTGCACTTCCGTAGGTCTTCCCTCTGTTTGGAAAGGCTATGCTGGTAGTCCTCAGTGAGGTGCTTCTGCTGAGCCTCCTTTTCAGTCAGATCCAATTTGAACTGAGCCAGCAGTTTTGCCAACTCTTTCTCATGGAGGCAGCTAAGCTCCAACAACTGCTTCCTGTTGGGGCCCTAAGGAGCCCAGCAGAGCAGACGAGGAGTGGCTGGGAGGGAAGGGGCAAGTAGAGGCCGCGAGGCGCCTCTCAATGTGAATTACAGCAAGTTGGCCACGCCTACCCAGACACATGACCACCTAGCCACTCCCACCCAGCCAGTCATTAGGCAGATCATATTAATGATCCGCGGGATTTAAAATTATGAATTTAGTGGTCCCCGAGGTCTGAAAGGTTGGTGACCCCTACTTGAAAAGCATCTGAAAGCAGGGACCAGAAATCCAGCTTGGTTGTTGTTCGTGGGTGAGATTCTGGAAGTGCCAATACAGGTAGTCCTCGATTTACATCCACAACTGAGCCCAAAACATTTATGGCTACGTCAGACATTTGTTAAGTGAGTTTTGCTCCATTTTACGATTTTTCTGGCCACAGTTGTTAAGTGAATCACTGCAGATGTTCAGTTAGTAACACGGTTGTTCAGCGAATCTGGCTTCGCATTGACCTTGTCAGAAGGTCACAAAAGCAGATCACGTGACCCCAGGACAGTGCAACCATGATAAATAGGAACCAGTTGTCAAGTGTCCGAATTTTGATCACATGACCATGGGAATACTAAAACCGTCTTAAGTGTGAAAAACAGTCATAATATAAATCAGTTTTTTTCAGTGTCATTGTAACTTTGGTCACTAAATGAACTATTGCAAGTCGAGGACTGCATGTAACTGATCTGTCCAACAACTTAATCTTTTACTGTGTGCAACCCTATGCAAGTCAACCTGGACACAAATCCTACTGAATTCAACAAATGAAGTTTCTTCCCAGGTATAAAATTCCCCCCAAACCTTAAAAGCAAGATAGAGATATCTTGAGCCTCTCCAGTCTTACTCCCCCCCCCCCAAATAAAATAAATGTGCTGAGTTTTCTGGCTATATTGCAGACATTTAAACATGAGGAGTTTCCTTACAGAGAGTCAAACCATTTGTGATTCATCCGCCTGTGTTTCTCATAATTGGCAGCCATTTAGGTTTTCCACATCCTTCTAAGCTAGGGATGCAACAGAATGAATGGGAGATGGGTCTGTTTGGAAACAGGGTGCATTTAAACTGTGATTTTAAACACACTCCGCCTGCAAGAAAAACACCCCTTGAAAACATTACGCTTACATTTAGGTAGCACAAAACTGCATCTTTTGTTCAAGATCTCTCCAAAACCTAGTGGCTAAGATGCTGAGCTTGTCGATCAGAAAGGTCGGTAGTTTGGCGGTTTGAATCCCTAGCACCATGTAATGGAGTGAGTTCCCGTTACTTGTCCCAGCTTCTGCCAACCTAGCAGTTCGAAAGCATGTAAAAATGCAAGTAGAAAAATAGGAACCACTTTGGTGGGAAGGTAACAGCATTCCGTGCGCCTTTGGCATTTAGTCATGCCTGCCACATGACCATGGAGATGTCTTCGGACAGCGCTGGCTCTTCTTCGGCTTTGTAACAGAGATGACCAACGTCTCCTAAAGCCAGAAACGACTAGCACGTATGTGCAAGGGGAACATTTACCTTTTATTAAGATACACACAACTAACCCTCTGATCATGTTTTTCAGGTGGTTTCAGAAGTAAAGAAGCACAATAGGTTGATTTCTTTAAAACATCTTTGAAAAAGCAACCATCACTCTGAACTGCAGACAATGTTGATGGTAGCTTTATTAATTTATTACATTTATATGGTTTTGTTTTTCCTGAAAGCTTAAAGCAGCATTCTGGAAGGCGTCTTCTAATGTTATTACCGCAATAACCCAGGGAGAGTGACTGACCCAAGAATATCCGGTGAGTTTCTGTAGTCGGCCTGAATCTCCCAGATCCAACAAAACCTATCATACCAGGGTACACAGTTTGTCTTATTCTGACTCAAATGAAATAAATCAGCAACTTTTGTTGGTAAGAAATAACACTTACATCCTTGAGATACTAGAGTTTAGATAATCCCAAGCAAGAGAGAAAACATACGTTCTATGGTTTTGTGCCATTAATAGGAAGCTGTTTGGTGGACATGCCCTGCTAGTCCTAAAGTAACCTTTTGATGGCTGGAGACTATATTTCTTTGGTGCATGCTTCTGAAAATAAAGGCTACAGTGGGTGGAGGAATGATGCAAAATGGCAGGGTGGGGTTCCATAGGAACAAAGCAAGGATTTTCTCTTATTTCTCTAATTTTTCTCTTTTTTCCCCTTATTTCTACTTTTGGCTATGAAGTGTTCAGCCAGTTTTAGCATTTGCACTATTTTTGCACTCGAGTTAGGGTTGAAGAGTACAGAAAAATTACTCAATGAACTACATGCAACTCAGTGGCCACAAGTTGCTCACCTCTGCTTTAACAATCTTGCTTACCCATTGTAGGCGAACCTCAAACCAATATGAAGTTTAAGAAGGTTGAACTGGTCATTTGTGTACAACCTCCAGTTCCAGTCATTTTTCTGTAGTCTTCAACAACCTCTTTGTTTTGGAGGAAATCTCCAGATGTTGATGAACTACACCTTCCAACAGCTGTAGACAATGGGGCCAACAATGAAACATGGTGGGAGCTGTAGTTCAGCAGCATTTGGAAGGGCACAGGCTGAGCATTTCAGTGTACTCAAAAAGGGCAGTTGAGTGATGACATGATTCATGGGCTATATTCACCAAGAGGAGGTGAACTTTTATTTCAACAAAAAGGTATCATGAGGGGAAAAAAAACGAAGGGAGAGTGGTGCTTTATTTACTTAGGAAATGTATAAGGCTGCTCAACTCACAGTGGACGGCTTATAGAAAAAAATTAAAATAAATAAGAAGGAAAGAAAGAAAGAAAGAAAGAAAGAAAGAAAGAAAGAAAGAAAGAAAGAAAGAAAGAAAGAAAGAAAGAAAGAAAGAAAGAAAGAAACTTACATTTAACGTCATACTCTTAGCTACTTAAAACAGGATGTGTGCAACTTGATCTATCAGTCAAGGATGAGGCTCATGGATTTCATTAAACCTCCCCCTCCTGCCATCTAATTCTTTCTCTGTACTTCTGAGATGGTCATAAGACCTCATATCATCATGATCAAAGAGGTTTTTTTTTTGGGGGGGGGGGGAGATTAGTTTAGGCCAGGGGTATCAAACTTGCATCGTCATGGTGTCGTCATGTGATGTATCAGGACTTTTTCCCCCTTTGCTAAACTTGACAGAGGCGAGGCCAACATGTGAAGTATCCGGTCTGTGGGCCGTGAGTTTGACACCCCTGGTTTAGGCCCATTGTGCTTTGTGGCAATTGTTTTTTTTTTTTTTTGTAGAAAGTTATAGGTAAGAGAAGTGTTTTGGCAATGAAGAGAGCTGTGAAGGTTGTGAATTTCATAACCCTGGGGCCATCCCTTCTTTCTAGATAGTACCAGGGGTGGGATTCTACCAGTTCGGACTGATTCAAGCAAAAGCCTTGCTCCAAAGATCAGCTGTCTCCAAATCAGTTTGCGATGACGAGCATGTGGGCCCATCCGCCTGCCCCTGCTCTTTCCTGTCCTTTCCTTCCTTTGTTTAGAGCACAGCTGATTCGCACAGAGAGCAGTTTGCTGTGCCTCAGCTGTTTTCTTCACAGGGACTGTAGTAGAAGGTAAGTATTAGAGCTGTTTGAAATGTGGAGCACACGGGCAGAGCACGCAATCACCAAACCAATTCCTGAATAGCACGATTGCGGTTCTGTGGATCTGCTAGTCTCTACCCAATGTACAATACAGCCTGTTTGAACTTTTTCAAGAACAAATGGCATTCTGAGAATTGCAGGCCCAACATATTTGGAAAAGCCAGGATGGTGAAAAGGCTGTGGCATTATTTACCAGCATAAAAAAGCAATCACACAATAGTGAGTGAAACTCTATCCCACTCATCTACCTGATTCATTAAATAAGGTTTGCTGAGAGTACTTTTTCTCTAACGGTGATAATTGCTACAGGTTTGCACATTTGGCTTCAGCTTAGGTTTTATGCAACTGTGAGCATTGCCCATGTGTGTGGCTGTATTTATAATAATTAGTTGAAGGGGCTGGGTGGAATCATATGGAAAGCAGCAGCAGCGGGGAAATCTAGAGAGACCTACTTCATTGCTGCATAAACAAAAGCCTCTCTATTAATTCTGCAGCTGTTAATAGAAGAGAAGGGCAGTTGTGCTAAGTGCTGTCCCAGACCCCATGGTTTTAACATTGGTTTTCTTCCTCTCTGTGTGTGTGTGTGTGTGTGTTTGCCAATTCTGGATAATGTTCCATCTGACAAAATAGGCACTGGCCCTCAATGAAAGTTTATACCAACATAAATTGGTTCGTGGTTATGGTATTGCAAGAATTTAGCCAGGTTTGCTGCAAAAGCTTAAGGCAGCCCACAGGTTGGGGAAGCTAGAAGGGGCCAAGACCCTGTTTGGAAAACTCACTGTCCTTGAAAAAGAGCTGATTGGGAGAAGCCAGATATGGTTCAAGAGTTCAAGATGGATGTAAAAGGATTCAGGGGGCAAGAGATGTGCTGATAACCATGTGCATCTCCCCCATGTTCTAATGACTTGCAGGGAGAGATACAGATGGCTTTGTATTTGAAATGCTGAACAGGAATCGAAAGGTGCCTTTTAGTCTGGTTTCTAATGGCTTATTCATACCTGTGGAATTACTCCTCAATGAATGGACATTAGCCATCTTGGATCAAATAAATCCGTCTTAGGAGTTTTTGTGGTCCCTTCTGGCTGCTTCTGCAGCTCCACATCCTGAGAATGGAGATGGTCTGAAATGGTTGCTTAAACAGCAGGTCAGCAACGGGACCAATCCAACCCATTATGATGCAGGTATTCATCATAAATGCTCCACCCACTGCCTACACTACAGTGTGCATTTGTGCAGGGAGGGAATTTTCACACGTGCAGTTCTCCATACAGAGGCAGTCATATCATTGGTGATAACAGAGGTGATATTCAGCAGATTCTGAGCAGTTCTGGAGAACTGATAGTGGAAATTTTGAGTAGTTCAGAGAACCAGCAAATACCACCTCTGACTGGAGATTTTGCAGTATCATTTCCCTGCCACGCCCACCACCAAGCCACGCCCACCATAAAAAAATTTGAATTCCACCACTGATTGGGATACTCTCTAATGCAGGGGTCATCAACCTTTCGGACCTCAGGGACCACTACATTCATAGTTTTAAATTCTGCAGATCATTAATATGATCTGCCTAATGACTGGCTGGGTGGGCGTGGCTAGGTGGTCATGTGACTGGGTAGGCATGGCCAACTCGATGTCATTCACATTGAGGGGCGCTTCAGTGGCCTCTACTCGCCCCTTCCCTCCCAGCCACTCCTCGTTTGCTCTGCCGGGCTCCTTAGGGCCCCAACAGGAAGCAGTTGTTGGAGCTAAGCAGCTACCACGAGAAAGAGTTGGTAAAACAGCTGGCTCAAATTGGATCTGACTGAGAAGGAGGCTCAGCAGAAGCACCTCACTGAGGACTACAAGCATAGGCTTTCCAAGCAGAGGGAAGACTTGCAGGAGTGCAAGGCCTGGTATTGGCGCCTGGAGGCTCAAGGGGCTGAGATGGTCAGCCAGTTCCAGACCATGATGCAGTCCCACTGGAACGAGGCCCTCCAGCTCTTTGCCACCAGTGGCCCTTTCCTCCAGCCTTCCCCCAAAGTCCCGCACCAGGAGGCTGAAGCAGACCCCAAGTTGGAATTTCTGCCCCCCTCCGACCCTCACAAAAAAGCCCCGAAGGGAGAGACTCACTGCAGCAACACAAACATTCATTGCACATGCAGTATAAAAAATGCAAATAACTTTTCAGCAGACCACCAAAATTTTCTCGCGGACCACCAGTGGTCCACGGACCACTGGTTGGTGACCACTGCTCTATTGTACAGGTGTCAAACTCACGGTGTCACGTTGCCATCATGTGACGTATCACAATGTTCTTCCCCTTTGTGCAGCTGGGGTGGGCGTAGCCAATGCGCATGAATGAAAGATTTGCAAAATGACAGGCTGGTAAACCTAAGAACTAGGGGGCAAAATGGCTGTTTATTGTTGGTGCTTTGGTGCAGACCTTTTAAATAAAGTTTAAAAGAGTCTTGAGTTCAAGTCCCACCAAAACCACCTTGTTTGGATTTCTGAGCCTCGCTCGCCCCTGCTGTAAAATGGGGAGAAGCAACTCGATTGTAGACTCCCCGTGGAGAAGTTGAACGATTTGGTTGCAGCTCTTTGTTTTATTTTATTTTATTGAGGAACCATAGCAACTTTGGGTGGTTTATTTTATTTTTTTTCAGACTGTTGTTGGTGTTAGCAAAAGGGAAAAAAAGAGTGATGAGATCTGTCAGTCCTAGGTCAAGAACAGCCCTTTCTTGGGATTAAAAACAAGAATCAGCTATCCAACTGCTGTTAATAGCAAGAGGGTGGGATTTGGGGCTCAGCTTCCCCACAGGCAGTCATGGCTTTTGTTTGCTTGCCCATCCTTTCTAATTAGGCCCCTGGGTGGGGAGCTTAGGCTGAAAGCAGACCAAGTTTGACTCAGCAGAGCTCCTGGAAAGGAACGAGTTCGGGCGATGTTGCAAAACATTTGCTTAGCCTGTGGAAAACATTGTGTGCTAATAATAAATAACTGGCGGCCTGTGGAAGTGAGAATTAAATTGGGGACAAACCAATCCTTATGAATTCCTAGACTTGGAGAAAGCTGTCATGTCCCACACTGGATCTGAGCCTGAGTGTAAATCCTCATGAGAAAAGCTGATTGTGTTTGGATGATGATCAGTTCTCTCAAGCCGGAAAGCCACCCTGCAACCTACTTTGCAGCCTTTCATAGGCTGGTGTTTATGAAAATAGAGATGAAGGGATGGAAGTTCCCCACTAGAGTCTTTCTGAATTATAATACTGAAACAATTCCTTTCAAGTATTCCGATTGTCCTGCTAGCATGTTATCACAGAAACTGCCTGCAAGGGTTCAAGAGTTCTTCACGTTGTGTTTCAAGTTAGGAAGCTGAGAGAAGAGAAATTTGGTTCCTTGCCTCATTGATGTCACAGCTCTGCTTAGTCGTTCTTCCGAAAGTAGGCCCCAAATTTCAAAGTTCCATTCAGGCATATCCCATACTTATTCCAGAAGTTCCTCCCCCAGGCTCCAATCTCAAGGATTGGGTTGTCAGCTTAATTATCTTTTTCCTAACAAGATTCCACCAGTTCAATGATAGTCAGAAATGCATCTGGAGAGTTCCTCCTCCTCCTCCTCCTCCTCTTCCTCTTCTTCTTCTTCTTCTTCTTCTTCTTCTTCTTCTTCTTCTTCTTCTTCTTCTTCTTCTTCTTCTTCTTCTTCTTCTTCTCCTCCTCCTCCTCCTCCTCCTCCTCCTCCTCCTCCTCCTCCTCCTCCTCCTCCTCCTTCTCTCCCTCCCTCCCTCTCTGTGAATTTTTATCAGATGAATTTCCAACTGCGGCATACCTATTAAAAGAAATTGTGTTGATCTCTTCTCCTTCCACGTGAAGCACAGATTAATCTGTGCTGTCCAGGCAATAAAAATTACACCAAAGAGGAAGATAATCTAAAGACAAAGGAGTTGAAATATGCATTTCTTTAAGACAATGTTTCTTTTTTTTCTAAATTTTATTGGTTTTTAAAAACAAACATAAACAAACAAACATAAAAACATCAAGCCATCTTCCATATGTATACATACAGTGTGCCGGTTGGTTTACAAATTGTTTTGTGCTTCCATTTCATAGTCTTCAATTACAATTACATTACATATAATCTCATATTGTCAATTAAAAACTAAATACCTTAGTATCATTATTAATCAATCCTTTGACTATACTTTTATTCATTCATGTTTTACAAGATAACCATAATTTACTTAGTTTATTTTATAACAGTTCATATTATCATCCCAAATCTATCCTAAAATCATTTTGTAGATAGAATAAGAAAGAAGTACATCTTTATATATTTATTGTTTTCTAAAAGTCTACATATTTCATTACTGTACTTTATTGTCTAACCATTGATAGAAAAGATCCCAAATTTTATAAAATTGTTTATCCTCTTGTTCTCTAATTTCAAATGTCAATCTACTCATTTCAGCACATTCTAATATTTTCTTAATGATTTCCTCCTGTAATGGTATTTTCTCATTTTTCCAGTTTTTAGCAAATACAATCCTGGCCGCTGTTAATACATTTACAATCAGGTATTTCAAGTCTACTATATATTTCAGGTAAAATTCCCAATAAAAATATCTCTGGTTTCAAGTCTGTGGTTTTTTGTCATTTTTTCCAACCACATGTGGATTTTAGTCCAGTATTTTTTAGCATCCGCAAAAGTCCACCACATATGGTAATATGAGCCAGGTGTCTGATGACATTTCAACATTTTTCGGATTTATTCTTGAACGTTCTTGCTATTCTTGTCGGGGAAAATGCCACCTGTAAAACATCTTACACAAATTTTCTTTATATGCTGTTAACATTGTCATTTTATAATTTTGAGATCACAGTTTTTGCCATTTCTCTAAATCAATCCCATATCCAAAATTCTTCCCCCAAGCAATCATAGTTTCTTTAACTTGTTCTTCTTCTAGTTTAATTTCTAATAAATATCCATACAATTTTTAATCACCTTTTCATCAGCACCTGTCAAAATCTTATCTAAATCGGTCAGTTTATCATAGAAACCTTCTGTTTTAGAATCTTTATCATACCTTGAATGTATTTGCGCATATGAAAACCAATTCATCCTTATACCTTGTTCCTCTAGTTTTTGTATAGATTTAAGTTCACCCTTTTCATTCAATATTTCACCATATCTAACTGTTTGTTCCTTCTTGTATATTATAGGATACGAAAATGCTTCAATAGTCGATAACCAGACTAGAATTTTCAAATAACATTGTCTTTTAATCTTCTCCCAGTTTAATCACAGAGACTCCCGTAAGACAATGTTTCTTGACCTGGGTAGCTTTAAGGTGTGTGGCATGTGCTGGCTGGGGAACTCTGTGTGTTGAAGTCTGCCCATCTTGAAATTGCTCAGGTTGAGAAACATTACTTTGTGAAGCTGGTCATTATGCTTTCTATTTCCATTTTAAATATTTTGCCTCCAAGTCTCTATCCCATTTCTTTCTGCTGGCTGGAATACTGCCTTCCCCCTTATATCTCTGAAAAACATTCTGGCAGTTGATTTGAGTGACTCAGTGGTACTGTTGACATTTAGAAAAAATTATTTCAGTTATCTTATTATTATTTTTTAATGTTGTGCCATCAATATCCCTGGCACTTGGCAAAATGTGAGAATGTTTAATTAATAAGTAGGTTTCTGATCATTCTACTGCAGGGTACTGTTTTGCTGAAGAGATCTGTTCTGGAGACATTATATTCCAGGATCTGTGTTTTTTATATGTTTCCAAAATCAGTATTCAGCAGTGTAATTTGTGACTGTCAAACTAAAAATAGCCTACTCTTTGTGGAATAGTCTTAAGGATATTAAAAGTTTTTCCTAGTTTCTCAAACTCCATATTTACTTTCAAAATTAACTTCATAGCATATTTCTCCATCCGAGGTTCTAAGATACGTAAGCTTACAAGCTCCATCTCCCCCAGATTGCTTGCTAGTAGGGAATGTCATGATCAGTGGTCTTGTTCAGATGAAGGACTCCAGTCTGAGAAACAGAATTTGGATGCGGACAGAAAAGTCCTGCTTCTTTCTCAACCATCATGGTGGACAAGCCTTATTCTGACTCCTGTTTGGAGGGTGTCATTAACTTGGTTTAGATTCATGTCCTCCTGAAGAGTATTTAAGTACTTTGGGATTTATCAGGTAGCTAGACCCCCCCCCCCCAGTTGCTCTTGATTGCAAGAGTATTTGAGCTATAATACTGGAAAGATGCACCCTTCTTCTCAGCCAGTTGACAGAGGATCTTATTCTCATTTCCATATTCAAACATTCCTCTTATCAGAATTTCAGCAAGTGTTTCCCAGCATGCATTTGGCATTAGGACTGTGCAAAAAGAGCCATGCCTGTGAATGCAACCTTGTGTAACTTCCTAACAGTGAGGACAATTAACCAGTGGAACCGCTTGCCATCAGAAGTTGTGGGGACTTGGAAACTTCCGGTTTGCGTGGCTTCGGGGCAGCAGGAATTCGCGACAGCTCGCGATTCCTGCTGGCTAGCTGTCGAGGTACCCCCGATCCAGATGGGTCAGGGGGTTAAGGCTGCCCTGTAGGGACAGCTGAAGATAGAGGGGAGCCGGTTAGGGAGGTGGGGGCATCGCAGACCCCCCCCTTCTCCGGAAAAACCCCTTTTTCCCAAGGCGGTGGAGCGGCGGTCAGCAATGGCCGCCACGAAGAAATCAGCAACCGGGTAAGAACTGTGCTGGAGGAAGTGTGAAAAGTGAAAGTTCTGTCTGAGCCGGGTCAAGTAACAACTTTTAAATCTCCTGGAATTGAGCTGTTTGTTGCTGGAGGATACATTGTATCCCTAAGAAGATCGAAAGCGGCGGAGAAGCTGTCAAAGGGAACTTTTTTTTTTTTTTATTTTTTTTTACTCTCCCATCCCACGGAAAAAGCAGAAATATTTGGATGTATTAGACACTGAAAATGGATTGCTTTGAAAATTAAGCTAAGAGACAAAGGGATTTTTGGACATTGAAAAATTTAAGAAATTGGAAAATCTCTGCTGGAGGTATGGATTTTTGATTATTTAAAATTGTTATTGCAAGTGGGAAGGGAGAAAGAAAAATTGGAGCAGAAACTGAAAAAGGAGGAGACTGTCTAGAACGTCTTGGTGGATCCCAAAAGAAGATATATGGTAATTGGACCTCTTTGATTAAAAATTAATTTAGAAAGAGAAAGAGAAGAAGGAAGAAAAGTATTAACTTTTGGAACTTTTTTCTTTTTTTCTTTTTTTAATTGCTTTTGATTGTCTTGGATTAAAAATACTTGTGGTTGTTTTGGAAAAAGTTTCCCTTTTCATAATGGAATTGTCTGTGGATGAACTAGAGATTGAATATCAAAAATATAAAAAAGAAGATACTTTGGGCGCTTTGTTCCAATTCTTAGAAATGGCGTTATGTTCCTTTGAAAAGTTGATTACGCAGCAGAAGGACTGGGACAAGGAAGAAGAGGAAGAAGAAGCCATCTTTGATGAACAATGGGTTCCTTCCGGAGAGGAGGAGAAAAAGGATAAGAAAAAGGGGTTTTTAAGAATTATAAAAACAACCAAAAGAGAGAAAAATGAGCGAAGAGATGGAGGCAAGGTTAGAAAGCAAAGGAAAAGGAGCAAGAAAAGCGAAGAGAAAAAGCAAAGGGGTAGAAAGGGCAAGGAGAAGAATAAGCAAGAGAGAAAAGGGGGGAGGAGAAGCCTTAATGGGGGGAAGCAAGATTTAAAGAAAAAAAGTTTATTTAGAGACAATGGGTGAATTTAATTTAGATTAAAAGAGGGATTCTGGAGGGTATTCAAGAGTGTGTTTTTATATGTATGTATATTTAGAATAAAAAATTTATTATGTAATTTTAGAATTTTTTAAACAGAATCCCAAGAAAGATTTATATGTAGTATTTTTAAGTTAGGTAATGAGTTATAGATGCAACTCCAACTGGTGTACAGGAGAAGTATAGTAAAAGAAAAAAGATGAATGGATGTTTGGAAATAGAACAGACAAAGAATGTTGTTGAAAATGGTAATAATGGAAGGATATATATGCTTTTTTTTTATTTTGTATATTGATAAAAGGCAAAAAAATTTTAATTAATAAATAATTTGGATGGAAAAGAGAAGTAGGGATAAGATATGAAGTTAATATTATATGAAATATTGATATTATAATCTGGAAATGTTATGTTTTATTGGTCTATCATTATTATTTTTTTTTAGAAAAGAATTTATAAGCTGTTATGCCTTGATTTTGTGTGTATTGTTTTTAGAAAACTGATAAAAATGGTTTTTATATATATAAAAAAGAAAATGATAATAAGATATAGAAGGAGACTTAGGTTGAATATGATGTTTGAATTTGTGTCTGTGTAAAGAGTTTTAACCCGGGAACAGACAACCTTCAGAAAAGATCTTGTAGTTTTGTCTATGTTTTGTGTGTGTATGTTTGTGTATTATGCTTATGATAAAACTAACAAAATTTGTTTTTTATTAAAAAAAAGGAAAGAAAGAATCAATAAAACCTTGGAGGAATGTTAGATGAGAGTAATTTAAACAAGCCAGAAAGAAAAGAATATGATGACTATAAAATGGATAAATATGGAAGAGAAATGAAATTGAATTGGAGTAAAGAGAAATAATGAGAAATTTGATGAAAGATATTTGCGTATCCATATGGGGATGGGATAAATTGGAATTATGTTGTATAAAAATATTGTTTTGTTTGACTTGTAAGGATTTACAATATTAAGAGGTTTTATGTGTTTATGTATTTAATGGTTAATGATGTGTTGTTTTATCTTTAAAATTAATAAAAATTTGTTTCAAAAAAAAAAAAAAGAAGTTGTGGGGACTTCATCGCTGGAGGTTTTAAAGAAAAGACTGGACAGTCACTTGTCTGAAATGATACAGGGTCTCCAGTTTGAACAGAGCTGGATTAGAAGACCTCCAAGGTCCCTTCCAGCTCTATCCGGATTGATTGAATATAAAGATCATCAACTTCCTCCTACCAGAATTCTGCCTGTCATGAGGACCATCTAGAGTTTGATGGACTCTAGACCCTATTGGCTCGGGCAGAAGGAACCCTTTGAGTTGGGTTAGAACATTTTTGCCATGTGGCTGAAAGAAAACTCATTTCCAACTGTATTCAAGAGAGGGCAATTCCAACTACAATTTATCTGGCCTCAATCCAAAAGAAGCTTAGTTTGATTGGAGACCCATTGAAATCAGAGAGATGGATTTGATATAGCTGAGTTCCTTTAATTTCAGCATAAGAACATGCACTTTACTTGGGAGGAGATTTTGGAGAGATTGGGGAATGGATGGATGGAAGGACAGTCCCAATCAGATGCAATAACTAATATATTTTTGACATAGCAACAGTGTGAAAAGGTTGTCTATATTAATCCAGTGACTAAGCATTGTTCAATGTATACTGGCCGAGTTACATACTGGTACAACTGTGTGTGTGCCATCTCGCCCTCTCCTTTATTCATCATGCCCCATGATGAAAAATTATGTGCCTTTCTAAAATGTATGTGTTCTTACAGAAAATAAAGCTGGCTTACTTTGCCCAAGAAGCATTTTGCTGTCTTTTGTTGTCTTTTATATATAAATTTTGTAAGGTTACAAAAAAGCATTTTTCATCAGGTTTTGCCAATTTAAACACACCATATTTATCTTCATTCACACGTACCCACAGCACAGCTTCACATATGAAAGCATGATTTCTTTGGGCAAACATAGTAGGGTATACACGGTTTCCTCTGTGGCTACACCCATGGCTTAACTTTTCTAGAAGAGAAGAGAAGAGAAGAGAAGAGAAGAGAAGAGAAGAGAAGAGAAGAGAAGAGAAGAGAAGAGAAGAGAAGAGAAGACTTTATTGGCCAAGTGAGATTGGACACACAAGGAATTTGTCTTGGTGCAAATGCTGTCAGTGTACATAAAAGAAAAGATACGTTCGTCAAGAGTCAAGAATCATCAAGTACAACACTTAATAGTAGTCATAGGGTACAATAAGCAATCAAATCATGCTAGGAAACAGTCAATATAAATTGTAAGGGTACAAGCGACACGTTACAGTCAAACAGTCACAAGTGGGAAGGGATGGGGAGTGTTGAGAAGATTAACAGTAATAGTAGTGCAGACTTTGTAAATAGTTGGATAGTGTTGAGGGAATTATTTGTTTAGCAGAGGGATGGTCATTCTTTGGTGGATCTTTTGATAATTTTCAGTCAGCTCTGGGTATTGCTTTCCCTTTGGGTGACCCTCATTCATTCCATTCTGCTATCATTTGTGAATTGTGATTCATAGTAGTCCCTCCTTTTCCTCCAATCTCTCTTGCATTCCAGGCTAGAAAGTTACAATGCGGTCGTCATTCCCATCGTTCACCACTGGGGGGGTTACATGGCACAAGGCTGCTGCAAAGTAATGCATAGGCATTGAGTCCCACTGGCTACTTGGGGCTCAGCGCTGATTAACTTAGTTTTCATTGTTGTTTGGGCTTCCTACAAACAAAAGTGTTAAATAAACCGCACACGGCAACGCTTCCAAGCAGAAGCTTGACTCTGATATGGCATTCCAATCTTTGAAGAAAGGTAGAGTAAATGGACTTTTTTCTTGACAGAGGGGGCTTCAACTACATTATTTTCAAAGCCATCAACATTTTATAAGTACCGTTCATGCCCTGTTTACACATTGCTTGGTTGCTTTTTAATCTGACAAGGTACAGATGAGCTGCCTGAACTGACGTCACTGAAATGCCTTGGGTTTGAGGCAAGAGAAATTTCAACTGGTGGTGCTTGATTCATGTTGGCTCAGCCACCACCCTGACCCTTCAAGTTATCATACAAAATGCCTGTGTGACCCAGCTAGAGACTAAATATAATCAAGGCATGGCTGGAAGTGTGTGGGGCAGGGAAAGCTGTCTTAAATTATTGTGCAGACTGTGACATGCACCACTATTTTTTTTCTTGCTGGGCTGATGTCATGGGAGTGTGCTTCAGTGCACTATAATTCTTCCTTTCCCTAGAAGGGATTTATGTTTTTGAAGCCAAGGCAACTGACCTGGAGGGCATGAGAGGGGCAAGGATTGTCTTTGCACAAAATATTTAGCCATGGGTAACTTAAGTGTGCTTTGCTGAATTGAATTACTTTTCAAGTTTTGCGTGATTCCCTGAATCAAAGGAGATCATTGTTGATTTTTTAGAAAGAGCCAACATAGTCATGCTCCACTTTGTATCAAGGCTACAGCTGCAGAGATGGTCAATAGTATTAAGCATATGGGGAGTTCAGATAACTAACAATCTGACTTGGTCCCTTCATACATTATATGCATTGGATGAGGAGAGCACATCTTTCTCCTTCTGTCCTGGCCTTTTTTTTTTTTTTTATAGAGGTATGTTTTAACAAACTGCACCACTGTTCGGTTTAGTGGTAGCAGTGTTTCAGATAGAGAGTCCGTGCAGAGAGTGGTGAGGACAGCCGAGAAGATTATAGGAAGCTTGCTCCCTGTTATTCAGGATACTGCTTATAAGCGCTGTGTGCTTAGAGCTTGAAGCATTGTTAGAGGCCCCCACACATCCACTTCATGGTTTGTTTCTGTTGCTTCCCTCTGGGAGGAGATTTCGAAGTATCTATAGCAGGACTACCAGATTCTGTAACAGCTTTGTTCCTTTTTGCAGGATTTCTTTTTTTCACCATGTATATGTATACATTTGAACTAGATTGTGATGTTTTTCTGTGTCATGTGTGTGTATATGTGGGTATACGCATAATGGTTATCCTTTGAGAGCTGAATGCAACGAAATTCCATTTTAATGTATGCTGATTAGTGTACATTTAAAGTGACAATGAATTCCTATTCTATTCTGTTCTATTCTATTCTACTCTACTCTACTCTACTCTACTCTACTCTACTCTACTCTACTCTATTCTATTCTACTCTACTCTACTCTACTCTACTCTACTCTACTCTACTCTATTCTATTCTATTCTATTCTATTCTACTCTACTCTACTCTACTCTACTCTACTCTACTCTACTCTACTCTACTCTACTCTATTCTATTCTACTCTACTCTACTCTACTCTACTCTACTCTACTCTACTCTACTCTACTCTACTCTACTCTACTCTACTCTACTCTATTCTATTTTATTCTATTCTATTCTATTTCATTCCATTCCATTCCCTTTGTCTGAAATTGGCATGATATAGCAATAGTATTTAGTCTTATAAACCGCCCCATCATTTTACAACACTCTTTGGGTAGTTTACAATATAAGCATTATTTGCATATTTCCTACCCCTCCCCCAAACAATTTGGGTCTGGATATATTAAACTGTAGTTGAAAAGGTGGATGGGTCTGTGGTGCAAACTGTCATTTAATGTCCTCAGCCAACAATGTGATGCAGCTGCTGAAAAGACAAATATTTTGGTGCATTAACCGAAAAACAGAGTCAAGATTGTGGGACGTAAGCGGCTCCTCTCTGAAATATATGCCCAGGTGCAGGTAATTCGGAAAGGATACTGAGAAATTGTAGCAAGTTCAGAGGTGCATTATCAGAATAGTAAGGGCTCAGAAATCAAGCACTATAAGAACAGTTTAAAGATCTGGTTATTACTTTACAAAAGAGACAACTGAGTAGAAATATCATAACAGACTTGAAGTATCATGTAGAAGAAATGTACCAAATTCTGTAGAAGATAGCATGCAGTTATCCTCCATCACTCCATAGGACAGGATCAACATTAATGGATTAAAAGTATAAGGAAAGAGGTTCAAGCTAAACCTCAAGAGGAACTTCCATGACTGTATATGTTTTCAGCCAGTCATAAGAAGTTGTTAGATCTCTTTTGGTGGAGGTCTCCAAACAGCAGCCAGATGTCATTTGTCAGAGACATTTTAGTGGATTCTGCACTTGGTAGACAGGGAGGGGCATTGGCTAGATGATCTCCATGATCCCCTCCAACTCTTATCATTCTATTTTGGTCTGAAATGCTACTTGTCTAGTTTACAAGTGATGGTTGAAATATCAGAAGGTATG
The DNA here is from genome assembly GCA_033807585.1 of Hydrophis major. Classification (NCBI taxonomy): domain Eukaryota; kingdom Metazoa; phylum Chordata; class Lepidosauria; order Squamata; family Elapidae; genus Hydrophis; species Hydrophis major. The sequence continues at coordinate 221,153,387 of CM066329.1, forward strand.
GATGAAACAGCAGCATTAGGAATTTGGAATTGGTAAGGACAAACCAGACCCTGAGAAAGTAAACCATGTTTCCTTGCAATGAAATGAAACCATATAAACCAGAGAGGGCATTTATGGAAGAAGTGCAGTAGTAATGGATGAAGGAAGAATATTTCTAAGTTTCTTAATTTCTTAAGAACTGGGCCCCACAAGTATGTTCCAGTTGAGCAATAAACAACAAGGAAAAAAGGGTTAGTCTCTCAAAGCTTAATCATCAGCGAAGCCCCAGACCTCGTATGACACATATGTCATTGACATACAATAATTTTTTGCCATGGTAATACAAAAATCAATTGTTGTGTAGGCAGGCATATAAATAGTGTTAAGTTCTGTGCATGGGTGCAAGGAATGGAGACGAGACAGTGAACAGTGAATTTCAACTCTTTATTAATCATTCTGAACAGAGCAAAAAACCTAGGGCAGCAGCAGCCCTTTTATAGGGCAGGCTGCTAATCTAGTAACCAATGAGAAACGTGGAGTGTTAACCCCTTTAACCAATGAGAGTGGCTCGTTAACAGCCAATCAGATTCTCCTGAACGGACCAATCCGATATTGCTATTATCGGCCAATCAGAAGTGCAGGATTAGAACCCTGCTTTTTCTAAAGGTTTGATAAAACTTTATTTAAGTGTTTTATTAGTTCATAACACCCCTTCCCCCCGGGTTCCGTTTAAGGGGTGCGGTGATGTAATCCCTGAGGTATGAAGGTTGTTTTGACTGTCTATTGGATTTATGCTGTCCCACCGGTTCCTGTCTATAACCTGGTTTCAGCAGGACGTTTTTGGGCAAGTCAGGTACCGGTGGTTCCGTATCCTCATAGGATGACTCGGTACCGCTAATGTTCTCATTGTTGTCCTCCGATCTTTGCAGGCTTGCTTCTGTTGAGGTGTTCCTCTATGGCGAGGACACTCCCCTCCCTGATTCTTCTTCAGTCATCACACCCGATTGCTGACTTCTTTCACTCCTGCTTTCCACCATCTCGAATTCGGTTTCTTCGACATCCCCTCCCCCCTCAGTTTGGGAGTTTCCGGAGTCGCAGAAACTAGGTTGTAGCCTTGAGCGAAGCTGATCTATATGGCATTTCCATATTTTTCCATCGCAGGTTTTCACACGGTATGACCTGGGTCCAGTGGCTTGAATTACGGTTGCCTCGACCCACAATGGTTCGCCGGAAAGGTTTCGGGCGAAAACTAAGTCGTCTATCTTGAACTCGTGGGATTTTCCGCTAGATCCACAGGGTTTCTCTGGCTCATAAGACGGGTGAAGCCGGTCGAGGTGGGAGCGGAGTTTGCGTCCCATCAATAGTTCTGCTGGAGTCTTGTTGGTGACGCTGTGTGGAGTGATGTGTTGGAGAAGGAGTATTCTGTTTATTTTATCTTCAATGTCCCCATAGTCCATTTTGTAGAGGGTTTTTTTAACAAATTGTACCATGCACTCGGCTCTTCCGTTAGCCACAGGATGCGCTGGCGAAGTTAGCGCATGGCGAATACCCCGGTCTGCTAAATATTGTTCAAAGGGTAGAGCGGTAAACTGGGGTCCGTTGTCAGAGACCAGAACGTCTGGCAGTCCATGCGTCGCGAATAGCCTGTTCAACTTCCACATGACGGACTCGGTTGTAGTACTCTTCATTTAGTGGATCTCGAGCCAGTTGGAATAGGCATCCACTGTTAGGAGGAACGTATGTCCCTTAGTAGGTCCCACAAAGTCAATGTGGATGCGGGACCACGGTCCCTGGGGTATTTCCCATTCTGTTGGAGTTGCTTTAGGTGGGGCACTGCTAACTTCTTGGCACTTTAAACAAGTCTTTACCCAGGCTTCGATCTGTTTGTCGATGCCCGGCCACCATGCGTAGCTTTGTGTGAGCGCTTTCATATGCACGATGCCAGGGTGACTCTCATGCAGTGTTTTTAATACTGCTCATTGTAACCGCTCTGGGACGATGACTCTATCCCCCCATAGGATGCAGCCTTTTTGCGAAAAAAGTTCTGTTTGCCGGTTCTTGAAGGGGGTGAAGTTATCAGGGGTTTGTTTTACTGGCCATCCCCGTTCGACCCAGCTAAGAACTCGCTCTAAGATAGGATCGCGTTTTGTTTCGATCGCAATATCTCTAGCTGTTAGCGGCGGTGAATGTAGTGTTTCAATCTGGAGTGTCGTAAGGGTTGGAGCTGGGTCGTCGACGGTTTCCGGAAGTGGTGCACGGCTCAGTGCGTCAGTGTGGGGAATGGCTTTCCCTGGGGGGTGTTGCAATCTATAATTGTTCGCAGCCAAAAACTCCGACCAGCGAGTCATTCTAGGTGACAATATATAGGGGGTTGTCTTGTCTCCCGCTATAATCCCCAGCAAAGGTTTGTGGTTGGTAATAATAGTAAAAACTCGTCCATACACATATTCATGAAAACATTTCACAGCAGATACAACAGCAAGAGCCTCTTTGTCAATTTGGCTATAGTTACGTTCAGCCTTTGATAGGGTTCTTGAAAAATAGGCAATAGGGGCCTCACTACCGTTTGGTAACACATGGCTCAAAATGGCTCCTACTCCAAACGGTGACGCGTCACATGTAATTGTTAAAGGCAAAGTCTCGTTATACTGCATTAAAACAGCATCTGAGGTTAATAAGTTTTTCACTTGTCAGAATGCGTGCTCCTCTCCGTGCCCCCAGACCCAGGTTGCTTTTTTGTGGAGAAGTCTATTAGGGGCTCAGCTATGGTCGCTTTGTGGGGCAGGAAGATGTAAAAATTTATGAGCCCCAGAAAAGCTTGGAGATCAGTCTTATTTCTGGGTCTTGGGTCATTCTTGATTGCTTTTAGTTTGCTATTGGTGGGGTGAATGCCTTGTTTATCGATTAGGTACCCCAGGAACTCTACTTTATCTGTACACAGTTGACATTTATTTTTTTTTAACCTTAAGACCGGAGTCTTTAAATTTCTGGAGAACCAATTTAAGACGCTCTTCTAGTATTTCTCTATTCGGGGCAGTAATTAAAACGTCATCAAAGTATGGTACGACCCCTTTGATCCCCTGCAAAAGTCTCTCCATCAAACTTTGAAAAATCCCTGGGGCTACGCTAACTCCGAATTGGAGTCGGTTGCACTTAAAGGTGCCTCGGTGCGTAACGATCGTTTGTGCCTCTGCTGTTATTTTTATCTACAGGCAGTTGTTGGTACGCCTGTGCTAAATCCAATTTAGCGAAGACTTTTCCGCCCCCCAGGGAATGGAGAAGGTGTTGTACCACTGGCACCGGGTAAGCATTCTGTTGAAGGGCGTGATTCAGGGTGGCTCGGTAGTTTCCACAAATCCTTAACGATCCATCCGATTTGATGGGTGTTACGATTGGGGTTTCCCAATGAGCATGGTCTGTTGGTTCTAAAACACCCTGGGCTATTAATTTATCAAGCTGCTCATCAATCTTTGGTTTAAGAGCAAAAGGTACCTGACGAGGCTTAAGGCAGATGGGGGCTACTTCAGGGTTAAGGTTAAATGATATCGGGGTCCCCTTGTACTTGCCTAGTTTGCCTGCAAAGACGTCCTCGAATTCCTGGATGAGGGCCTCCTCCCAGTCGTCGCTTCTGGTTTGGTGAATGCCGGCTACCTCGATCCCGAGTGGGGCGAACCATTGAAGGCCTAACAAGCTAGGCCAATCACGGTCAACGATGGTCAATGGTAAAGATGCAGTACGATTTTTGAATGAGACCTGGACTAGGCTGGATCCAACAACCGGAATTTGGTTTCCCTGATAATCCTTGAGTATAATTCTTTGGGTTCTGAGGTCTTGCCGCTGGACGGCAGGGATTAATTGTTTAAGGGTCTTCCAGGAAACCATCGAGAGGGACGATCCTGAATCAACTTCCATCACTCAGGGCTGGTTTTCGATGGGGACCTTCACTCGGATCTTCTTTGCATCTAATGATGAGGCGTGACCAATTGTAATGGTTTGGTGTGCCTCTTCTCGTTTCATTGAATTGGCCAGTGGTTTATTTCTGTAGGAGTGGTTGTTCCATTGGTGGTTCAAATGTTCTCGACTCACAGGACAATTTCCTGTGGTTTGGTGGTAGTTGGTCCCCTCTGAAGTGGGCTGGATCCTTGCTTGCTTCTACAGACCTTTCCGATGTGGCCTCTTTTCCCACAAACATGGCAGAGCGTGTCGAGGAATTTGCAGTTTGATCGCGGGTGGTTTGCCCCACAACCTGCGCATTGATGCTGCAGTCATTGATTACGCTGGTGGTGTTGGTCTCGTTCAGACCGGAGCCGGTTGACCTCTTCCTCATCACTTTCTGATGACGATTCGAGGTTCTCGTGGTGGGTTGCCGTTGTGTGTCCCTCTAGGTGAGGTGAGGTTTCGCTGGCGAGTTGGCGGAGCGGTGCGTTGGTGCGGCGCATTCGGGCAGCCGACTTCCTGGTTGCTTCTGCTGCAGTAGCGTCAGCGATGGTATCTGCAAGGCTGATGTCACCTTTTGCCATCAGCTTACTTTGCACATGTGATGCATCTAGTCCCAGAACCATTCGGTCTCTCAGAGCTTCTTCGAGGTCAGCGAACCCACAGAGGCCTCCCAAGTTCCGGAGATCCATGATGAAATCTGCAATGCTCCCTCCTTTCCACTGGTCTCTCTGGTAAAATTCATGTCTTCAAACAAGCGTTGATACGTAGGTGCATAGTGGGCCCGTAGAGGGGCTCGAGGATGTCCCAGTCCATGGATTTCACCTCAGCCGGTTTCGCCAGTGCCTTAGCCATCTTAAAAATGGCAGGTCCGCAGTGGGTCAGGAATACCGCTCGCTTTTTCCCCCTAGTGGCATCCTTCAAGTTGTTGGTCTCCAGAAATATCTGGAACCGGTCCATATACGAGTCCCAGTCTTCTTGTGCCGGGTCAAATGGAGCGGGTGGTATGGCGCCGCCGGACATGGTTTCCGCTGTCGATGTGCCTTCAGCCACGTGCTCTGTTTGGTGCTCTGTAGTGTTCAGTCAGCTCTGACGTCTCCGCATCCCATCCTCGTCACCAGTGTTAAGTTCTGTGCATGGGCGCAAAGAACGGAGACAAGACAGTGAACAGTGAACTTCAATTCTTTATTAATCATTCTGAACAGAGTAAAAAACCTAGGGCAGCAGCAGCCCTTTTATAGGGCAGGCTGCTGATCTAGAAACCAATGAGAAACGTGGAGTGTTAACCCCTTTAACCAATGAGAGTGGCTCGTTAACAGCCAATCAGATTCTCCTGAACGGACCAATCTGATATCGCTATTATCGGCCAATCAGAAGTGCAGGATTAGAACCCTGCTTTTTCTAAAGGTTTGATAACACTTTATTTAAGTGTTTTACTAGTTCATAACAAATAGAAATTAACATCAAAAGAAAAATTTTCTTTAAAAAATGAGAAACTTGATGAGAAGGAATTCAAAAGGAAAGTTAATATCTCAGGGTCATTTAAAATCACGAGAAGAAAAGTGTAGCTGGAATATATATATATTTTAATTCAGGAAGAATACCACTAAGATTCACCATGCAATTAACAGAGAAAGTCTAGATTATTTCACAGAATGGGGAAAAAATAGATTGATTGACTTGGTTTAAATTATATTTTTCTATTCAATTTAACTCTCAAGGCAGTCAACAAAAATAAAAAAAACAAATACATAAACCAAGGTTTAAAAACTAGTTAAAATTATTTAAATGTTATATAGCTAACAAGAAGAAGGAATATTTCTTCTTGATAAAAGAAATGAAAACCGGAAATAAAAGTGTGATAACAACAATTGTATCACTAAAATATTTAAACCAACAATAACGAACATTTAAACATAGTAATGGCAGGCAGCACATGATATAAATAAATGGTTAGGCCACTCGATAATACAGTTGTGAAAGATATTCTAAAATAGCATAAAGAGATTGCAGACAGACCATATGGATTATGGTGGTTTAAGTGGCTGGATTTGGATCAGCAAAGCCCAGTTTATCTATTATTCCTGTTTTCCTATAGAGATTTCAGGGGGACTTTGGGCCAGTTGTCTTCTGTCTAGTCCAACCTCACTTCACAGGGGAGGTGGTACAAAGTGGATACACACAGTAGGTGGTGCCCGGGTAGTACATTGAGGTGGACAATGAAGGGAGAGTCTCAAGTTACTCAGAGGTCATGGGAAAGATAGGCTGCTGTCTCCCAATAATTGCCTCCCTCTTTATGTTGGAAGGACAGATATATGAACCCAAACAGATATCAAGAGAATCTGGTGATGAATAATATTGTATATGGCAGATTCTTACAGGCCCAAGGTTTGTGATAATCAGGAGAACCCATAGCTGGATAACCACAGTTCAAAGAATTCTACCAATTTAGGGATGAAGCCAGACAAATGTAGGCCCCCAAATCAAAGCATCACAGAGAGGTCAGGGCTATAGTTTGTTGGGAGGTTGTAACTTAATTTATCACAAGTACATTCCCTCTTCCTTCCGGAAGTTGAGATTCAGCAACTCCCATGCTAGTCATAAGCGAATCTTTTTGGGAAGGGTGCCACAAACGGAGTCCAAAATATGAAGCAATCTCACAACAATACAGTATGTAGAATATTCCATGTGCTTTCTTCAACCTGGGTGCTTTTTGCAAATGATATCTTTAGTTAAGAGCCAGTGATATACTGTTTGAGCCTCTCGGGTATTCTGTCAATTTCCTGTCGCCTAATGTATCCATATTATTGGATTCAAAGCAGTTTTCCACAAATACAGTAGGACTGGCTGATATGTAAACATATGTGGTGAATAGCTTCTGCTTTTTAGGATCAACCATCAACTGTAAAGAATCCAGCAATTATGAAATATAGGTAGTCCTGAGGTTACATTAGCAATTGAATTTTCTATTACTAAGTGATGCGATGTAAGTCATAAAACTTGACATCACATGACTGCACTGCTTAGCGACAGCAATCCCAGCAGTCCCAATTGCTGTCATAACCCCAGGACCACATAAGTTGTTAAACAGGAAGAGGCAGAAGTCCCAGAATCAGGTGAGAGGTGCAAGGGGCAGGATGGTCCCATGGGAAGGTGTTAAGCATGAGAAGGTGTCACTGGGAGATATCACAAGCTGGCCCTATGGAATACAGGTGGTTGTGCAGGTGCCACAGGGGGGTAGGGGAGGATGTGGGCTAGATGCCACAGAGCATGAGTGAGCTGATTGAGTGGCATCAATCATGAATTCAAAATTTGGATTTTGAAGAAGCAGGAAAGAATACTTGAACTATGCTCAAGAAGATTTTGAGGATCCTGTCAATAGCTAGGAAAGCCAACAAATGGATCATAGAACAAAGCAATCCAAAATTTTCACCTGGGATATAAATATTCAAACTTAAAGAATCATAGTCTGGATACATTATGTGAAGATACAGCTCTTTTAAGAAATCCATTATTCTAGGAAAGAAGACAACTAGCAGCCAGATGAAGGCACCCAATTACAGTGGTGATGGCAACTAATTTGAAAGGTCATGTCTGGGACAGATATTCTGGAGAAAGTCTAAATATGTGGTTGCTAAGAACTGATGTTGACCTGATGATATTTAGTCAATAATTAAAACATTTTTTAAAAAAAAAACACCACAGAACAGGCTTCTGAACCTGGGCCCCCTGAGTAAATGTAAAAAGGGATAAATCAAAACAATTGTGTTTGACAGCGAAAACGGACTATCAATTGAAAATTATACATAAATGGTAAAGAAGCAGAGTAGCTAGATTGAATAGAATGTTTATGAAATTGATAGAATGGGAAAATGTTTAACAGAAGCAAGGAGTGAAAAGAAGTGGGTAGAAGGAGGGGGTCTGCTCAAATGAATGAATATGTCAAAAGCAGCAAAAATGCTTCTATATAAGAGCATGTGCCTGCTCACCTTATATATGAAAGCGAGAGTCAGTCAGAGTTCAACGTATCAGGAGAAAGTGAAAAACAAAGTATTAGGGATGGGTTACCTAAGTTGTGTCTGATAAGATAGAAGGAAGAAAGAATGGCTACTAAATGAATTAAGATACAAAAATTAGTACCAATGTTGGGGTGGCTGGATTATACAGAGAAAATGATAGAAGGTCAAACAATAGAACTAATGTTTGAATAAAAAAGTAAAATAGTTGAGGAAAGAGGAGACCAAGAAACCTGAGGTTGAATGGAGATGATATTTTCAAGGAGAGAAAGAGGGGGGGAGGGAGGGAGAGAGAGAGAGAGAGAGAGATGAACCAGAGACAATATATAATAACAGATAATCAGAGTTGGAAGGGACCTTGTACGTCATCTAGTCCAACCCTCCACCCAAGCGGGAGACCCTACACCATTTCTGACAAATGGCAGTCCAATCTCTTCTTGAAAGTCTCTCCCACAACTTCTGAGGGCAACTTCTGTTCCATTGGTTGATTGTTCTCACTGTCAGAAAGTTTCTCCTTATATCCAGGTTAAATCTCTCCTTGTTCAGTTTCCATCCATTATTCCTTGTCTGGCCTTCGGGTGCTTTAGAAAATAGCTTGACCCCTTCCTCCCTGTGGCAGCCCCTGAAATATTGGAAGACCGCTATCATGTCTCCCCTGGTCCTTCTCTTCACTAGACTAGCCATGCCCAGTTCCTGCAACTGTTCATTTTATGTTTTAGCCTCCAGTCCCCTAATCATCCTGGTTGATATTCTCTGTACTTTTTCCTAGAGTCTCAACATCCTTTTTATAATGTGGTGAACAAAACTGGATGCAGTACTCTAGATGTGGTCTTACTAAGGCTTTATAGAGTGGCATTAGTACTTGGCTTTTTTGGCGGCTGCTGCACACTGCCTGGCTCATATTAACTGGTTATGAATTAATGTATGGATAAGGTAGAAATAAAGATTGCTCAGAAGGCCAAAAAGCAATGGAGAGATATAATGAGATTCAGTGAATGTAAACTAACCATATTTTTATGTATTCTTATATCTGATTGCGGTCGCCAAGAGCTGATAATTTCTTAATTGCACATAACCAATATCTAATATACACTGCTCAAAAAAAAAGGGGGGGGGAACACTTAAACAACACAATGCAACTCCAAGACAATCACACTTCTGTGAAATCAAACTGTCCGCTTAGGTAGCAACACTGATTGACAAATCAATTTCACATGCTGTTGTGCAAATGGAATAGACAACAGGTGGAAAGCAGAGGCAGTTAGCAAGACATCCCCAATAAAGGAGTGGTTCTGCAGGTGGTGACCACAGACCATTTCTCAGTTCCTATGCTTTCTGGCTGATGGTTTGGTCACTCTTGAATGCTGGTGGTGCTTTCACTCTAGTGGTAGCATGAGATGGAGTCTACAACCCACACAAGTGGCTCAGGTAGTGCAGCTCATCCAGGATGGCACATCAATGTGAGCTGTGGCAAGAACTTTTGCTGTGTCTGTCAGCGTAGTATCCAGAGCCTGAAGGTGCTACCAGGAGACAGGCCAGTACATCAGGAGACGTGGGGGATACCGTAGGAGGGCAACAACCCAGCATCAGGGCCGCTACCCCTGCCTTTGTGCAAGGAAGGACAGGAGGAGCACTGCCAGAGCCCTGCAAAATGACCTCCAGCGGGCCACAAATATGCATGTGGCTGCTCAAACCACCCTCATGGAGTCAGAAACAAACTCCATGAGGGTGGTATGAGGGCCCGATGTCCACAGGTGGGGGTTGTGCTTACAGCCCAACACCGTGCAGGATGTTTGGCATTTGCCAGAGAACACCAAGATTGGCAAATTCACCACTGGCTCCCTGTGCTCTTCACAGATGAAAGCAGGTTCACACTGAGCACATGTGACAGACGTAACAGGGTCTGGAGACGTTGTGGAGAACATTCTGCTGCCTGCAACATCCTCCAGCATGACCGGTTTGGCAGTGGGTCAGTAATGGTGGCATTTCTTTAGGGGCCGCACAGCCCTCCATGTGCTCACCAGAGGTAGCCTGACTGCCATTAGGTACTGAGATGAGATCCTCAGACCCCTTGTGAGACCATATGCTGGTGTGGTTGGCCCTGGGTTCCTCCTCATGCAAGACAATGCTAGACCTCATGTGGCTGGAGTGTGTCAGCAGTTCCTGCAAGACGAAGGCATTGATGCTATGGACTGGCCTGCCTGTTCCCCAGACCTGAATCCAATTGAGCACATCTGGGACATCATGTCTCACTCCATCCACCAATGCCACATTGCACCACAGACTGTCCAGGAGTTGGGGGATGCTTTAGTCCAGGTGTGGGAGGAGATCCCTCAGGAGACCATCCGCCACCTCATCAGGAGCATGTCCAGGCATTGTAGGGAGGTCATACAGGCACATGGAGGCCACACACACTACTGAGCCTCATTTTGACTTGTTTTAAGGACATTACATCAAAGTTGGATCAGCCTGTAGTGTTTTTTTCCCACTTTAGTTTTGAGTGTAACTCCAGATCCAGACCTCCATGGGTTGCTAAATTTGATTCCATTGATAATTTTTGTGTGATTTTGTTGTCAGCACATTCAACTAATGAACAAAGTATTTAATAAGAATATTTCATTCACTCAGATCTAGGATGTCTTATTTTTGTGTTCCCTTTATTTTTTTGAGCAGTGTATTTTACTATCTCTTACCCTTTTTCTCTACTTGTCATAATGCTACTTATCCCCCTCCTTCCCTCCCCCAAATGTAAATGTGTATGTACCAAGAAGTTGTAGATGTCAAGGAGAAATCCCTTGCCTGGCGCTATGAGGGATTAGAGGAAAAAACAACCATAAAACTTAAGATTCCTTTTTTCCAGGAGTGGGCTTCAAAAATTTCAGCAGTCAATTCTCTGCCTGGTTGCTGAGTGGGTGTGGCCATGATGGGCATGGCCTAGTTGGCTTCCTGCACCACGGCGGGGGGGGGGGGGGGCGTTTTCACCTTCTCCAGGCTCCGGAGGCTTTCCTCGAGCCTCTGGGAGGGCGAAAATGGCCTCTCCTGGGCCCTGGAGGCCCTCTGGAGGCCAGAAAAGGCCTGTTTTTAACCCTCACTGAGCTTCTGTGCGGGCCCTGCTCTTACCTCGCACCCAAAACGGGCTGCATGGAGACTCCTGGGAGGGGAGGGGCAGGGTACGAGGGGCCAGTCAGGAGTGGGATTTGGTGGTTCTCCAAACCGGCCATAACATTAGCTTTAGGTTCTCCTGAACCCGGGCGAACCCATAGCAGCTCCGCTCCTGCTTATTTCCTCACCTATGTTATATTTTTCCTTTCATCAAAATGTGTTATACATTTGCAAAGGAAGACCGAAGGTAGAGAAAATGGATGGGGCAAGAATACTTTTCGTACACTGCTCCCTTCCTCACTAAGCTTCCCCATCTCTACATCTACCCTACAGAACTATTATTCCTTGAGCTTCTTTCCCCGTGAAGGATGACCAGGCTGGAGCCACATCATAGCTTTTTGGAAATGATGCTCAGAAAAGAAGTTGCAAATAAGGAGTTGCTCAGGTTCTCTTCCTTAATAGTGTCGTAGGCCACCTTGGCTTTAAGTATGGGAGCATCAGACTGAAATTTATTTTATTTTATTTATTTTATTTGTCAATCACTTACAAGATAATAGGTATAAGTATAAACATAGTTATGAATACATGAAAGGGATACATATAAGAAAAATAAAAAGAAACAATAGGACAGGGATGGTAGGCACATTGGTGCTGTTCCGAACTAGCAGGGTCGTAAGCCTGCAAACCTGACTGGCTTTTCACAAGCAGGCTCGAAATCCTGCATATTTGATTGGTCCGTGAACAGCAGGTCGTGATTGGTCATTCCGGACTGATCCGATTGGCTGGTTAGCGGGCTGCCGCGATTGGATGCTCCAAGCGCGGCAAACTTAAACCATTGGACGCTTTGACAGCAGCCAGCTCTATAAAAGGAGCTGCTGCTGCCATATGTGTTGCTCTGTTTTCCCGAAGTCACTAATAAAGAGTTGGAGTCACTATTCGATGTCTTGTCTCCGTTATTGCGCTCATTCTCTGAGATAGAACAGGTGCGCTTATGCAAGCCCCCTATAGACCTCTTAGGAAAGGGGTGAGGTCAACAGTAGACAGTCTAAAGTTAAAGTTTTTGGGGTTTGGGGAAGAAACCACAGAGTCAGGTAGAGTATTCCAGACATTGACCACTCTCTTGCTGAAGTCGTATTTCCTGCAATCAAGTTTGGTGTGATTAACCTTGAGTTTGTATCTATTGTTTGCTCTTGTATTGTTATGGTTGAAGCTGAGGTATTCATTGACAGATAGGACATTGCAATATATGATTTTATATACTATACTTAAATCGGACTGAAGGTAGCGTAGTTCTAGGTTTTCTAGGTCTAGAATTTCAAGTCTGGTGGCATAAGGTATTCTGCAATGAGTAGAGGAGTGGAGAACTCTTCTTGTGAAATATTTCTGGGTTTTTTCAACTGTTAATATCAGATACGTAATGTGGGTTCCAGACTGACGAGCTGTATTCAAATATTAGTCAGGCAAATGTTTTGTATGCCCTAGTTAGTAGTGTGATATTGCTAGAGAAAAAGCTACGTAGGATTAGGCTAACAACTCTTAATGCCTTTTTGGCTATATAGTTACAGTGGGCTTTAGCACTAAGATCATTAGAGATGAGTACTTCAAGGTCCTTGACAGAGTTTGAATCATGTGTTGGTGAGCCTGGAAACATTCCTGGTCTTTCAGCGGAGCTGACCCCCTGGACTTTCTACTCATTTTTCTATCCTTGGAAAGTAGGAAGCAGTTGCCTGCAGAGAAACACTTATTGGATAGGAGCAGAACTGAGGCAGGGGAAGTGCAGGAGGCTTACTATTTGGCTGACTTCCCTTTGATAGCAACTTGAGCCGGAGTGCTTGCCAGACTCACATGTTTGCATCAGATACTCAGCCCTTCTTCCTGGGAGTTGATTCCAGGCCATTCCTCCCATTAGTCCCCATTATGTAACAAGAAACCGTGTGATTGAGCAATAGCAAAGCAGTATTTCCCAGGTGTCAACAAAAAACAGACAGAGCATTTTCATCTCTGCGAGATCTGAATGTAATTCTTAACCTTGGCACTCACTGGCTTCAATTTCATCATCGCATCCAGCTGTTCCAGATTTAAGAATACTGGATGCCAACTGTCCAGGAAGTACAAAACCTTGAGGTAGTCATAGCAGCTCTGGCTTCAAAGCAAGTTCCATGTCCATAATTACTGCGCATCTCCGGACCCCAAAGTTGTAAAAGCTAAATCCCATCCAGCTCTCTCTGCACCTTTCCTCTCAGGGGAATAAGAGATCTTTAGGGTGAAGTAATGCAAGAGCAATTCTGCAAGCATGAAGAAGAAGAACCTTGTTGCATAGGACTGAAGATCAATCTTCCTCTTTTCTGGGGTGCCTGAACAGATGTCAGGCAAGCCTTTTAAAGATGGATTTATTGAGCTGTTTCAATGGATGATGAGGTCATTTCAAGCCTTTCAGGCATATTCTTTTATTTATATTAGTCTGTTGAGCACCTTGAGCAGGTTAGAAATGAGATAATACTATAGGATGATGAAAGGATATCAATAAGAATTAGGAACTGTGAAGATCTTACCCTATTTTTCACATAGTAATATAAAAATGTCACCGATGATTTCTGAGGTTCAGGCTGCTGTTACAAAGAAGCTGGAAAATCTTGGTGATAGATACAGAGGAGTTTCTCTGTATTTAACAGAGGACAGATCTCCAGAAAGTAGCAGAGCACCCTAGGCCAGTTAAAAAGGAAGTCATGTACTTTTGCAATAAAGCACAAGATTCAATCAATCAGAACAGAGCTGGCAGGGATCCTGGAGGTCTAACCCCCTCCTCAAGCAGGAAACCCTATATCATTTCAGACAAGTGACTGTCTTTTTAAAAACCTCCAGTGATAAAGCCCCTGCAACAAGGTTGTAACCCACCCACCCCGCCCGTTCATGGGCTGGATGCATCAGGAGTTGGCCATGTCCTTGCCCGGTTTAGCGAAGGGGGGGAAAAGTCCCAATACACCACATGAGACCACATGTGAGTTTGACATCCCTGCTCTGCAACCTCTGAAGGCAAGTTAACCTCTGAAGGCAAGTCCACTGGTTAATTGTTCTCATTATGGGAAAGTTTCTCCTTAATTCCAGGTTGCTTCTCTTCTTGATTAGTTTCCATCCATTGTTTCTTGTCCTGCCCTCAGGTGCTTTGGAAAATAAGTTGACCCCCCCCTCCTCTTTATGGCAGCCCCTCAAATACTGCTATCATATCTCCCCTACTCCTTCTTTTTCTTCTTTGTTGCATATCTATCTATGCATCAGAGAAATGTTGCACTGAACATGCAGCTGTGCTTTGGAAAAAAAACAACCACCACCAAGTCCAATGCGATTCCTTCTTCTACACAGCTATAAAAAAAAAATGCAAGAGGTTCATCCGATCACTCAAGTTGGTGGCTGTAGTGCAGGGGTCTCCAACCTTGGCTCCTGGAAGCCTGGCGGACTTCAACTCCCAGAGTTCCACAGCCAGCTGGCTGTGGAATTCTGGGAGTTGAAGTCCGCCAGGCTTCCAGGAGCCAAGGTTGGAGACCCCTGCTGTAGTGGGTTGGCAGCAAAATTACCAAGGCTGCTTGGAGTGTTACGTTATGCTTTAGCTCTCAATTGTAGCTCTGTTTAATTATGTTCCACCAAAGGCTGTGAGGAATGAAGTTCTTCTTGGAGGATTCTTTCAGTGGAGTCCATGTCCCTGGATCTCTTCTACCCTATCTGGTCAGTCTCTTCAGTTGGCTTGAGCTAGTCCTGCTATGGATCAATGCTTGCTATGGTTGCTCTAATTTATCGAGCACATTGTATGGCTTTGTTGAATCAAAAGTTGGCAACCCTTCCATTCAGTAAATAACAATGGGAGTTAATTAAATGGGAGTTAAAGAATGACAAATGAAGGAATCTGTTATAAACAGCAACAGACCTGCAAAAGTTCCAATTCCTTTTAAAGCTGTAACCAACATCTTCATAACTGCTCCTGGGCTGAATCTCCTACACTAGGGTTGATTTAAAGCAGTTTTCTTCTAACCCGGCATCCACCAAATGTGTTAGAACACAACTTCTAAAGCTAGGAATTATAGAAGATTACCAAGACCAATTGAATCTTTCGTCTGCCTTCTCTGATGTTTGCTTTTTCATCCAAGGTTACACCCAAGCCTCAGTAAAAGATTAAACTGAATCTACAGTTGTGACTTGAAATATATTTAATAGCTATAGGTTCAGTTTAATCTTTCACTGAGGCTTGGATATATATTATGGTGCATCTCTTTTTGTCTTCCCAAATGGCTTCTTCTCTGTTAAACCATTGAGGCCTAATTCAAGTTCCACTCATTTTTTGGCTATTACATTAGATAACTGCATTTGCATAGCTTGTTTAAACCGGTGTCAATTTAACACTTTTCTTGGGTTATCAAAATACTTTGAGTTATAAATGACTCACACAGACTGGGTTTCAGACTGTACTTCTCCCCAATCTCATCAAATTATTTCAATTCTTTAAGTTGCCTAGGGAAAGCTGCTAGGTTTTTCCCTGCCCTGGTCATTGTGTTTGAAGAAAAGTAAGTAGCAAAAGAATAAGCCTCTCAATGGGGCATGGTTTTTCCCTAGGGCAGGGAGGAGATTCCAGGAAATTGGGTGCTTAGATTGACTTCAGGGAACATTATGAAAAGTGCCCCAAAGGTGCTTTTTCAGGCAGCAACTGGATTTTCTTGTTTTTTCTTCTGAGACATTTCACTTCTCATCCAAGAAGCTTCTTCAGCTCTGTCAGGATAGTGGGGAATGGAAGGATTTATATTCCTTGCAGAGAGCTGGTCATTTGCATCCTTTTAGAATCTCTTTGAAGCACTTGGAGGTTTGCCTCAGGTTTACCTCAGTATTGCTCCTGATTCCTGTAGTCTGCAATTTTTCCTCTGGAAGTCCACTCCTATTCCCACACCATTCTAATTGTATAGCTACAAATCTGTAGAGATTATCAATCATCCAGGTCATGGTTTCCCCAAAGGTGCTTTTTTCAGGAGGCAACTGGACTTTCTTGTTGTTTCTTCCAGTTGTCTCCTGAAAAAGCATCTTTGGGACAACTATGGCCTGGATGACTGAGAATCTCTACAGAGATTATGAAACATGCCACCTAAATTTTATAGCCACGCAGATTAGGCTAATTGATGATGTTAATAAAGGGTTGGTTTTGGCTTGGATTATGTATGGATTCAGACATTGTGGTCTGAAAGCCATGCTATTTTTGGCAGCATCTATTCCTTGACATCCCATCTGGCTCAATCTTAGGAGTCTCACCACAGATTCCACCTAGACAAAGTACGGCCATTACATTTTGCAATTTATTTATCCTACTTTTTCCTCCATGCTAGTACTTTCCCATCTCTCTCTCTCATTCTCTCCCTATTGTGACAGGTGCTCTCAATCACATTTTGCCTTTTAAATCCAAAGTTCTGCCCAAAGGCAAAGTTTGCCCAAGAGCCTTTTCCTTCCTGCACCGGTGAGGAAACATATCCCCGTGACTTCTTATTTGCTGCAGATTTCTTTTAATCTCACTTTTAGCCTGACAATAAGACATCATCCTTAAGCCATCATCCTGTATACCTGTGTCATTGAAACATTATTCTAATACCACCCAAACTGTGTCAGGTTTTCTCAGCCATTATCTGGAAGGAAGTCAGGAGATGGATAGTGACTGAGTAGCAGCACTAGAGACAACATAAAAATTGGCTGATTAATTGACCCTAATAATTTTCTATCAACTCATGGATGGGTGCACAGTTGCACTTCAACTCTGTAGGTTTCTCCAAGTTGGGATTCTTCAGAGGGTTTGGACCAGGGTTCTTATTACCCTGTGAGGAAGAGCAAAAGATGGGCACTGTGGATATTGGTTGGATACCAGCTTGAAGAAAGAAGTTCAGACATAGATGTAGAGTAGGGGCCTTCAAACTTGGCAAGTTTAAGACTTGTGGACTTCAACTCCCAGAATTCCTCCTCCAGTTATGTTAGCTCAGGAATTCTGGGAGTTGAAGTCCACAAGTCTTAAACCTGCCACATTTGAAGATCCTTAATGTAGAAGAATATAGCTAGCTTTGAGAAGGAGGAAGAAGAGAGGGGAAATCATTGTTCAGTCCTGGAAGAGTAGAAAGTGTAAAGAAAGAGACTCAGAACAACCCTACCTTCATGTTGCTGTCCTTCAAAAGGAACCCAAAAGGTTTTGGACAAGCTTTCAAATTTTTGTTAATAGAAAATGACAACAGCCCTCCTAGAATCCCTCCTGTGTCTGTTTCTTGACCTAGGCTACCTCAAAGAGCTGACACTTATTTTCTGTTTCCGGCAACAGCCAGCTAAGTGCCTCTAAGATTCCTGGAAACATGAGAGGAGTTGGGCAGACTTCTTTCTGATTGTTTTCCCAAATTGGTATTCGTATACAGATACAGGTTTCCCTTTAGCCATCTTGACAAAAAGGCCAGAGGTAACATTTGTTCACCTGAATTTGTCCAATTCTCCTTTCAGTACTTTCTCTCTCCTCTTTTTCTCCATTTAGTTTCTGCTCTCTGCCACAACCTTCCCTAATCTAGGGCCCTCCACATGTGTTATGATGACAAGTTGCTGTCTGGGAATGATGGATGTTGCGACCCTCATACCTCCAGGTGACATTAGAATACGAAAGGTTGGTCAAGAGTTATGTTAAAAGTATTTGAGCTACACTGCTGTACCTTCCCTGCGTTTCCCAATATAGTTTTGGACACAGTCGTTATCCATTTCTGGCAAAAAAAACCCCACCAGGACTACTTGTGGGGTTAGCCACAAGCAGACGTTGGCCTGGCAGGCAACAGACTATCTGTTTACATAAACATCGTTCAGCAACCAAACAATTCTGAAAAGGAGAGTATTACAGTGACCGTCATGAGATTGTGTGTGTGTGTGTGTGTGTGTGTGTTTATGTGTGCGTGCGTATGTTTTACTCAGCCAACTAGTATCTTCTTTGGAAGTGCGTCATTGCTTGTATTAGTTTTAATGTAATTTGGATCCCTCCATAGAGAGCATCGTCAGCCCTGGAATCTGGCCTTCTGGAATCATGGAATCGGAGCTGGTATTCTCAGTTTCTGACCAGTTTTGGAAGAACCAGTAGCAGAAATTTTCCAGAGAACCGGAAAATATCACCTCTGACTGGAGATTTTACAGTATCCTTCCCCTGCCACGCCCACCAAGCCACGCCCACAGAACCAGTAGTGAAAAAAAATTGAATCCCACCACTGGAAGTAGCCTGAGTTCTGAAACTATTTGCAATTGGCAGGGATAAGGAAAGGATAGAAGATATTGAGGGAAATGAATAAAGGGAAGGGAAGCTATGGGTTCCAACAGTTCCAATGCAATTATGAAACACTGAGCCATGTGGAAGGGTGGGTTGTTGGAGCCTAGGTTTCAACTATTTTACTCTGAGTCTGTAGCCATTTCCTCCCTATCCATGGCTCCTTTTCACAGTCATCTTATTCTTCCCTTAAACCACTCTGGTTTGTTCCAGAAGCCATTTTTTCTCTCTCCTAGGAGGTGGCTATTCTCACGTGGAGCTTTGCCGTTTAGCATGGTGTGAGGCCATCCACCCTGTAATTGCCACCAACTTCCTTTCCCAAGGCTTATGCTCTCAGTTTAAGACCTGAACCAGCAGGACTATTTTAGCCTTTGGGCCAAGGATGCCAAGCAGACATTAGGGTGTGTAAGAAACTAATAAGTTTTGTCTTGATTTACAGCAGCATTTCTCTACCTCGACACATGTGACTTCCAACTCCTAGAATTCCCTACCTAGCATCCTGACTAGGGAATTCTGGGAGTTGATGTCCACACATGTTGAGGTTGCTAAGGTTGATCTATAATAGTGTGCTGCTACAAATGAAGGAGGTCTATTTCAGAGTGTCTGTCATTCCAGAGCATTATTGTACTTTATTTTGTCTATTTGTCAAATTTCTAAATATCCATTTCACCTAAGTGACTCTGGGATGTTTACAAACAATGCTGTAAAACAATACAAAAACATGATGAAAACCACAGCTAAACACAAAATTGAAAACAGTTCTTGGTACTCTAAAATGGCAGCCTGCATGGGATGACTGGTGAGTCCTTTGCCAAGGCCTACCTAAGGCCTGGAAACCTGCTTTGGTGATGAGTGATAATCAACTACAGGATCCTCTTAGCTGCTGAGTGCATTTTCACTCCTAAAGTGGATAATAAGGACCTCTATGGTCAGTGTAGAATTTATGTTTTTTTATTTTTTTTCCCCCTGGAATATTTACATAGTCACTTCTCCTTTTCAACTAGCTGTGTGACTGATTGTAAATGGCTGTGATCCCTGGCGAAATTCATTATCTCATCTGACACAGTACATCATTCAGGCGAATCCTGCAATGAAATTGTAAAGTAAAAATTTCAGAACCAAAGAGGTTCCGAAATGGATCAAGGGCAAGAAGGAGATAGAACATGCTCTTTTTCTCATAAGGCATTTCCAAGTGCAGACTGATTATGAACTTTGTTTGGTGCAGTTGAGCTGTTTGGACAGAGTGGGGCTGTTGCCAAAACTCACAGCTTACTCACCTGATCTCATTTTGCACCCCCTCCTCAAGTATTCCCCAGTCCATGACACACGCCGGCCGAGGATGATGAGACCAGTACTTTTGGAGACGATAAGATTGAGGAAGCTAAAGAAGAAGACAGCAAGGAGAAAGCTTGTCTACCATTTTTCTTTCTATAGAAAAATTACTTCTGAATATTGACATCTGTTTTACTTTAATGGACTCAATACCAAATGGCTGACTTAAGCTGCCATTTAATTTTTCAAAACTGGCATGACAGAGTGACATTTTGGATCAGGCCATTCATGGCTGATGAATGCCACCTCAGCCAAGAATGAACTTCAAGCCTATCAGAATAATTTATCTGGCATACTTTCCTGAAACTGTCCTGTCAATAGGGTGGTAAGAAGAAAGCTGCAACTTCTTGTTGACTGACATGTACAGGGTAGAACCATAGCTCAGTTAGTACTACCAGACCTGAGCTTCAAAAATAACACTACATCAGGGGTGTCAAACTCAAGGACCTTGGACTGGATCTAGCCCACAGGGCCACTCTGGAAACAGTGAAGAACCGGCCTGTGGTGCCTCTGCCAGTGAAAATGGAACTCTGTTTTTGCCGGCAGAAGGTTGCAGGAGGCTGTTGCAGCCAAAAATGGAGCTTGGGAGCCCGTTTTTGCACTCAGGCCACCACAGGCATCCTAACACGAGTGACATTGAGCTGGCCAGGCCCCCCCCCCCCAGGTCAAACACAACCCTGGTGTGGCCCTCAATGAAATCTAGTTTGACACCCCTGCACCAGATGGTAGCAAAGAGATTTGTGTGAATCTTTTTACTTCTTCTTGACTTTTTACAGCCAATTCAGCAATGGACCTCATTTTTGGAATATAGAAGGTCCTAGGTTTAAGTTCTGCCAGCTCTAGTCAAAAAGATTACTGGCTAAAATGCTGGAAAAACCTTGCAGACAATACTGGGTTAGGTTGTCTAACTATCTGACTTAGTATATGGCTGTTCCCTCTGCAAATATTTGTCCCTGTACACTAAGCCATTAATCAGTCAGAAGGCCTGCCATTCTGATTGTGCAGAGCCTTAAGAAAACACATGGGTCTATTTTAGAATTGACAATAACAATGGTATATCCTGACCCAAAGAAGAAATAAATGCATTCCAACTTTTCACAGGCAAAAGCGGGGTTCTTTTGAAAGAAAGGAAGCCATGCCGGTTGATAAGAAAAATTCCAAACCATATAGTCAGCCACATACAATTATTAAAATGAAAGTATAGAAAATATTGGGCCAGATTTGAAGCTCTCCAAATATCTTAATCAGGCAAGATACTGTAAAAAAAAAAGCAGGTTGGGAAAGGGCAAGAGCATAAGGATAGGAAGGCTGACATTATATGCATGGGTGGGTATGTATATGAGGGAGACAGGAAAAGAGAGAGAGAGAGAAAGAGAATATCTGTTTCAACTTGATGATGAAATAATGAAGTTTGCACTTATAACATCCTGATCCCTATCTTTATGCCAAGGAATACAACAAGAGGCTTCTTCCATTTTTTTTTTGAACAGCACTAAAAAGATTTCCCTGCATGCTATAATAAAAGGTATTATTTTACTCAATAAGAACCTGGGCTTGGCACTGGCTTCAGAAGCAGGCTGTATTAATAAACTGACCGTGCCCTTAAGAAAAGCTCACACTTGCTTTGTTCTGAGAAGTTTGCACACTTACGGTGTTCAGTCACTTTATTGAGAAAGAACGTAAGTATGCGCAGGATGGCATCTCTTTGCGTGTAACTACACGAAGAGCATCTTCAGGATCATGCAGGATCAGGGAAGGTGGCATAATGTGGCTTGGAATCCTGTTCATAGTGCAGCTGGTCTGCATTAATCTGTTAATAGAGGGTGGGAGGTTTAGCTGCCACTGAGAGTGACATATGGCTGGAGGGGCTGGTGGGTGGAAAGGATAGATCGAAGCCAGGGGAAATGGGGCCTTGAGAAGGTCTCTTAGTCTGGGTGAGGTGGGGGAGAGGACCAATTGCTCCTTCTCCTTGGCTAATTATGGTGATCTCCATCCCAGACTTATGTTTACAGAGAGTTTCCTTTGAGTCATTGCTCAGACACAGCACCTCGGTGCTACAGGAGGCAGGAAGTACCCAGGCTTTGGCAGCAGTCAATGCAGCACAGACCCTATATAGCCATGGGAGATAGGCTGAAGGAAGTTAGGGGCCCATCCTGCACATGAGACATGATTCTCAGCATCTCCCCCCATCAACTCTGCAGGTTGGAAGGCAGTGGGTGCCTGTGTGTAAGATCTTCTGATATTGGAGAGATCCCAGAAGTTTTGCCAAGTCTCCTTCCCACTCTTAGGCTTCTGGATTAAGGCTGGAGCCCTATGCTCACTTACTTGGAGACAAGTCCTATCAGGAACTGTGGACTTTACTCCTGAATAAACAGACTTTGTGGCCAGAAAGGAGTGGGCAATCCTAACATTGCGATTAAAAAAAAACCCAAAATGATTATTTATGTATCTGAAAAATATATAAATGAATGGAAAAGAATTCCTCATTGACAAAGAGAGAGTAAGATGCAAAAGATCAGGTCTATTAAAGAGGAATAGGTAAACTTCTTTATTCTGTTTACATTTCAATGCTATAAAAATACAGAATCCTCTCCAAGCCCGCTCAATTCCTGGGTGTATCTAGGTAACCTAGATTTTATTGGCAACAATAATAAACCCACTTACTTTTATCTTTTTCGAGGGTGTGTTTTTCACTTCCCAACCTTTTCTGGTTGGTATTTTATCCAAACGTACAAGTAACTGCTTAGATGTACATTTTAACATGAACACTTCTCAAATCTATACTGAAGAAGTTATTCCCACCAATCCACTCTCTTTGGACAATATAACGAGCAGTTCCAATAAAATTTGTATTCAAAATATATGTGTGTGTATGAATATGACTAATTTGCACCAAATCAGATTTTTTAGTAGAGAAATACTATGTTAAGTGTAGATAGTGGGGGGAAATGTTAGGAAAACTGCACAAGGATGCATACACCTTTTTGGGTAATCTATTTTTTTTTTTAAAAAAAAAAGATTAACTGATGCAGAAATAAGAAAAAATTAAGATGAGAAAAATGGCTCGCGCAAATAGGGCCACAAGTGCCCGTGATGATGTTCGCATGAGTGGGGCTGTGAGCACATGTGGAGGTGCGTAGACAGGCCAGCCATTCATATGGCCTAGTGGCAATTAGCTCATGGCCCGCTAGTGGGCTGCAGCCCACAGGTTGGAGATAGGTTGGACATATCAGTTAATTAAATAAATAACATCTGATTCAGGGGTGGGATTCAAATTACTTAACAACCAGTTCTGTGGACGTGGCCTAATTTCTGGGTGTGGGTTGGTGGTCATGTGACTGGCTGGGCGTAGCTTGTATGTCAATATTATAAATATATATGTAAAGATTGATTTTTTTTATTTTTTTTTAAAAGAGCAACTTTTATGCAAAAGCAGGCAGGCAGATTGAGCTGCTTGCAGAATCACAACTTCACTCCCAGATCTACCTTTCTGCAATTTGCTGCCTGAGTCTTCACTGAAAAACAGAAGCTTCCATCCTAAGGAAGGTTCACTCTGCTCTCAGGCCACTTCTCCCTCCCCCAAGCCCCTGAATACCACCCCTGATTGGGCCTCAGGGAAGCCTCCTGGGCGTGACGGGTGGGGAGGGGAGGGGCCAGCCAGTGATGCGATTTGCCGGTTCTCCAAACTGCACGGAACCGTAACCACCAGTTCTATGGAACTGGTCTGAACTGGTAGAACCCCACCCCTGTATCTGATTAAAGCAGATAAGTGACATACTTTTGTGTGATGATAATAGGATGCACTTGTAGTTGAATTGTTTCCCTCCCCTCATGACCCCCCCATGCTACAGGTCATAAATTTCTCATGGCTGAATGAGTGTTTTCTCAATCAGTCAGATGGTTAAAAATTTAGGCAATGTGACAGATCTGTATTTTTTTTTTTAATTAGCATCCCAGAATCCTCTGATAAGAACATTCAAAGGAATTCGCATAAGCGTCATATATGATCAGGTTGTTTCCTTATATAAAGATGTACAGGTGTGAAATAGCACTTTTGTTGAATTTATAGAAATGAGACCCTGACATCTTATAGCCGCTTTAGCATCTTATTCCATGTCTTGCATAGTGTTCAATTTCTAATCTAATATAAATAATTTTATAAACATTTTATAAATGCTTACCTATGGTTATACCTTATTTTGTTTATAAGACATTAAAGCTTCAAATACCCAGGAGGATTCTAAAGGACAGAAGGCAGCTGGCTCATGTCTAGGCATCAAAATAGTTTTTATTGAAATCTTCTGCAATTTTTGACAAATGATATTTTAGGTTAGGAACAAGATGTGGAATATAAGTTTTCAACACTTTATTGCGGCGTGGTGGGTGAAAGGGGAAGAAATTGGCTTTTATATCCTACTTTTGGATGTTTCTCAATTCTGCTATGACCATATCAGTGCTGCAAAAATGCATACGCCCACCAGATGGCAGCAGAGAGTTCTTAGGATTTTTGCAGTCCAGATATGGTAACTCTAAACTGTGCATACATCACTGACTAGAGACCAATGACTTTGATAACTCTTTCAATTGGTTGTGTGTGTTTTTAAAAAAATTTTATTTAACATTTACACGATAGTGCTTTTTCATGTAAGTACTATTGCATAAGCCTTTACCATTAGTGTTTTGAAATGAAAAATAAAAATAAAAAAACATGATGTCAAAATAGCAGTAGTCAATTTAGAATCTAATGTGTTTGTCTACGCTTTGAAAATGATTCCGAAAAAGGGCTTGTTTTCTCATGCAAACATAGCATTTATTTGCTTTTCATTAAAGTCACATTTTGCAGGATTCCTTTTGAGTCTGGAAAGACTCTGTCGTTTAAAGCAGGGGTCTCCAACCTTGGCAACTTATAAGACTTGCGGACTTCAACTCCCAGAATTCCTCAGCCAGCCACTTTTGCTGGCTGAGGAATTCTGGGAGTTGAAATCCACAAGTCTTATAAGTTGCCAAGGTTGGAGATACCTGCTTTAAAGCATCCACTCATTAAAGCAGCCACCCATTTTTTCAGGCTCATGTGGAAATCTGAGAAAAGCTCACCTGACTAAATGAAAAGAGGTAGTCCTTGACTTATGACTGGTTGCTGATTTGCCATTGTAAGTTACAACAGCCCGCTCTAGAGGTACTTACAATCCATTGTTGAAGTTACGATGCCCCTGCAGTCACATGATCGGAATCCCACAATCAGGTGACTGCAGTTTGCAACAATTTTTGCCAGTTTCCAGCATACAGTTCCAATTTCCAGCCAAAACCACCCACTGGGGAGAATGGATACTTAACAACTGTGGTGTTTGCTTAACAACTGCCACAAAAACAGTTGAAAAATGATACCTTCATTTATGACCGCAATGATTTACAACTGAAATTCCAGGCTCAGTTATGATCGTAAGTCAAACACATCTTCTAAATCACTTTCAAATAACCAGGGGTGGGATGCTACCGGTTCTGCCCAGCTCTATAGAACTGGTAGCTCTGAAGAGCAGCAGAACTGGTTCTGTATTTGCTGCTGTTTGGCCTACCCGCCCGCCTGGGCTCTTACCTGTCTTTTATTTCCTGCTTTTTCAACCTCAGCTGCTTTGCACGGCACAGCTGAGGTTGAGAAAGCAGGAAAAAAAGTGGCCTGCACACAGCGCTCATCAGCTGTCCGGATAGCACAGCTCAAGGTTTATTACATTTGCACGCAAAACATTATCACTGAACCTGTAGTAACACCAGTTGAATCCTATCCCTGCTAATAACAAACGCTATCCCTAAGTGGTATTACATTACTAAGTATACATAATTATCTGCTACAATGTCCTACCAGTCAATGACTACTTCAGCTTCAATCGCAACAATACAAGAGCACACACAACAGATACAAACTCAATGTAAACCAATACAGTAAATTTACTTTACATAGTAAATAAATTTATTTTACAATAAAATGTAAATGTAAGGGCCGTGCATAAGTGCACAATCATGTCTACCATCCCTGTCCTATTGTCCCCATTTATTCGTACCTATTTCCTGTATTCATACTCATGTTTATTCTTGTACCTATTATCTTGTAGGCGATTGACAAATAAAATAAATACTGTATACAGTTTTTGAGAATGAACTTCGTGTGGAAGATAGAGGTTTTACATTAAGGCCATTTGTATTGTGGGTGGCAGTGCTCCTTTTCTATGATCTTCTAAAGGAAAAAGAAAAGGGGAAATGGCGGAATGATTATTGGCTGATGACCACATGGACAAGCCGCAGAAGAACAAAGAATAGCCATTCCAGAGAATACAGCAGTTCTGGTTTGAGCCTTAGGGATGAAGTTGTGCTCCGTCAGGGAAGACTGGGTCCAACTTTGTTCCGTATCAGCAAGAACGTCTTAACTTTTCCCTTGAGGTTTTCTGGCTGTTGATGCCTCATGAGTCAGGATGTCTGGTAAGCTGGGGCCCAGGATGACTGATTGCAGTGAATCAGTGCTTTTCTGAGAGTAAAATCTAATGCAGTATTATGCTTCCTTGCTGTGCCTAAAAAAGATCTGGCTCTGGTCCCAGGGAGGTGTACAGCACCCAGAGAAATGTGGGTTCTCTTATGTCTTGAGAACATGCAGGTACCTGCTTCTCTCTTCTGATATT
The DNA here is from genome assembly GCA_033807585.1 of Hydrophis major. Classification (NCBI taxonomy): domain Eukaryota; kingdom Metazoa; phylum Chordata; class Lepidosauria; order Squamata; family Elapidae; genus Hydrophis; species Hydrophis major. The sequence continues at coordinate 221,179,723 of CM066329.1, forward strand.
TGGCACAAACTCTTCCTGGTGTGTCAGCCCAGACTTTGCAAAGCAACCCAGGGTGGTTTTGCCGGCGTGCAACCGTGTCGGGAGCATTGATACATCATCTCTGCTCACCAGAAGCCCAGGACGTCTGCTCCCTCTTCCTCCCCTCCCAACCCTGGGGATCCAGTCTGCCTTTACCATACAAGTAAAGGAATGCAAATTCTCCCCATCAGTCCTTAGTCAGAGAGATGGGCAGGAAAATCGGGAACCCACAACAACCCCTGTTTCCAAGAAGGAAATGTTTTTGCTCAGAGCTTCATGGCTCTAAACGCCGGTTGCTTCTCTGGAAGGATGAATGTGGACAGCACGTGGAAGGGAGGGAGTTGCTATGAATACAGGGAGGATTGATCACTCAAGTGTTTTCCTTGCTAAACAAGGCAAGGGAAGGAAAGCTAACATTTCTCATCTGCCAAAGGCAGAGGTTTGTCTTGTGCTGTGCAAAGACTTCAGAACTGAACCAAATGTGTGTGGTGGCACTTTCTGGCAACTCTATTACAGTTCCTTTATTTAAAAAAAGAGGAATACTGTCGACAAGTAGGTCCTTCCCAGCAAATAGATTAACTGCCCTCATGTTGCAACCGGGGACATCCCTTCCTCAATTTTATCTATTCAAGGCAACTCTGTGAGCTAAACCAAAAAGTGGTGGCAACGAATGAGCTAAAAAAACTGAATGGGGAATCAAAACAGGACTCTCCAGCCCTAGAGACATATACTATCTTCATGCTGGCCGTTCATATTTCCTGCCTTGAAGCTCTTCAGCTCTGTTGAGAGATAATTGCCTTTTCTGGCAAGAGGAGAGCTCTTTAACCTCGCTTTACAATTTGATGGAAGTGAACAAAGGACTTAGGCAGTCTCTGCAATATCAATATTGTTTAACTTTTAAAATGTTGTTGGCCACCATGGAAAGATTAGTAAATAGATGCACACGTCGATTCATTAATCAAAGTCTACATTTATGCACTTACAAACGACAGTGGGGATTTGCTATTGACCAAACTCCTGAAAGAAGAATGAGCAGGTCAGGAGGGAGAAGATGACTGGGAAAATTATGGTTAAGATGTCCTGAGAAGAACCTCCCCTCCCCCCCAAAAGAAAGAAATGAATAGTTTTAAGAACAAAAAGTTCTTAATATTGAAGTGGTGTGTGAATGGGGCAGAAGGAAGGATGCTTTGCCAGAACTAATGAAACAAATAAGATGTAGTGAGTGGTGTTTTGGTGGTTACTATAAACTAGATTTAATCAAATAACTTTTTTTTTTTTTTTCTTCTTTGGATTTCCTTTGCTCCTTTCCTCTTCTTCTGCACTTTGTATGATCCTGCTGACTTGGGAAGGAAGAGCAGGTACATGCAATGAGATTTCATTTTAACGTATGCCAATTAATGTAGATTCAAAGTGACAATAAAGTTATTCTAAGTTATTTTATTCTAAGTTATTAAGTTATGGGGTGTGGTGAAAATGAATGTTCTGAAATACTAGAACATTGTATCTTCTGATGAAGTTAAGTCATAGGAAATTCAGGAGAGATAAAAAATAATATTTTTCTTCCAATGCACTAACTTCCAATGCAATTACTCTTGGAATGTGTTATTCAAAAACAGAGTGGGGTTGCTAACTTAGAAGGCTTGCCTAGAGAATTAGGAAAAATAACAGAAGTTACCAAGGACTCAGTCATTTGGGGCACTATTTTAAACCTGTTATCATCTAACACCATTTGTTAGAGAGGGAGGCAGTGCCCTCAATATTTGCGTGTGGGTTTCCTCCTGATCTACAACCCAGTTTCTGTCTATCTTTTAAAGTTTTTTTTTCAGTAACAACACAGCCTGCTATACATTTACTTCTGTCCTCAGCTGGGGTAAGTCTTCTTTCAGGGGAATTCTTGAAACAAAAGCTTCTATCCATGAAATATCAAAGGATTTGGTGGAAGGTGAAGTCACTGACTCAGTCACAAAGAATGGTTGATCAAGAGCTGGGACTTGGGATGTTGGTTTAAGGGTGAAGCTTCCTGAACTAACCTTGACTCTAACTTCATGGACATACCATAGTGTTCAACGGTTATTGTTTGGAAGTTGTGATTCAAATCTTAGGCTATCGCCACCTCTCTCTTTAATAAACAACTCAACTTTTTCAAGCTTGCCAAGAAGCAAGAGAGGGTGGGAGGCCTGGCTGCTTTAAAAACCTTCAATTTGTTAATTGTTTAATGTCACTGTGTCTCCCTCCCCCACAGCTCACAAGGCAGTCTGCAAAAAAAGTGGTGGTGGGGGGGCTACTTTAATGAGTGTCAGGGAAATGCAGCACTTGTATTTGCAAAAGGTCCAAAGTGTGGATGGGGTGGGTTTTTTTGTTTTGGTAATAACTTGAGAGGAGTGTGCTATGTACTTTTTTGGGGAAATTTGACTTCCATGTAGAGCACTATTTTTTAATTTGTTATCCCACTTTTTTATTTTTATAAATAATTCAACGTGGATTCAACATACCAAGTACTTTCTCCTCCTCCTGTTTCTCCCACAACAACTCTATGAAGTGAGTTGAGCTGACTAAATGACTGGTCCAAAGTTATCCAACCAGCTTCGGGTCTCAAACTAGAATGCACAGACTCCTGGTTTCTAACTGGTGCCTTGACCACTTGATCAAACTGGCTATTTCCTGTTTCCTGGTGATTTCCTATCCAAGGCTAATCCAGTTAACTTTCTGTTATCAGTCAAGCCAAGCTAGAGTCTAGTGCAAATGAAGGCACAGAGGAATCACAAAGGAATGGTGATTACTTACAACAACATTCCTCCACTTATTGTGGCCTCCTTTATATACAGAACCAAAGATGGTGGAGAGAGAAAATCTCCCATATGCCATCCCTAGGCTCCTCAGTTCAGTTGTCCAGGGCATAACAAGGTCACCAACTTCATCCTCAATGCATAAGACCAGAGGCAGGCAAACTAAGGTCCTCCAGATGGCTTGGATTCCAATTCCAATCAGCCTCAACCAGCATGGTCACTGGTAAGGGAATGGGTAGCTGTAATCACAGACATATGCAGGAAGCTGTAGAGAAGCCTGATGCTATGGTGCACATACCAGGAACAGCTCTGTTAGAGAAACACATGAAGCTACTTCCCCACACAGAAAATTGGGCTGGAGAAGGGAGGATCACTATCTTGGAAGAAGAGGCTTCCAATCTTGGCTTTCAACTACACCCAAGGCCTAGGGTGGATCCATTTGGGGCCTACCTGTCTATGTGTAATGTTTATTACAGCCCAAAGACTCAAATCTCTAGGTAATGAAGGATAACCCCTGGAAGGCAGCCATTTTGAAGCTGGATGTATAGCCAATTTAAATGTGAGGTTTGAATTATAGATATCAGGCATGCTGATCTGAGCCTCCCCTGCAAACAAATCTCAGGGTTTCTTGCAATATGCAACTTTTTATAAAGCCTTAAGCTGTCCTGGAAATTGCAGAGTTTGACATCGGACAAATCTCTCCAAAAGGTGTAGGAGAACTAGGAGTGGCCACTGTCAGTGGTCAGATGAAAAGCATTCTGCATATTCTCAGAGGATTCACCCTGACGGTTATTATGAATGCTTCATGGATTTATCTTTCTCTCAGGATGACAGGGTCTTTAAAGCACTTATATTACCACTTCATTTTTTCCATGTACTTGTAACAAAATGTTCTACTGAAATCACCCGTCCTAAACCCCCTCCTCCAAACTGATGCTTATAATTTCTGCCCTTCTTTAGTATGCATTCGTCCTGGTTCTTCTTAATTATTCGTTATTATTTTTAAAAAATTGTCATTCAACGTTTTACAGTTACTATGCTCAGTTCTCATCAGGGCAAATTGTTTTTGGACTCTCTCCCCCCCCCCCCCGCCCAAATTTGGGATCTATTTTGTCTAGAGAATGAATTGCAAATTCTTGTCTGAATTTACTACAAATAATGTTCTCCTTTTGTGAGGAATGCTGCTCAGGAAAACAACAGCCATTAACAGCCATCTGACTTCTCTTAAATTTAAGCTCAATTTGTATGCTGTTATTTGCAAATGCACACGCACGCACGCACGCACACACACAAACACATACACAAAAGCACGCACACACACACTATGAAAGACAAAAATTTAAGTTTTGGATACTGATCCAGCTATGTCACAATACATTTGAAGTCTAAACAGGGAAAAGCTTGGCCTCCCTTTTAGGTGTTTTAAGAAATTCTAAGAAAGTGCACAATAACACAGTTGGAAGAGACCTTGGAGGCCTTCTAGTCCAGCCCCCTGCCTAGGCAGGAAACTCTATACCACTTCAGACAAATAGTTAACCGACATCTTCTTAAAAACCTCCATTGTTGGAGCCCCCACAACTTCTAGTGGCAAGTCTTTCCGCTGATTAATTGTTGTGTCAGGAAATTTCTCTTTAGTTCTAGGTTGCTTCTTTCCTTGGTTAGTTTCCATCCATTGCTCCTTTTGTCTTGCCTTTAGGTGCTTTGGAGAATAGGTTGGCCTCCTCTCCTTTATGGAAGCTCCTTAGATATTGGAACATTGCTATCATGTCACCCCTAGTCTTTCTTTTCATTAAACTGGACATTTAGTTAGAACACACATAGACTTTATTTTTCATTCCTGTTCACCCACAGCCCCACTCCCCCAACCATCTATGGAGTACAACACTATTGTACTCCATTTCTGCACTTTTATAATTTTAGAAGTTGCCCTAACCAGTGGTGGGATTCAAATTTTTTTTACTACCGGTTCTGTGGGCGGGGCTTGGTGGGCGTGCCAGGGGAAGGATATTGTAAAATCTCCAGTCAGAGGTGGAATTTGCCAGTTCTCCGAACTACTCAAAATTTCCACTACCGGTTCTCCAGAACTGGTCAGAACCTGCTGAATACCACCTCTGGCCCTAGCCACGTTTTGTGTACATCTATGAGTGTAGGTTTGCAAGCACATTTTTTTAACTGCATGAAGAGCAGCAAGGCAGTTCATCACCTCAGCCCACCAGAAACAGCACTCGTGCACAACTTGCAACCAATTGTCTAATGAATGTTCGTAGTTCCGAGGGTACAGAAAAAAGTGACTTATGATCATTTTTCACACTTAGGGCAGGGATGGTATTCAGGGGGTTCGGTCTTAGGGCCAATGTAGTATACACATGGTTGTGTAATCAAAATTCAGGTGCTTGCCAATCAGCAATGTATTTACGATGGTTTTAGTATCTGGGGGTCATGTGATCACTGTTTTTGACCTTCCCACTGTTTTTGACTTTTGCTTCTGAGAAGCAAAGTCAGTGGGAGAAGGTGGATTTGTTTAACAGCCATATGATTCACTTAACAATTGCAGTGATTTGCTTAACAACCACGACAAAAAAGATAGTAAAATTGGACACAACTCACTTAAAAACCACTTTGTTTAGCAATGGAAATTCTGGTTCCAATTGTTGTCAGGAATCAAGGATTACACTTTGATATTATATATGTTGATGACAGCAAGACTACTCTATGCACAAAAAAGGAAGGACATTTTGATCCCCACTTGCAAAAATTGATGGAGTTAGCAGAGATGGCTAAATTAACTGATTTGATCAAAGAAAAAAAAAATAGAAATACTTTTATTTCTACTTGGAAACCGCTTCTGGACTTTGTGTTTGAGGTGGAAAAATAATTGCAACTTTGACTTTGGGTTTTGCCAATTAGATTTGTTGTTATAGAAATGACTAGTTTAAAGTATTGTGTCAAAGTAAAAAGTTGAGGTTGGCGTTATGCCTTATTCTACTGTACTACACCAAAGGGAGTCAGAAGCCAATGCCTTTTCTTTCTTTTTCCCCTTCTTTTCCTCGCTCTTCCCTTCCCTTTTTTCTTCCCTATTTTTCCCATTATTTGCTTTTGTATTTTCTTTGTATGCTACATTAAAAACTAATAAACAAATTTTGATTTGAAGGAGTCATCTGTAAAAAACCTTCTGAAGGTTTTCTCCTGAATTTTGAGAGGAGAAGCAAAAAGTTACAAGAGAGTCAGTATGATTACAAATAAAGTATTTTGGGCTCATCTTCAACTCCAAGTTCCTTGGGTGACTTTGGGTAGATTATTGTTTCCCACCTCATAAGGTGGTTGTTGTTGTGCGGCAAAATAGAAGCAGGGAGTGTAGTGCTTCCTTGCGCTCCTGGATGGAAGGTGGGATATATATCTAAAAATATAAATAAATCTATCCACAAACACCAAGATTTCATCTGACCCTTTCTCCAAAGTTTCTCTTTCTCTAAGCAGGATTGAGCCCTGGAAATGGCAACTTCCATTTTTGGCTTTGAGCTTTGGTCATTGAAAACTGGAAGCAAAAAATCCAGATTTCTGTTATCAGTCTCAGAACTGGAAAATCAGACTAGTAAACATTTGCCATGGCCAGCCTCCCCAAAGGAAGATGCCGACCCCGTGAATCTCTTTAACTGGCACGTAACACTGAGCTACGATTTGCATTCTGTACAAAGTCACAAAGAAGCCCAGAACCATCTAAGGGCTCAGGGTAATGTGTGAATTCAGTCTTTGATCAAAGTCCAAGCCCATCTTATTCCATAAATTGGTTGATTAAATCATGAATCATTATTTTTTCAAGTTTCAAACTGCTGCAGGATGCAAGAGGGCTGAAAACCTAGGCTGATTTTGCATCATCTCATTGGTTTAGATAGAAAAGTAGAAGCAAAGAGGGCGAAATCATTCTGACTTCTGCCAACTGGCACAGCAGCTATTTCCTATCGAATCCCCAGAAATAAGCTTTTTTGCATACCACGCCACAGGGTATTCATGAATGCCATTTTTGGGAGGTTGGTAACAGGAAAAGGCTACAGCTCCCATTGCCATCCCCTGCTCCCACAGACATTTGGTTGGGTATCTCACAAAACTTAGAGAGGCCTGATCCATCAAGTTTTTAGCTTGAACTAAATAACAGAAAGGCAGAATAATGGAACAACTAAATGATTAACAAATAACAGAAGTGGAAGGGACCTTTGAGGTTTTCTAGTCCAACCCTCTGCTCAAGCAGGAACCCAACACCATTTCAGACAAGTGGCTGTCCAATCTCTTCTTAAAATCTCCAGTGCTGGAACACCCACAACTTCTGAAGACAAGTCATTCCACTGGTTCATTGTTCTCATCACCAGGAAATTTCTCCTTAATTCTAAGTTGCTTCTCTCCTTCAGTCGTTTCCATCCATTGTTTCTTGCCTTGCCTTCTGGTGCTTTGGAAAATAGCTTGACTTCCTCTTCTTTATGGCAGCCCCTCAAATATTGGAACATTGCTATAATGTCACCCCTAGTCCTTCTTTTCAATAGACTCGACATACCCAGTTCCTGCAATCGTTCTTCATATGTTTTAGCCTCTGGTCCCCTAATCATCTTTGTTGCTCTTCTCTGTACTCTTTCTAGAGTTTCAACATGTTTTTTTTTTTTTGATATTGTGGTAACCAAAACTGGATGCAGTATTCCAAGTGTGGTCTTACTATGGCCTTATAAAACAGTATTAATATTTCATGATCTTGATTCTTTCCTTCTGTTTGTGGAGCCTAGGATTGCATTGGCTCTTTTGGCTAATCTACTTCTGCTTTTGTCGTGGCGAACAAAAGTGGGCTGCAAAAACCCAGATGACCACAGCAAAGAGATACAGAAAACTCAATTGCTTTATTGTCATTTTAGATATCACTGAACTTTTACTCTCAGCATATCAGATCATTGTCCAAATTGCCATATGTTGTTGCACTGAGAAATAAATGGACTGCAAAATTAAAGACTGTACACTTATCAATAGGTAAGCCCCGGCAAATGCCATCAGCTCTCTTGGTAAGTATGCATTGACTTCTACTGTGGGTGCAGTAGTTACACTCTCGAAGAAGTTTTACAGTTATGTTTCTGCATGCATCTATGCTCTGGCTTTCTGGTGAGTAGAGCTGTCTCTCTGGATCCTAATCAGCTCACTCAAGCCCATGAGAAGACAAGCGGTCCTACTGTGCTTGCAGAGAATGAGAATACAGCAATTCACCTATGGGTGGATAGTTAAAATTATCATCCTTAAATCTGTGTCAGATGTAAGGCAATCCCTGTTTCAGATTTTAAAAATGACCCTTGCTTACCCATTCAATGGGAAACAAGGTAATCCACATAACAATGCTGTGAAACAAATTAGTACAGCCAGTTCTTAAGTTTAGCTGAGAGAATGAGTGTAATAGAAAGTGGATAATTCCCAGTTGTCATGTAGTGCTGCCATACATACACACAATTAATAAGAAGTGTCATTAATTTCAATGGGTTTTACTCCTAGCTATATTTTTCTAGAGCTATATGTTGAAACCAAAGGTTTCTCGGCTCACATTCTTGGCTATACATTCTATTCAGCAACTATTCCCTTCTATATTTTACAGTGGAAAATAAGAACACTTGGTTTGCATTAAGGAAACAAGGGATTCAATAGCAATAATGGTGAGCAAGCCAAATATGTGACTGACTTCTGTTGGTGTGCCCTGCCAAAGGCCTTCCTTCTTTAATTTTTGAAAATCTTGTTAACTTGAAACGGTGCGTACTTCTCTGTTTTCCAACAGAACAACATGTAGTCACATTTATAGTCTTTTGATGATGGTACATCTACAACTCAAAATCTTACAGGGAGCAATGTAAAGCTTTAGTATAAAATTAGCTTTAGCACAGGCCTTCCATAGAAAACCTGAGAAAATATCTGCAAACCCCTCACATCCTAGACTTAAACTGTTTCAGGATGCCGCTATAGGGCACTGCATACCAAAACAACTAAACAGAGAGACAGTTTTTCCCTCCTGTCATCGTTCTGCTGAATACCTATTACCTATGTAATTTGGCTGTTATCGTTGCTGTTGTTATTGTTATCATCTTGTCTACTACTTCCTCTTACTGGTATTATTATTATTAAGAATATTATTACTCTGTTGTTTTGCCTGTACACTGAGAGCTTCTGCACAAGAGACAAATTCCTTGTGTGTCTAATCACACCTGGCCAAATAAAGTATTTAATTTCTTCTTCTCATTTCTCTCTCAAAATTTTAAGAGTTTTGCCTCTTCTTTAAGTTCCAAAGAACACTGCAGCAGCCAAAATATGTTTGAACAAAAAAAAGCTAATTGTGGGTAATGGCTTAGTTAACTCACTATACAAGATACTTATATGTTGGTCTTTATATAAATATCCTAACTGTTTATAATTTTTTAAAAATGAGACAATATAGCATGGAGGAAGCATCTTTCTGTCTTCTGACTTCCTCTGAGGATAAAATCATCCATTACTTGCTCTAGGAAGGCAACTGCCTAATATCTATGAGTGGGTCCAGCAAATGACATCTCTGTCTTCACCCACCCTGCTCTTAAAATATCAAGCAGGGTATCCCCCAGTGCTTCTCACCTCAATCATTTAAAATATTTAATTATTTTCAGTTCTGCTCAAGATAGTTCATTTTGCCTAACATTTGGGTTGGGCAGTCCATGCTACAGTTCATTTGTTGGGGTTATTATTATCATGGCTATTGTTATGATGATAAATGTTTGTTACTCCTCCAAACGCATGGGAGCATTTAACATAAATCAGCAACACCAAATAAAACTAAATCAAATCTCAAACCATGGTCCAGACTAAATAAAATGGCTTCATGGCTTGTAGAAGACAACAAGGAAACCAGGCATGTCTCAGAGACAAGGTGCTCCAAAGCATCAAGGCCGTCATGGAAGAAGCCTGACTCTGTGTACAAGCCCCTTCATCCTAACAGCAACACCACTCTTGATAGCCATAGCATTTAGACTTATATACCGCTTTACAGTGTTTTGCAGCCCTCTCTAAGCGGTTTACAGAGTCAGCCTATTGCCCTCAATAATCCAGATCCTCATTTTACCCGCCTTGGAAGGATGGAAGGCGGAGTCAACCTTGAGCCAATCAAGATCAAACTGCTGGCAGTAAGCTGTGATTTAGCCTGCAGTATTGCATTTTAACCACTGTGCCACCACGGACGATTTTCTTTCAACTAACACCATGTTGGATAAGGCTTTATAGATAATAACTGCTACTGGAAATTGGACCCAGAATTTATAGGGAATTAACAGAACCAATAAAGGAGAATATTCTTTATTGAGAGAGCCTCTCACTATAAAAAGAGCCTCTGTGGCACAGTGATTAGAGTGCAATATTGCAAGCTGCAGCCAGCTGCCTACAATTTGGGAGTTCGAATCCCACCAGGCTCAAGGTCGACTCAGCCTTCCATCCTTCCGAGGTGGGTAAAATGAGGACCCAGATTGTTGGGGGCAATAGGCTGACTCCATAAACTGCTTAGAGAGGGCTCTAAAGCACTATAAAGCGGTATATAAGCCTAAGTGCTACTGCTATTGCTATATTCGTAGCTCGGAATGCAAAGGACCAGCTGTCTGTAAGGAGAATAAATCTTTCCATTCCCCACCATCCAGGCAGAGCTGAAGAAGCTTCTTGGATGAGAACTGAAACATCTTCAAACAAAAACCAGAAGGTCCAGTTGCCTCTTGGGAAAAATAAAAGGCACCTTTGGGACAACCATGATCTGGATGACTGAGAACCTCCACAGACATTTGTAGCTCAGAGTTGACATGAGGGGTCCTTGGTGCTCTGGGAACTTGGTTGTTTCCTTGGAGACATTTCATTACCCAAACTAGATAACATCATCAGTGCTAGTGCGACTAGCACTGATGATGTTACCTAATTTGGGTGATGAAATGTGTGTAAGAAAACAACCCAGCTCAGAGAGCACCAAAGACCCATCAATTAACAGAGCACTCAAACAAGTATACTTGCAGCAGCAAAGAAGGGAGGATTTGGCCGACCCAGGACTTTTGGAGAAAGAGACCCAGATCAAAAAGACTGAACAGTCCCGAGCTGGAAGGGAAAGAGGGGAAGAAGTTCAGGGAAATCACACCCTAGAATCGCTCAGGATAGATCTAGCAGCTTAGAAAGTTATAGCTTTAGTTTGGCAAGGTTTATGTAATTCTGTTAGATGTAAGCAAATAAAGGACTGAACTGGATTGGGTGTCACTGTCTCGTCTCTAGGCTTGGGCCTGACAGTTGTCCCGTAGCCAAAGCAGCCTTTGACTGCCAGCAGCCTAACCACTGCCTTGCGTGCCAATTCCAGCTTCCAAACCACCTTCAAAGGCAACTGCTGCTGAGCGTGTTGCAGACGTCTATGTGGAGATAAAGGCATGAGTCACTACTGGCAAGCTTCATGGTCCAGGAAGGGACAGCTCCAGCTGGGCAAAGCCTGACCTGGCCACTGTCTCTATCTGCTGATCTAGCAAGAGCTGTGTGGCTAGGAAAGCTGGTAGGTTGTTTTGGGAAGTGCAACTCCATCCAGAATTATCACTTGACGCAAATGAGCACCAAGACATTTCTGAAGGAACCCTAACTCCCTTTTGCTAAGATTTAATTTCATCTTTTTGTTCAGGTCCAGTTTTTCACAGAGGTCATCGACCGGTCTCCCTAGCAACTTCAGCATGGCCTGGTGCGGTGATGTGTCATCATGCAAATCAGAGGTGGTATTCAGCCAGTTCTGACCAGTTTTGGAGAACTCGTAGTGGACATTTTGAGTAGTTCGGAGAACTGATAAATACCACCTCTGACTGGCCCCGCCCCCATCTATTCGCTTTCTCCTGAGTTCCAGCTGATTGGCTGGGTCTTCTTTTGTTGCCTTGCACAGGAGAACGGAGCTGGAAAGCAGGTTAGTGGGGTGGGGAGCAGAGGTGGTATTCAGCAGGTTCTGACCAGTTCTGCAGAACTGGTAGTGGAAATTTTGAGTAGTTCGGCAAATACCATCTCTGACTGGAGATTTTACAGTATCCTTCCCCTGCCACGCCCACCAAGCCACACCCACAGAATCGGTAGTAAAAAAATTTGAATACCACCACTGATCAAATTCCACATAATTGTGTCAGACAGCAGGGCGCAAGTGTGTTTTGAAATTCCAGTTTCCCCCAGAATCAGGCTTTTGGCAACTGGCTTGCATTTATGGCCTTTTGCACCATCCCTCAGTCATGGAACCACATTTTCTGGTGGTTTTTGCCCATTTCCTGCCAAAAAATGCCCATTGTGTATAATAGATTCATTAACCACAGTGTTCACTTAGCAACTGCCACAAAAAAGGTTGTAAAATCAGCCCCACTCGCAAGGGGACTCTTATCACTGCAATTTGATTGGCTGCTTGAGGGCAGACTGGATCTAACCTAGGTCTTACATAGGATGAAAATTAACTGCATCAATTAGCTATGCTGGGGGGAACATTAAAAAGCCAACCAATTCTTCTCTTTTAAAAACTCAATCTATCTACACATAAACATTCTGGAGAGAAAGTCAGCCTCTCCACTACAGATATAATAGTCAATTCCTGGCAAGCACAAAACAGTCTTCCCCCACACACTGAATGACTACAATGGCCAAGTCCCACCTACTGCTGTGTGCCTGGCCAATGGGAAAGGGGCTATAATGAAGTCATGCTGTCTCACTTTAATTCTCCTCATGCAATACCTTTTGGGGAAAATGGAGTCCCTGCTAGACATAAATGGATAGGGAGTCTGCCTTCCCAAAAGCGTAACCATTGATTTATGCCGATCCATGACTCATGACCCAATTCTGGCTGCATGTTCTCACAATAACCAAGAAGAGTTTGTGCAGGAAGGTCTGATCCCTGCACTCTCCAGAATGACAAAAGCAGTGTCACACTTTCTGCATGCCACGATATCATTATATACACAGAAAAGGAATGGCATGTATATCCTGATGCTGTGATGCTGCTGACATTAGATTCTGGTGAAATCTATATTCATACATTATGCTAAGTAAACCAATAGATGCACATTTATCTTTGGTTAAACAAGCCACAATTGGTTTGGTGCCTAAACCATAGTTATAGAATTGCATGACTCAATATGTTATATAATGCCATAATGAAGCGAGCCGTGTCTTGATTTAGAAGTTGCATCCCAACGTATTTATGATTTTGTGCATATTAATCAAGAAGAAAGTTTTGTTATTTTTAATGAGGCTGCAACTTGTCTAACATGGTTTCTTCCCATACAAATGTTGTTATCTCCAGCAGGCCTGTTCATTAGATATTTCAAGAATTGGAATGGAGGATGCTCTAGAAGAGAAGATTGCCTGGTCTGTGTATATATATATACACACAAGATGCAGATAGTCCTTGACTTATGGCCAGAACTGAGCTGAAAATTGTTTGAAGAAGCTTATGACAGGCTCAGATAAGGATGTCATCCTGTGTTTTATTGCCAATTGTTTTCTTTTCTTTTTTCTTTCTACAGAAACCCCATGAAAGATGGAAAGATGGGATGTGAACACAATGCCTGAATAGCATTAGAAGCCCCCTTTTTAAAAATTTCATCAGGATCAGATATGCTACAAATCCCTTTGATTCTTCTTTCAAACCACCTTCCAGGTACACTTTGCTTTTATTGAGTAAAAAGCAACACTGTTCATTAAACAATTTCACCGATTGAATAAACTACAGTCAGCTGTTTGTACTGCACTTTAGTGCAATGTGTGAGCTAGATCAAAATTGGTTTTCAGCATGTTTGTTCTGGTTTAGAACAAGGCCAGGGGCCATAGCTTGGTAATTAAATCCAAGTGCAATCTAATGAACACTGTTCATTAAACAATTTCACCGATTGAATAAACTACAGTCAGCTGTTTGTATTGCACTTTAGTGCAATGTGTGAGCTAGATCAAAATTGGTTTTCAGCCTGTATGTTCTGGTTTAGAACAAGGCCAGGGGCCATAGCTTGGTAATTAAATCCAAGTGCAAGATCTGAAGCTCTGGAGACTGGTGGGAAAACACCCCGTTCAATAACCTGGAGAGATGCTGCAATTCTGGCTAATTGCTGAGCTTGATGAGCCAAATACTTTTGTTTGTTGATGTTCCACCTTTTCTCCAGGTGCTCAGGACAACAGAAGTTGCATTCCCTCTTCCAATATTTCCCCAGGACATGTACCCTCCCAGGGTGGTTGGGCAGAGACATAATGCCTAGCCCAATAGGAATCCACTGAGCATCTCTGGCTGAGATAGATCTGACCCTTTATTTCACCTTCCCAATCCAACTTCTTAACTATTACAACATACTGATCTGCCCTGCCATAAATTCATTTCCTGTTGCATACATAAAGTCTATTTTAAAATAAAAGTTCAACAAACCCCTCACACTACTTCCTGGTAGTAGCAACAACAACCCTGGTAAGTGGGGGGTGGGGTGGTTGTGGGTGCAAACTGAACAGCTGGGGAGCAGGACTTTGGAAGTCTGCTGTTGCCACCAGCAGAAAGTTCCTATGTGTCATTTCCTCTTGCAGAGGCTATGTCCCCATGACTTCCCAGAAGGCGACTCTGTTTAATCCTTTTTGTACCAGTGGGTGAAAATGTATGCATAGTGGAAGAGGGTTGGGAGGGTGACCTTTGCCTGTGAAACCCAAACAGGATTCTATTAGGAAGCAGAGCAGACAAAGGTCACCATTGTTGATCCCAAGGGATAGGAAAGAAGAAGAAGGAGCATTTATTTTTAAAATCACATTTCTATTGTGAATGTTTGTTTGTAGAGTGTGCGCACATGCACACACACATATACATGTATATATGTGTGTGTGTGTGTATGCATGTATGCATGTATGTACATACAGTATATGTGCATGTGGCTGTATCTTAAATCTTAAATTGTAGGATTCATTGCAGGAAGAATGATGAAAGAGAGGGAGGGAGGGAGAGAGAGAGAGTGGAGAGAGAGGGAGAGAGAGAGGAAAGAGAGGGAGGGAGAGAGAGTGGAGAGAGAGGGAGAGAGGGAGGAAAAGAGGGAGGGAGGGAGGGAGAGAGAGTGGAGAGAGAGGGAGAGAGAGAGGAAAGAGAGGGAGGGAGGGAGAGAGAGGGAGGAAAAAAGGGAGGGAGGGAGAGAGAGTGGAGAGAGAGGGAGGAAAGAGAGGGAGGGAGGGAGAGAGAGGGAGGAAAGGAGGGAGGGAGGGAGAGTGGGGGGGGTGCCTCTGTGCCTCTGTGTACGTATGTGTATTCTATAATATATACTGTGTACAGGCAGTCCTCTACTTGTGACTACAATTGAGCCCACTATTTCTGTGATCAAGTGAGACATTTGTTAAGTGAGCTTTGCCCCATTTTATCGCCTTTCTTGCCACAGTTGTTAAGTGAATCATTGCAGTCGATAAGTTAGTAACTTGGTTGTTAAGTGAATCTGGCTTCCCCGTTGGCTTTGCTTGTGAGAACCGGTTACCAAGCGTCTGAATTTTGAACCCATGATTATGGGGATGCTGCAAAGGTCGTAACTGTGGTCATAAGTCACATTTTTCAGTTCTGTTGTAGACAACCTGTTGTAAGTCAAGGACTACTTATATATCCATAACGCTGATATAATATCTTGTTATATGTCATCATAAATGTTGTTATATCTTATATAGTAATAATAGTATGGTTTGGTGAACAACGTACAAGTATTTGAACCTCTCTGTACTGTGGCGAACCTGTACTGGAGTAGCTCAAAAGCACTGCCTGCCTTTCTACTGGTGCCTACACAATTGCCTACTTTGTAGGCCTAATGCTGATGCAATGATTCTCTCTTGCATATCCATAGTTAGTCATCTTTCTCTTCTTCCTCCCTTTAATAGGAACGTTTCTGTATTGCACCAGTCTTAATGCTCATCACAGTTTGCTGGCCCAATTATGGTTACAAATCATGTTTGGGCAGTGCTTGTGGTTCACACTGGAATGGCTGGCCCCAAGCCTTTGGCTTCAAAAGCTGTGTGAAGAACCCACACATTTTGGCTGAACTGTACGAATTAGGACACTATGACTTGCTCAATAAAACACATTTTTAACAACCTGGCATAGCACAATGTGCCAAAAGCAATCAGATTATACACATTTTAAAGCTAGCTGATCAAAAATACAAAAAAAAAAAAAAAGGATTTATATGTGAGTAAGGAAGAAGTGGAGAGGAAAAATTCACACAAATCCAGGCACTTATCTTTAATATCTAAGCTTTAGGCTCATTTTAGGTCTGTATTATTTCATTTGTAATTTACTCCAGGTAGCCCTGGAGTTACAAATGATGGTTTGAAGTTATGACAGCACTGAAAAAAGGAGACCTATGATCGGCCCTTAAAGTTATTATTGGCACACCCTCCCATGATATTGGCACACAGTTACATGATCGCGATTTGGAGTGCTTGGCAACTAGTTGCATTTAGCATGGTTTCAGCATTCTGCAATCATATCATGATTTGAGACCTTCTCAACTGACTGTTGACATGCAAATTTAATAGGGGAAACCAGATTCACTCAATAACCACAGTAAAAACTCCTTTATATAGTTTGGACAATTTAGTCTGGTCACAGGATGACTTGCTTTATGACCACATCACTTAGCAGCCAAAATTCCAGGGTGTATTTTGGTTGTAATTTGAGGACTTTACAATCAAATCTATTGTAATCTATTATTTCTGTGTGCTAACAGATTCTGTGTTGGGTATGAAGCCACTTGTCTGGATGTTGTAGCCCAAGGGTGTCAAACTCAAGGCCCGTGGGCTAGATCTGGCTCTTGATATGGCTACATCTAGCCCGCCAGGCTGCCTTGGAAATGGTCAGGTGGTTGGGCCTTGGTGCCTTGGCTCCACCTCTTCTTGCCCGGCCTTGCCTCACCTTGTCCTGTAGCAGCAGCAGCCTCAAGGAGGTAAGCATGGCTGGTCACCTCTTCGGGGAAGCGGGGCTGGGCTGGACTGTGGGGTCCCTGTGCCCCAGGAGTTCAAGAGCCAGCCATGCCCACTCAGCCAAACCCATCTCATCGTCTTAAAAGCAACTGGCCCTTTGAGGACAACCATAATGCTGATATGGCCCTCAATGAAATTGAGTTTGATACCCCTCTTGTAGCCTGACCTTCCTTGTCTGATACATTCCAGGAAGATTACACTACAAATCCTAAGGATTATGGGAACTGTAATCCAGTTCATCAGGAAAGCACCGGTTGAGGATGAACTGTTCCTCTGAGCCAAAAAGTTCTTTTGGGGTCGAGTGATTATTTTAACTGCACACATCTCTGGTTGCCATAGGTTGGGCTCCTCTGGAAGCAGAAGAAGTAAGGCAGCCAAAAGAGGTTAGAAAAAGAAGATGCAGCCCAAAGAAAATAAGAAAGACAGGAAAGGAAGCACAGGAAGGAGAACTAGAGAAGAGAAATTGTATTGGCTACAGAATTAAGAGAAGCTGATGTTGATGAATGGATTGGAACTAACCAGGCAGATTTTGGACTATAGGCTTCTGGTTTTCCTGTAACACAACTCCTTTTAACCCGATGGTCAGAAACACATCTGCAGTGCCTTCCTGTTGCATAAAGAAAATGGAATCCGTAGAGACCGTTCCTTGGGGAATTCAATGTAATGACATCAGCGCTCCTGCCCATTGCCTGTCCCGTACGTTTCTGGTAGGTCCTCTAATCCCCTCGGCCTTCCTTTCCTGCAGAATGCTATTTCCTTATCAGGAAGAGAGACTCAGATGCCTGGATGAGAGAACTGCCTGCTTGCCTAGGCTTAATTTCAGTTACTTCAAAGAAGAGAATGGGCCATAAAAGCAAACAATGAAGCTGGCTTTTTGCTTGGAACCTGGTTTCCGTCAGGCTCAGCTTAGATCCAAAAGAATGAAATAAAGGGCTGTTGTCACCGTCTGGCTTGACTCAAAGTACACATGTGCCATTACTGACATTGGAGAAAACATCCTCTCAAAACAAGTTGTTTTGCAGTTATTCCCTCCTTCCCAGAAACAAGGAGGAGTTATGGTTTGCAGATTTTAATAGGGCAACATCCAAAGATCCTGCAGGAGAGATTGCCACCATATTGTCTGTGGAGATTTTCAGTCATCTAATTGTCTCAAAGATGCTTTTTTTCAAAAGGCAACTGGACTGTTTTTTTTTCCTTGAGGAAGAAGAAAACATTTCACTTCTTACCCAACAAGCTTCATCAGTTGTGATGGTGGGTAATGGAAGGATATTGTCAAGTCAGTTTTGGGACAGAACATTCTTTATTTCAATTTGTATTAATCCCCTTTCTTATGTCCTACAAATTGCAGTTGAGATGATGCCAACTGTATCTGTAGCATGTGGTTCATGATGTTCCATTATAACTGCATGCAAGCTGTTCTGCATAACAGCACATAACCCAATTCATCCAAATATTGAGCTAAGCCCTGGATTAATCATGGTGTATTAACTCCACTGCAATTTGCTAACTTCATAATGAATGCTAAACTATAAGTTACACCTGCAAACAAAAAAGCATTCACGCAACACACTAAGCCAAACTAAAATTATCTTGCATGCTCGTGAGATACACCACTGCACCCAGATCACTTGCAAGGCCAATCCCAAATGTTTTTTTTTTGAGGATTTAAGGGATGAGAAATCTAGCAATATGACAATCTAGCAATATGAGAACACTCAAATTAGCAATAACGCTAAGCAATAGACTTATGTTACATACTACTTCATAGTGCTTTACAGCCCACTCTAAGCAGTTTACAGTCCCCAACAATCTGGGTCCTCATTTTACCCACCTTGGAAGGATGGAAGGCTGAGTCAACCTTGAGCCTGGTGGGATTTGAACAGCCATTGGGGGCAGTGGGCAGAGTTCAACTGCAATACTGCATTCTAATTACACTTGAATTGCAATGCTCCTTGGGACAAGTAGTTTTCTAGTATCTTAGTTTTTCCCATCAGGCTTCTATAAGATATCTCCAAAAGGACACTGATGTTGCTAAAATAAGCTGAATTCCATGGAGTAATGATGGTCAGGAATCTGTGAGCAAAAGTAGGGCTACCAGATCTGGGCTGTAAACATATGTCCCACTACCAGGTAGAAGGAATGTGTTAAAGCTTCCACTAGCTTTACCCTAAATAAAAGTCTTGTCATGTGAACTGGTATACCTTTATGTGATAATCTGGGGAAAATGGCAAGGGAAAAGGTATGAACAGATGCAGTGAGTGGAGCTGAGCCTTTTCCACAGCTTATAGGTAGACAAAATGTCACCAATGTTGGTATGTCTCCTCCACCATCAAATTGAGACACTCCTTGCTATGGCACAAGAGGCCCTGTTGCCTATGAAGTTGTGCTTGCTGTTGTGTGTATGGCAGCCTTGCATTATTATGCCTCATGGGTTGATTGGATCTTTGGATCAGCTGGTAGTTAAATGAAGCTTACTTTACAAAGGGCTTCTGTTTGCTGCCCTGAGAATCCATGTTTCTGGTTTCTAAATACTGGTTGCCTTCTTTACTCCTAAATATGGCCCTACTTCAGCTACTTAGTTTCCCTTGAAAGAGATTTCAAGATTAGCCCTGAAAGCCTCCAGAACTTCTGGGTGATCAGGTAGCTAGTAGAATTTCAAACCTGATGATTCCAGGTAATATCCATGAAAGTTGGAGATGATCAAAATTTCATCTAAAATCATGTGCAGCTTGTCACTCTTTTAAAAAAAAAAAAAAATCACAGACACAGACAAATAATAAGTGAGGCAAACAAACAGTCTGGCTTGGTAGAAAGCAGCATCCTGTATTCCTCAAAGGAAGGAACTCTTAGATCCAACATTTGTTTTCCATAGTTGAAAGAAACTTTAAAGCTGTGGTGGTCTCACCAAAAGATATTGTGAACCTTTATAGCCCTCTGAAGCTATAGCCCACTGTTGCTGACTCCAGATAACCACCCTGCTGTTGTTTACATGAAAATTTCTACAAGAAACTTAGGCAAATCAAAATATTCTCCTATAGTGCTAGTGGTTTCCTTGAATCCAGACTCTGATTCAGCCTTTGACATGTAAACAAAGAAGAAGCTGCTGTGAATCAAAGGGCTGATATCCCAGAATAAAAGCCTGCAGGTCTTAACAAAAGCATAATCAGTATTAATAGTTCCCTGTTGTTATCATAGTTGGGTGGTGGCTGAAGTGATTTGGCTCCTCGGCAATTTAGAATCTCACCCATGAGGAACAATCCAACAATCCAACCTATCATCTATCAATCCAACTTTATATCTTTCTTTTTCTACATCTTAGCTTATTTGCTATAGAATGCTAAGCTGTATAAAAACTAACTACATTTAGTGATAGAGGAGAATATTTGTAGTGCAGAGATGAAAGGAGGGGTTCTTGGCGGTGCTCTCTGAGCTTTCAGATGTTTCATTACCCAAACTAGGTAACATTATGTTGATCTTCAGCACTGATGATGTTACCTAGTTTGGTAATGAAACGTCTGCAAGAAAACAACCAAACTCAGAAAGCACAAAGGACCTGTTATGTCCGGCATTGGAAGGAAACTCGGGAGCCCGTGACTTAGTTCAGCTCTTTTATTAAGTATCAAGATCGGCTCGGCTTCCAAAGGAAAGCGGCGGCTCTATTCCCTGGCCGCGGCGGCCACGGCCAATGGCACTGCTTTGAATCTCCCGCGATTAGTTTCCACCAATCGTGGGGATTCGCGGCGGGCCAATCAGTGCGGCTCGCTCGGCCAATCAGGTCGCCGTGCGCTTTGACCAATCACAGAGCGGCGCTTCCAAGTATGTTAATGAATTGTACAGAATTGTACCCCTCCCCTCTTGGTATGGTCCTATGTAACATAGTCCTGTAAGTAGGCGGAGCTCCGTACTTGTCGACTTGACCTGCGCAGGTTAGTTGGTGCTTGGCTCCCGACCGGTTCTCTGCCTCGTCGATGGAACCGCCTGGAAGGGTGAGCCGGGCCTTTTGTCGCAGCTCCTTCCCGGTCTACCCGGGCTGGTCGAGCTGCTGCTGTTGCCGCTCCTGCCCAGTCTTTCTGGGCTGGTTGAGCTGGCCTGGCTGCTTCTTCCTGGTGAGGCTTCGAGCTGGCTGCCTATTTCTGTTTCGGTAGGTGAGTATTCCTGGTTTCTTTCTGGTTGGGGTTGGTTCTTGGGGCCTTCCCTCCCCTCTTGGTTTGTGCTGGGAGGGTTCCCTTCTCTTTCTGGGTGTATGTCTGTGTTTGTTTGCGTGTCGGTTGTGTTTCCTGTGGTTGTTCTCGATCTTATTTGATCGATGTGTCGCTTCCATGCTCGTCCGTTGGTTGTTTGTAGCCGGTACGAGTGGGGACCTGTTACCTGGGTTATGGTTGCTGGTACCCAGAGTGGGTCCCCGGTGAGGTTCTTAGCGTATACTGCATCGCCTGGTATAAATGTTCGGTGTTTGCTTGAGGAGTTTGGGGTTTTTTCTGGGTTGTACGTGGGGTGTAGTCTGTCGAGTGGGGATCTTAATTTCCTCCCCATTAATAGTTCTGCTGGGCTTTTGTTGGTTGTCGTGTTTGGGGTTATGTGTTGTATAAAAAGCATTTTGTTTATTTTTTCTTGGATTTCCCCGTGTTCAATTTTTTGGATGGTTTTTTTCGTAAATTGAACCATTCGTTCCGCCCTCCCATTCGCCGCCGGATGTGCTGGCACTGTCAGTGCATGCCGTATTCCCTGTTCCACTCGGAATTTTTCAAATTCCAGCAAGGTAAATTGGGGCCCGTTATCTGATACGATGACATCTGAGAGGCCGTGGGTTGTGAACAGCTTTCTGAGTTCCTTGGTCACGGCCTCCATGGTGGTGGTTTTCATGTTGCTTACCTCCAACCAATTGGAGTAAGCATCTACCGTGATAAGGAATATGTGTCCCTTCGTGGGCTCGGCAAAATCTATGTGAATCCTGGACCATGGTCCCCTGGGGGTTTCCCATTCCAGGATTGGTGCGGCGGGAGGGCTCGGCCTGGTTTCTTGACAATGTTTGCATGCTGCCATCCAAGTCTCGATCTGTTTGTCCATCCCTGGCCACCAGGCGTAACTCCTGGCCAGGGCTTTTGTTCTAACGATGCCCGGGTAACAACTCCAATACCTTCCCTTGTAAATTTCCCGGAATAACAACCCTATCCCCCCATAGTAAACAGCCTTTTTGTAACGACAGTTCTGTTTGCCGGTTTTGAAATGTCCTGAATGTTTCATCGTTGTCTTTTTCCGGCCACCCCTTCTCTACCCAATGTTACACCTGCACCAGACGTTTGTCTTTATTAGTTTCGCGGGCAATGTCTGATGTGGTTATGGGTAGATCGGGTAGAGTCTCTATGCTCAGGGTGGATGTCGTGGGTGCTGGGTCAGTCTCCAGGTCAGGTAGCAGTGTGCGGCTCAAGGCACCTGCGTGGGTGATCGTCTTACCGGGTCGGTGCGTGAGCTGGTAGCTGTAGGTGGCAAGGAACTTGGACCACCTTGTCATTCTTGGCGATAGAATGCTCGGGGTGGCCCTGTTACCTGCCAGGATTCCCAGCAGCAGCTTGTGATTGGTGATGATGGTGAAAACCCTGCCGTAGAGGTACTCGTGGAACCTCTTCACTGCGGTGACGATTGCCAGGGCCTCTTTGTCCAGTTGACTGTAATTCCTTTCCGGTTTGGAGAGGATCCTGGAGAAGAAGGCGATGGGTGCTTCCTTTCCGCTGGGGAGCGTGTGGCTGAGCATGGCACCGACGCCGAAAGGTGATGCCTCTCATGTAACTGCTAGCGGTAGGGTCTCGTTGTATTGGATGAGAACGGCATCCGAGGTTAGCAGGTCCTTGGTTTTGGTGAAGGCGGCTTCCTCGCGTTTCCCCCAGTTCCACGTGGCCGCCTTGTCCAAAAGCTTATGCAAAGGCTCTGCTGCGGTTGCCTTCTGGGGCAGGAAAACATTATAAAAATTAAGCAGTCCTAGAAATGCCTGCAGTTCCATTTTATTCTTCGGTCTGGGGACTTCCTTGATTGCTCTGACTTTTTTCTCGGTAGGATGAATTCCGTGCCAGTCTAAAAGGTACCCCAGGAATTTGACCCTCTCGGTGTGCAGTTTGCACTTTTCTTTTTTGACTTTTAGCCCCGCGATTTTGAACTTCGTTAGTACCTCCCTCAGGTGACCCTCCAGTTCTCTTTGGTTGGCTGCCGACACCAGTACGTCGTCGAAGAAGGGCACCACCCCCTTGATTCCTTGCAAGAGTCTCTCCATGAGGCTCTGGAAAATCCCTGGAGCCACGCTGATTCCAAACTGGAGTCTCTTACAGCAGAAAGCTCCCCGGTGGGTTACTATGGTCTGCGCTTCGGCAGTTTCTGCATCGACCGGCAACTGTTGGTAGGCTTGTGCCAGGTCGAGCTTCGCAAAAACCTTGCCTCCCCCCAGTGAGTTTAGGAGGTGCTGCACTACTGGGATGGGGTAGGCACTCTGTTGTAAGGCGCAGTTTAGGGTGGCCTTATAGTCCCCACAGATTCTCACCGACCCATCGGGCTTGACTGGGATGACTATGGGGGTCTCCCATCGGGCATGATCGATTGGCTCTAGGACCCCTTGTTTGATGAGCTTGTCGATTTGCTCATCGATCTTGGGCTGGAGTGCGAAAGGTACCCGCCGTGGTTTTAGGCATATCGGGGGAACGCTGGGGTCAAAACTGAAGGAAATAGGTGGCCCTCGGTACTTGCCTAGGGTGCTGTCGAACACTTCCTGGAAGTCCCTTGCAAGTTGCTCTTCCCAGTCAGCTTCTGCGACGTGGTCGATGCCCATCACTTCGATCCCGAGTGGCACAAACCACTGTAGTCCCAAAAAGCTGGGGCGGTCTCTATCCACGACCGTTAGTGGAAGCCTTGCTGTGCACCCCTTAAAGGTCACTTTAAAGTGTCCTGTTCTGACTACTGGGATGTGGTTCCCTTGGTTGTCTTTGAGGATTAATTTCTGGCTTTCCAGCCCCCTTTTTTGGATGTCGGGCACCAGGTGCTTGATTTCCCGCCATGCAACCATGGAGAGGTAGGACCCGGAGTCCACCTCTATTTTGCATGACTTGCCCTCGATGCCCACTTCCACGTATACCTTTCGGGCGTCTGCGCTAGATGAATGGCCGATGACGACCATCTGGTGGGTTTCCTCCCTCTGCCGGTTCTCGCCGTCCCATCAACCCCGTCCATCCCAGTTCCAACGATTCTCGGTTGGGCGGTCCCTCGGTCTGGGGGGGGTGCCGTCTCGTCTCCGGTTGCTGTTGTCTTGCCATCGGGGGCTGTAGGTTTTCTTGAGCCGGCAGACTCGGGCGATGTGACCTCTTTTGTCGCAGTGCCGGCAGATCGTGTCGAGAAACTGGCATTCCGATCGTGGCTGGTCACCTCCACACCCGGCACAGTTGGGTCTCGACTTACAACCCCGTCGGTCGCACTAGTCTCGCTCTGTCTGGAGTCGATGGATGTCCTCGTCATCCATGGTGTCAGTGGCAGAGTCGAGGTCACCATGGTGGGTGGTGGTGAGTCGGCGTCTTGCTTCTGGTGTCATCTCGGTTGTTGTGGCTGGATCCCCGGTACCTGGTCTCCGCATTCAGGCTGCGGATTTTCGGGTCGCTTTGGTGGCGGTGGCCTCAGCGATGGCATCGGCGAGGGAAATGTCGCCCTTGGCCATCAGTCAGCTCTGTAGAACCAGGTCCCTGAGCCCAAGGATGACGCGGTCTCGGAGTACCTCGTCCATATCGGTGAAGCCGCACAGGGCCCCCAGGTTTCGGAGGTCGGCTACGAAGTCGCCGATGCTCTCACCCCCTTCTGATCCCGGTGGTAAAAGTCATGCCGCCGGATGAGGGTGGGTACGCTGGGGGCGTAGTGGCTTCGCAGCAAAGGCTCAAGGTCGACCCAGTCCATTTCTTTCACATCTTCAGGCTTTGCGAGAGCTTTCGCCATCTTAAACACCGTGAGCCTGCAGTGTGTCAGGAAAACGGCCCTTTTTTTCTGTCTGCTCGCGTCCTTGAGGTTGCTACTTTCTAGGAACATCAGGAATTGATCTATGTAGGATTCCCAGTCCTCAGTAGCTTGGTTGAAGGGTGCAGGTGGTGCGATGCTGGCTATCTTGTCGGTTTCTTTGTCCGCGGCACCACGTGCTCGGTGGGTTTCAATTCCGCGATCCCACCTTCATTGCCAGTGTTATGTCCAGCATTGATAGGAAACTCGGGAACCGGTGACTTAGTTCAGCTCTTTTATTAAGTCCCGAGATTGGATCGGCTTCCGAAGGAAAGCGGCGGCTCTTATTCCCTGGCTGTGGCGGCTGCGGCCAATGGCACCGCTTTGAATCTCCCGCGATTAGTTTCCACCAATTGCGGGGATTCACGGCGGGCCAATCAGTGCAGCTCGCTCGGCCAATCAGGTCGCCGTGTTCTTTGACCAATCACAGAGCGGCGCTTGCAAGTATGTTAATGAATCGTACAGAACAGGACCCTTCACTAACCTAACTTTAATGCCAACCAGGTGCGATGTGCTCAATGACCGCAATGCTAGGACTGGAACCGATGGGATTAAGTATCTTACATGAACACAAGAAAATCATAGCACTGGAGTCCATCTAGCTAAGAATCTTTATCTTGCCTGACAAGGCACTCTCAGCTGTAATTCAAGATACTGAGGACTGAGCATTGATTTCCTTCAGGGTAACAATGGGCTACATAGTTGTTCAGTCGCTCCCAAAGCTTTGTGATCTGTTGGACATAATTTTTCTAGGAATGTCTGTCCTTAATTGCTTTTTTGAATTCTTGTATACTGGTGGTTTGAGCCATCACTAAGCCCCTTTGTCTTCTTCTACCTCTTTCTAGTCTATTACCTTTGATTCTTCCCAGCATCAAGGTGTTTTCCAGTGATTCTTGCCTTCCCATTTGGTATCTTAGCTTTAGCTTCTTTATTAATTCTCCTTGTGAGCTGACTGAGTTTGTCTAGTTTTGAATGATTTGTTCTTTTTGTAGTTGAAGGCATTAACAACAATTTTATCCAGCACCACAGTTCAAAGGCATCAGGTTTTATTTGTTTAGCCTTTCTGATGCTCCACCTTTCACAGCCATTTGTTGCAACTGGGAAACTCTCAACTTGTCGAAACCATACTTTCTTGTCACTGTGAAGCATCTTTTTTAAAAAAAAATATTTTTTTTTGTCAGTCTTCCATCCAAGTAGCACATGACCCAATGTTTCATGATCATATTTGTTCTCTCTGTGGAATTTAAAGTCTAGTTTGTTGCTACAACCAACTTCTCTGGTTTGCATGGAGTTGGCATATCACCTTAGGGTTTTTATTTCTTTTTAATTTTGACAAAATTAAAACAGGGATCTCTTCTCTCTCTCTTTTCTTCATGACCCAAAACTGCTTATCAGAAAGTTATTTTTACCACTAATCAGAAAATCCTTATTTAAATGTCCCTATTGTGATTGGGCAATTTATGTGTCATTACCCAGAGGGAGAAAAAAAGACTTTTAGATAATTCTGGGTAATTTACCTCAGTTTGGGAAGCACTGCCTTAAAACTTTTCTTGCCTCTAAGCTGTTGAAATGGTATCATTAGAGTATCTGAGGTCCCTGAATGTTCTCCCATCTATTTTGATTCCAATAGCTGTTTCTTCCTAAGAAGAAGACATCCTTTTTCCAGGGATGACACAATACTCGTATGAATCAGAAAATATGAGTGCAGCAGATGGTGGCAGGGTTTGACCATGTATTATTGTCCTGTTGCCAGCTCCTGACCGCAACTATTTTCTGAGGAAAAAGAACAGTTCATTTCAGAAGTGGAAAGCCAACAGAGATCCAAGAAGTGTCTTTTCCCCTAAACCCAGGATTAGGCTCGGGTGGGTATCCATTTAAATTAGGATTACATTTAGTATACTGGTGATCTGCTTATTTCACTGATTATAAGCATCTTTTAATTTTTTTTGTTTACCTATGTAGCGTATGATTTTTAATTTATATGCCACCCAGAGTCATCTTGTGCTTAGTGGCCCTGCCGAGGTAAATTATGAATAAAATTATTCTCTAATACAGGCAGCCCTTGACTTACAATAGTTCATTTAGTGACTGTTCAAATTTACAACGGTGCTGAAAATAGTGACATGTCCATTTTTCACACTTATGACCATTGCAGCATCCCCGGGTCACATGATTTGCATTTGGATGCATATTTATGACAGTTGCCATGTTCTCTAAAGTCATATTCTCCTTTTATGACCTTTGGACAAGCAAAGTCAATGGGGAAGCCGGATTCACTTTGCAACCAGGTTATCAATCAATCAGTTTAGCAACTGTGGTGATTCACTTAACAACTGTGGCATTCTTAACAACCTTCTTATATTGTAAAGATTATAACTAAGCTACCAGAATTTCTGCAGTGCAAATCTCTAATTGGAGAATGTGATTGATGACTCTCACCCATGAACGTGTTTCGTTGGAGAATATGAATTGCGTATCTCAGAATCGGCTTCATAGAGATCATGCTGACATGTTTGCTCGTAATAAATCCTTTGAAGTTTTTGAAGCTTGGTCCAAGGCTCATGATTTAATTAGGGTAACTGCCAGAATCCTGACATAGTCGTAAAATGGGATAAAAACAGATTTCTCACTTAATAACATAAATTTTGGGGTCAAATGTGGCTATAAAATGAGGATTACCTGTAGTGTCTATTCCTGTGGGCTGGCACTTCAGCAAGTTGTAGTCCCATCCTGTAATCTCAGGCTAGGGAAAGCTCCTTTTCTCCAGAAGCCACTGCTTCAATCACAAATTTATATATATATATGTAGGCCCTGTTTAGCAAAGGGTTAGGTTTTAAAAATTCATCTGACCTGGGCCCTTTTGTCCCACTCACTGCAACTGTGTGATATCAGGCACATTAATCAGATACTTAACTTGCTTGGTGGCTGAGTGAGTTGAGAGTATTATGGAAACAGGGCTATTATTTGTAATATTACACATTTCTAAAGATGACTTGACACCTACTATAATCTACAATCAGCTGTTTGGGACTAGCTTTCAAAGGAGAGGGTGTGACTAAACTGACCACAGTCATTTCCTTCTTTAGAGCTGAAGGATGCAACACCATCTTACATCTAACAATATGTTGTAGACATGCTTGTTCTAAAATAACACATATGGCATTATTTATATGCCATATATTGGGTTGGGTGGCTACATGCATTTATTATATATATATATATATATGTCTGGCATTCAGCTTTGTTCGGGTATTTTCCCACGTGGTGCTTTTAAAGTTGTAATTAGTGTTTTAGCCACGGAGTTTATCTGTAGTGCCTCTTATGTAGGGCATATACCAGAAGAAAACACACACCAACCACTACCTCAACGCCCAATCCCACCACCATCCAGCACAGATAAACTCTGTGGCTAAAACACTAATTACTAGAACCAAACGCCTGGCAGACAAGACACATATTAAGACTGAACTTTGCACCCTGACTAAAATATTGACAGCCAACGGCTTCCACAAAAGCAAAATCACCAACTTGATCCACAATAACACACTGAGACATAATAGAGACCCAGAAGATGAACAGACCCATGGAACAGCTGTCCTGCCCTACATAAGAGGCACTAAAGACAAAATTAGTAAGATACTATACAGATACCACATCAAGACTGCCTTCAAAATAGACAGAAAAATAGCAGCCATCCTCAGGAACCCCAAAGACAAAATTGACCTGGAAAACCAAGGCATATATGAAGTCCCCTGTGCATCATGCCCGGCCACATACATTGGACAGACCAATAGAAGAATAAGCACCCGCCTGGATGAACACAAAAAGCTGGAACACACTTCCTCACTAGTCCAACACATGGAAGCCACAGGTCATAGCATCAACTTCAATGGCACCAAAACCCTAGCCACTATAGAAAATCCCAGCCACAGAATCATCAGAGAAGCCATAGAGATTGAAAAAAGACCAGGAAGCATGAACAGATGATTCCACCAGGCTGTCAATCATTTGGAAGCTTGCACTCACAAACAAAAAAATCTCCACACCACAAGCCAGACAAACACCTGGGCACAAACAGATCCCCCCTGATACCTCCAGCTCAAACACACCCCAACCAGGCACTCAGATGAAACCCAGCTTCCTAACTAATGATAGCCGTCCATTTACCCGAAGCCAAGCTGCACTAAAGGCCTCCAATAAAGTAACACAATGTTGCCAGCCAATCATGATACAAAAAGAGCCCCCCCCCAAAAAAAAAAACAGACAGAAGATATTAGAAGCAGAACACAGCAAACTCCAAGACCAATAAACACAGACCAAGACTCTCAACCAATCAGGAGGAAGAAAAAACCATTCTGACACAGCAATAGGCTGCCCCAAATTTAAAACTGAAACCACTGTAAAAGTCTAACTCACAGACGAACACTATACAGAAGCCTGATGATGGCAGATGAGATTCTGTTGAAACGTTGCTACAACTTTAAAAGCACCACTATGATGTGGGAAAATACCCAAACAAAGCTGAATGCCAGACATGTAAGTACCCGCGAAAACTTAAGAATATATATATATATATATATATGTTTTCTTAAGTTTTCGCGGGTACTTACATGTCTGGCATTCAGCTTTGTTCGGGTATTTTCCCACGTGGTGCTTTTAAAGTTGTAGCAACGTTTCAGCAGAATCTCATCTGCCATCATCAGACAAACACCATACAGAAGCCTGATGATGGCAGA
This sequence comes from Hydrophis major, assembly GCA_033807585.1. Classification (NCBI taxonomy): domain Eukaryota; kingdom Metazoa; phylum Chordata; class Lepidosauria; order Squamata; family Elapidae; genus Hydrophis; species Hydrophis major. Next base: position 221,209,277 of record CM066329.1, read on the forward strand.
TGAGATTCTGCTGAAACGTTGCTACAACTTTAAAAGCACCACGTGGGAAAATACCCGAACAAAGCTGAATGCCAGACACACACACACACACACACACACACACACACACACACATATATATATATATATATATATATATATATATATATATATATGTACATGTACATGTACATATACATATACATATACATATACATATACATATACATATACATATACATATACATATACATATACATATATATATATATATATATATATATATATCAGGAGGAAGAAAAAAACCATTCTGACACAGCAATAGGCTGCCCCAAATTTAAATCTGAAACCCCTGTAAAAGTCTGACTCACAGACAAACACTATACAAAAGCCTGATGATGGCAGATGAGATTCTGCTGAAACGTTGCTACAACTTTAAAAGCACCACGTGGGAAAATACCCGAACAACGCTGAATGCCAGACATGTAAGTACCCGCGAAAACTTAAGAAAACAAATATCAAACCTCTACGGGGAGGGAATAAACAACCAGATCAAGATGTACTAATCTACAAGAAAACAGATGGCACACTAGGACACACCATATACCAGAAGAAAACACACACCAACCGCTACCTCAACGCCCAATCCCACCCAACACTATACAGAAGCCTGATGATGGCAGATGAGATTCTGCTGAAACGTTGCTACAACTTTAAAAGCACCACTACTATGACGTAGGAAAATACCCGAACAAAGCTGAATGCCAGACATATATATATATATATACCATATTTGCCGGCGTATAAGACGACTGGGCGTATAAGACGACCCTCCAACATTTCCACTCAAAATATAGAGTTTGTTATATACTCGCCATTTAAGACTACCCCCTCTTCGGTACACCTTCTACTTTTGTACCCCCCCTTTTTTTTAGGCACTTCTGTGCACTGTTGAAACGAATCCCGTGAAGCCGAAAGGAGCAGCCAGCCTTCAGGCCGATGTAGGCGGGCCTTCTTCTCCCAGCTCCCAAGGAAACGAGGCGCTCAGCAGCCTCCGCTCGCACCGCCCGGGCTCCGCTCAGGTATCCGGCTGGGGTTGTCAGGTTGTTACTGCTGGCGCAGCTCCACGCGGCTCCAGTCCCGCATTGCCTCGGGAAGGGAAAGGCAAAAAGGAAGAACCGCGGTGGCGCTTTGCAATGGCAGCAGCGGCTCCTGGTTTTGCCTTTCCCTTCCCGAGGCAACGCGGGACTGGAGCCGCACCAGCGGTAACAACTCCTGACAGCTGCAGCGGGATATGCGAGCGGAGGCCGGGCGGTGCGAGCGGAGGCCGCTGAGCGCCTCGTTTCCTTGGGAGCTGGGAGAAGGAGGCCCGCCTACATTGGCCTGAGGGCTGGCTGTTCCTTTCGGCTTCAGAGGATTCGTTTCCACGGTGCACAAAAGTGCTTCGGCCGCGGGCAGCCGCAATGCTTCCCAATGACTATTTGCCGGCGTATAAGACAACCCAGTGTATAAGACGACCCCCCCACTTGGAGGCATGTTTTTCAAGGCAAAAAAGTCATCTTATACGCTGGCAAATACGGTATATATATATTCAGCTTTGTTTGGGTATTTTCCCACGTCAAGTAGTGGTGCTTTTAAAGTTGTAACAATGTTTCAGCAGAATCTCATCTGCCATCATCAGGCTTCTGTATAGTGTTCGTCTGTGAGTTAGACTTTTACAGTGGTTTCAGATTTAAATTTGGGGCAGCCTATTGCTATGCCAGAATGGTTTTTTCTTCATCCTGATTGGTTGAGAGTCTTGGTCTGTGTTTATTGGTCTTGGAGCTTGTTTTTGCTTCTAATATCTTCTTTCTGGTTTTTTGGGGGGAGGGGGCTCTTTTTGTATCTTAATTGGCTGGCAACATTGTGTTCCTGTATTGGAGGCTTTTAGTGCAGCTTGGCTTCGGGTAAATGGACAGCTATCATTAGTTAGGAAGCTGGGTTTCATCTGGGTGCCTGGTTGGGGTGTGTTTGAGCTGGAGGTATTAGGGGGGATCTGTTTGTGCCCAGGCGTTTTGCCTTTGCCTACGCAGCTGCAGAGACAACAATACTACACCAACCTGCTTCAAATTAACATTTCACCAAAGCACAGCAGCCACTAAATGTATCCTGAAAAGAACTGAAATGGCTCTACTAAGGAACAAGCTCCACAGTAAGAGATTCCAATTATATCAGTTAAACAAAGATTTGCTAGCACTACACCTGGAATTGAGCAGCAAAATCTACCCTCTACTTTGAAAATCCAGCTTCCTAACTAATGATAGCCGTCCATTTACCCGAAGCCAAGCTGCACTAAAGGCCTCCAATAAAGTAATGCAATGTTGCCAGCCAATCAATATACAAAAAGAGCCCCCCCCCAAAAAAAAACCAGACAGAAGATATTAGAAGCAGAACACAGCAAACTCCAAGACCAATAAACACAGACCAAGATTCTCAACCAATCAGGAGGAAGAAAAAACCATTCTGGCACAGCAATAGGCTGCCCCAAATTTAAATCTGAAACCACTGTAAAAGTCTAACTCACAGACGAACACTATACAGAAGCCTGATGATGGCAGATGAGATTCTGCTGAAACGTTGCCACAACTTTAAACCACTACTATGACATGGGAAAATACCCGAATAAAGCTGAATGCCAGACATGAAGAAAACAAATATATACATATATATATATATTAAATAAATGCATGTAGACACCCAACCCATACAAAGTGAGGCCGGGCAATGTACAGCATCAAAACTCAAAGTTGAAAAGACACAATTATTGAACTGGACTGAGTGGGGTGGAAAGCAGTTAATAACAATTTTAAGGGAAGGAATGAATCTTTTTTTAACCAAATCTTTTCAAAGAACAAAATGGGTGTGTGTGTTTCCAAATGACAGAGAATCAGGACAACCCCTTATAGATTTGACAAATAGGGAAATTTTAGAATAATGTACGGATTGCATAGCAGCAGCAATGAAGTGTGTTTCAGATTCTTTATGTTCTGTACCTTCATTAACATTTTTGAAAGCCCTGCGTTTTGATTGGCCAAAGCGTGGGGCGATCTGATTGGTTAGGCGAGCCGCGCTGATTGGCCCACTGAGAATCCCCTGCGATTGGTGGGTTCAAATCGCGGGAGATTTAAAGTGGTGCCATTGGCCGCGGCCGCCGCGGCTTGAGAATAAAAAGGCGCTGTTTTCTCCCTTGGACCCAGTTCGGTTCCGGGGACCAATAAAGAGCTGAAACCTAGTCACCGCCTCCTGGTCTCTTTCCCAACAGACACTACACTGGCGACGAGGGTGGGATCCCAATTCTGAACCCCAGCAAGCACGTGTCTGACGGAAGCAAGACCGACGAGATGGCCGGCATCGCTCCACCCGCACCTTTCAACCCCGCTAGCAAGGACTGGGAATCTTACACAGACAGATTCCGCATGTTCCTTGAATGCAGCAACATGAAGGACACCACCGGGCCGAAGAAATGAGCCATCTTCCTGACACACTGCAGGCCCGCAGTGTTCAAGATGGTGAAAGCCCTAGCGAAACCAGCTGAGGTCACCGGGATGGACTGGGACGACCTCGAACCCTTACTCCGAAAACACTATGCTCCCGCCGTGCCTACCCTCATCAGACGGCATGAGTTTTATCGGCGGGACCAACGGTTGGGCGAAAGCCTCAGCGACTTTGTTGCAGAGCTGCGGAGCCTCGGAGGACTATGCGGGTTCTCCGACAGGGACGAGGCCCTACGGGACCGAGTCGTGCTCGGGCTTCATGACCCAGTCCTACAAAGTCGGCTGATAGCCAAAGGCGACATCGCCCTTGCCGATGCTATCGCTGAAGCCACCGCAGCCAAAGCCACCCGGCAGTCAGCAAACTGCATGCGGAGACCGGACGCCAGGGACCGCACCACGAACAACAACCCTGGAAGAGCGACCGAGGCCCAACCGGAAGCAAGTCATCACAAAACTACCACCCACCATGGTGAATTCCACTCCGCCTCCGACACTTCGGACGAGGAGGAGGAAATCCACCGGCTCCAGGCAGGACGCGATCAGCGCAGTCGGCGGGGTCGTAAGTTGGGGACCGCGTGTGCCGGTTGCGGAGGTGACCACCCTAGATCCGAGTGCCGGTTCTTCGATGCAGTCTGCCGGCACTGTGACAAAAAGGGTCACATCGCCCGCGTATGCCGACTGAAGAAAGCTTACAGCCCCAGACGATGGGACCAAAGCGAGCGGAGACAGGACAGCACCTCCCCCAGAACCAGAGATCGCCCAGCCGACAGCCGTTGGGACTGGAGCGGATGAGCCCGACGTGGAGGCGAGACCCGGCGGAAGGAGGAAACACACCAGACGGTCATCATTGGCCACGCATCAACCACCGATGCCCGAAAATTCTACGTGGAGGTAGGCATCGAAGGCGAGCCATGCAAGATGGAGGTGGACTCCGGGTCCTACCTCTCCACGGTTGCCTGGCAAGAAATCAAACGCTTGGTGCCTACTATGCAAAGGAAGGGACTGGAGAACCAGAGACTAATCCTTAAAGACTACCAGGGAAACCGCATCTCGGTAGTTGGAACTGGACAATTCAGAGTAACATTTAAGGGACGCACTGCAAAGCTTCCTCTAACAATCGTGGATCGAGACCGACCCAGCCTGTTGGGACTTCAATGGTTCGCACCGCTCGGCATCGAAGTCACGGGCATCGACCACATCGCCGAGACTGACTGGGAGCAACAACTGGCACGGGACTTCCAAGAAGTGTTCGACGGCACCCTAGGCAAGTACCGAGGGCCCCCTATCTCCTTCAGCCTAGACCCGAACATTCCCCCGAGACGCCTAAAACCAAGGTGGGTACCTTTCGCACTCAGGCCAAAAATTGACGAGCAAATTGACAAGCTCGTCAAGCAAGAGGTCCTACAACCAATAGACCATGCCCGGTGGGAGACCCCAATAGTCACCCCAGTCAAGTCTGATGGGTCGGTAAGAATCTGCGGGGACTATAAGGCCACCCTAAACTGCGCCTTGCAACAAAGCGCCTACCCAGTCCCAGTAGTGCAGCATCTTCTACACTCACTGGGGGGAGGCAAGGTTTTTGCGAAACTCGATCTGGCCCAAACATACTAACAGCTGCCGGTCGACGAAGAAACCGCGGAGGCGCAAACCATAGTCACCCACTGGGGAGCCTTCCGATGTAACCGACTCCAGTTCGGAGTCAGCGTGGCACCTGGAATTTTTCAGAGCCTCATGGAGAGACTCTTACAAGGCATCAAGGGGGTGGTGCCCTACTTCGACGATGTACTGGTATCGGCAGCCAACCAGCCAGAATTAGAGGATTGACTAAGGGAGGTGCTAACCAAATTCAAGGAAACCGGACTAAAAGTGAAGAGAGAAAAGTACCAACTTTACACAGAGCGGGTTGAATTCCTGGGGTACCTCCTAGACCGGCATGGCATCCACCCAACCGACACCAAAATTAAAGCTATCAAAGAGGCCCCCACACCTAGGTCTAAAACGGAACTGCAGGCGTTCCTGGGACTACTTAATTTTTACAATGTTTTCCTGCCCCAAAAGGCGACCGCGGCGGAGCCTTTGCATAGGCTCTTGGACAAGGCGGCTACCTGGACTTGGGAAAAACGCGAGGAAGCCACCTTCAGGAAAACCAAGGACCTGCTCACTTCGGATGCCGTCCTCATCCAATACAACGAGATCCTACCACTAGCCGTCATATGCGACGCATATCCCTTCAGCGTCAGCGCCGTCCTCAGCCACACTCTTCCCGACGGAAAAGAAGCACCCATCGCCTTCTTTTCAAGGACCCTCACCAAACCGGAGAGAAACTACAGTCAGCTGGACAAAGAGGCCCTGGCTATCGTCGCCGCAGTAAAGAGGTTTCACAAGTACCTCTACGGCCAGACGTTCACCATTATCACTGACCACAAGCCACTGCTGGGAATCCTCGCAGGGAACAGGGCCACCCCAAACATTCTATCTCCTAGAATGACAAGGTGGTCCGAATTCCTTGCCGCCTACAGCTACCGGCATACACACCGACCCGGTAAGACTATCACCCATGCAGACGCTTTAAGCTGTTCACCGCTACCTGAACTAGACACCGACCCAGCACCCACAATGACCACCCTCAGCATAGAGACTCTGCCCGATCTACCCATAACCGCGTCAGACATTGCCTGAGAAACTAATAAAGACAAACGTCTGGCGCGGGTGTTACATTGGGTAGAGAAAGTGTGGCCGGAAAAGGACAACGACGAGACATTCAGAACATTCCGGAACTGGCAAACGGAACTCTCGCTACTAAAAGGGTGTGTACTATGGGGGGATAGGGTGGTCATCCCGGAAAAACTGCAAGGGAAGGTACTGGAGTTGTTACATGAGGGGCACCCGGGCATCGTTAGAACAAAAGCCCTGGCCAGAAGTTACGCTTGGTGGCCAGGGATGGACAAACAAATCGAGGCTTGGGTAGCAAGGTGTCAACGCTGCCAGGAAACTAGACCAAGCCCACCCATGGCACCAATCCTAGAATGGGAAACCCCCAGGGGACCTTGGTCTAGGATCCACATAGACTTCACCAAGCCCACAAAGGGACACACATTCTTAATAACCACAGACGCTTACTCCAACTGGTTGGAGGTAAGCAACATGAAAACCACCACCACAGAGGTCGTGAGCAAAGAACTTTGCAAACTCTTCGCAACACACGGCCTCCCAGACTTCATCGTGTCGGACAACGGACCCCAATTCACCTCACTGGAATTTGAAAAATTCTTAGCGGAATGGGGCATACGACACGCACTGACAGCCCCGGCGCATCCAGCAGTGAACGGAAGGGCGGAACGGATGGTTCAATTCACGAATAAAACCATCCAGAAAATAGACCATGGGGAGATCCAAGACAAAATAAATAAAATGCTTTTTATACAGCACATAACCCTGAACACTACAACAAATAAAAGCCCGGCAGAGCTACTAATGGGGAGGAAAATAAGATCCCCACTCGATAGACTGCACCCCACATACAACCCAGAGAAACCCCCAAACTCCACCAGCAAGTACTGATCCTTTGCACCAGGCGACGCCGTCTACACAAAGAACCTAACCGGAGATCCACTATGGATACCAGCATCCATAACCCAACTGACAGGTCCACGTTCGTACAAACAACCGACGGACGAGCATGGAAATGCCACATCGATCAATTAAGATCGAGGACAGCCACAGAAGACACAACCGACACGCAACCAGACAGAATCAATCCCCTTAACACAAACCAAGAGGGGAGGGAATACCCCGGAAACCAAACCCCAGAAGAAAGAAACCAGCCATACTCACCAGCAAGCAGCCAGCTCGGAACCTCACCAGGAAGAAACAGCCAGGCCAGCTCAACCAGCCCGGAAAGACCAAGCGGGAGCGGCGAAAACCACAGCTCGACCAGCCCGGGCAGACCGGGAGGGAGCTGCAAAGAGCGGCCCGGCAAGACACACCAGGCAGTTCCACCGACGAGGCCGAGAGACACGGAGAACCCAACCGAACTGGCCGGGAACCAACCTACGACTGACCTGCGCAGGTCCAGGCAAGTACGGAGCCCCGCCTACCTACAGGACTATGTTACGTAGGACCAAACCAAGAGGGGAGGGGTGTTCTGTACCTTCATTAACATTCTTGAAAGCCCCGCGTTTTGATTGGCCAAAGCGTGGGGCGATCTGATTGGTTAGGCGAGCCATGCTGATTGGCCCGCTGAGTATCCCCCGCGATTGGTGGGTTCGAATCGCGGGAGATTCAAAGTGGTGCCATTGGCTGCGGCCGCCGCGGCTTGAGAATAAAAAGCCGCTGTTTTCTCCCTTGGACCCAGTTTGGTTCCAGGGACCAATATAGAGGTGAAACCTTGTCACCGCCTCCTGGTCTCTTTCCCGACGGACACTACACTTTAGACTACAAATTTATTCATTGTTGTAAGTAACACAAGGCGGCAAACATACTTAATTCTCCCTCCTCCTATTTTTCCCTCAACGACAACACTGTGAGGTGAATTGGACTGAGAGAGAATGACTGGCCCAGCTGGCTTTCATGTCTAAAGCAGGACTAGAACTCACAGTCACCTGGTTTCTAGGCCAGCACCTTAACCACTACACCAAATTGGCTCTCCACTAATTAAACCACTAACTAATCCCACTAACCCCAAACAACACGGCAAACTATTATAGAAATTATAGTCCAGAAAGCTGCCAAAACTGTCATATAACAGTATTATGGGCTTGAGTTAAATTCAGCAGAGTGATTGCTGAGTGCACACCCAGAGTGGCTGTAGAGTTCAAGAAGGGCAAGTGAGATGTTGCAAATGTTGACTCCTGTTCCAGATCTTCCAACTTTACTCAACATGTTCCAACCACTTTCCTTTTCTTAGCTGTCAGACAACTGGCATAAAAAAAAGAATGTCCTTTGGCATATAGATATATATAAAGCGGGGATTTGTAATTAAAATCACAACTTGTTTACTAGATCTTTAACTACAGACTTTAAGAGACACTTTTCCCAACACAAAGGTAAGTCCCTTCTGACTGATTGACATATCAGAGCTTTCTCTCGACCCTCCAAAAAGGAGTACAACTAGTTGTCAAAGCAGCAAGCTCTAATGTTGGGTGGCTATGCACCCAAAAATGGAAAATGGATTTTTCTAGAAAGTTTGCCCATCGGATTCACCCTTCCATTAAAAATCCCTAAAATTTCAAGGATCCCCTGTGTTGCATATGACTGAACCCCCCATGATTATCTAATCAGTTATCTATAAGTTTGTAGTGTACTTGTTTTACAGAATTGTAATACTGCATTCCTATTGGACAGATACCATCGCTGGGCGATTGGTCGATAACAATAAACCTGATTGGCCGCCTAATCGGTGGGAAGTTTAAATAAACGCCATTGGTTGCAAGCTGTGAGCAGCCACTATAAAAAGGGCTGCCGCGACTCAACTTTAGTTGAAGTTACTTGGTTATTGAATAAAGAGCTGAACTCAACTCCGGTCTCAAGTCTGCTTTGTTTGAGCAATAGAACAAAGTTGATGCATTATTTAATTATTGTACTGTTAGTTTAATTTGTATTCTCTAATTCTCTATTCAGAAGCTCAAAATGGTGTTCATAGCTCTCTCTTCCCCCCTCATGTTTCCTGCAGCAACGACCCTGTTGAGGTAAGCTGGCCCAAGAAAATGTGACTAGCCCAAAGTCAGCAAATGGGTAGACTTGATCCTGAATCTCCTAGTGCCATTGTATCACACCGGCTCTGTGGAAGCCAAACCCTCTAACATTCGGCTTAAACATTAATAACTTTCTCAGCTCAGGGAGGAATTGCTGTTTTATAGCAAAAAAAAAAAAAAAAAAGGCTGTTGACATTTCTGGAGGCATTCCAAGGCTTCCCCCACGACAACAGCAGGGGAGTCTAGATCCTTCTCTTTGTTTCTGATGTTGCTTCTTTGCTTACTTCTGCAAGAGATGTACCAGCAGTCTGGAGATTGAGGAGGAGGAAATTAGGGAATGGGGTCTTATCCAAGACTCTTCTAAACCAGGGAGGAATACTTACTGTAGTAAACACACAAAGACATGAAGAAGAGATATGTGTGTCTCTAGATATATGTTATCAAGTTGATTATTGATTCTTATAGTAACTACACAAATAGATCTTCTCCAGAAGGATCCATCCTCACTTTGGTTCTTCAGTTCTTCCAATTATGTCTTTATTGCCCCTGTCATGGACTCTATCCTTTTTCTTCTGGTCACCCTACTCTCCTCTTTTCTTCCATCTTTCCAGTGGTGGGATTCAAATTTTTTTACAACCGGTTCTGTGGGCATAGCTTGGTGGATGTGCTGTGGCTTGGTGGGCGTGGCTTAGTGGGCATGGCAGGGGAAGGATACTGCAAAATCTCCATTCCCACCCCAGTCCAGGGGGAAGGTTATTGCAAAATCCCCATTCCCTCCCCACCCCACTAACCTGCTTTCCAGCTCTGTTCTCCTGTGCAGGGCAACAAAAGAAGACTCAGCAGATCAGCTGGGACTCGGGAGGCAGAGAATAGATGGGGGTGCCACCGGGCCAATCAGAGGTGGTATTTGCCAGTTCTCTGAACTACTAAAAATTTATGCTACCGGTTCTCCAGAACTGGTCAGAACCTGCTGAATCCTACCTCTGCATCTTTCCCAGCATTATAACTTCTCAAGAGAGTTACTTCTTTGCATAATGTATCCAAAATATGGTAATTTAAGCCTGGTCATTTATTCCACAAGTGAGAAGGCTGGGTTGATTTGTTCATCCATTTATTTGTGTACTTTGCTATCCCTGGTATTCTCAGGCACCTTCCTCACAACACCAAAATTTAAAAAAGTATCAGTACAGTTTCCCTCCTGATTCTTCAGAGTCCAACTTTTCCATAAAGTGACACAGGGAAAACCACTGCCTGCACAATTCTTTTCTTTGGTAAGTATAGAGACCTCCTGGCATCCAAATAGCCTTCTGAGGGCTCTGCCAAGTTCTAGTCTGTGTGGATTATTTCTTGACTGCTAGTTCCTTTTTCATTGTGATCTTTGGGAAACACACATTTGTTATATGGGGGCTCAGTGGTAAAAGACACTGTGCTGGTTAGCTTTCCAGCTTACAGGCCAGGTTTGAGACCCGAGTGCCACATGACAGGATGAGCTCCCGTTACATTCCCCAGCTCCTGCCCACCTAGCAGTTCAAAAGTATGCAAAAGTGAGTAGATAAATAGGTATCATTTTGGTGGGAAGGTCACAGTATTTTGTGTGCCTTGGTGTATAATTATGCTGGCCACATGATCCTGGAAATGTCTTCAGACAATGCTGGCTCTCTTGGCTAGGCAATGGAGATGAGCACCATCCCCTTAGAGTCGGACACAACTGGGCAGGGGAAACTTTTACTTTTATCTTTACATTTCTTGTTTATTTTCTTTCTTTCTTTCGTCAAGCATTTGATAATATATATAAGTATAAATATGATTTTTAATACATGAAATAGATAAGAATAGAAGACAGGGACAGTAGGCACATTGGTGCGCTTATGCACACCCCTTACAGACCTCTTAGGAATGTGGTGAGGTCAACAGTAGACAGTCTGAGGTTAAAGTGTTTGTGGTTAGTGGAAGAAACCACAGAGGTAGAGTATTCCAGGCATTGATCACTCTGTTGCTAAAGTCATATTTCCTGCAATTGAGTTTTGTGTGGTTTACCTTGCGTTTGGATCTATTGTGTGCTCGTGTTATTGTTGAGGTTGAAGCTGAAGTAGTCACTGATGGGTAGAACATTGTAATGGATAATTTTATGTACTGTGCTTAGATCAGACTGAAGGCGGTGTAGTTCTAAGTTATCTAAGCCTAAAATTTCAAGTCTGGAGGCATAGGGTTTAGATTTAATGTGTTGCCTGCCCCAACCACACTGAATGGTGGGACAGTTACCCAGGCTATCAGAAAGCACATTACAAGTCTAAATCATGAGCTGAGAAGCAACAGAGAATCCCTAGTGTTTTTGTAGAAACTACTACAGATCTTGTAAAGTGCAGTACTACATGTTTCCCATGTTCTTTTTAAATCTTGTCCTTGTTAATATAATTTTAGTGTGGCTTTCTGGGTATTTTAGGAAAGAGAAAAGTGACTAATACAGCACATGCCTATTTAAAAATAAAGCCTATTGAATATTTCCCGATAAGGGTATATTTGTTACACAAGTGGGCTACATTTGGCCCTTTAGAGGTAGTTCAATTCAAGCTTTTCAGAGCCTAACCAGCAAGCCAACAAGAGAGAGATGATGATGAGGATTGCAGAACCAACAGCAATGTACCATGTTGCTCACTTTTGACCTGTTGAGGACGGGCAACCTTCCAAGGATTACAAACAACTTGTAATCCCCAGGTCTCTTTTGATTTAACAAGATTGTATGGCTGACATTGATGGACAAATTGCCAAATTATCCACGGTCCAGCCATAAAAGGAAAGTGGTGTGTTAGCCTTAGGATTTTTTTTAACAGACATCAAAACAGTGTGAAAAAACCTTATGTCCTCTAAACCAGCAGTCCCCAACCTTTTGGGTTCCATGTAGAGAGGTTTTTCTGCAAACCAGAGGGGGAATGGTTTCGCATGCTACCTGCATCCCACTGATGGGGCTTTGGTTTTTTTTGGGTTTTTTTTTTGCGGACCGGTTTCTGGCATGCTGTGGCTTGGTGCCAGTTCACAGACCAGGAGTTCGGGACCCCTGTTCTAAACAGCCCCATTGCCTGCTTGGGCAAACTCATCCAGTTGCCAGTGTCATGCCCCTGTCGGAATCTGATTCAGAAGGGGAGGCCTGAACAGATGACAAGAAGAGGGAGTGTGGCTTCGTTAGCTGTGGAGGAAACTGGGGAAGGGCAAAGTTTGGCTGGGCAGAGCAGGGGAGAGGTAGAGTAAGGGAGAGAGAATTCAGAGGAAGACCCAGGCCCACACCCTCTTCATCCTAGGGCATGCAGGGAAGAACGGAGAAGGGAGCAAGGTGAATTGTGTGGCTTATGGGGGAGGAAAGGGCCCTGATTCCCTTCATTAGCTGGGAACACAGTATTTAAAAAGGGAAGTTGCATGCAGCAAGCTGTTGGGAGCAAATCGTAAATTTATCTGGTCTCATGGCTTATCTGTGTTCCTGGCATCTTCCCAACTATGTGAGTTTTGCTGTGCTTTCAGTTCTGAAATTCCTTCTCCTGCCCTGCCAAGTTAATTACTGCAGCTTGGTTTGTTTGGATTTTTAGTTACAGTCTGTATGTACCTTGTTTTGGACTGAATTTTCTGTAGTTAAAGGTTGTTCCTGGGAGAGTTTTTCTCCAGCCGAAGGTAACCTTGACATTGGGGCCAAAGTTGGAGATAATAAAAGGACCCTTTTTGCTTATTTGACTCTGTTGCCTTTGTGCCACATCCTGGGTCATCACAGCCAGCGGCCTAGATTCTGAAAATTAATACTGATCACTAAAATGACGAAATTCTACCCACCTTCATTGTTGGATAGGGAAGTGAAAGCTCAGAGAAATCCTGCTGTATCATTACTAGTTCTGCCGCTAAGATTTTTTTTAAAAAAGATTCTTGACAAATATCTCCCCCAAATATTTCTCTGGGTGAGAACCTACTTCGTACATCTTACCCCATGAGATGAATCACGGAAAATAGATCATCTCGGCTTTTCTTCCTTGTCAGCAGAAAATCCATATTGGCTGTGGATTAGCAAGACTGATGCTTCCCTTACACCACCAGATGTGTCGAGTTGGGGCAGAGCTTTTGTCCTAATCAGAGATGCCCAGGACTTTGCTCCTTCCTTAGGCAAATCATGGGGCTTCTACAGTGTAGTACAGGGATGTCAAACTCGATTTGATTGAAGGCCACATCAGGGTTGTGTATGACTTTGAGGGGCCAGGGTGGGCATGGCCAGCTCAACATCAGTTTTCAGCTGTGATGGCCTCCTGCAGCCCTCTGTCAGTGTGGCCCACCTGAACTCTTTTTTTTCTGGCAGAGGCACCGTGGGCTGGTCCTTCGCTGTTTCTAGGGTAGTCCCTCGGGCCAGATCTAAGCATCCTCCAGGCTGGATTCGGCCCGCAGGCCTCCAGCTTGACACCCCTGGTGTAGTAAGTAAGGAGCTTTTCCCCTGGAGAAATAAAAAGATGCACAGCAAAATCTGACCCCTGTTATTTCACGTGTGTTTCTTTCATTGTACTTCAATGCTACCTTCTTTGGGGAACTCAATCGATATGGAAGAGAGTTCCTCTCACATTTTCCTCTTGGCAATAGCTCTGTAAGGTGGGTGGGCTGAGAGAGAAAGAGAGAGAGAGACACTGGCTGACCCAGCCGGTTCTTTGCTAGGATAGGGACTTCAATCTGAGTCAGAAAATGTTCCATTGGGTTCAGAGCAACTTCATGACTCTTTGAATGAGTAAATGAGAAAGAAGGGAAAGCAAGCCCTGTTATGGTTATGTTTACAGCATAACTGTGTTTATAACTACAAGCAGCAGCCTTCTCTCCTTGACACATTGGACCGTAATTCATCATCATCATCAGCTCACATGGTTGGTGGCTGGGGAGTTGGTCCAATGCTAGGACAAGAGTGTGTATGGGGGGGTGATGGGGGGTGACCGTGGAGTGTGTGTGTGTGGGGGGGGGTGATGGGGGGTGACCGTGGAAGAGGAAAGGAAACCAGGTTCTCACAGAGCAGTGGCCCCCAACCTTTTGGGCAACAGGGACGGTTCCTTGGAGAGAGGTTTTTCCATACCAGAAGAGTTGTAGTTTCGCAGGATGCAGGCAGCTTTGCTTGTTTGCATGGCCTGTTTTCTGGCATGCGGTGGACTTGTGCCAGTCCACGGACAAGGGATTGGGGACCCCTGTTATAGAGAACATCTAGTATTTTACAAAGATAGGGACTGGGCTTAGCAAATGCTAAGTGTGGTCTATTGGTTAATGCATCAGGCTAGAAACCAGGAGACTGTGAGTTTTAGTTCTAGCTTGGGCATGAATCCGGCTGGGTGACCTTGGGCCTGTCACTATCTCTCTCCCAGCCCTAGGAAGGAGGTCATGGCAAACCATTTCCAAAATCTTGCCAAGAAAACTGCAGGGAAGCAGTCACCAGAAGTCAGTGTTGACTTGAAGGCGCACTTACATATACAAATACTAAACAGTCTCCCTTTAAGTGAGGTAATGCAGTATCCCTTGGGATATCCTTTATTTGATTTTTAAAAAGAGACCCATTGCCTTTCAAAGCCAAATTTCCCCAGGGAAGCTTGAAATATCCAGCAAGGCTGACACAGTCCCTCTTCAGATGCCTTTGGACATCAGTTCCCATTTTCTCCAGACTCCAAGCTGTTGTGGCTGGGAATGATGAGATCTGTAATCACACACTTTCAGGGGTGGGCTTCAAAAATTTTAGCAAAGGGTTCTCTGCTCAGTTGCTGGGTGGGTGTAGCTATGGTGGACTTGGCCTAGTGGTCCTCCTCCCTGGGCTCTGGAGGTTTTCCTCAACCTTTTTTTCCGGGAGGCCGAAAATGGCCTCTCTGGGCTTCGGAGGCTCTCTGGAAGCTGGAACGGGCCCATTTCCAGCCTTCTCGAACTTTTTTGTTCGAGAAGGCCCGTTTTTCACCCTTCCCAAGCCTCCGTGTGTGGCCTGTACTTACCTGCATCCAAAACGGGCCATGTGGGGACTCCTGGGAGGGGCAAGGTGGAGTGGGCGGGGCTAGCCAGGAGTGGGATTTGGGGGTTCTTCCAACTGAACAGAATCTTAGTTAGGGGCTCTCCCGAACCTCTGCGAACCCCCAACAGCCTACCCCTGCACACTCCATTCCTGTAATTTTAAGAAATCGGCCTTGCTTAACATTTCCCTTTTTGACTAACTAGGCCAGGATGGGCGAGAGATGCTGAGCTACTACAGATCTGCTTGGCCAGCTGCCAAGCAACTCTTGGCAGGACTGCCCGGCTAGCTGTCAGCAGACCAGGGGATAGCATGATGGGCATATAGGTCCCTTGTTTGCTTGCCCTATATAGTGTAATTTCTGCTGCTTCGAATGGGCAGGGCCTCCTATGGTCATTT
This sequence comes from Hydrophis major, assembly GCA_033807585.1. Classification (NCBI taxonomy): domain Eukaryota; kingdom Metazoa; phylum Chordata; class Lepidosauria; order Squamata; family Elapidae; genus Hydrophis; species Hydrophis major. The sequence continues at coordinate 221,224,873 of CM066329.1, forward strand.
CCTCTGCACATTGTTCTGAATTTTTCACTATGGGGAAATAATACAGAAACACCCTTTATACCCGTTCTTTGGCCCAAAACTATACTGACGGTGGAGGGAGCAGACGCCGCTGTAAATTATAGCCAAAGAAGGTGGGGTTGCAAATATGGCTCTTTGGGCCATTCAGGAGTCTAGTCTGTCACCATAAAATGGTCTGGCACTCGTGGCTCAGTGAGCAGATTCCTGCCCAGTTTTCCTGCTGAATGAAAAGAATATATATTTTTTCCTTTTTTCAGTCAACAGGAAAACCAGGCAGGAATTCCAGTCAGAGGAAAATCTGGACAAGTTGGGAAAAGCTGAGGCTTGAAGACCAAGACAGTAGCCTACCTAACAGGGCTGTATGGTTCGTTGCAGTGATGTGTAATTGAAAGAAGGTTCTGCCTTTACTGACAAATACAAAATCAGGGTTATATTATGGTAATGTCGAATTCTAGCATCCACTCTTGTGAATCCAAGCCGTATCTTTCCCTGCGGTAGGTATAATTGTCCCATGTTGTTATTGAGCAAATGGAATCGGGGCTGCATTTAAGAGCAGATCCTGCAGCAATTTCCTTTAAACTAGGCAGATCCTTAACTCAGGAAGCCTGGGAGGTATCATCCTAGCTAGGGGAATACAGGTAGTCCTCAACTTATGACCACAATTGAGCCCGAAATTCCTGTCGTTAAGCTTTTTTTGTTGGGTGAGTTTTGCGCCCATTTTACGACCTTTCTTGCTACAGTTGTTAAGTGAATCACTGCTGTTGATAAGTAACATGATTGTTAAGTGAATCTGGCTTCCCCATTGACTTTGCTTGTCAGAAGGTCGCAAAAGGGGATTCCATGACCTTGGGACACAGCAACGGTCGTAAATATGAACCAGTTGCCAAGCGTCTGAATTTTGATCGCATGATCGTGGGGATGCGGCAAAGGTCGTAACTGTGAGAAACGGTCATAAGTCTCATTTTTCAGTTCCATTGTAACTTTGAACAGTCACGAAGTGAACTGTTGTAATTTGAGGACTACCTGTAGTCACATTTGCTCTACAAACTGTCAGCATTGACCTACAGATCAGTGTTGTGTTACTTCTTTAGGGCCCCAGAAAGACAGCCAGGTATCCCTCCTTTGGGGAAGGAGGGACTAGAGTCCAGGAGAGGTGTGAAGAACCTTTCAGTTGTACGGTGTGAACAATAAATCCACCTATTCCAAAGTTTCATTTGCAATTTTTCATTTGTGTTCATTTGGTTGTTTGGATTTTTAGGGGAGGGGTGTACATTATAACTAGGCTAAATGAGGTGTGATGGCAAAAGGTTTAGGAATCCCTGCCCCCAAAACAATGTTGAATATTTTATATGGCATAAAAAAGCAGTGGAATTCAAAATTTTTTACTCCTGGTTCTTTGGGGCGTGGCTTGGTGGGCTTGGCAGGGGAAGGACACACTGTAAAATCTCCATTCCCTCCTCACCCCACTAACCTGCTTTCCAGCTCTGTTGTCCAGTGCAGGGCAACAAAAGAAGACCCAGCCAATCAGCTGGAACTCGGGAGGCAGAGAATAGATGGGGACCAGTCAGAGGTGGTATTTGCCGGTTCTCCTAACTACTCAGAATTTCCACTACTGGTTCTGCAGGACTGGTCAGAACCTGCTGAATACCACCTCTGTATAAAAGGCTTGTGAAGCAAGAAAGAAATGTTGGAAAAATAAGGTATTCAGAAGCTAGAAGGACTGTGCCTAACAATACCAACAAAATCCAAAGTGAAGCTCACAGGAAGTACCGCTCTCTGGTTCTGCAGAATCACCCCAGAGAACTTCTGCCCTATATCCATCAGTAGTTGCAAATCTTTTTACTATCATTGTTGCAGCCAGAAAGTAACATCAAGCAGCATATGTCTAATTTGGTGCAAGTACTTCACACAGCTGGTTGTTAAGAATGCCTCTCAATGCAATATGCAAGGACACCTGGCGGTTAAAAAATATATTGTGAAGACTCAGAGAAAGAGAGAGAGAAAGCCATGCTATGAATAATTGCTGAGGGAGGGTGGGGAAAGTTAGAAAAAGTTGCATGCAATTCTTGAGAAATGGCTGCCATGGATAAATGACCTTCTTTTGGCCCCAGAGTTCTCTGTAGCTGTCTACTATTGAAACGAGGAAGAGTTCATTTGATCAGCCCATTCCAAGTGTCAGACAAGGAATGATGGATGGAAACTGAACAAGGAGAGATTTAACCTGGAAATAAGGAGAAACCTTCTGACAGTGAGAACAATCAACCAATGGAACAGCTTGCCCTCAGAAGTTGTGGGAGCGTCATCACTTGAGACTTTCCAGAAGAGATTGGACTGCCATCTGTCAGAAATGGTATAGGGTCTCCCGCTTAGGTGGGGGGTTGGACTAGATGATCTGCAAGGTCCCTTCCAACTCTGATTATCTGTTAATCTGTAGAAACATCAATCCAGCAGGTATTTTGAGTGATTCCCAAAATTTTGGTGCCTGGTTGAACTAAGTCACAACTTGGAATGAGTGTGCAAATGAGGACCTTGGAGCAGATCGCTTTGCTCCTCTGCAGATTCTGTGTGCTCATGTATGCCAGAAGTGTCCCCTGTTTTACAAAGATGCAGAAGGAGATGAAGTAATGAAAGAGATACCTAGAGTTCTACTGGAGAAGGACAAGTTAGTAATCCGGTTGCTAAGTGAATCTGGCTTCCCCATTGATTTTGCTTGTCAGAAGGTCACAAAAGGGGATCACATGACCTTGGGGGATATAGCAATGGTCATAAATATGAACCAGTTGCCAAGCATCTGAATTTTGATCACATGACCTTGGGGATGCTGCAAAAGTTGTAACTGTGAAAAATGGTCATAAGTCACTTTTTTCAGTGCCATTGCAACTGTGATGACCCAGGCCGTGGCATAAAGGCAATACAGGCAAATAATAAACAAGAAATATCCCTTTAATGCCTCCAACTTTGCCCCCAATGTCCAGGTTACCTTCATCTGGAGAAAAAACTCTCCCAAGAACAGTCTTTAAGTGGAGGAAATTCAGTCTAAAAACAAAGTACATGTTATGAACTAAGCAAACGCTTTAGCTTAAAATCCTAATAGTTTTGTTTCCACAGCAGGCTCATAATCCTGCACTTCTGATTGGCCCGCAAACAGCAGATTGTGATTGGCCGATTCTGGCTAATCTGATTAGCTGATAGCGGGTCGCCGCTGATTGGTCGCTACCAGCGCAGCAAACTCAAACCATTGGTTATTGTGACAGCAGCCAGCTCTATAAAAGGAGCTGCTGCTGCCCAGTAGCTCTGCTCCATTCTGAAGTCACTAATAAACAGTTGGAGTCACTATTCGATGTCTCGTCTCCGTTCCTTGCGCCCACGCTCCAGATCTAACACTGGCAATGAAGGTGGGATGCGGAGATGATAGAGCTGATTGAACACTCACCGAACGTTAACAGAGCACGTGGCTAAGAGTGCACCAAAAGCGGCAGAATGACCAGTAGCGCTATACCACCCGCTCCATTTGACCTGGCTAATGAAGACTGGGACTCGTATATGGACAGGTTCCAAATGTTCCTGGAGACCAACAATTTGAAAGATGCTACGCCTGGCAAGAAACGAGCTGTATTTCTGACCCATTGCTGGCCCACCATTTTTAAAATGGCAAAAGCACTTGCGAAACCAGCAGAAGTCAAGACAACCTCGCCCCAATCCTATGGGCTCATTATGCACCCGCGGTGCCAACACTCATCAGGAGACATGAGTTTTACCAGAGGGACCAGCAGGAAGGCAAAAATGTTGGAGACTTCATTGCTGACCTTAGAAACCTAGGGGGACTCTGTGGCTTCGCAAACCTCGAGGAAGCCATGAGATCGAATTGTTCTGGGCCTAAAAGACACCATGACCCAGAGCAAGATTATGGTGAAGGGAGACATCAGCCTCGCAGATGTCATCGCCGATGCTACTGCAGCAGAAGCAACCAGGAAGTCAGCCACTCGAATGCGCCGAGTGAACGCACCACACCGCCAACTCGCCAGTGACACTACGCCTTTCTCCGAGAGGCACACAACAACCACCCACCATGAAGACCTCGAATCCTCATCAGAAAGCGAGGAAGAGGAGGTCAACAGACTCAGATCAGAACGCGACCAGCGAGACCAGCGAAATCGTAAGCCTTTGAGTCAATGTGCTGGATGCGGGGGAAACCACCCGCGATCAGACTGCAAGTTCCTAGACGCACTCTGCCGTTCCTGTGGAAAGAGGGGCCACATCGCAGAGGTCTGCAGAAGCAGGTGAGGGTCCAGCCCAATCCGAAGAGAAAACAACTTCCGGCAAACAACAGGCACTCCACCAATAAATTGGGACTGCCTAAACAACCAATGGAACCAATACTACAGAAATCGATCACCCGCCAATTCAACCAGACGAGAGGAGGCCCATCAAACCATCACCATCGGCCACGCGTCCTCCCTTGATGCGAGGAAAATCCGAGTGAAGGTCACCATTGAGAATCAACCATGTGTTATGGAAGTCGACTCTGGGTCGTCCCTGTCAATGGTCTCCTGGAAAACCTTAAAACAGCTGATCCCTGACATTCATCGCCAGGACCTCAGCACTCAAAAAATCATACTAAAAGACTACCAAGGAAACAGAATTCCAGTTGCCGGTTCCAGCCATGTCCAAGTATCCTTCAAAGACCAAACCGCAAACCTACCTCTTACCATCGTCGATCGAGATCGGCCCAGTTTGCTGGGTTTGCAATGGTTCGCGCCACTAGGAATTCAACTAGCGGGCATCAACCAAACTGGAAGTGATGACTGGGAAGCGGCCCTCGTCCAGGAATTCCAGGACGTTTTCACCGAGAAGCTAGGCAAGTACAAGGGATCCCCCATATCATTTAATCTCAGCCCTGACGTTGCGCCCATTCGCCTTAAGCCTTGTCGAGTGCCCTTTGTACTCAAGCCAAAGATTGATGAACAATTGGACAAACTAATAGCCCAGGGTGTGTTGGAACTGATCGATCATGCCTGGTGGGAGACTCCAATTGTAACCCCCATAAAACCTGATGGATCCTTAAGAATTTGTGGGGATTACCGGGCCACCCTAAATCACGCGCTTCAGCAGAGCACTTACCCTGTACTTGTGGTCCAACATCTTCTTCATTCCCTGGGAGGTGGGAAAATATTTGCAAAATTGGACCTAGCTCAGGCGTACCAGCAGTTGCCTGTAGATGCAGAGACTGCAGAAGCCCAAACTATAGTCACGCATAGAGGTGCATTCAAGTGTAATAGACTCCAATTCGGAGTGAGTGTAGCACCTGGCATCTTCGAAAGTCTGATGGAAAGATTGCTTCAAGGCATAAAAGGGGTCGTGCCATACTTCGATGATGTCTTAATAGCTGCCCCCAACAGAAGCCTGCTACAAAAAAAGAGTCAGAATGGTCCTCCAGAAATTTAAAGACGCTGGCCTGAAGGTCAAGAAAGACAAGTGCCAACTTTGTGCTGAGAGGGTTGAATTCCTTGGGTACCTTCTTGACAAACAGGGAATTCACCCGACGGAGAAAAAACTCACTGCAATAAAAAACGCCCTAAGACCTAGGAATAAAACAGATCTCCAAGCCTTCCTGGGACTCATTAATTTTTAGAACATCTTCTTGCCCCAGAAGGTGACTGTTGCTGAACCCCTGCATAGGCTCCTAGATAAGAAGGATTCCTGGGTCTGGGGACATCGCGAAGAGCGAGCTTTTCAGCAAGTAAAGGACTTGTTAACTTCAGATGCTGTATTGATTCAATATAACGAGACTTTGCCTTTAACTGTCACCTGCGATGCCTCACCGTTTGGAGTAGGAGCCATCCTGAACCACGTCCTACCAAACGGTACTGAGGCACCTATTGCGTTCTTTTCAAGAACTTTATCTAAAACTGAGAGAAACTATAGCCAACTTGATAAAGAGGCTCTCGCTATTGTGTCTGCGATTAAACGATTCCATGAGTATGTATATGGAAGATCTTTCTCCATAATTACCGACCACAAACCCTTACTTGGCATTGTAGCGGGAGACAAACCAACTCCCCACATCTTATCACTGAGAATGACACGTTGATCAGAGTTTCTAGCCGCATACGATTACCAACTGCTACACTGCCCGGGGAAAGCCATTCCCCACGCTGACGCTTTGAGCCGTTCTCCGTTACCAGAAGTCATAGACGACCCAGCTCCAACCCTCGCTATGCTACAAATCGAAACTCTTCCTTCACCATCGCTGACTGCACAAGACATCGCCTCAGAAACAAGGAAGGATCCTTGTTTGGCACGGGTCCTCAGCTGGGTAGAAAGAGGTTGGCCTGACAACGAACCAAACGACACCTTCAAGCTGTTCAAAAACCAGCAAACAGAACTTTTCTCCCAAAAGGGATGCGTCTTGTGGGGAGACAGAGTCGTCATCCCAGAGAGATTACAGCATAAAGTCCTAAAACTATTGCACGATGGCCATCTGAGCATCGTGCGAATGAAGGCACTAGCAAGGAGCTACACTTGGTGGCCAGGTATAGATAAGCGAATAGAAACCTGGGTGGCCACTTGCAGCAAGTGTCAGGACACTCGTTCATCTCCAGCAAAAGCACCACCAACTGAATGGGAAGCACCCCGAGATCCCTGGTCCCGTATCCACATCGATTTTGCGGGACCTACCAAGGGACATACATTTCTTATAGCAATGGATGCCTACTCCAACTGGCTGGAGGTCCTCAAAATGAAAAGCACAACCACAGAAGCCGTCGCTAAAAAAATAAATAGACTATTCGCTATGCACGGTTTGGCAGATGTTCTAGTTTCGGATAATGGCCCCCAATTCACTGCTCTGGCATTCAAACAGTACCTGGCAGAATGGGGGATACGCCATGCGTTGACATCGCCAGCTCACCCTGCGGCCAATGGCAGGGCTGAGCAAATGGTCCAATTCATAAAGAAAACTTTACAAAAGATGGAGCAAGGGGACATCGACGACAAGGTGACCCGGATGCTTCTCCTCCAACATATTACCCCAAACAGCACTACAAACAGAACCCCAGCCGAACTTCGATCACATCTTGACCGCTTGCACCCTACCTACACACCCGAAAAGCCCATGGGGTCCAGCAGCAGGTATCGTACCTTCAAGGTAGGCGACCCAGTCTTCACAAAAAACCTTTCCGGTGACCCATTGTGGGTCCTCGCTACCATAACTCGAGTTACGGGTCCACGTTCCTACCGTTTATAAACTGCTGAGGGAAAAATGTGGAAGCAACATATCAATCAATTGCGCTCCAGGCTGGCATCTACCCCCGTCACAAACCCCGAACCTCAAACCTGGGGGGGAAGGGAAATCGAGGGGACTGGAGAAGAATTAGCATATGACCCAGTACATGAAAACCAGCAATCAGCACAACCAACCCGGAGATACTCACCTTCTGAAGGAGAGCTGGGCCAGACGATCGTCTCACCACAGAGCAACACTGCGACAGCAGCAAATCCAAGGGATCCGGAGGACAGCCTTAACAGAAGCAGAGATGACAACCCCAAATCACCCAACGGAGAGGGCAGAACATCTTTGCCAACAAGCGCAGCAAGCAGCCCATCGAGACCAGAGTCAGGGCAAGGACTGGTGGAGCAATGCAGATCAGGTAGACAGATGAAACGACCTGCCTACCTGCGAGAATACATCACCCCACCCCTCAGACGGAACCTAGGGGGGAGAGGTGTTACAAACTAAGCAAACGCTTTAGCTTAAAATCCTAATAGTTTTGTTTCCACAGCAGGCTCGTAATCCTGCACTTCTGATTGGCCCGCGAACAGCGGATTGTGATTGGTTGATTCTGGCTAATCTGATTGGCTGACAGCGGGTCGCCGCTGATTGGCCGCTACCAGCGCGGCAAACTCAAACCATTGGTTATTGTGACAGCAACCAACTCTATAAAAGGAGCTGCTGCTGCCCAGTATCTCTGCTCTGTTCTGAAGTCACTAATAAAGAGTTGGAGTCACTATTCGATGTCTCGTCTCCGTTCCTTGTGCCCACAGATCTTACAGTATATACAAACTGTAAATAAATACCCAAGCAAACCACGTTGCAGCAATTAACTTCACAGGGCAGGAGAAGGAATTGCAGACCTGAAAGCCCAGCAAAACACACACAGTTGGGAAGATGCCAGGAACCCAGATAAGCCACAAGACCAGATAATTCACAATTTCTCCCAACAACTTTGCTGTGCACAGCTTCCCTTTTTAAACACTGTGTTCCCAGCTGCAGCTAATGAAGGGGATCAGGGCCCGCTCTTCCCCCGTAAGCCACACAACTCACATTGCTCCCTTCTCTGTTCCTCCTTGTGTGCCTTGGATGAAGAGGGGGTGTACCTAGGTCTTCCTCCAAATTCCCTCTCCCTTGCTCTACCTCTCTCCTGCTCTTCCCAGCTGGCCTTTGCCCTTCCCCAGTTTCTTCCACAGCCAACGGAGCCACACTCCCTGCCTCCCCCTCTGAATCAGATTCCAATAGGGGCATGACAGCAACTTTAAACGATCACTAAAGAACTGCTGTAAGTTTAGGACTACCCGTATTCAATAAATTATGATTAATGCATTTTATAAACACAGTCACTCTTCAGAAAAGCTCCAGTGACCAGATTGGTTAATTAATTGGTATTTTGTCTGGTCAGAAAATTATTTGCTTTTGAATCCAGTTTTATCATCCTACACATGTGCATACACATACATACATAAACACCCCTTTTCTGTTGCTATGTCTAATTCAAATGCAAACCTCTCTCTTATATCAGGGTGTGTGTATGTTTGCAGAAAGGGAAGACACTGACTTTGTGAGGCTGGTATTGAGGACCCACAATTCCTGAGGAGTAATACCCTAAAGTGTTTGCCCCCCTCCCTGGCAACATCAAATGACAACTTCTGCACAAATCTTCCCAGAAGTACTATGATGGCCCAGCTGTTTCCAGGCATTGAGCTAATCTTGGTTTGGACTTAGCCTGTCAAGTGAATGCAACCAAAGATGACACACAACAAACCATAGTTTGAACATGAAACAAGTCATAGATTAAAAATGTAACAATTAGATCTATATCCCATTTTTTTTGTTCAAGAGTTAAGCAGAGGCATCTGCAGCATTCAATGCTTTGATTGAAATGATGACAGCAGAGTCACACTGTAAGCTGACCCCTTTGTGTGCGCATGTGATGTCCCCAAGGTATGTGCTGAAGGACCCAAGATTCCCACCAATAGAATAAGACTTTTTTGTCACTCTCGCCCAGTGGCACCCCTGCAGACACCTCTGGAGTCCAGATAGAGCACATAATGCTTGCTCTTCTGTTTTGTGCCACAGTAACAACCATGTGAGGAAGGTTTGGCAAAAAAAAAAAGGGTGACTGCTCCAAAATACACAGTGAGCTTCCATAGCTAAAGGCAAACCAGAACTTGGCTCGCTTAACTTTACCCCATGTTGTAGGATACCTGTTAGATCCGATTTATTGAATCCTTTCTCCTTCTCTTTACATACTGTGGGACAATTGCTGAGTTCTTGAATTAGATCAGCTATTTGCATACCCATCTGTGTGAATCCTCCCCTCAAGGATCACATGGGGAGGACCTGTCCCTTGCTGAACTAAGCCCTTTAATTACATTTAGTTGTGGAAGAAAGCAAGCAGACGATGCAAAATGGGGAGTTTTCCTACTCCGAACTATAATCTGCTGCATAGGGTTGTTCTGCCCCACCAGAGCTGATGCAGCCTTTATCAGCCTGAATGCATTTTTAGGCCTTGTAATTTTACACTGTTTTTTTTTAAAAAAAATTCCAATGTAATAAATGCCAGAGCGAGACCTTTAGATTGATGTCATTCTGCTTTAGCAGTTTCATTTCCCCAAGGATATTATAGGTTAAGCTGTGCAGATTGACAAATTGATTGCTTCCTGGAATGGAACAAACTCTCCATAAAACAATCCTTTGGAAATTCTGTACAGTAGTAGTAGCATTTCCCAATATCCTTCTGGAAATGATATTTCAGAATTCTTTTAATTTCTATTACTATTTTTTGATTGTATCTCATGGGAAGATGGTTTTGGTTGGCTGCATTGCTCACCTCTGCTGCTGTTTCCTGTCAAGGAAGGAAGGAAGGAAGGAAGGAAGGAAGGAAGGAAGGAAGGAAGGAAGGAAGGAAGGAAGGAAGGAAGGAAGGAAGGAAGGAAGTGTTATGGACTAAGCCAATGCAGTGATACAACCCTAAACAGCTTTACTTCACAGCAGGCTTGTAATCCTGCACTTCTCATTGGCCCGTGAATAGCGAGTCATGATTGGTCGTTTTTGGCCAGTCTGATTGGCTGTTAACGGGGCCCCCTGATTGGACGCTTGTGAAAGCGGTAAGCTCGAATTATTGGTTGTTTTGACAGCAGCTGGCTCTATAAAAGAGCTGCTGCTGCCCAAGTAGTTGCTCTGTTCTTTCTGTTCAATAAAGAGTTGAAGTCACCGTTCGATGCCTTGTCTCTGTTCCTTGCGCCCATGCCCAAGACTTAACGCTGGCGACGAGGATGGGATGTGGAGACGATAGAGCTGACTAAGTACGCATCGAACAAGACAGAGCACGTGGCGAAAGAGTGCAGGCAACAAACGGCAAGATGACCAGCGGCGCCATACCACCCGCTCCATTTGACCCAGCAACCGAAGACTGGGACTCATATATAGATTGCTTCCAGATGTTCCTGGAGACCAACAATTTAAAAGATGCTACGCCTGGCAAGAAACAAGCGGTGTTCCTGACTCATTGCGGCCCCACTGTTTTCAAAATGGCTAAAGCATTGGCAAAACCGGCGGAAGTGAAGACCATGGATTGGGATAGCCTCGCCCCAATCCTCCGGGCCCATTACGCACCCGCAGTACTTACACTGATACAAAGACACGAATTTTACCAGAGGGACCAATGGAAGGACGAGAGCGTTGGAAATTTCGTAAACGACCTCCGGAACCTAGGAGGCCTTTGTGGTTTTGCAAACTTAGAGGAAGCCCTAAGAGACCACATAGTTCTGGGATTAAATGCATCACATGTGCAGAGTAAGCTGATGGTGAAAGGCGACATCAGCATTACAGATGTCATCGACGATGCTACTGCCGCAGAAGCAACCAGGAAGTCAGCCGCTCGAATGCGCCGAGCGAACGCACCGCTTTGCCAACTCGCTAACGATAGCCCACTCGTCACTGAGAAGCACACTACCACTACCCACCACCAAGACCTCGAATCATCCTCAGACAGTGAGGAAGAGGAGGTCAACCGGCTCCGCTTGAAAAGAGAGCAAAGAAACCAGAGATGTCCACGCCAATGTGCTGGTTGCGGGGCAAACCACCCGCAATCGGACTGCAAATTCCTTGACGCACTCTGCCGTACTTGCGGAAAAAGAGGCCACGTCGCAAAAGTCTGCAGAAGCAAGCGAGAGTCCAGTCCCAGCTGAAGGGAGAACAACCTCCGTCGGGAGACAGGCAAACCTTCCAAGAACCAGGACCGTCTGAACCACCAATGGAACAACCACTACTACTACAGAAATCGAGCACCTGCCTCTTCAATGAGACGAGAAGAGGCCCACCAAACCATTATTATTGGCCATGCTTCATTGTTCGATGCAAGAAAGATCCACGTAAAGGTTACTATTGAGAATCGACCGTGCGTGATGGAAGTCGATTCGGGATCCTCCCTATCGATGGTATCCTGGAAAACCCTCAAACAGCTGATCCCTGACATCTGCCGTCAGGACCTCAGCACGCAACGAATCATCCTGAAATACTACCAGGGAAACAGAATTCCTGTTGTCAGTTCCAGCTACGTCCAAGTATCCTTCAAGGACCGCACAGCGATGCTTCCCCTGACTGTCGTCAATCATGACCGACCCAGTTTGTTAGGGTTACAGTGGTTCGCCCCACTTGGGATTGAACTAGCCGGCATACACCAAACCAGAAGCGACGACTGGGAAGAGGCTCTCATCCAGGAATTCCAGGACGTGTTCACAGGGACATTAGGCAAGTACAAGGGGACCCCTATATCATTTAATTTTAGCCCCGATGTAGCTCCCATTCAGCTTAAGCCTCATCGGGTACCTTTTGCCTTAAAACCAAAGATTGATGAGCAGCTAGATAAACTGATAGCCCAGGGCGTATTGGAACCGATTGACCACGCCCGCTGGGAAACTCCGATAGTAACGCCCATGAAGCCAGATGGTTCGTTAAGAATTTGTGGGGATTACCGGGCCATCCTAAATCATGCTCTTCAACAGAGCGCTTACCCAGTACCGGTGGTTCAACACCTTCTTAATTCCCTGGGTGGTGGAAAAATATTTGCAAAATTGGACTTAGCTGAGGTGTACCAGCAACTACCTGTAGACGCGAAAACTGCAGAAGCCCAGACAATAGTTACACATAGAGGTGCTTTCAAGTGCAATAGACTCCAATTCGGAGTAAGCATGGTGCCTGGCATTTTCCAAAGTTTAATAGAGAGACTATTACAAGGCATAAAAGACGTCATGCCTTATTTTGATGACGTCCTAATAGCTGCCCCCACTAAAGAGTTATTAGTACAACGACTCAGAAAAGTTCTTCAGAAATTTAAAGACATTGGTTTGAAGGTAAAAAGGGACAAGTGTCAGCTTTGTACGGAGAGAGTAAAGTTCCTGGGATACCTTCTCGACAGACAGGGAATCCACCCCACCAAAAAAAAACTAACCGCAATCAGAAACGCCCCGAGACCTAGGAATAAGACAGACCTCCAAGCCTTCCTGGGACTCATTAACTTTTATAACATCTTCTTGCCCCAGAAGGCAACCGTAGCCGAACCCCTACATAGACTTCTCGACAAAAAGGCTTCCTGGCTCTGGGGACGGCATGAAGAGAGAGCATTCCAAGAGGTAAAAGACCTCTTAACCTCCGATGCTGTATTAATGCAATACAACAAGACTCTACCTTTAATGGTTACCTGTGACGCCTCACCATTTGGAGTGGGAGCCATTTTAACCCATGTCCTACCAAATGGGAATGAGGCACCTATTGCATTCTTTTCGAGAACTTTGTTGAAAACCGAAAGGAACTATAGTCAACTCGATAAAGAGGCTCTCGCTATTGTATCCGCAATTAAATGTTTCCATGAATATGTGTATGGGAGACTCTTTACATAATTATAGACCACAAGCCGCTACTTGGTATTTTGGCGGGAAACAAACCAACTCCCCATATCTTATCACCAAAAATGACACGTTGGTCAGAATTTTTAGCCACCTACGATTACCGATTGCAACACCGTCCGGGGAAAACCATTCCCCACGCTGACGCTTTGAGCCATTCTCCACTACCAGACATCATAGAGGACCCTGCTCCAACCTTAGCCGTATTGCAAGTCGAAACCCTCAAATCGCCGCCGCTAACCGCTCGAGACATCGCCTTAGAAACAAAATGGACCCTGTTCTGGCACGAATCCTCAGCTGGGTAGAATGGGGTTGGCCAATCAGCACAACCAATGACATGTTCAAGCCATTTAGAAATCGTCAAACAGAGCTATTCTCCCAGAAAGGCTGCATAGTGTGGGGAGACAGAGTCATAGTCCCAGAGAAATTGCAATATAGGGTGTTGAAAATGTTGCACGATGGACATCCAGGCATTGTGTGGATGAAGGCATTGGCCAGGAGTTACACATGGTGGCCTGGCTTAGACAAACAGATAGAGACCTGGATAGCAAAATGCAGCAAATGCCAGGAGATTCGCTCCACTCCTCCAAAAACTCCCCCAACTCAGTGGGAAACACCTCGAGGTCCTTGGTCCCGTATCCACATTGATTTTGCGGGACCCACAAGAGGACACAGTGGATGCCTAACAGTGGATGCCTATTCAAACTGGCTCGAAGTCTACAAGATGAAAAGCACCACTACAGAGGCAGTCACTAAAAAGCTGAATAAACTATTCGCTACCCACGGATTTCCGGATGTCCTGGTCTCCGATAATGGCCCCCAATTCACGGCCCTGCCATTCGAACAGTACCTGGCAGATCGGGGCATCCGCCATGCCTTAACATCGCCAGTTCACCCTGCGGCCAATGGTAGGGCTGAGCAAATGGTTCAGTTTGTAAAACAGACCTTGCACAAAATGGACCACGGCGACATCAATGACAAAATAAACGGGATGCTTCTCCTTCAGCACATAACCCCAAATAGTACCACGAACAAGACCCCAGCTGAACTCCTGATGGGCTGGAAACTTCGCTCGCATCTCGATCACCTCCACCCAAACTACACGCCGGAACAACCCCTGGGATCCAGTAGCAAGTGTCGGGCATTCCAGGAAGGTGACCTCGTGTTTGCGAAAAACTTCTCGGGTGACCCACTATGGGTCCCCACTACCATAACGCAACTTACGGGCCCCCGATCCTATCGTCTACAAACTGCAGATGGTAAGATGTGGAAACGCCACATAGACCAACTCCGTTCCAGACTAGCACCTAGTCCCATCTCAGCCCCGGAACCTCTAGCTGGGGGGGGGAGGGAACATTGAGGAAGCCGAAGAAGAAATGATGATCAAAACCCAACAGCCAACACAACCAACCAGAGGATACTCACCATCAGGAGGAGAACCGAGCCAGGGAGTGGCCTCGCCGCGTGACACCACTGCGATGGAAACAGATCCAGGGAACCCGGAAGACAGCACTGGTGTAAGCAGGGAAAGCAGCCCAGGGCCACAATTTTCACCATCCAACCCAGCTGGCAGCCCACCGGAACCAGACCCAGGACAGAAACCGGTGGAACAGTGCAGGTCAAGCAGACAGGTGAAGCGACCTGCCTATTTACGAGAGTACGTCACCCCACCCCTCAGATGGAACCTAAGGGGTAGGGGTGTTATGGACTAAGCCAACGCAGCGATACAACCCTAAACAGCTTTACTTTACAGCAGGCTTATAATCCTGCACTTCTCATTGGCCCGTGAATAGCGAGTCGTGATTGGTCATTTTTGGCCAGTTTGATTGGCTGTTAACAGGGGGCCCTGATTGGACGCTTGTGAAAGCGGTAAGCTCGAAGTATTGGTTGTTTTGACAGCAGCCAGCTCTATAAAAGAGCTGCTGCTGCCCAAGTAGTTGCTCTGTTCTTTCTGTTCAATAAAGAGTTGAAGTCACCGTTCGATGCCTCGTCTCCGTTCCTTGCGCCCATGCCCAGGACTTAACGGGAAGGAAGGAAGGAAGGAAGGAAGGAAGGCATATACCTCTTGGTCTACTCCTTGTGGTTGCTTAGCAACGCTATATCACCTTGCACAGACACAACAGAGAGAGATGAAAGGAAACCATTAATGTTAGTGGAAGTTATTTTCTAAGAAAAAAAAGATGCAAGCTTAACTCTGAAGTTTGGAGATGTGTCAGGAGCCAAACTTAGAAATTTGTTGATAGATGATTAATAGTTAATTACTGATAATGGCAATTCAGTGAGGATCAAAAGACTCTGACCATGTTTATAGACACAGTAAAGATGTGTTCATACAACATGCTTAGGCAAGTTAGGAGAAGACCTGATGGATGGATTCACACAAGATATCCAGTTCGATTAAGGTCTGTCTTAGTTAGGTTTCTTGATGCATTTATTCAAGATACAGATGCTTATGTTTCATGATTATACCTCTCTACTTGCTGTTTTGTAAATAAGCCCCTGGTCCCATTGCATATATTTTGTGATGTTATTTATGATGTGTTTTTTTAAGAAAAAATTATCACTATCTCACAAAGGTTGAATATACAGTTAGGATGGTTATTAATATGTAAAATATGTAGCCATATCTGACAGGTGGGCCCAGCAGTTAGTTTCTCAGAATGACTCATTCTTACAGACTGATAGCCAGAAGATATCGGATACCTAAGGCAGGTAATGACTCTATAATACCAGTTTCTTGGACATATACATGTTCATCTATTGTACCATGCAGAAACAATTTTACACTTGGTTTCATGTATTGCACTCAAGACTATACAGGTATAACAATAGCTCTTAGACATATATTACTTCATAGTGTTTTATAGCACTCTCTAAGCAGTTTACAAAGTCAGAATATTGCCCCCAACAATCTGGATCTTCATTTTACCAACCTCGGAAGGG
This sequence comes from Hydrophis major, assembly GCA_033807585.1. Taxonomy (NCBI): domain Eukaryota; kingdom Metazoa; phylum Chordata; class Lepidosauria; order Squamata; family Elapidae; genus Hydrophis; species Hydrophis major. Next base: position 221,241,016 of record CM066329.1, read on the forward strand.
TGGAAGAATGAGTCAACCTTGAGCCGGTGAGACTCAAACTGCTGGCAGTCGGCAGAATTAGCCTGCAATACTGCATTCTAACCACTGCGACACTTTGGCTCTTAAGCCTTAAGAAACAAAGATTTTGTAACCTATTAGGCAGTTTCTAACCTTCTGGATATATAAAATTGGAGATCTGTCTGGTTGAACCATGCAGTGTACTTGACTTGCAAACCATTCATTTAGTGACTGTTTAAAGTTTCAACAGCACACTGAAAAAAGTGACTTACGATTGTTCCTTGCACTTACAATAGTGGCAGCATTCCCACAGACACATGACTAACCAGCATGTATTTACAATAGTTGCAGTGTCCCAGAATCACATGATCACAATTTGCAACCTTCCCAGATGGCTTCCGATGAGAAGAATCCATGAGGGAATGTCAAATTTGCGTAATGATTTGTGATTTACAACAATTACAATGATTTACTTAACAACCATGGCAAAAAAAAAGGTTCTAAAATTAGGCATGACTCATTTAACAACTTCCTTGCTTGGCAAGGAAAGTTCTGGTCCCAACTGTGGTTGTAATTCAAAACTACCTCTAATGCAGATGGTGTGTTTGTGTGATCCTATCACTGTGTTTTGGAAACTTACATTACCATCTTTTCTATATGAGCATATAATAATTCCAATTCTTTTAGGGAAAGACTTTAGAAGGGTTTATTGCCAGGATAGGCTTTGGGGGAAGTTGGGGTTTTAACAATCGCAGTAGCATTTAGACTTATATACTGCTTCACAGTGCTTTACAGCCCCCTCTAAGCAGTTTACAAAGTCAGCGTATCGCCCCCAACAACCTGGGTCTTCATTTTACTGACCTTCCATCTTACTGGATGGAAGGCTGAGTCAACCTTGAGTCTGATGAGATTTGAACTGCCAAATTGCAGGCAGACGGCAATCAGCAGAGGTAGTCTGCAGTACTGCATTCTCACCACTGCACCACTGTGGCTTTTAAGGGGTGAGTCAATGTTTAAGGCTCTCACTTTGTCATGTAAACTCCTCGTTCCAAAGATTATTTGATCCCATTCAGTTCAAGGGATGATGTGCTTGGCTGTCATTCAGGAGGGCTAAGGGCCCCACAGAAAAGATGGCGATTCTCTACATGCATCATCTGGAGCTGCACTTTCTGCACCCCTGAATAGTGGCTCAGCACACTCTGTCAACCAAGCCAAATGTGGCTTCTTCAAGAAGCTGTGCTTAACACAATCACTGTTTCCCTTCAGCGAGCATAAAGAAAACAAAACTTCTTCTTCTTCGTTCAGTAGTACAGATGACAGTCTGCCTCCAAGCTTGTAAATATGTTGGTTTGAGCTAAAACAGGGAAATCACCTTTATTGTTGTTGTTGTTGTTGCCAGATCTTGATGGTGATTTGACTTTGAGTTGGTCTGAAGGCTCTCTTCCTTGCCATTTGGGAGTTTTGTTGCCTTCAGACTTTCCCCTCCTTCTGCTTCCCTGGGGGCTGTGCCAGGAGAGGAAGGGACATATGGTGATGCTCTGAGCTGAGCCTTGGGATTGGGAATGGAGCCCAGCCACACGTCCGGCTCCTTAATTTTGGCAATGCAACAAATGGTGCCGGAGCAGCTGATTGGAAGGCCTTCTCTCTAAGCCTAATTCCACCCCCTCCCTCTCCCCTCAAATGAGGTGAATCATCATGGAATCCCATCCTCGCCTCCTGTACGGGGTCCAGGAGAGGCCCAACATGGGGAGCAGTGTAAACAAACAATGGTAACTATGATGACTTCAGTCTGGGAGAGTGGGATTTGAGGTGGGGTCAATACTGGAGCATTGAAAGGTTTCTCCCCCAACCCGCTTCCCTCTGTCCCCCCCACCCCTTGCCATAAGAGAAGAAGAGAAACACAACCCTGCTGATCTGCATGCTTAGGTGGCAGGATAGGGCTTTTTGTGATGGCTCAAGGTAGCATATTCCCTATCAGAACCCAGCTGGAAAGGAACTGTCAGCTACGAGGGGGTCCGTGGCAGAGGTGGGCTGCTGGGGGCTCATGGGGGTTTGGGAGAGACCCCAACTAAGATTCTGTGCAGTTCAAAGAACCCCCCCAATTCCTATTCCTGACTGGCCCCGCCACCCCGGCCTACCCCTCCCAGAAGTCCCCACGCGGCCTGTTTTGGATGCAGGTAAATGCAGGGCCACGCAGAGGCTCAGGGAGGGTGAAAAACGGGCCTCCCGGAAGTTCGGGAAGGCAGGAAATGGGCCTGTTTCTGGCCTCTGGAGGGCCTCTGGAACCCAGGGGAGGCCCCCTTTCACTCTCCTGGAGGCTCAAGGAAAGCCTCTGGAGCCCGGGGAGGGCAAAAACACCCCCCCACGCTGCCATTGTGCAGGAGACCAACTAGGCCATGCCTACCCAGCAACCGGGCAGAAAACCCTTTGTTAAAATTTTGGAAGCCCACCTCAGGTCCTTGGTGCTCTCTGAACTCGGTTGTTTCTGTTCTGTCCTCATTAACATACTTGAAATCCCCGCGCTTTGATTGGCCAAAGCGCGGGGCTTTCCAATTGGTCAGGCGAACCGCGCCGATTGGCTCGTTAAGAATCTCCCGCGATTGGTTCGTTCAGAGCGCGGGAGATTCGAAGCGCTGCCATTGGCCACGGCCGCCACAGCGAAAGGTTCGGTTCCAGTTTCTCAAATAAAGAGCTTTGCACTAAGTCACCGACTCCTGGCGTCATTTCGCGGACACGACACTGGCGACGAGGATGGGATCCAGACCCTGAACCGAACCCCGTGTCCGACGAAAGCCAGACAAAGCACCGAGATGGCGAAAATCGCACCGCCCGCCCCCTTCAACCCCGCCACCGAAGACTGGGAATCGTTCTCCGACCGATTCCGCATGTACCTCGAGTGCACCGGCATGAAGGACGCCTCGGGCCCGCTAAAACGCGCCGTCTTCCTCACCCACTGCGGGACCGAAGTCTTCCAGATGGCCAAAGCGTTGGCCAAGCCCGCCGATGCAACTGCCATGGACTGGGACGTCCTTGAACCCATCCTTCGGCGACACTACGCTCCAGAGGTCCCCATCCTGATCCGGCGCAACGAGTTCTACGGGCGGGACCAGAGATCGGGTGAGAAATTAAGCGACTTCGTCGCCGAGCTGCGGCGCCAAGGGGGGCTCTGCGAATTTGATAACCTAAACAACGCCTTGAGAGACCGAATAGTGCTCGGTCTGTGGGACCCCGCCCTCCAGAGCCAGCTGATGGCTAAGGGCGACATCAGCTTAGCAGACGCCCTCACCGCAGCCGCAGCCGCTGAAGCCACCCGAACTTCCGCCGATAGCATGCGCAGACCTGACACGAGGGACCGCGGCGGAAACAACAACCCAGCAAGGTCGACCGAACAAAAAACCGAGACGACAACACACCAGGGCGATTTCCACTCGGCATCCAGCACGTCCGAAGACGAGGAGGACATCCATCGACTTCAGACTGGGCGCGACCAACGGAACCGGAGAGGTCGTAAGTCAAGGACCAACTGTGCCGGTTGCGGCGGCGACCACCCCAGGTCGGAATGCCGGTTTTTCGATTCCATCTGCCAGCATTGCGACAAAAAGGGGCACATCGCCCGGGTTTGCCGCCTGAAGAAAAACCGCAGTCCGGCTCGATGGGACCAGAGCAACCGGAGGAGGGAGAGCACACCACCCCGGACCAGAGATCGCCACTCGGACAGCCGATGGGACCGGATCGGACGATCCTCGCGAGGCGGCGACAACCGGCGGAGAGAGGAGACCCACCAGACGGTCACCATCGGCCACGCCATCACCAACGACGCCCGGAAAATCCACGTCGAGGTACGCATCGAGGGCCAGCCGTGCAAAATGGAGGTAGACTCCGGGTCCTACCTCTCCATGATTGCATGGCACGAGATAAAGCGGTTGGTGCCTACCCTCCAAAGGAGGAACGTAGACAACCAAAGACTCATTGTAAAGGACTACCAGGGAAACCGCATCCCGGTAGTCGGCACCAAAAGTTTTGACATAACGTATAAGGGGCGCACCGAACTGACTCCCCCTAACGATCGTCGACCGCGACCGCCCAAGCCTACTGGGACTGCAATGGTTCGCCCCGCTCGACATCGCCCTCACGGGAGTCAACCACGTCACCGACGACGGCTGGGAACAGCGACTAGCCCAGGAGTTCCAAGAGGTCTTCGACGGAAACCTGGGCAAGTACCGAGGGCCCGTTATCTCGTTCGACCTAGACCCTAATGTCCCCCCCAAACGCCTGAAACCTAGGCGGGTGCCATTCGCACTGAAACCCAAAATAGACGAGCAAATTGATAAGCTCGTCAAACAGGGGGTACTGCAGCCCATAGACCACGCCCGGTGGGAGACCCCCATAGTCACCCCGATCAAGCCAGACGGGTCGGTGAGAATCTGTGGGGACTATAAGGCCACCCTAAATGGCGCGCTGCAACAAAGTGCCTACCCCGTCCCAATAGTGCAACACCTACTGCACTCACTGGGAGGGGGCAAGGTTTTCGCCAAGCTCGATCTCGCCCAGGCATACCAACAGTTGCCGGTCGACGAGCAAACGGCAGAAGCACAGACCATCGTCACCCACCGGGGAGCATTCAAATGCAACCGACTCCAATTCGGAGTCAGCGTGGCACCGGGCATATTTCAGAGCCTGATGGAGAGGCTATTGCAAGGTATCAAGGGGGTGGTACCTTATTTCGACGACGTCCTAGTGTCGGCACCCAACCAAGCCGAACTAGAAAGTCGACTAAGAGAGGTCCTAACTAAATTTAAAGAGACAGGACTAAAAGTAAAGAGGGAAAAATGCCAACTGTGCATGGAACGAGTGGAATTCTTGGGCTACCTCCTAGACCGGCACGGCATTCACCCCACAAGCAAAAAAATCAAGGCCATCAAAGAGGCCCCCACCCCTAAATCAAAGACTGAACTACAAGCATTCTTGGGGTTACTGAACTTTTACAATGTTTTCCTACCCCAAAAGGTGATGGCGGCGGAGCCCTTGCATAGGCTCCTGGACAAGGCGGCGACCTGGACTTGGGGGAAACGGGAGCAAGCCGCCTTCCAAAAAACAAAGGACCTCCTCACCTCCGACGCCGTCCTCATACAATTCAACGAGACCCTGCCTCTGGCCGTCACTTGCGACGCATCACCCTTCGGCGTCAGCGCTGTCCTCAGCCATACCCTTCCCGACAGAAAAGAAGCACCCATCACGTTCTTTTCAAGGACCCTCACCAAACCGGAGCGGAACTATAGCCAACTGGACAAAGAGGCTCTGGCTATAGTTGCCGCCATAAAACGATTCCACGAATACCTCTACGGCCGGCCCTTCACCATTATAACGGACCACAAGCCGTTGCTGGGAATTCTTGCAGGGAACCGGGCCACCCCGAACATTCTGTCTCCCCGAATGACAAGGTGGTCCGAGTTCCTGGCGGCCTACAACTACGAACTCATACACAGACCGGGTAAGACGATCTCCCATGCAGACGCATTAAGCCGCTCGCCGCTACCGGAACCCAACTCTGACCCAGCACCCACGACGACCACCCTCAGCATCGAGACTCTACCCAACCTGCCCATAACCGCATCAGACATTGCCCGAGAAACTAATAAAGACAGGCGTCTGGCGCGGGTGTTGCATTGGGTAGAGAAAGGGTGGCCGGAAAGGGACAACGACGAGTCCGTCAAGACGTTTCGAAACCGCCAAACGGAACTCTCGTTGTTAAAAGGGTGCATCCTATGGGGAGACAGGGTGGTCATTCCGGACAAGCTACAGGGGAAGATTTTGGAAATGCTGCACGAGGGGCACCCTGGCATCGTAAGGACTAAAGCCCTGGCCAGAAGTTATGCTTGGTGGCCAGGGATGGACAAACAGATAGAGGCCTGGGTAGCTAGGTGCCAACGATGCCAGGAGACAAGGCCCAGCCCACCCACAGCACCCGTCCTAGAGTGGGAAACCCCAAGGGGACCTTGGTCCAGAATCCATATAGACTTCGCCGGGCCCACAAAAGAACACACCTTCCTCATAACAGTTGACGCTTACTCCAACTGGCTGGAGGTAAGCAACATGAAGACAACAACCATGGAGGCCGTGACCAAAGAACTCTGCAAACTCTTTGCAACACACGGCCTCCCAGACGTCGTCGTCTCCGACAACGGGCCCCAGTTTACCTCACTGGAGTTCGAGAAATTCCTGGCGGAAAGGGGCATCCGCCACGCACTAACAGTACCGGCGCACCCGGCGGCGAACAGTAGGGCGGAACGGATGGTCCAATTCACCAAAAAGACCATCCGGAAAATAGACCACGGGGAGATCCAAGAAAAAATCAACAGACTTCTCTTTACACAACACATAACCCCGAATACCACTACCAACAAAAGCCCAGCCGAACTACTAATGGGTAGAAAGCTAAGGTCCCCACTCGACAGGTTACACCCTACGTATAACCCGGAGAGGCCCCCAGACTCAAGCACAAAAAACCGAACGTTCGCACCCGGGGACCCCGCATATGCGAAAAACCTGACGGGAGACCCTCTATGGATCCCAGCCGTCATCACCCAAGCAACAGGCCCACACTCGTACCGGCTACAAACAGCAGACGGACGAGCGTGGAAACGCCACATCGACCAACTTAGGTCGAGGACTGCAAGCGAACCCAACTCCCGTAACGCAAGCCAAGGGGGGAGGGAATACCCAGGAGACCGAATACAAGGAAAAATAAACCAGCAGTACTCACCGAAACGCAGCCATCACGACCCCTCGCCAGAAAAGAACAGCCAAGCCAGCTCGACCGACCCGGAAAGACCGAGCGGGAGCGGCGAAACCCGTAGCTCAACCAACCCGGAAGGCCCAGGAGGGAGCTACGGAGAAAGAACCGGCCCGATCGACCAGCCGGTTCTCACAGCAGCAAGAGCAACCAAAATCCCGACCGAACCGGCCGGGATCCCGCCTACAACTGAGTTGCGCAGGTCAAGTAGGACCAGACGGAGCCCCGCCTACCTACGTGACTACTCAACGTAAGGACTGAACCAAGAGGGGAGGGGTATTCTGTCCTTATTAACATACTTGAAATCCCCGCGCTTTGATTGGCCAAAGCGCGGGGCTTTCCGATTGGTCAGGCGAGCCGCGCCGATTGGCTCATTAAGAATCTCCCGCGATTGGTTCGTTCAGAGCGCGGGAGATTCGAAGCGCTGCCATTGGCCACGGCCGCCGCAGCGAAAGGAATAAAAGCCGCGGGCTTTTTTCCTTTCGGCGGTTCGGTTCCAGTTTCTCAAATAAAGAGCTTTGCACTAAGTCACCGACTCCTGGCGTCATTTCGCGGACACGACAGTTTCCTTGCGGGCGTTTCATTACCCAAACTAGGTAACATCACCAGTGCCAGCATGTTACCGGGTGATGTTACCTACAGTAGTTTGGGTAATGAAATGACTGCAAGGAAACAACCGAGTTCAGAGAGCACCAAACATTCCCTCGTTTCAAGCCTGAACTACAAATATTCTCCTTTATTGAGACTATCACCTAGCTGTGTAGAATAGCTCACCAGGAACAGAATGCCAAGCACAGGTCAAGGGGGAGGAGATCAAGGATAAATTGCTGTTTAGTAGTCAGTGGTGGCTAGATTCACACAACATAAGATTCACAAGCCAAACAAATCACTGGATATTTTGGTGCATCATTTGGGTGATCCTCCCCAGCTATTACAAAACTGCCTGATGCTGAATCAGACCATCGATTGGCCTCTTAGTCCCAGCTTTGGAAAGACAAATGACTGGTCCTCAAATTTTCGATAAAGAAACCAAGAAGTAGACCATTGAGATTTAAAGCATGTTAATATCATCTCAGTTGCTTCTATATGCAGGGTGATAATTAAGCAACAGGATTCCTCTTCTCTTCCTTGGGACTGAATTAAGGGTAAGGATTCAAATAAAAACTATGGTGTTTACTCTGGAGTCACTCAGATACTGAATCTGATTTTTTTAAGGGAATTGTGCAGCTTGGGACCAAAAAAGAGAGGGAGGGTGTCATTTGAAACCCTTCTCTCACATTACTGTTTCTTCCCACTGCATCCTATGTCACTGAAATGTTTTCTCCTTTCACTGAAATAGAATAGAATAGATTTCTTTATTGGCCAAGTGTGATTGGACACAAGGAATTTGTCTTCGGTACATAAGCTCTCAGTATACATACAAAATACATTCATCAAGAATCATAAGAATAATAAGATACAACACTTAGTGACAGTCATAGGATACTAAATAAGCAATCAACATAAATCATACTAGGAAACTAAATAAAATAATATAAATCATAAAATACAAGCAACAAAGTTATAATCATAAGTAGAAAAGGAGATAGCAATGTGTTATGAACTAATAAAGGCGTTTAATAAAGTTTTAACAACCTTAAGAAAAATGCAGGGTTCTAATCCTGCACTTCTGATTGGCCGATAATAGCGATATCGGATTGGTCCTTTCCGGGAAATCTGATTGGCTGTTACGGGCCAACTCTCATTGGTTCAAGGTTTTAACACTTCCATGTTTCTCATTGGCTAATAGGTCAGCAGTCTACCCTATAAAAGGGCTGCTGCTGCCCTAGGGTTTTGCTCTGTTCAGCATGATTAATAAAGAGTTGAAATTCACTGTTCACTGCCTCGTCTCCGTTCCTTGCACCCATGCACAGAACTTAACACTGGCGATGAGGGTAGGATGCAGAGACATCAGAGCTGACTGAACACTACAGAGCACCAAACAGAGCACGTGGCTGAAGGCGCATCGACAGCGGAAACCATGTCCGGCGGCGCCATACCACCCGCTACATTTGACCTGGCAGAAGAAGACTGGGATTCATACATAGACCGGTTCCAGATGTTTCTGGAGACCAACAACTTGAAGGATGTCACTACGGGAAAAAAGCGAGCAGTGTTCCTGACCCATTGCGGGCCTGCCGTCTTTAAAATGGCCAAGGCACTAGTGAAACCGGCTGAGGTGAAGACCATGGACTGGGACGTCCTCGTGCCCCTTCTACGGGGCCCACTATGCACCTGCCGTACCAACGCTTGTCCGAAGACATGAGTTTTACCAGAGGGACCAGCGGAAAGGAGAGAGCGTTGCAGATTTCATCGCGGACCTCCGGAACTTGGGAGGCCTCTGTGGGTTCACAGACCTCGAAGAAGCTCTGAGAGACCGAATAGTTCTGGGATTAGATGACCAGACAGCACAGAGCAAGATCATGGCCAAAGGGAACATCGATCTTGCTGATGTCATCAAAGACGCTACTGCAGCAGAAGCAACCAGGAAGTCGGCCGCCCGAATGCACCGCACCAACGCACCGCTCCGTCAACTCGCCAGTGATACCTCACCTCACCTAGAGAGGCACACAACAGCGACCCACCACGAGGATCTCGAATCGCCATCAGAAAGTGATGAGGAGGAGGTCAACTGGCTCTGGTCTGAACGTGACCAACGCAACCAGCGGAATCAAAGACTATCGCACCAATGCGTGGGTTGTGGGGCAAACCACCCGCGATCAGACTGCAAATTCCTCGACGCGCTCTGCCATTCCTGTGGGAAAAGAGGCCACATCGGGAAGGTCTGTAGAAGCAAGCAAGGATCCAGCCCAATTCAGAGGGGAAACAACTACCTCCAGACCACAGGGAATCATCCTGTGAATCATCCTGTGAGTCATTGGTGGTTCCATTGAACCACCAATGGAACAACCACTCCTACAGAAATAAAACACTGGCCATTTCAACGAGACGGGAAGAGGCACACCAAACCATTACAATCGGTCACGCTTCATCATTAGATGCAAAGAAGATCCGAGTGAAGTTCACCATCGAAAACCAGCCTTGTGTGATGGAAGTCAACTCAGGATCATCCCTCTCGATGGTTTCCTGGAAGACCCTTAAACAATTAATCCCTGCTGTCCGGCGTCAAGACCTCAGAGCCCAAAGAATCATACTCAAAGATTATCAGGGGAACCGAATTCCGGTCATTGGATCCAGCCAAGTCCAAGTCTCATTCAAAAATCGTATTGCGTCGTTACCACTGACCGTCGTCGACTGCAACCGGCCTAGTTTGTTAGGGCTTCAATGGTTCGCCCCACTCGGGATCGAGGTAGCTGGCATTCACCAAACCAGAAGCGACGACTGGGAGGAGGCCCTCGTCCAGGAATTCCAGGACGTCTTTGCAGACAAACTAGGCGAGTACAAGGGGACCCCGATATCATTTAACCTTAACCCTGAAGTAGCCCCCATCCGCCTTAAGCCTCATCGGGTACCTTTTGCCCTTAAACCAAAGATTGACAAGCAGCTCAATAAATTAATAGCCCAGGTTGTTTTAGAACCAACTGACCATGCCCATTGGGAAACCCCAATCATAACACCATCAAACCGGATGGATCGTTAAGGATTTGTGGGGACTACCGGGCCACCCTTAATCACGCCCTTCAACAGAACGCTTACCCGGTGCCAGTGGTGCAACATCTTCTCCATTCTCTGGGGGGTGGAAAAGTCTTCGCTAAATTGGATTTAGCACAGGCGTACCAACAACTGCCTGTAGATAAAAAAACCGCGGAGGCACAGACGATCGTTACGCACCGAGGCACCTTTAAATGCAACCGACTCCAATTCGGAGTGAGTGTAGCCCCAGGGATTTTTCAAAGTCTGATGGAGAGACTCTTGCAAGGGATCAAGGGGGTCGTGCCATACTTTGATGACGTTTTAATTGCGGCCCCAATAGAGAAGTACTAGAAAAGCATCTTAAAATGGTTCTCCAGAAATTTAAAGACTCCGGCCTAAAGGTTAAAAAAAATAAATGTTAACTGTGTACAGATAAAGTAGAGTTCCTGGGGTACCAAATCGATAAGCAAGGCATCCACCCCACTAATAGCAAACTAAAAGCAATCAAAAACGCCAACAGACCCAGGAGTAAGACTGACCTCCAAGCTTTCCTGGGGCTCATTAACTTTTACAACATCTTCTTGCCCCAGAAAGCGACCGTAGCTGAGCTCCTACATAGACTTCTCGACAAAAAAGCAACCTGGGTCTTGGGACACCGAGAGGAGCACGCATTCCGACAAGTGAAAAACTTACTAACCTCAGATGCTGTTTTAATGCAGTATAACGAGACTTTGCCTTGAACAATTACATGTGACGCGTCACCCTTTGGAGTCGGAGCCATTTTGAGTCATGTGTTACTAAATGGTAGTGAAGCCCCTATTGCCTATTTTTCAAGGACCCTATCAAAGGCTGAACGTAACTATAGCCAAATTGACAAAGAGGCTCTTGCTGTTGTATCTACTGTGAAACGGTTTCATGAATATGTGTATGGACGAGTTTTTACTATTATTACCGATCACAAACCTTTGCTAGGGATTATAGCAGGAGACAAGCCAACCCCCTATATATTGTCATCAAGAATGACTCGCTGGTCGGAGTTCTTAGCTGCGTACAACTATAAATTACAACACCGCCCAGGGAAAGCCATTCCCCATGCTGATGCATTGAGCCGTGCCCCACTTCCGGAAACCGTCGACGACCCAGCTCCAACCCTTACAACACTCCAGATTGAAACACTACATTCACCGCCGCTAACAGCCAGAGACATCGCTATCGAAACGAAATGAGATTCTGTCCTGGCATGAGTTCTCAGCTGGGTTGAACAAGGATGGCCAGTAGAACAAACCCCTGATGACTTCACCCCTTTCAGAAACCGGCAAACAGAACTTTTTTCACAAAAAGGCTGCATCCTATGGGGAGACAGAGTCGTTGTCCCAGAGCGGTGACAATGAGCAGTATTGAAAACATTGCATGACGGTCACCCCGGCATTGTGTGTATAAAAGCACTCGCACGAAGCTACGCGTGGTGGCCGGGCATCGACAAGCAGATCGAAGCTCGGGTAAAGACTTGTCTAAAGTGCCAAGAAGTCAGCAGTGCCCCACCTAGAGCAACTCCAATGGAGTGGGAAACCCCCCGGGGGCCGTGGTCCCGCATCCAAGTTGACTTTGTGGGACCTACTAAGGGACATACGTTCCTCCTAACAGTGGATGCCTATTCCAACTGGCTCGAGATCCACAAAATGAACACTACTACAACCGATTCCGTCATCCAAAAGTTGAATAGACTATTCGCAACGCATGGGCTACCAGACGTCTGGTCTCTGACAACGGACCCCAGTTCACCACCCTGGTGTTTGAACAATACTTAGCGGACCGGGCTATCCGTCATGCGCTAACTTCGCCGGCGCACCCTGCGGCTAACGGCAGGGCTGAGCGCATGGTCCAATTTGTTAAAAAAACTCTCCACAAAATGGACTATGGGGACATTGACGACAAACTAAACAGAATACTCCTACTCCAACACATCACCCTGAACAGCATCACCAACAAGACTCCAGCTGAACTGTTGATGGGACGCAAGCTCCGTTCCCACCTCGACCGGCTCCACCCATCCTACGAGCCAGAGAAACCCTGTGGATCTAGCGGAAAATGCTGCGAGTTCATGGTAGGCGACTTAGTTTTCGCTAAAAATCTTTCCGGCGAACCATTATGGGTCGAAGCAACCGTAACTCAAACCACCGGGCCCAGATTGTACCGTGTGCAAACATGGGACGGAAAAATATGGAAACGCCATATAGTTCAGCTTTGCTCTAGGCTACAACCCAGTTCCCGTGACTCCTGTGACTCTCAAACTGAGGGGGAAGGGATGTCGAAGAAACCGAATTTGAGATGGTGGAAAGCGGAATCGAAGGAAGTCAACAGCCAGGCGCAATACATGAAGAAGAATCAGGGAGAGGGTTCACCTCAGCACAGAGGAATACCTCAACAGAGGCGAGCTCGCAGAGATCGGAGGACAACAACAATAGAATTAGTGGCACCGAGTCGTCCAGTGAGGTTGCGGAACTGCCTGTACCAGATATATCAAAAAACGTCCCACCGAAACCGGACTAGAGACAGGAACCGGTGGGACAGCGCAAATCTAATAGACAGTTAAAACAACCTGCATATCTACGGGATTATGTCACTGCACCCCTCAAACAGAACGTAGGGGGAAGGGGTGTTATGAACTAATAAAGGCGTTTAATAAAGTTTTAACAACCTTAAGAAAAATGCAGGGTTCTAATCCTGCACTTCTGATTGGCCAATAATAGCGACATCGGATTGGTCCCTTCTGGGAAGTCTGATTGGCTGTTATGGGCCAACTCTCATTGGTTCAAGGGTTTAACACTTCCATGTTTCTCATTGGCTAATAGGTCAGCAGCCTACCCTATAAAAGGACTGCTGCTGCCCTAGGGTTTTGCTCTGTTCAACATGATTAATAAAGAGTTGAAATTCACTGTTCACTGCCTCGTCTCCGTTCCTTGCACCCATGCGCAGAACTTAACACAATGGATGGAAACTAATCAAGGAGAGAAGCAACTTAGAACTAAGGAGAAATTTCCTGACAGAACAATTAAATCAGTGGAACAACTTGCCTCCAGAAGTTGTGGAGGCTCCAACACTGGAAGTTTTTAAAAATATCATGGATAACCATTTGTCTGAAATAGTATAGAGGGTTGCCTGCCTGAGGAGAGGGTTGCATTAGAAGACCTCAAGGCTGAGTCAATCTTAAGCGAGTCAGGATTGAACTGCTGGCAATCGGGAGAATTAGCTTGCAAAGCTGCATTCTAACCACTGCGCCACCATGGCTCTGAAGCCTTAAGAAGTAAAGGTAAGGCAGTTTTTAACTTTCTACCATAGTTATATAGAACTGGAAATACGCCCAAAGTTTAACATTAAATTTTATTACAATAATTGGCTAGGAATCCAACGTAGTAAATAAAACCAAAAATATTTTAAAATATTCACCATTTCTTATACATAAGTGAAATGGTCAGTGTGGATTCTGTTCTATAACGGTGACCTTCTTATGGCATAATCTCAATTGTTTCTTAACAGCACTTTGCCCAGAGGTGATATTCAGCAGGTTCTGACCAGTTCTGGAGAACTGGTAGCGGAAATTTTGAGTAGTTCGGAGAACCAGCAAATCCCGCCTCTGACTGGAGATTTTATAGTATCCTTCCCCTGCCACACCCACCAAGCCACGCCCACAGATTGGGTAGTAAAAAAAATTGAATCCCATCACTGATTTTGCCACATAGGTGACTAGGATTTTGGTCAGCTATAAGGCAACTTGCTTAAAATTCCCCAGGGTGACTAAGGTGATTCTTTAACAATGAGTGAAGAAGCAACCATCTGACATCAGAATAAAAGGCCCAATCTAACAAAAGGTGCTTCGTAGATTGAATCACATCTTATTCACTTGGGTGTCACTTTACAATATTGGCATTTTAAAAACATCCGTTCTCTGAGTAGGCAAAGTATTAAAATGAAGTCATTTATAACTGAGCTATATTATTGTGATTCCCTAAACAGAGAGTGAAATACAAATGCTTGCACTGGAAAATATTTGTATTCTCCAGTAGAGAATACCAGTATTTTCCAGGTGCAAGGATCTGTATTTCTCTCTGTGTCTTGGGAATCACTGTAATATAGTTCAGTTCATGTCCATTATCTAATCAATTCTTTGGACTGTTCAAATCCAAATCTAGCAAAGTTCAGTTCATTATATGTTTTTTATATTTATTGCATGTATCCATCATCTTACTTTAAACCCAATCTGGACCAGGTGAATCTGAAGCCACAAACATAATAGGATTGCTCGCCAATATCTAGCCTCCGTTCTAGTGCATCTGCCTCCAATCTCAGTGCTGCACTGCACATACATCTGGCTATCATAAACACAGTTTTCATAAACCCAGACTACATTTTTTTTCATAGGATACAAAACTGGAACCAGATCCCAGCTGGGATAAATAATAGCTGATTTTTGCACTGAACCATTTAAAAGCAGCTGGGATAAAGTGTCTTGTCTCTGATGAAAACAAACAAACAAACAAACAAAAAAGGCAATTTTATGAATCATATTGGAAGTATAATTTGCATGAACCTTATTGTTTCTAGAAGTTCAAAAGTCATTCCTAAATATCTAAAACACGTGTTTGATTTTTATCACGATCTCTGTGGCAACAAGGAGGTTTATTGCTATATAAGAATTTCATAGTTTTTTGGTCTTTTTGCTTAAATCTTCCTCCTTATAGAACTGAGGTCAACAAGTTCCAGGAACAAGATTGCAGCAGCATCTGCATAAAGGAAAACTGGTAGCTCTTTGTCTCAGCCTTACAGACAGCTAACTAAGGAATTTATCACCTCCATCATTTTAGCCATTGTCAATTCCCTGCAGGATGAAGGCCTCTTCCACATGTTTCCAACCTATATGGTCCTGAACGTTTTTTTTGACAGTTGGGCCCCGTAATACTTGCTGATGTTGTCGATCTGTCTTTTTTAAAGTCTCTTTTGTGAATGCTTTTTATCAAGAACTTCATTCTATGACTCCCTTGGTCCACCTGCCATCAGTCCTTCTTGCTCTGGGACCAGCCCATTTCCATTGCGATTCTTTTACTCTCTTGATGATATTGTATACTTTCATTTGTTCTCTCATCCATGTGCCTGTCTTTCTATCTTGTCTTGTGATGCCATGCATGCATCTTTCCATGGCTCTTTGCACCACTCGTAGCTTTTGTATTGAGTGTGAGGTTAGTGTCCATGTTTCAACAGCATATGCACACAGTGATGGGAAACTTTTCTCTTCCTTAATTTAATATTTAAGGAATGTATATAAATATTAAATTAAAGAAGGGTCCAGATACAACCTTGCCTCAGCCTTTCTCTTCTGGGATTGAATCTGACAGTTGGCTAGCATGGTTGACAAAGATGATGTTTTCATACAGTTTTGCTTTCAACAGAAATAGAATTTTGCCAATGATTGCTCATCTCTTCCATAAGCCAGGATGGTTAGTTCACATACTATAAACCAAAACTAAACCAAAATACATTTGCACTGACAGGCATTTAACAGTGATAGCATAGCCATTCAGGGAATTCAAGAGATGTTCTTATTTGATGCTGTTAAAGGTTTCATTGCAGGATGAAAGCTGTTCCAAGTAAATTTACCTTTTGCAATTGACTGGAGTTGGGTTTGTCAATGCCGATGGTGTTTAAAATGATACTCCAATTGTTTTAGGATTGCACCCTATTACTATTAATACTATCTTTGCTTTCTTGCCACAGTTGTTCTACTTCGATTTGTCTTTTTACTTTCTGATTTTCTCTAGCTCTTTCTCTTCTGCTCTTCTGCCTCCAGGTCCTGCCACCTCCATTATCTATAGACATTTTTGTTTGCTTACCAACGGTTTTTAAGTCTGGGGGGCGTTATGTGGCAAATGCTTGTCTGTCTGAATTCAAAATCTCAGAGCACTTTAGCTTTTTCCTTTTCTGTCACTTTGTCTGCAAGCAAAGTCTGTCCCACCAATCTTTGCTTGCAGACAAACTATTTTTTCAGCTATTCCAAATGCATCATTGTTGCTTGTTTTGTCATGCCACTGCTTGTAGTCAATCTGTGTGATCTTGCAGCAGCTAACTAGGTGGTCTACTGTTCCTTCAGCCTCTTTGCAAAGGCAGCATTTGCTATCTATTGTTATCCTCAATTCTAGCTTTGTATGCATTTATTCTTAAGGTGTTTTTTTTTGTATGCCTTTGTTCTTAAGTATGCAGCCGGAATTAGCACCTCTGTCTCTTTCTTCTACTTTCCTGCTGTTAGCCATTGAATAGAATAGAATAGAATAGAACAGAATTCTTTATTGGCCAAGTGTGATTGGACACACAAGGAATTTGTACTGGTGCATATACTCTCAATGTACATAAAAGAAAAGATACATTTGTCAAGAGTCAAGAGTCATCAGGTACGACACTTAATAATAGTCATAGGGTACAATAAGAAATCAAATCATACTAAGAAACAGTCAATATAAATCGTTAGGGTACAAGCGACAAAGTTACAGTCATACAGTCACAAGTGGGAGGTGATGGACGATAAGGAGTGATGAGAAGATTCATAGTAATAGTAATGCAGACTTTGCAAATAATTGGACAATGTTGAGGGAATTATTTGTTTAGCAGAGTGATGGCATTCGGAGGAAAAATGTCCTTGTGTCTAGTTCTGGTGTGCAGTGCAGTGCTGTGTAGCATCATTTTCAGGGTAGGAATTGAAACAGTTTATGTCCAGGATACGAAGGGTTTATAAATATTTTCACAGCCCCCTTTTTTGACTCATGCACTATACAGGTCCTTGATGGAAGGCAGGTTGGTAGTAATTGTTTTTTTCTGCAGTCCTAATTATCCTCTGAAGTCTGTGTCTGTCTTGTTGGGTTGCAGAACCAAACCAGACAGTTATAGAGGTGCAGATGACAGATTCAACAATTTCTCTGTAGAACTGAATCAGCAGCTCCTTGGGCAGTTTGAGCTTTCTTGCCAGATCTTGTTATCTGCTTTATCTTCATGTGTGTGTGTCTGTGTCTGTGTCTGTGTCTATGTGTGTCTATGTGTGTGCATTGGTCATGTAATATTTTGCCTTGCCATGTCTCTTTTCTATTCTTCATTTAGTCTTTCTTGTAGGCCAGTTTGGTCTCTGGTATTCAGGAAGCCTTCATGGTGTGCTATCTTCAGTGCATCTTCTTCACTGTCCTTCCAATATTCGTCCACTACTCTTTTTCTTTTTCAACTGTCTGGTCTGTTTGCAACATTCTACATCCATCTATGCTCCTTGGTAAGTAGAGTCTGCCAACATCTCCACATGCTCATATTTATTAAATTTATATGCCACTCTACTCCCAGGGACTGTGTATGGCAAAGGTTGGCTGGGAGGTCAAGAACATTGCAAACCTCTGGATACAGTTAACAGAAAATATATAGAGGTGGGATTTAACAGGACTAGAAATTAACACCTACTTAGCTAATGCCATTTCTTCACTTTTCTAAACTCCCTGTTTCCACCTCCTGTTGCAGATGGAAAATTCTCCCCAGCCCAGGCAAAAAGCATTCCTTAAGGAGGAAGGCTAGGCAAAGAGAAAGGAAAGGAGGAATAGACAGTGTAACAAATGTCTATTCCTGCTTCCATTCCTCTTTGTCTGGGGCTTTTCTAAAGCACAGCAGGAACCTTTCTTTGAATTGGTTCTCCTGAAGCCAAGCAGTCTGGATTGCAGGATTCTCCCAATAAATATTCCACTTTGCTTGCATACTGGTTTTCATCTGCTTATCCCAGTAGAGCAGAGATGAGAAACAATGACTTCCGATGGTGATGGGTTCTCTAAAAAGAAACTATAGGAAACTGTAATTTGCTGAAGACAAGAATTCTCTTTGACGATTCATAGCCACCTCCTTTATGAATTATAGTTCTCAGGACTCTCTAGAGATAGTGAATGGTAGTTAAACTTTTGAAATAATCTATCCTCTGATTTTCAGACAGCTCTTCCCTTATTATATTTCCAAATAGCTGTGAAGTCGCAGCTTTTCAGAAGAGCATTGGGTGGGGGGGAGGATATGAATGAAGACTAAATTGAGGCAGAGTGGGCATGCAGAAATTTTGAGCATGGAATAGCATCTAAGATTAAACCAATTTATTTTTGATTTGTTATATTAAGAATGATATTAAATATACTTATCCGGGGAACTTTTCCCACTCAGTGAACAATAGCTTCATATGTTGAATTGTAACTATCCCTTCCTTTAATGCAGAATGTCAAAAACAGCTGCTTCGTTCCTTTCCCCCCCAAAGGACACAACATAAAACAGCATCATGCAGTAAATCATTTTTCACCTGATCACTGTAAATGGAAGCCATCTGGGTGGACTCTTGATGAGATACAATCCAGGATCCCCCCCTGAAGTGACACAAAAATCCCAGTGGAGCTCTTCTGAAACACTCCTAGTATATACTGGTCAGTAGTGGGATTCAATTTTGTTTTTACTACCAGTTCTGTGGGCGTGGTTTGGTGGGTGTGGCAGGGGAAGGATACTGTAAAATCTCCATTCCCTCCCCACCCCACTAACCTGCTTTCCAGCTCCATTCTCCTGTGCAGGGCAACAAAAGAAGACCCAGCCAATCAGCTGGGACTTGGAAGGCAGAGAATAGATGGGGGTAGGGCCAGTCAGAGGTGGTATTTGCTGGTTCTCCAAGCTACTCAAAATTTCCGCTACCAATTCTCTGGTCAGAACCTGCTGAAAAGCACCTCTGGTACTGGTACAGAATAATCACTGGCAAATTGGATAGAATGAAATGGACCTAGAGAGAAGTCCTAGTACTAAGACATAGTGGTCTTGGGTTTGGAGATAAATGAGTTTCACATACTTCATGCATTGACTCAAGTGAGGACCTTAGCGTTGTGGAAATCTTGGGAAAAGGCAGCACCAAGAGCAACTAAGGTCATATTTGGATATCGGAACTACTAGCAATAGCAACAGCCCTTAGACTGACTGTATATACCACTTCCCAACTGCAGAGCTACAGATGCTTCTTGCTTAATGACCATTCAATCAGCCACCTTTCAAAGTTATGAGGACACTAAACAAAAGATAATTACAGCCAGTCTTTGAAGTTACAGCCCTTACAACATCTCTGTGGTCACATGATCAAAAATTGGTGCTTGGCAGGCCTCCTGCATTTAAACAATCATAAGGTGCACATCCAAACCTCCCACTCACCACCACTTATACCATGTCTTCCCTTCTGGTTGCCCTGCATAGGACAGCTTCCAGCTAATATTTGCCATTTTCCTACTTATACTGAAGTGGCATGCAAAAGGAGAGAGATGTGGTATGCGGGAGAGATAGGTGACTGGGGGAAATTGAAGCAGAGGCAAGTATGACAGGGGTAGGGGAAGAGTGAGGTCCTCACTTAATGACAATATGATCTTCAACTAACAACAACATGGACTACCAGAACTGCCATTGCTAAGCACATAAATGAAACACACAATGTTTCATTTAAGAATTGCTTTGCTTAGACTACAGTGTGCGCAACATTTGCCAACTGTTGAAGAGTCTATTGATATTTGGATCTCATTTCTATGTCAGGTCTATACTAGACCTCAATCAAACAAAATGTTTACCAGCAAAGCTTTCTATCTTGGGTTTTAGGAACCTCCCTAATAGCACTAATGCTGAGTGTTTGGGATTGGCATCCTAATGGCTGAGGGGGTCCTAAATTCTCATGTGTTTTACTATTTTAAAATGTGCACAAACGGGGTGGGTTTCTATCAGTTCGCACCTATTCGCTAGAACTGGTTGTTAACATTCTAAGCAATTCGGAGAACCGGTTATTGGAAGAAATTACTGGCCTAATCCTGTAAGGAAGGTAGGAAGGAAACATTCTGGTGTTGCTTACAGAAACTGCCTCTCCATTAACCCTTATTACATTCTTGGCAGGAATAGACTTCCTGTCTCTGGAACTTCTCTAGAATTTTTTCCCCTCCTTTGCTGGTACTTTGCTTGTGTGGAGTGACCATTCAAAGTTACAATGGCACTGAAAAAAGTGACATGACCATTTTTCACACTTACGACTATTGCAGCATCCCCACAGACATGAGAGGCCAGGCGAGGAGATGCGTGCCTTGATGTGAGTGATATTGAGTTGGCCATGCCCAGCCAATAACATGCTCAGCCACGTCCACCCAGTCACATGACTGCCAAGCCACACCCACCAAGCCATGCCCACCAACTAAGCCACGCCCAGAGAACCAGTTGTTAAAAAAATTGAATCCCACCCTGTGCACAAATAAGGTTTGTCTTTGTTTCCTTACAGTGACACAACTGGTTGGATTTAGCTAATTCTCTTGTAAAGCATAAATAACTGAAAGAATTAACCCAGCCTCTAAATAAATTCTTAAGAAGCCAGCAAGGGTTATTTGGAGCTCTCCAGACTTTTTTAAATTTTTTAAAATCTTTTTGTTCTTTTGTTCTCTCTCTCTCTCTCTCCCTCCCTCCTTCATCATTCTTCCTGAAATGAATCCTGCAATTTGAAATTTTACTCAAGCAGTAAAATATAAATTATCAGCTTTTTCCGTTTAATTTGAACTCTTCAATTTGAATATAGTATTGAGCCACAAGTTATAAGATAAATCATAAAGTTGCATTCACACATACAATGTTAAGCCTTAAACAATAGTTTCCAAGTCACATTAGCATAATTTACACACCTGCCTTAGCCAAAGAAAGCAGATGACACTCTGGTTTAGAACAACATGTGAATCAACTTTATGGATGACAGTATACAGATAACAGATAATCAGAGTTGGAAGGGACCTTTTAGGTCATCTAGTCCAACCCCCTGCCCAAGCGGGAGACCCTGCACCATTTCTGACAAATGGCAGTCCAATCTCTTCTGGAAAGTCTCAAGTGATGGTGCTCCCACAACTTCTGAGGGCAAGCTGTTCCATTGGTTGATTGTTCTCACTGTCAGAAAGTTTCTCCTTATTTCCAGGTTAAATCTCTCCTTGTTCAGTTTCCATCCATTATTCCTTGTCTGGCCTACAGGAGCTTTAGAAAATAGCTTGACCCCTTCCTCTCTGTGGCAGCCCCTCAAATGTTGGACTGCTATCGTGTCTCCCCTGGTCCTTCTCTTTACTAGACTAGCCAAGCCCAGTTCCTGCAACCGTTCGTTGTATGTTTTAGCCTCCAGTCCTTTAATCATCCTGGTTGCTCTTCTCTATACTTTTTCTAGAGCCTCAAAATCTTTTTTATAATATGGTGACCAAAACTGGATGCAGTACTCTAAGTGTGGTCTTACTAAGGCTTTATAGAGTGGCATTAGTACTTCCCTCGATCTTGATTGTATCCCTCTGTTAATACAATTTAGGACTGCATTGGCTTTTTTGGCTGCTGCTGCACACTGCTGGCTCATATTTAGCTGGTTGTCCACGAAGACTCCAAGATCCCTCTCACAGTTACTGCTATTGAGCCTGGTTTCACCCAGTCTATATGTATACTGTTAGGTCTGGGAGAGTGGACGCAAAGAATGGAGACGAGGCATCGAATAGTGACTCCAACTCTTTATTAGTGACTTCAGAACAGAGCAAAATACTAGGGCAGCAGCAGCTCCTTTTATAGAGCTGGCTGCTGTCACAACACCCAATGATTTGAGTTTGCCGCGCTGGGAGCGTCCAATCGGCGGCGACCCGCTAACAGCCAATCAGATCAGCCAACAACAACCAATCATGATCCGCTATCAGTGGGCCAATCAGAAGTGCAGGTTTACGAGCCTGTCGTGGAAGGAAAACTATTAGAATTGCAAGCTAACGAGTTTGCTTAGTTCGGAACATATACTTTTGATTTTTCTTGCCTAAGTGTAGGACTTTGCTATTCTCTATATTGAATTTCATTTTATTAGATATGGCCCAGTGTTCTAGTCTGTCAAGATCCATCTGGATCTTGAGCCTATCTTCTTGGGTGTTGGCTATTCCTGCCAGCTTAGTATCATCTGCAAATTTGGTAAGTTCCCCTTCTATTCCCTCATCTATGTCGTTGATGAAGATATTGAAGAGTACTGGGTTTAAGACAAAACCTTGTAGCACCCCACTGCTTACTTCCCTCCATGTAGACTTAGACCCATTAAGGACTACTCGTTGAGTACGGTTTCCCAGCCAGTTGCGAATCCATCTAGTGTTGGTGCTATCTATTCCACTTTTTTCTAGCTTACTAAGAAGTAGGCTGTAGTCTACTTTATCAAGTACCTTTCTGAAATCTAAATATATTATGTCCACAGTATTTTGCTGGTCTACTAATTTAGTCACTGTGTTGAAGAATGAAATAAGATTGGTTTGGCATGATCTGTTTTTAACAAACCCGTGCTGACTGCTAGTTGTTTCTAGATGTTGGCAGATCTGTTTTTTTATTATCTTTTCCAGTATCTTCCCGGGTATTGATGTTAAGTTGATTGGTGTGTACCCCATTCACCATCCCCTAATTTCAAAATAGTATGTTTTTTTTAATAGTTGCCGTCATTGATTTGTCAGAATTGTGCTGGCATCACCAGCAAAGTTTCTGTAAAACCTATTATCCGGTGGGCCATAGTTAAATAAAGCTAAAGCTCTTATTTGTTTTTATTTTCAGATACGGAACTTTAAGGAAAGGGTCCTGATCCATTGAATTTTGAGCTCACTCCTATATTTGGACAGACCAATGCAGTTGATAGAAGCTGTTGTTCAGCTTGTCTAGAAAAAAAATCACCTCTCAAGATTCTTTTTCCCCCTTTCAAAAAAGGGGAAAAAATATATCATTAGGAAAAGTTTGCCTTACTTTCTGGCACAGGGTTTGCCTGGCACTAAAAACGCCACCTCCTAACAAAATTCAGTAATAGTCAAACAGTTGGCAGGTCATGGTATATGTTTGGTGGATTGCAGGCCAACATTTAGCTCATACAATTCCTTGATCAAATGGAGGATGAATAAGCCCTTTACCTTGATTTTGTTTCAATTAATGCCAAAGAGAGAGAGGTGACACTAGAAGTTGCCATTAAAACATCCTACAGTACTCCTTGTAGGAAAACTATTGATCTTGGTTGGAAGCCTCCACTTTATTTATTGGGAACTATATTTAGCAGGGTGTGAGTAGAATTAAGCCCAGATGTTAAAGTCCATAAGGACAAGTAAAGTTTGTTAAGGAAGTTACATGTTCTGTAGAAAGAGAGCTCCTCTGAACTTCCTATTTTCATATTAAATAAATGGGGAAAAAGGAAATCAGGATTATTTGAAGAGGGAAAACCTAGTGTGTCAGCCTTTCAGTAAGGGCAAAGTAACACAGAGATAATATGGGGAAAGAATGACTTCTTTTCTACTAATCAACAGGGCAAATGGTGTAAAGAGTCAATCCTTCTAGAGATGCATCTCCACATTGAAATTGCATTCTTCAGGGGCTGCCTAGGAAATAAATCTCAGTCTTGATTCCAAGTGACTAAAACCATGCAGTTGTTTTGGCAGGATAGAGAAGTGGGTTTGCCAAATTCATATTTGGGGGAATCTTTTTGGACTTCCTAATCATCTGGAATTCCCAGATGAGTCTCTGTCCATGAGGATCACTTAGCTTAGCTTCTGAAATTAACTGAACTTGACTAAGCACTGCTATGATCCTAACTTTCTCTCAACCAACCCCCCAGTGTAGGAAATATAAATAAGCTTTATAGGAAGCCTAAATAAATAGCATATTAGGATGTTAATGCATCAGGAGCATTATAAGAAATTGGTTCACTTCAATCCTGCATGAAAGGAAAAGGCAGATAACTCCCTTTATGATTTCATAGCAGGAAGTTTCCCAGCAGAGTTGGCTTTGAGTAAGGCTCATCCTCAAACAAAAATTTGAAGGAAAAAAAAAAGTCAAATCAGAGATCATTGTTTGGATGAAAAGTTCTGGAAGTTTCCAGAATTATCTTTTTGGGGATCAGTGGTCAGATCCGTCTGGGAATTCTGACATTGAAATGATCCAGCTATCCATTCACTGCTTGCCCTTTCTCCACGTGTTCTTCAAGGCCAACCGATGCCATTAAAAGTCTTTTCGCTTAGAAAAAGCTTTCAGATCCTCTCCTCACTCCATTCATCCTCCCCCTCACCTCCAGGAAGTTCGTTAGGAAAGATTTTTCATTTGGGAATTTTCTCTTTCACTGCACAACCATTGGTGACAACAAAATCACACACTCTTTGAGTGGGATGATAAAACTGAGGTTACTTTTCTGAATTCCTTCCTGCTTCCCTGATAGATTTTTCAGATATGTTGAACTCTAGTTCCCATTGCCTCTAGGCAATGTGGCTTGGGTGGTCAATGTTGGAAATTATATTCCAATATATTTGGAGAAGGCCAAGTTGGAGAACATTGTCTCAGAGTAAGCAAACAGAGTAGACAATGTAGTAATTCAAGGATAGCTCCAAAGGAATAGTCAAGCTAGTTTGTTGCAATGCCCTGTAGTACCTTGAACAATTATGTTATCTCCTACTGAGGCCATATTTTCAGTAGATCAGCTCAGCATCAGAAATATATTAAAAGTTTTGAGATCTGGTCTCTTCATCAAGTTGGGAATCTTCTTCTGGTTTTTCTAGAGTCTCCAATGTTCAATTCCAGTACTTGCTCCCATTCTCATGAGCTTTTCCCTGATCTGCTTAGTGAGATATATCAAATAGCTACACATGATCACCTCATCAGACTTGGTTTCCCTCTCTTCCAAGGGATGGGAACTATTGTTCCTATTATTATTATTATGAGATGAAGATCCAAGTCCTAAAAATAACTAAAGAAAGATGCCATCAAAAAGAGATAAAATTTCAGCTTTCCTCTATTCTAAAGGGGGATGGAGGGGAGGAGAAGCAGAATTTATTGACTATTCTTGTCTCTGAAGGAGAATAATTATAGCTCAGGGTTAGAATGAGGGTCTTTGATGATCTTGGAGATAGGTTGCTTTCTTGCAGACACTTCATTACCCAAACTAGGTAACATCATCAATGCTAGTAAAGAATAGGCTTTTCTCTCAATTTATATTCTATTGGCTTGCCCTGTCAGTGTTGGTGGGAGTAGAGTATTTTTGGTTGGCTTGTTTACCGTTAGCTGGTTTGGCAGTTCCTTGATGGAAATATTGTTTTCTTCATAATTGTTGGTCTGATGTTAATCTTGGGGTTAACAGTATGCAGAGTATGTAGAACAGACCAACAGAACACATCCGTGAACATCAACTAGCAGTCAGAAGACAGGATGAAAATTCTTTAATTGCACAACATATGGACAGACTTAACCATAGTTTCAGCTGGGAAACTGTCACCCTCCTAGACCAAGCCAAATCCAAAAATCCTGGAGAATTTCTGGAAGCCTTGCACTCTAACAAATTGGACATCAATAGACACGTAGATATAAACAGCATCTCTATACTGTTCAAAAGAGAGAATCAACAAGCCAAAAAGAGAAGAAAAAGACCAACAGCAATCAACTTCCAGATGAGCATAGAATAACACCAAGATGAATATCAAATGAACAATCATGAAGTAAACAATACCCCAATGAAAGAACTGCCAAACAAGCTAACAGTAAACAGTCCAACCAAAGACCTCCAAGACCACTCCCACTGACAGAGACAAGGCAAGCCACGAATATAAATTGAGAGCAAATCCCACCCCTTACTAGTACTGTTCTCTCCAAGGAGAGAATTACTTCTCAGTTCAATCTAAGGAAAAGTCTTCTTCACATTGTGCTTGTGTCTGGTTGACTTGAGACATATGTCAAGTAGTTATCCTGGCAACAGTGTGGAGATAGTTTGGATTGTCTTCTTCAGGGATGCTTTTTCAACACCCCAGGGTAGCCTAAATGGTTTTCAATCCAAAAACTCATCAAGTCTCAATTTGCTAAGCTTCCAAAGCCAGGGCTGGCACTTATTTTCTATCCTTTTTTTTTTTTTGCCCACTGATGTTAATCGCCCAGTAAATAAGAAAGTATAGGAAGATCCCAAACTCTAAAATAAAGAGGCCATCCTTCAGTCCTTTTGCCACAAACATTCGTGGAAGTTAGTGTGAAAAGCAGAGATTAGCCTAGAGAAAGTGGTGTCCAGGTAAGAAGCATGTTCTGAGCCTCTTCCATTTCAGCTGTTTGAAAGACTAATGTTTGTAGCCCATTTTAAGACTTTAAGGGGCAGGTTGTGTGCATGATGATGGTTAAAATATATTGTGTCAAGAAGATGCTCCTAGAATGGGTCTGTGGGAGTCATTCAATATACAGTAGCTCAAATAATAACACTCA
The DNA here is from genome assembly GCA_033807585.1 of Hydrophis major. Classification (NCBI taxonomy): domain Eukaryota; kingdom Metazoa; phylum Chordata; class Lepidosauria; order Squamata; family Elapidae; genus Hydrophis; species Hydrophis major. The sequence goes on from CM066329.1 coordinate 221,267,738, forward strand.
AAACTACTCTGGAAGTGATAACAAGTTCTGCTGGAAGAAAATATGGTGGTGTTGAACAAGGAATGAGAAGACCAAGGTTCTTGTTTACCCCCAGCCAGAAGAAGCTGCTTGGGGCAATTTGGATGCTCATATTCAGTCCAACTACTTCACAAAGATATGGCTGTGAGAAAAATAGGAGGGAAGAGCAATACATAGGAAAGCCCCTACATTCCTAAATGGTTGGACAGAATTGGTACAGACAAACAATTGCAGGACAGGTAGTCCTCAAATTACGACCACAATTGAGCTCAAAATTTCAGTTGCTAAGTGAGACAGTTGTGAAGTGAATTTTGCCCCGTTTTACGATCATTCTTGCCACAGTTGTTAAGTTAGTAACGTGGTTGTAAAGTGACTCTGGCTTCCACATTGACTTTGCTTGCCAGAAGGTTGCCAAAGGGGATCGATCATATGATCCCAAGACACCTTCCTAAATACGAGTCAATTGCCAAGTGTCTGAATTTTGATCACATGACCATGGGGATGCTGCAACAGTCGTAAGAGTGAAAAATCATCATAAGTCATGCTTTTCTGTGCCGTTGCAACTTTGAACGATCACTAAATGAATTGCTGTAAGTTGAGAACTACCTGTCCTAAAAAGGCTTTTACAAAAAAGCTTACTGTTTGCGATTTGTCCAAATCTAGATGTTCAGATGTGTGGCACCGCCTTCAATAGCACGAGCATCAGTGGTGGGATTTATTTATTTTTTACTAATGGTTCTGTGGGCATGGCTTGGTGGGCGTGGCAGGGGAAGGATACTGTAAAAAAAAATCTCCAGTCAGAGGTGGGATTTGCCGGTTCTCCAAACTACTCAAAATTTCTGCTACCGGTTCTCCAGAACTGGTTAGAACCTACTGACTACCACTTCTGATTAGCATGAACACAACTGAAGATTGATAGGATCACACCAAAAGATGCAAAGTAATTCTTTTTCGTATAAAGCTTGTGGGAATCTCCCCCTTGCTGGCCCTGTTTGCTGTATTCAAACGCTCTTCTTCCTGACGATGGAGAAGTTGCCCTGTGTGTGATCAGAAGTCCCACAGGATTGCGTGCTTAATGCAGTCCCTCCACTGGAAAGTGCAGGACTGAATGCTAAATTGTGAAGAATTGGTGGGATGCCTGACCCATATCTTTTAGGGGATTAACCCAGATTTTTCTCTCCCAACCTATCAGAAAGTCTTCTTCCCTGAACCAAAGAATTTTTTTATTTTTTATTTTTAAAAAAGGAGAGTTAAGTGATGAGATCCCCTCCAGAGGAGGAAGAAAAAAAATGTGCAAGCAAACAAGCAGATACCACATGCTCCCCAGCTGGGAGCTATAAATCCTGCGTCCCTGGGGAACCCCATGGGAACGGAAGCCAAATGTTGGTGTCCTGGGACAGGGAAGAACTGATGTGCATCCTGACAAAGATGCACCAAGGAAGTGCGCCTGGCAGGGCTCCAGAGAGCCCTGGCCTTTCCCTTGTCTTTCTCAGATTCCTTTGTCTGTTACGCTCTTCCACACAGCGTTAAAAACACCAGAGGCGCAGGTAAAGGCGGCAACCCATTTTCAGCAAGAGCAGAGCCAGCCTCCACTGTATTGAGCATGTGTGAGGCAGGTGACTCTCCAGGCATCTGGATGGCGCATCTTTGGCCAGTTTGAGGTTCCTTCTTTTTTTTTTTTTTTTTTTAAACAGTTTTAGTAAGTGCTCAGACTGGTTGTTGATTGAGAACCCAACTAAATAGGCTTGAGTTTAAGGGAAAAAAAGGAAATGTGTTTTGGGTGTGCTCCAAACCTGTAAATTGATGACATTAGGGATTTTTTAAAACAATGGTCAAGCTTTGGAAAATGGGGTGGAGGAAAATGTTAAGGATTTTTAAGCCTTGGGAATATTGTAGGGTGGTCCTTTAAAATCAGTTTTTAGGATTATAGTAACTTTTATTTTATTTTTCATTTATTGAGATTTATATCTTGTTTTTCTTTTGTGAGCTCAATACTCTCTCTGTAGTGTACATATCCCCCTTTTATTTTATCAACAAACAGTCCCTTTGGTGGATGGGTGGTCATGTAAATAGACTAAATACACAGAAAAACAGGCTTGAAAGTGGTCAATCTGAGATAAGAACTTGGGTGGTTTCAATTCGAAACCTTAACCATTACAGCATACCAGAGCTGGGCTGCCAAAATTCAACAGCCGTATAATTGCATCCAATCAATCAAATCTTTATTGTGGTCATAGACGATCATAGAGAGGATAGAACACAAACAACCAATAGTTTTGAAAGCTTAAAAAAAAAAGTAAAGCACACAAGGTTAAAAAAAATGTGTGTGTACTAAAAGACAGGACACAAATTTTAACAAATGAAAAATAAAATAAAAGTAATTTACTATAATCTTGAAAATTGATTTTAAAGGATCATTCCACAATATTCCAAAGGCTTGAAATCCCTAATATATCCCCCCCTCTTGACTGTTGTTTACAAGATTTCTAATATTATGAGGAACATAATAAGATGTTTTTTTTTACCAAAAAATATAAAAAAAGTACATTATATAGAGACACGCACAAAGTTTTACAACATTCCTAAAGTAATTGGTTTACAAAAAAAATAAATAAATCTAATAAAACATTATATAGACACACACATATAAAATTACTAATTAAATTTATCATCATTATAATTACAATCAAGTGCACCTGTATTTTAATCTTCAATCTTTTTAAAGCCTCAAATATGTAGCTTATTGAAAATACAGTTATTTGAATTGGGCGATTTGCTCTTTTTTAGTTTGAGATGGTGCAGAGTTCCTCCCCCCCAAGCTCCCCCCCCTTAATAAGCAAAAGGCATGATTTTGTTACTTTCCTGGGCAAGACTTGGACATGAGCAAGAGATTGACATAAACCCATGGACAATCCCAGGACCTTTAAATGGCCCTCAAATTGCCTTTTTGTGGCCTTTGGAGTATCTTCTGCAAAAGCCATTGTCTTGCTCCCCTCAAGTTCCATCTAAAGATCTAGCTACAATGTGGTACTTCAAAAGTTGACAACCATCAATGAAAATTTGGATGCCAGAGGTTGGAATCAGGTTGTTATAATTATGAATGGAAAGGTGAGAAATGATCCTTGTCTGAGTTTGCTTACTGTGCTAAGGCATAATGTATTTTAGAGGGTGGGTGGGGGCCATAACACGGTTATATATTCAGCTGTTGTGGTTTGTAAGCTGTGTTTTATAGCTCGGCATTATAGGATGATCCAGCTAATTATATTATAGTGAAGTTATTATGGTCAAACACGTACGGACCTAGTTCAACTTTCACATTTTTAGACCTTCTTCTCTTAGGTCTTGATCTCTAAGCTTGACTCATCATTATAAAAGCCAACCCTTGAACTGGATCTCAGCAAATGTTTTTACTCATTTTGAATGCTATAGATTCCCCAGGCTCTCCAGTATTATGATTCATCACATAGTCAGACAGGTGTTCAGACTGGATTTTGCATTTTGTCTACCTCTCTTGTCTACCTTTCCAAGGACCTGAGGTAGATGGTGTTACGGAAATCATCGCAGGAGGCAAACTGTTCCGAGTAAAGCCGCCTTTTGCAATTGACTGATGGTGAATTTGTCAATGCCAATGGTGTTCAAGTGATGCTCAAGCTTTTTTGGGATTGTATCCAAGCTGCCTATTAGCAATTGCACTTAGACTTATATACCGCTTCACAGTGCTTTACAGCCCCCTCTAAGCGGTTTACAGAGTCAGCCTATTGCCCTCCAACAATCTGGGTCCTCATTTTACTCACCTCGGAAGGATGGAAGGCTGCTCAACCTTGAGCTTGGTGAGATTCGAACAGCCAAATTGGAGGCAGCCAGGAGCCAGCAGAAATAGCCTGCAGTACTGGATTCCAGCTGTTCTGTACAGTCATTTACATTCTTGTAAACGCCGCGCTGTGATTGGTCAAAGCGCACAGTGATCCGATTGGTCGAGCGAGCCGCACTGATTGGCCCGCTACGGATCTCCCGCGATTGGTGGAAACTAATCGCGGGAGATTCAAAGCGGTGCCATTGGTCGCGGCCGCCACGGCTTGGGCATAAAAAGCCACTGTTTTCCCCTTGGAACCCGAGCCGTTCTCGGGATTAATAAAGAGCTGAACCAAGTCACTGACTCCTGGTCTCCTTGCCGCGACGGACACAACACTGGAGACGAGGATGGGATTCCGAGGCTCAAACACATGTCCGGAGGAAGCGAGACCGACGAGATGGCCAGCATCGCACTGCCCGCGCCCTTTAATCCCGCTACCGAGGACTGGGAATCATACACAGACAGATTCTTCATGTTCCTCGAATGTAGCAAAATGAAGGACGCTGCCGGGCCGAAGAAAAGAGCCGTCTTCCTGACACACTGCGGGCCTGCAGTGCTCAAGATGGCAAAAACTCTAGCGAAACCCGCGGACATCAAGGAGATGGACTGGGCCGACCTCGAACCATTGCTCTGGAACCACTATGCCCCCACCGTGCCCACCCTCATCAGGCGGCACGATTTCTATCAGCGGGACCAGAGATCGGGTGAGAGCATCAGCGATTTTGTGGCTGAGCTATGGAGCCTAGGGGGCATGTGCGGGTTCTCGGACATGGAATGAGGCTTTACAGGACCGCATCATGCTCGGACTCCGAGACCCAGTCCTACAAAGCCGACTGATGGCCAAAGGCGACATCACCCTCGCCAATGCCATCGCTGAAGCCACCGCAGCCGAGGCAACCTGGAAATCGGTGAACTGCATGCGGAGACCAGACACTGGAGAGCGCACCGCAACCGCCGACCCAGGACGGGCGACCAAGGCCCACCCGGAAGCAAGTCACCACGAGACCACCACCCATCATGGTGAATTCCACTCCGCCTCCGACACCACAGACGAGGAGGAGGAAATCCACTGGCTCCAGACAGGACGGGACCAGTGCGATCGGTGAAGTCGTAAGTCGGGGACCGCATGTGCCGGGTGCGGGGGTGACCACCCTCGATCAGAGTGCCGTTTTTTCGATGCAGTCTGCCGGCACTGCAACAAAAAGGGTCACATCGCCTGAGTCTGCCGATTGAGGAAGGCCTATAGCCCCAGACGGCGGGACCACAGCGACTGGAGATGTGACGGTACACCCCCCAGGGCCAGAGATCGCCAAGCCGAAAGCCGATGGGACCGGGGCAGACGGAACCGACGAGGTGGTGAAACCCAGCAGAAAGAGGAAACCCACCAGACGGTCATCATCAGCCACGCATCAACTACCGACGCCCAAAATGTCTACGTGGAGGTAGGCATCGAAGGCGAGCCATGCAAAATGGAGGTGGACTCCGGGTCCTACCTCTCCATGTTCGCCTGGCAAGAAATCAAACGCTTGGTGCCTACCATCCACAAGAAGGGACTGGAAAACCAGAAATTAATAATCAAGGACTACCAGGGAAACCGCATCCCGGTAGTTGGAACCGGACAATTCAAGGTAACATTCAAGGGCCGCACAGCAAAGCTTCCCCTGACAATCGTGGACCGAGACTGACCCAGCCTTTTGGGACTACAATGGTTCGCACTGCTTGGCATCGAGGTTACGGGCATAAACCACATCGCAGAGGCCGATTGGGAACAGCAACTGGCATGGGACTTCCAGGAAGTGTTCGACGCCACCCTAGGCAAGTACCGAGGGCCCCCTATTTCCTTCAGCCTAGATCCCAGCATTCCCCCGATACGCCTAAAACCAAGGCGGGTACCTTTTGCACTCTGGCCAGAAATAGACGAGCAAATTGACAAGCTCGTCAAACAAGGGGTCCTACAACCAATCAACCATGCTCGGTGGGAGACCCCAATAGTCACCCCAGTCAAGCCCGATGGGTCGGTAAGAATCTGCGGGGACTATAAGGCCATCCTAAATTGTGCCTTACAACAAAGCGCCTACCCCGTCCCAGTAGTGCAGCACCTTCTACACTCACTGGGGGGAGGCAAGGTTTTTGCAAAGCTCGACCTGGCGTAAGCCTACCAATAGCTGCCGATCGACGCAGAAACCGTCGAGGCGCAAACCATAGTCACCCACCGGGGAGTGTTTCGCTGTAACCAACTCCAGTTTGGAGTCAGCATGGCGCCGGGAATTTTCCAGAGAGACTTTTGCAAGGAATTAAGGGGATGGTGCCCTACTTCGATGACGTGCTGGTGTCGGCAGCCAACCAGCTAGAACTAGAGGGTCATCTAAGGGAGGTACTAACGAAATTCAAGGAAGCCAGGCTAAAAGTGAAGAAAGAGAAATGCCAGCTTTACACAGAGCAGGTCGAGTTCCTAGGATACCTCCTAGACCAGCATGGCATCCCCCCAACCGCAAACAAAATCAGAGCCATTAAGGAGGCCCCCACGCCCAGGAATAAAACTGAACTGCAGGCATTTCTGGGACTGCTTAATTTTTACAATGTTTTCCTGCCCCAAAAGGCAACCGCGGTGGAGCCTTTGCATAGGCTTTTGGACAAGGCGGCCACATGGACTTGGGGGAAACGTGAGGAAGCCGCCTTTAGGAAAACGAAGGACCTGCTCACCTCGGATGCCATCCTCATCCAATACAATGAGACCCTACCACTTGCTGTCACATGCGACGCCTCACCCTTCGGCGTCAGCGCCGTCCTCGGCCACACGCTCCTGGATGGAAAAGAAGCACCCATTGCTTTCTTTTCAAGGACACTCACCAAACCAGAGAGGAACTATAGCCAACTGGACAAGGAGGCCCTGGCTATCGTCGCAGCAATGAAGAGGTTCCACGAGTACCTCTATGGCCGCATGTTCATCATTATCAAAGACCACAAGCTGCTGTTGGGAATCCTGGCAGGGAACAGGGCCACCCCTAACATCCTATCTCCCAGAATGACAAGGTAGTCCAAATTCCTTGCCGCCTACAGCTACCGGCTCACACACCGACCCGGTAAGACGATCACCCACGCAGACACCCTGAGCCGCTCGCCATTACCTGACCTAGACACCGACCCAGCACCCACGACGACCACCCTCAGCATAGAGACTCTGCCCGATCTACCCATAACCGCATCAGACATCACCTGAGAGACTAATAAAGACAAACGTCTGGCGCGGGTGTTACATTGGGTAGAAAAAGGTTGGCTGGAAAAAGACGACGACGAAGCATTCAGGACATTCCGGAACCGGCAAACAGAACTCTCGCTACAAAAAGGTTGTGTACTTTGGGTTGTTATTCCGGAAAAGCTACAAGGGAAGGTATTGGAGTTGTTACACGAGGGGCACCCGGGCATAGTTAGAACAAAAGCCCTGGCCAGAAGTTACGCTTGGTGACCAGGGATGGATAAGCAAATCGAGACTTGGGTGGCAAGATGTGAACGCTGCCAAGAAACCAGACCGAGCCCTCCCGCGGCACCGATCCTGGAATGGGAAACCCCCGGGGGACCATGGTCCAGGATCCACATAGATTTTGCCGGGCCCACTAAGGGACATACATTCCTTATAACGGTAGATGCTTACTCCAACTGGTTGGAGGTAAGCAATATGAAAACCACCACCACGGAGGCCGTGACCAAGGAACTGAGCAAGCTGTTCGCAACCCACGGCCTCCCAGATGTCATCATGTCGGATAATGGGCCCCAATTCACCTCGCTAAAATTTGAAAAATTCCCAGCAGAACGGGGCATACGATACTCACTGACAGCTCCGGCACATCCGGCGGCAAACGGAAGGGCGGAACGGATGGTTCAATTCACGAAAAAAAACCATCCAAAAAATCGAACACGGGGAAATCCAAGAAAAAAATGAATAAAATGCTTTTTATACAACATATAACCCCGAACTCAACAACGAACAAAAGCCCAGCAGAGCTACTAATGGGGAGGAAAATAAGGTCCCCACTCAACAGATTGCACCCCACATACAACCCGGAAAAACCCCCAAACTCCTCTAGCAAGCACCTGTCCTTTGCGCCAGGTGACACCATCTACGCAAAGAACCTAACCAGAGACCCACTATGGGTACCAGCAACCATAACCCAACTGACAGGTCCCCGCTCGTACCGGCTGCAAACAAACGACGGACGAGCGTGGAAACACCACATCGATCAATTAAGATAGAAAACAATCACAGGAAACACAACCGACACGCAATCAAACACAGACAATCCCCTTAATACAAGCCAAGAGGGGAGAGAATACCCCGGGAACCAAAACCCAATAGAAAGAAACCAGCAACACTTACCGACTAACAGCCAGCTCAAAGCCTCACCAGGAAGAAGCAGCCAGGCCAGCTCAACCAGCCCAGAAAGACTAGGCGGGAGCGGCGAAAACCGCAGCTCAACCAGCCCAGGTAGACCGGGAGGGAGCTGCGACAAGAGACCCGGCGACACCTTCCAGGCAGTTCCATCGACGAGGCTGAAAGCAACAGAGAACCCGACCGAACTGGCCGGGAGCCAAACAACAACTAACCTGCGCAGGTCCAGTAGGCAAGTCCGGAGCCCCGCCTACTTATGGGACTGTGTCACATAGGACCGAACCAAGAGGGGAGGGGTGTTCTGTACAGTCATTTACATTCTTGTAAATGCCGCGCTGTGATTGGTCAAAGCACACAGTGATCCGATTGGTCGAGCGAGCCGCACTGATTGGCCTGCTATGGATCTCTCGCGATTGGTGGAAACTAATTGCGGGAGATTCAAAGCGGTGCCATTGGTCGCAGCCGCCGCAGCTTGGGCATAAAAAGCCGCTGTTTTCCCCTTCGGAACCCGAGCCGTTCTCGGGACGAATAAAGAGCTGAACCAAGTCACTGACTCCTGGTCTCCTTGCCGCGACGGACACAACACCAGCCACTGCACCACCACAGCTCTTACTACAGTATTACTATTGGTATTACCTTTGCTTGCTTCTACCACTATTGTTTTATTTCTATTTGCAGGCCTTTGCATTTTTAATCTTCTCCCATTCTTTCTCTTCTCTTCTGCTGTCTCCAGTTGCTGCCATGTCCACTTTCCAGACTTTTTTGGTTTTTCTGATTGACAATGGTTAAATCTGGGGTGTTATGTGGCAGGTGCCTGTCTGTTTGAATTCTAAAGTCCCAGAGTAATTTAGCTTTTTCATTTTCTATGACTTTTTCTATTTTATGGTCCCATAACCACATCAAGGGGATTGTTATTAGATTTTTATCCTATCTCTTTGTTTAGATCCACTCAAAGTGGCAAACGTATCTCTTTTTCCTCCTATTTTCCTCACAACAACGACAATCCTGAGAAATGGGCTGGGTTATAAGAGAGAGAAGCCACTCCAAAATCATCCAGCAGGTCTTTCGTGCCTAAGGGAGGCCTAGAACTCACAGTCTCTTGATTTCTAAGCCAGGTCCTAGACCTCTAGACCAGGGCTGTCATGGGCTGTATGAATCATGCACTGGCCAGGTCCAGGCCCGGTTTAGCGAAAGGGAAAAAAGTCCCAATATGTCACAGGATGCCACAGTGATGACGTGAATTCGACACCCCTGCTCTAGACCCAACTGGCTCATTAAATGTAGTGAAGGCAGGAATTTTACACTCTGAGCGAATAGCCAGTCTGAAGCTACTTAAAACATCCACAGGTCTATGGAAGATTTCATGACCCTGTGTGAATGGCTACCACCCCGTGTTTCCAAGAAGAGTTTCTAATTGTTTCTTGGGGACAGGAGGCTTTTAAGAAGATTTATTAGGAGAGCAATTAAACCAGTGAGTTCCAACATAGCTGCAGGAGCAATCTTTCCGAAAGCAGAATAATTTTATGAAGTAGAAGACATTCTGGGTCTCCCATTTAACAAACAAGCCTCTTCAGGCCTTTTATTGTTGCCCAAACATCACTGCTAGTTAGTACAGTACTAAACCTTCTGTCATGCCAGCACATATCTTTAAAGCAGACTCTACCTCCACTCCACCCCTTCTGTTTTTTGTCAAGGAAGCCTTTCTTTCAGATTTCCCTAATTCTCTGTTCACATTATCTGAACCACCATTAAGGTCTTAGCTGCAGTACGTTCTCCCTCGTCCCTTGACCTTTAGATTTTATTCTTCACTTATTCACTTATAGTGCAGACCTATCCAAGTTTACTCAGAAAAAGCTGTCTAGAGTTGTTTCATTACAAGATGGGTGGCAAATAAATTCCAACCAATCAATCAATAAACCTCACTGAAATCATTAGGATTTTCTTTCAATAAAGGACATGTAAGGCTCTTAAAACTTTTGCAGGTTAAGGTGCCTCTCTATTTTTCAGGCTGAAAGCCAGAAATATAATTTCTAGCCCTGAATGCTCTGCATTTTTTCTTAACATTTATTTTTGAACAAGGGACAATTAAGGGCATTTGTATGTAACGAATGTTGTAATATAGCATCAAGGAAGAAGGACGTTTAATCAACAAAAGTTAGAATTTCTTTTTAGAAGTCATAACATCTTTAATGATTTTCTGTTTTCCTTTTGAGTTATGGTAACTAAAAACCCATAGCAGCTTCAAAGGAGAGAAATTCCTTTTATTAATCAAACAGCTTTATAGCTGTGTGCGTGCAACATATTGAACTAATATATTTAATCTAAATGTTGTGCAACATGCTAAGCTAAGTTAGCATTCATTTTGGTTAGGTTTTTAATAATTCATTAAATGTATGTATGAACCTAGTCCAGTTGATCACTTTATTATGTATTGTGCAAATCCAGATACAGGTTAATTAATCATATTTGAATGCAGCTGAAATCTGTAACGTTAATCAATAATTAAAAATGGTAAGCTTCCTTCACTTCTAGCTGTATAATTCTGTGATACATTTCTGAATGCTCATTAGCTAGACTTTTACTATAATTTTTAAAAATAAATCATTCCCTTTTTGATATTGAAGGGTTTATTTGTATATAAATTTGTAGGACAAAGACAATTATTTCAAAGGTTTCATCCAGACTATAACTATTGATTTATTATGGCTGATAGAGAGACAATACTGTCTTGACCAAAGGAAAATGTTCTCATCTGTTTTTTATTTTAACTACACCTAGAAGATGATTGCTGGCTCTAGCAATGACCATGATACACAGTATGGCCTGTAGATGTTGAAAGTTGTCCAATTTTAAGCTTAAGATCACTTTGTATTTTCTAGAGAGGGAAATTTCCAGGCATCCAAGTCCATACCAAACAACTCTGCAGAACTGCAAAATACAAACAGCCTTTCCTGCTTATAAAAGTCAAGAGGCTCTAGTCACAGAGATACTAAAATGACAGGAGCCTCTGCCTCCTGTTCCTAGGTGGGCCAGAGAAAATTTCAAACCAAGGAATCATACCCACTTTGCTAAGGACCAGCCCTTCCTTCCTTCTGTTCAACTTCAAAGCTCTTTTGCCCACCGCAAATGTCACCAATTCTCGCACCGGAAATAAGAGACAATTGTTTCTCAGCAAGAAACTGATGAGAAAGAGAGAAAATAGGTAATATAGGTAATATTCAGTCTGGATCAGAATTCCAAAAACCTCAACTAGGTTCTCTTATTGCAATAAGTTATCATACTATATGGTTACGCAAATCCATAACTGGTTTACCATGTTTTACTATATAAATACAATTAGCTGAGTTCACCCATGCTGCTTATGCCTAAGCTAGGGCTGTGTAATCCTCCAGCTCTTTTGCTGCCCTCGCAAAACTATCTTGAGCTATAACTACAAATGATCATTGTGTGTTTCCCACTGTGTGAAATTATTTCAACCCCTTGTACAAAGTTAGCATCCATCCCTCTCCTAGAAGAATTACATATTTTGGGAATTATTTAAAAAGGCAGAATATTATATTTCCCTAAAAGAGAAACATGCTTTTGGAAAGCAGCCCTTACCTTTCTTAATAGCCCCAGCAGGACTGGGCCAGCCTATTGACAAGACAAAAGACCTCCAGCTCCAGGGTGATGGGATTAAGACATGGTCTTTCAGGACATAATAGGACCATTTAGCAAAAGATACAGAGCTCACTGCAGATGCACAATCTCCTACGGACATTGCATCACCCAAACTTTTCAACCAAGCTTAGCTCAGACAAACTCCTATTTGTACATGGGAGTTTTATAACAGCCAGTAGGACATTTGTCCTTGCCCCAGGAACAGGAAGCTCAAGTTCAAAGCCCAAGAGAAGGTATAAAAGACACCCACTCTCAACTCCATGTGGACAGCTGCCCAGAACCACCCATGTGCTTCTGCTTCACCATTAAACCATCTTTCCAATCAGCCTCCAAGTTTCCAATGTCTTTTTCCTGGCTTGGAACTGAGTTGGATATTTCTTCCAACACCCTAAAATAGGTAAACACGAAGACTAACTGAATGTGGGAAAGTGTACCTCTTGGTCTACCAGGAGGTGGTTTGTTTTAAACAAGTGTAGTTTACCAGTTTAATGTGGCTTCCAAAACTGGAAACCATATTAAATAATAGCCAAGTGATACAAAATAACTCTTTGTTTCCAACTGGTGGTTATTCAGATTTTAGCAGCTCATATTCTCAGACTAAAATGTTAATCTGCTTAAAACAAAAACTGAGAATTTAGGAATTATGGAGCTTGGCTCAAGATAAGCTTAATTATCCCTCTATGCGTTTTGTTGTGCAGTTAATTTAGGATTGTTTTGTTCCAGTTATGAAACAATGAGGAGACAGAAATAATGCATGCTTGTTTTAAATCACCTGGAAATCTTCGATAGAACTTAATCTCCTTTCTGCTTGTTCTCATTTTAAAGATTAATAGGAAAAGAAAGGATGCACATTCTTAATTATGTAGAGGAAGATCTCCTGTAGTATGATATCATACTAATTATGTTGCAACAATAACAAAAACAACAGTTCTAGGGTCTAGGCAGGGCTATCAAATCTTGCCTGCAAAAGGTGATCACTAGATGGCAGCAGAGTTAGGATTTTTCTGTATTCCTTTGCTGCCATCTGATGATCGTCTGGATTTTTTCAGCCCAGATATGGCGACTTAATTCCACATCCATTTGGTGTCACTGAAATGGAATGTGAATTGGAGTCACAGGGTTACTCCAATTTATTTATTTATATTTATTTATTTATTTATTTTGGAAAGCGATTATAAGATAACAGGTATAAGTATATATATAGTTATGAATACATGAAATGGATACATGTAAGATACATAAAAAAGAAACAATAGGACAGGGATGGTAATCACGTTGGTGCGCTTATGCATGCCCCCTACAGACCTCTTAGGAAAGGGGTGAGGTCAATAGTAGACAGTCTAAGGTTAAAATTTGGGGGGTTTGGGGAAGAAATTGCTACCATCTGAGCAAGGACTTTTGAAGACATTCTGACTCCAAAAGCATAAATCACCATGGAGCACCAGAAAGAAAGAAAAAAGCTGGTGTGGTGTGAAATCAGGTGCCAAATCTTGTCAGCCCCTCTTCCTCTCCATTTGAACGTGCTGGCTGAATTGTGACAAAACAAAGGCACTTGGACTGCATGTCAGAATCTAGCAAAGACATTGTATGAACGAAGGAGACAAAGAAAGCACCTGGCCAAATCTTGGATTCAGTAAGGGGAGTTTAAAGAAGCAAGGGGACTGTAGCTATTTATTCACCAGGGGCCAAACTGGATTCCTGATAATTGATAAGATATACAGTATTTGGAATAACAGGCAAAGGGTGGGGGAGAGAGGGGGGGGAGGGAGAGTGGGGAAGATATGGAGGGGATTTGATTGAGAATCAGCTTGGCTCGACAGAATGGACAGTCAGGAGTTGGAAGTTGTAGCACATTCAGCGGAATGAAATTGGAAGAGGACTAAATGGAGTTAAGCTCTGGATGGGTTGCCAACTGGCGAGATGAAAGGAAAGAGGGAAGAGTTCAGCAGCCAGCACTGTCTCTTTAAGAGAGGTCTGTTCCTTGGGAACCTGCCAGAGAAGCTTTTCTTGTTTTGAAGGCAACTCAAATGGTCCGCTAAGCGTACATGGTGTAGCATCCAATCAGGGAAACAGTTCCCCTGCAGATTGTGCTAATTTATCACACCCAGCACTCCTCACTTCATGTTAGATCACCCCAGAAGGTAGCAAAATTAATCTCCACACACACAAACACACACACACACACACACACATTCTGTTGTCAAGAAAACAATGAGGCTGCACCTAGGAAGTCATCAAGCAAGAAGCCTTTATTTTCACGAGCTGTTTGTCATAAAGGTAGCCATCTCAGATTCCTGCATGGTAATAAGCTTATTATCTGAGAACCAATGAACAGAAAATAATGAGTACATTCTTTTGAGTTCTCCAGGGTGGATGTTAAGTAAAACAAAAGGTTAAGCCTATTAGAGCCACGTGTTAAAAAGCCTGAGATGTTCACAGAAGTAAAATCGTGAAACATTCCCAAACTAAAGCATTGGTCTGTGACTTCCTTTTTTTTTTACATCTTAATAAAAGATGTTCACTTTTGCTAGATACCTTTGAAACAGAGCAATGATCCTATGCTTTTATTTATCCCTGTATGTATATTTACTTTTTTTTTTTTTTTGTATCTCACAGTTTCTCCAAGAATCACAAGTTGGATAAACAGTTTTCCTTCTTCTCTGTAGTTGTCTTTTTAAAAAGTGTTTCAGAGGTAACTTAACTGTCAGGAGACTATGATTAGGCTCAGTGAGTTTCATATTTCTAAGAGTTCTTAAATTCTTCCCTTCTTATGCCAATTCGAGCATTCTATCCACTATACTTACAGGAACTCACAAAAGGCCATTACAAAATGCTACACTATACTATGGAATGCACAAAAGTGCTACGTGGAAGAAAATCATCTCTGATTTCTATAAAACAACCAAAATGTCTCTTGAAGGCATAGTATCAAATTCTGTATATTTTTGTGAGCTAGAAAACAGCTAAAAAACCCCTGAAAGCAAGTTGAAAGAAGAAACAATCTTACTAGATTATTTTGTTAAATTGCAACTGAATTAGCCTAGTTATAATGTACACCCCTCCCCTAAAAATCCAAACAACCAAATGAACACAAATGAAAAACTGCAAATGAAACTTTGGAATAGGTGGATTTATTGTTAACGCCGTACAACTGAAAGGTTCTTCACACCTCTCCTGGACTCATCAGGGGTCCCCAACCACCGGGCCCCGGAACGGTACCAGTCTGTGGAACATTTTCTACCAGGCCGCCGGTTTGCTGGGCGCCACCATCTTGTTTTGATGAGAAAGTGCTTCCGGTGAGCTTTTCCGGTTGGAAAGCGGCGTTTGGGTCCTGAAGGAATCCTCGCGCCTTAGTTTCATCGAAGGGGGGGGGGGCGGCTTCGAACGAAACTAAGGTGGGAGGATTCTTTCAGCATGCATGGCAAGGCGAGCTGAGTGACCATCCTGAAGCTGTCCCGAAGCCCATCGACAAAGGTACAAAGGAGGAGTTGAAGGTGGCGGGGAGAAGCGGGGGACGGCTGGCTGGCTGGTCACTCAACTTGCCTTGCCATGCGTGCTGATGCCGGTTCCGGGCCGCGGATCATTTTGTGATGCTGGTACCGGGCCGTGGCACAAAAAAGGTTGTGGGCCACTGCTCTAGTCCCTCCTTACCCAAAGGAGGGATACCTGGCTGTCTTTCTGGGGCCCTAAAGAAGTAACACAACACTGATCTGTAGGTCAATGCTGACAGTTTGCAGAGCAAATGTGACTACAGGTAGTCCTCAAATTACAACAGTTCACTTCGTGACTGTTCAAAGTTACAATGGAACTGAAAAATGAGACTTATGACCGTTTCTCACAGTTACGACCTTTGCCGCATCCCCACGATCATGCGATCAAAATTCAGACGCTTGGCAACTGGTTCATATTTACGACCGTCACTGTGTCCCAAGGTCATGGAATCCCCTTTTGCGACCTTCTGACAAGCAAAGTCTATGGGGAAGCCAGATTCACTTAACAACCATATTACTTATCAACTGTAGTGATTCACTTAACAACTGTAGCAAGAAAGGTCATAAAATGGGGCAAAACTCACTTAACAACTGTCTTGCTTAGCAACAAAATTTTGGGGCTCTATTGTAGTTGTACGTCGAGGGCTACTTGTATAAAACAGAACCTGAAAGCCTGGATTTAAACCTTTGTCTAGTGAAAATGGGAAAAGAGAATGGATATTCAAACATTTTGGTTTTTCATTTTGGTGTCTTCAAGTAAACATTGATGCTTGGAGACTGTCTGGACAGGGCCCAAACCGGCTTTTACAGAACTCTTAATGTTTTATGTTGGAGGAAAGTGATTTATAGTGGTTTAAATGGATTACCCAGCTACTATCATTCATCATTTGCAAGTGTATCATGATAGAATTTGGAATCCTAAGTGTGAGAAACTATACCTTCTTTTAAAGCAAGTTCCTAGTCCTCACAGTTTCAGTGAAATCTTCTTAAGGGCTAGTGATTACACATCTCCAGTTCGTATCTACACCATGTTCCTACTAAAATTCCATTTCTTTAAAAACCTACAATTGCACTTAATGCAATAAATTAGGCAATTCAAAAGAAATATTTCCATTCTACTGCAAACTCTTCTTCCCAGTAACAGAATGCCGTTTCTTTGAGTGTATGGGTATGTACAGTACAGATGTATGTGTATATATATTTCTAGTTGTTGTTTTTTTAATGCAGCCCTGTTCTATTCCCAGCTCCTTGGAGGAAATGGGACCAGAGGCTGTGGAGTCCAGTTTTGCAAAGTTTCTTAACTCTGCTCCTGCTTAGAAACTGAAGGAGGGGTGGCCTGTTTTACAGTAAATTAGGCTCAGGAGTAGCTGACAGAGAGATAGATAAAGTAAGATTAAGCAACAGCACTCCGTGCTTGGCCAAGGAGGGAGCCCCAACATCTCAGGCCAGTTTCTGGCTCCAAGGGTTATCTCAGTCTGTCAGCAGGGTGGCTGGGAGCCATCCGGCAAGAGTTTGATGAAGTCTCAGTAAGTTTTGATCTTAGGACTGCTATTCCCCATCAACTAGCAAAAAAGTCAGTTTGAAGGAAACATGGATTTGTAGTTGAAAAAAGAAAGCCATGATTTCCCCTAGGGCTTCATTTAAGAAGCTGCTCTAATTATAACATTAGCTCATAGTCAACCAACAATGAGGTGAAGCACAGGAGAAGCAGAAATAATATTTATTCCCTCCCCCAATCCCCTGATCATACCATACTTAAGGAGAAAAAGAGCAGCTCGAGAACTCTCTTCTGGCAACATCTATAGACATAGGAGAGGAATTGAATGGGAGGATCAAAGTTTTTATGCTTCCTCCTAATATGGTTGCCTCTTCACCTTCGACGCTGCTGCTCATATATCTTTGTACCATTTCTCAAGGTTCCTTCAAGTCTTTTTTTTTCCCCAAAAGGAGAAGAGAAATGAAAGAGAAGTAAAATAAAAGTGTAGCTGGCTCTCAGCACCTCTCCTGAGAACTGTTAAGTTTGAAGTGGAGGTCTGAGACTGATGGACTACGTCCCAACTGGCGGGATGTTATCATCTGTGAGTCAGAGTTGCACTGTGAAGAGCCCATCTCAGAGTCACACAGAATGGTACTTGGAAATATCCAAATTAGGACACTCCCTAGAATCACAACCCTGAGCCTGGGCATGAGTCCAGGAACCCCAGTCCCTGGTCAGGAAAAAGAAAGGACAGCTATATATGGATAAGCAACATGTTCAATGCCTTCAAAACACATCAGAGATCCCATCTGTGGCATTGGCAGGAGAAGCATCAGCATTTCATAGTGTCCGTAGGAATCTTCCATTGGGAAGAGGACAGAAGTATAGAGCTTGGAGATTTAGAAAGGCTCAGCTTATAATGATGCCATGGGTGGGGGGAATAGCATTTGTCCACATTTGATCTCTTTTGAGCTTGATATTGTTGGAAAAAATATCCACCTGGGTTCAGTTCCATGTGGGAAGAAAGACACTGGAAACATGGAGGCTGCTTGGAAGGATGGTTTAAGGGTGAAGCAGAACCACCAAACATCTGTGATTCTGGGTAGCTGACCACATGGAGTGGAGAGTGAAATACATTTATACCAGGGGTGGGTTTCTACCGGTTCTGTCCTCCTCTGTAGAACCGGTAGCTCTGAAGAGCAGCAGACATAGAACCAGTTCTGTGTCTGCTGATGTTTTTGCTTACCCGCCCACCCGGGCTCTTACCTGACCTTTATTTACTGATTTTTTTCAACTTCAGCTGTGAGGCACAGCTGCAGTTAAAAAAGCAGGAAAAGAGGGCTTTATGAAAGGCTGCTTCTCTGCACCCAGCGTGCTGATGACGATTTACAGGCACATCGTAAATCACCGAACCTCATAAATGACCGAACTGGTAGTTAACCCTGTCGGATCTCATCCTGATTTATATCCTCTCTTGGGCCTTGCAAGAAATGTATCCTATTGGTTGTCAAACTCCCAGGGGGCTATGTGGGGGTCCAGCTAACCTTGTAGGCCATCTGTGTCCCAGGCTTGGTTGAATCTTGCTGAGTGATGATGTAATGAAGAGGCTTGTGTTCTGAAAGGATGTTGGGCAATTCCTATTATGGCTTAATGGCTTTGTCCTGGTTTGGATCTTGAGTGAGAGCTAATCCTATTACCCTGGAGCTGAAGGCCTTTTGTCTTGTAGGTAGGGTGGCCCAGTCTTTCTGGGGCTATTTACAAAGGTGGGGGCTGCTTTCTAAGAACATGTTTCTCCTTTTCTAATCCAGGGAGGTATAATATTCTGCCGTTTTAATATTACCTAGAATATTTCATTCTTCTTGGAGAGGGGTGGGTTCTAACTTTCTACAATGTTAAAAAAACAACAATAACCCTGTTCAAGTCAAGCTTGGCTTCTGGTGATTTTGTGGACAACTTCCCAAGTCTTGGGGTTTCTTATCCAAGTCTGTTTCTATTTGATTATTGAGATAAGTCACAATGGGTCAGGTCTTCCTGGGTCCCTGGCTTGCTTGCCCTGCAGTTAAGCTGATTTTTTTTTTTAAATTGTTTGGAGATGCAAGCAAATCTGATGGAAAACCTCTGCCACATAAGGGTCTCTGAATTGCAGACACTTCATGCAGCTTGGAGCAGAGAGAGGGACTACACAGTTACTATGCTGGACCTGGTTGCAGTTCCCCATATTTTAAATAAGCATTGCTGCTTCTGATTGTTTCCACTGTGGAAATTGTGATGACCATAATACCCCCTCCAATGTCTCCTTTCCCTCCTCCCAACTTTATTCCAAACAAATCGCTGTAGCAGAACACCATAAATCAGGCATGTCAGCAAATTTATCAAGATATAGGCTACAGTCCTATTCCCACTTGCCTTGGAGTAATCAGTAATCAGGGTCTCCTTTTGAGGGTCTCCTTTTGAGTAATCTCCATAGGACGGCACTGTTAAAGGCTTCCAATATACTGTCTGAATTTTTTTTTAGAGGAAAGCCATGCGTTTTAATAGCCAAATGACATCACTCACAAATATACACAAGTATTAAAAAAAGAAGGAAAAGAAGAGGGAAAAAAAATCCAAAAGGAGAGGCAAGATGATCTTATCCGCCACCATTCTTCCCCACCCATCCATCCAAGGAAGTTCAATGAAGGGTTTTTAGAATATGATGGAAAAAGCGATCGGCACAGAAGATGGGATGAAACAGATTTACTTAAAGACCAACTGAGAAAAAAGGAGGGAGGGAGGGAGGAAGAGAGAGAGAGAGAGAAAGAACATCCCACACACTCTGCTGTCTAACAAGGAAACTCCAAGGTCAGATTTTCCAAGTATCTTTTGGAAACCCTGGGATTCCTCAAGTTTCAACTGCTGAGTCAGAACCAACAGAGCACATGGAAGCTTCCAACAACTCCAGTTGTCAGTGTGCAACTTTAATGGGCTTTCCAGTTCCGCACTCGCAGGGGCAAAAGATTTTAAATGGCTACGCTTAGGAAAAAGTTTCCTCCCCCTTCCTTTGCTCATTGGATCAGGCAAATAAATGTTGGGCATGGCAACTGGACAAGTTCTCCATCCTTTGGGAAAACCACTTTCCACAATCAGCCCTTGTTTTTGCTACTGGCCAGCTTGCCAAATAGTCTCGAGCTATTTAATTGGGGGTGTTTGTTTTTTTTAAAGGATATGTAAAGAAACTTCACAGCAATTTTCCAAATTGCCTGAAAGTATCAAAAATGGGACAAAAGAGAAATCATTCTTTAAAATCCAAATGTAGGAAGATATTTTTTATCTCTTTTGCCTGCGTTATTTAGCTTTTTCTACTCTGGCCAGGGGGTCCTTCCTATTGCCCGCTGCCCCAAATTTCTGTTGCAGAAGGGCTCAGGGATTAACCCAGCATCTTCACAGAAAATAGGAACCTCTCCCATTGATTAATAGCCTGGAATATCAAGAATCCTCTGGTAGTTTCAGGGGAGCCCAGTAATCCTTCTCAATTGGAGCATCACAAGTACAGGTAGTCCTCAACTTACAACAGTTCATTTAGTAACCCTTCAAAGTTACAACAGCACTGGAAAAGGTGACTTATGACTGCTTTTCATAGTTACGACCTTTGCAGCATCCCCACGATCAGGTGATCAAAATTCAGGCGCTTGGCAACGGGTTCATTTTTATGATCTTTGCTGGGTCCCAGGGTCATGTGATCATCTTTCTGTGACCTTCTGACAAGCAGAGTCAATGTGGAATACAGATTCATTTAACAACCGGGTTACTAACTTATCAACTGCAGCGATTCCCTGAACACGTGTGACAAGAAAAAGTTGTAAAACTGGGGCAAACATCACTTAACACATGTCTCACTTAACAACAGAAATTTTGGGCTCATTTGTGGTCGTTAAGTTGAGGACTACCTGTATAAATCTGTTAATGAAACCAAACAGTAAGAATCTCCCTTAATACAGAAATCACCTATCAACCGTGATGGCGAACCTAGGGCAAGTGGCACACAGAGTATTCATGCTGGCACGTGAGCTGCAGACAAACAAACCTCACTGCACATGCACGCACCTCACAGCTTATTTTTTTCAGTTGCTTTGAGGCCTTTTCCAGCCTCCCAGAAGCTTGGAAAAAGCCCCTGCAAGGCTTTTCAGGATAAATTATAGCCCGTTTCATCACTTCCTATAATACCGGAAGTGATGAAACGGGCCTATAATTCAGCCTGAGAAGCCTTGCAGAGGCTTTTTCCAAGCCTCTGGGAGGCCGAAAAAGACCTGAAACCATCCAAAAAATCAGCTGCAAGGCGTAGTGCAGGTAAGGTAAAGTGGCGGGGGGGTTGTGTGTACATGAGCAGGGGGCATGGGGAAGGGGCACACGCATTGCATTCTGGGTGCTGGCACGCGAGTGCGTGTGCGCTGGTGTGTGCGCTATTTTTGGCACAGGAGCCCAAAAAGGTTAGCCACCACTGACCTATGCTATACAGTCACATAACAGAGATGGAAGAAGTATAGAAGTACAGATTAACAGATTGGAAGGGATCTTGTAGGTCATCTAGTCCAACCCCCCCCCGCCCAAGCAGGAGACCCTGCCTACACCATTTCTGACAGATGATAGTCCAGTCTTTTCTTAAAAGCTTCCAGTGATGAAGATCCCACAACTTCTTTTTTTATATAAAAAGTTTTTTTTTAATTTTTAACAACAAACATAAACATAAAACAAGAAATAAAACCTTCTTTCAATTATACAGTGTGTTGGTTGGGTACATGTATCTTGTGCACAATATCTACAGTCTTTTCCTCTTAAATTTACATTCATATTGCATTGATTAACTTTCCATATCATATGATATTATTATTACATCATCATTAGACTTTAATTTCAATTCCATGTTATCCTTTAGAGCAAATCTCAATTCTTACTAATTTTTATTCATGTTATAATTTATTCAAGGATAATCAGTTGTAACATATGATTGCTATTGTATTATACTTCGATTTCCTACTTTTCTATCTAACCATTGACAGAATAAATCCCATATCTTATAATACTCCCTTTCTTCTTGCTCTCTAATTGCTAATGTTAATCTACTCATTTCTGCCCATTCCATTATTTTCTTAATCACTTCCTCCTCCATCAGAATTTTCTCATTTTTCCAATTTTGAGCAAGATCCCACAACTTCTGAAGGCAACTTCTGTTCCATGGGTTGATTGCTCTCACAAATCCAAGTGCTACCCTCCCAGTTCAATACAGAAATCTAGTTAAAGCATTGTTGGCAAAATATTCTCACCTCCCCTGGACTGCAGCTGAGAGAGAAGGAACCTCCAACCTCTCTGGATAATTTGCTTGTATTATTCGGTTTAAGCTAACATTCAGTCAGAATCGGCCTTGCTAGAAAGCCTCTCATTCAGGGATCTATATTCTGGAATGAAAAATTGACCCTCTTTTCCATAATGGGTCTCTGACCAAAAATAACAACTGAAAAATAAGTTTGTTCAACACAGAGAAATCTTTCACACTCTCCCACCCCTTAAAAAGTGGAGCCTGGATGTACTGTAAGGGCTTACACACATTCCTATAACTGAAATCAACTTTCCCCTTCTTTCAAGGTTGAAGGATATTGCAAATTATTGCTATTTCCTCTCACCCAGAATCTCCCATGAGATGCGTCTACCTCTTCACTTTGCATAATGTTACGGCCTTGAGTGAATGTATATTCAATTTATTATTATGACATCACACATTCCAGGTGGGAGCTCTGTCAATGAAAGCAATTCATAATTTTCTGGACTGAACCACTTTTCACACAGAATAGGAGGGGGGGGTGTCTGCAAGATTGAATATCCCTAAACTCCACCATAGAGGACTAGAATGTTGGAGGAAGGGCTGAATTTGAACCTTTCTGTCTGACTTCTAGTAGTTCTCTTTGAATATCTGAGGTTTCATTTACATCAATCTCCTGCCAACACCCCCAGTTTGGAGCCTGAAACAGTAATCTCAAAGAATAGTTTCATCACATTAAGTGAATGCCTAGAGAAGTATCACCTCACATATTACCAGGCCTTGCTTGGAATACAGTTTGGGACAGGAATGAATTATGCATTCTGATACACATTTGGTTTTGCAGTATGTATCTGTCCCTGGCCAGGAAAGCTATGGAACCAATTCCTTTGCATCCCTTGTGTTGAAATCAAGTGATGTGTGAAAGGATCCAGGTCAATCTTCAGCGTTGGTAGATTTTGTTAAAATTTGCACAGGATAAAATGTCAATGTATGTGTGAAAGCAATTGCTAAAGGGAGGAGGAGGAGGAAAAGAAGAAGAAGAAGGAGGAGGAGGAGGAGGAGGAGGAGGAGGAGGAGGAGGAGGAGGAGGAGGAGGAGAAGAAGAAGAAGAAGAAGAAGAAGAAGAAGAAGAAGAAGAAGAAGAAGAAGAAGAAGAAGAAGAAGAAGAAGAAGAAGAAGAAGAAGAAGAAACAACCCAGTTCCTTAGAGTCAACTATTTTACTTGGCTGGATCTTGGCTGTCACATGAGTGCTTCTGTGGGAAAGTTGGCATTCAGCAAAGCAGCTGGCTCCTTCTCCTGTCACCAGGGCTCTTTTAACACTCTGGCAGCCTCTGCTGCTGGGCAAGCATCCACACCCCTGCAGAGCAGCCAAATACAGGCTCTCTCCCCTTGGCTTTTGCCCCCAAGCTGCTGCTGTTAAATCAACATCCCTTCCATCCTGGAGACCAAGGCAGCGCTGTGGCCAAGACACCATCCTTGACATTTCCCTTTGATGTGTGCAGTTGTGTTTGTATGTGTAGATTGGGGAGGAATGGGATAACCAGGCCTGGGATCTGGATTTGTACAGCAAGATCAGAGCACAACTGCAATGCAGGTGGCAGGAAAGAGACATCTCCCAAGAGTGGTTGGAGATCCTAACTTGATTGCTGCTTGTTTTTTAAAAAATGCTTAATTTTGAGAATCCCAGTTCTCTAAATAAACACAGAAAAGGAACCAATTGGCTGTGTGAGCCTTCTGCTTGTATAATCATTGTTATAATCACCATTAAGACATTAATGGGTTCAAATGGATATAGATGGTACAATGTGTAAGGATCTGGTATGTATCCCTTGCTTAAGTGGGAAATGGACTGGAATTTGCTGGTTATTATAGTACGCTAAGAGTTTTCTGGGAGGAAGGAATATTTAAAAATGCAGAGACTTGAGCCTGTTCTCTAAGAATGCAAGGGCAGCACCTTTTGCACAAAACTGATTAACTGTAGCCTTGTTCACATCTTTTCCAATCATCCTGAGAGGAAAAAGCTGTCAGCTCTGTTGCAATCATCTAGGTGTAATTTCAACACCAGTAAGGCAAACACCAGTGCATACAGACTTCCAAATGGGAAAAACAAACAAACATTGGCTTAAATTTCTAAAACCAGGACCTATGGACTCACAAATTCAGAATTGAAATTCCAGTAAAAAGGGTGAGGGTTTAGCGATGAAGCTGGTTTTTATGGTTTGGGCTCTATTTAGGAAAATGGGCTGTGATTAGAATATTGGAGCATATTTAGAATGGTTTTTTGCTTAACGAAGTAAAACTCAACTAGGGGCTTTATCCAGCCACGATTTTCAATTCCTCATTCTCCAGAAATTAATTTTCCAGTCCTGAAGATGCAACTTCCTGTGCAAATATGAATCCCAACCACAAATATGAAATCCTGTCCCAGTGGATACTGCCCAGACACTGGGAATCAAGAGAATAAATTATTATTATTGGTTGTTTTAGCTCACGGGGGTCAAACTTGCAGCATCATGTTGCTGTCATGCGACGTTTTGCTATATTTTTCCCCTTTGCGGAGCAGGGGTGGGCGTGGCCTGCATGTGACACATCCAGACTGAAGGCCACCAGTTTGGTACCCCTGTAAATTTAATTCAACAATTACTTTTTTAGTTTTGCTTTTTCTTTAAAAATGCTTGCTGGGTATTTTAGAATTATTATTAATATGTTCTTGCAAGCAAAGCTGTAGAAGAACACATGCACAAACACACTCATTTGGGCAACAAAAATATAAAAGCAAGGGCGGGGGGGAAAGTAGGAGGGAAAGTTGTGTTAAGGATTCAAATCATTACCATTTCAAAGTTCCCAAAACCCACAGGAAACCTTGTGGGAGAGGTTAGGTGGAGTTGAAGAATTCACAGCTAGTTCCCTTTTGCAAATGTGTGAACACATTATTCCAAGATTTGCAGATTCACAGGGAGTAACTCTTACAATATTTGATACAAACAGTGATTTTATAAAATATATATACTGATTTTTATTACAGTAGTATATAGCTAGCTCATATGGGAATGGTTAAAAAGTTAACTGTTCTGCACTTATTGCTGTGCATGATCTAATTGATTGCATTAAGTTTTCATTAATAAATAATTAGTTATTTAAAGCAGTGTTTTTTAAGTATGGTCCCACGACCATTGGGCCCCCCCAAGACTCTGTCAGGGATCTGCAAAATCAAGATTATTTGCAAAAAGTTAAACAGTATGACCGTTCTCGTTATTTTTTATCTGTTAAAAATGGGTGGGGTGGGGTGAAAAAATATTTTATTTGTGTTAACATCCACTGGATTTAATCTTATTTTTGCATTATTCAGTAAATAAATACTCTGCGAATGCATCAATTTTCATTTTTAATAAAATAAAATATTGATAAATATATTTCTATACAAACAAAAGACCTTTGGGAGTTTTCCATAGTTTTTAAAAGTGGGAACGGAGTCCTGAAAGCAATATATTTAAGAAACACTGATTTGAAGAACTCTATCATCCCACTAGCATGATATGTAATTATCCTTCCTATATTGGAAGCTTCTGCTGAAACCAGTGGAACAGAAAATGCTTTCCTTTGACTGGAGTGATGCAACCTTTGTGTTCTTTCTCAAAACAACTCAGTAAATCAGGCATTCTTATTTTATGGTTCGCTAGTTCTACTTTGTGAATGGCAAATAGCAGTGAAAAAAAAGTGGGCTGCTCCCAGTTTATAATATTACAGGGCCCCAAAAGAGAGAAGCATGCAACTGACTTTCATTGATTTGGGGAAGCTAAACAAGATCACACCTGGTGAGGGGTGAGAGGCCACCAGGTGATCCTTGGGCATTGCTTAAAGGGGAAAAATCATGGTAAATCACTTCCATATTATTAGCAAAATGTGACATGGGGTGTGTCTGAATTTTCCAGGTGTTAAACTTCATTCAGACTTTTGTCTGGTAACATGTAAGAACAAGAGAAAGCAAAATGTACAGCATATTTAGAGTACAATCACCAGGACTCCTACTGCATCTTTTTCTGACTTTGTACCCTCCAGGTGTCTTGTTATTGCCATTCTAAAATTCTAGGAGCTGCATCTGGAGAGAATCAGGTTAGAGAAACCTGTTGAATAGGTTACTGGTGATTCTAGTCCTCTGTGCTTGAAATATTTGGTTTGTCTACTGCTTGATGATTCAAAGCTAGCTGAATGAACTGAGTTTACACCAAGGATCCTAGGCACACCTATTCAAAAACAAGTACCACTAAATTCCACAAAGCTTTTTCCAGAGTAACAGCATTATTATTTAGATTGAAATCCTATATATTCTAAAAGTAAGGGGGCTCTGTTTGCATTTCCCTGACAGGCAGTTTTCTGGATTAGTTGAACATGGTGAATTATAAGCTAACCAAGCAGTTTTATCTTAACTTGTCCTGTTGACTATTGGGTAGCTCAGTATAACATGTAAACACAACCAGGGGGAGGGCCTCACTGCCAAGTGTTGATTGAGCTTTAATACAAGCGAAACAAACAAACAAAAATGTATTGTTTTCAATAGGCTTGAGAATATATTTGCAGGCTCAGGACTTGCTCCAAATAAATCTACATAGTTGCATTTGCATGCATTTTATGTCTGGAGTCCCCTCCTGTGTTGCTATAAGGGAAATCCAGACAATGCAGTCAAAGGAAGAGATGGTTGCACCAGCCCAGGCAATACAACTTTCCAAGGAACAAGGTGTTTCCTTCGATTCCGCCAACGGCAGGACATTCTGTCTCCAGGAACTGGTTTGTAGCCAACGGGAAAAAAACATGACATATGTGCCTGCATAGCAGGGCTGTTTGTTTCAAGGCTTGTGTTTATATTCCCTCAATAAAATGACGGAGCATGGCTAGAGGTTCCTTCTCAGAATAACTCAATGTGGAGATGGTCAGGATGCTGGCTGGGGGGATTCTGGGAGTTGAAGTCCATGCACCATCCAGTTCCCCAGGTTGAGAAATACTGCGTTACCTGTAAGCCTTTGGTAACCAGATGTAATGACGCAACATAGGTACCGGGAGCATATCACATCTGCTACCATGCCTTTCTGTTGGTTACAGGAGTGCCCATATTGAAACTGTTTCAGAGAGACAGAAGTAGGCAAAGATAATGTTTGCTTCGTTTGTGCACAATGAGATCCTCTGTAGTCAGTTGTCTCCCCTTGTGGAGATTATCCCACAATGCCACTACCTGATGGGGCAGCCCTGCAGCTGTGTGCTTGCTGCTCGAAAGCATGTCACCTCACCCTGAGTATTATGATCTTTCCTGAGGGCAGAGTTGGAGGATAGGATGAGAGCAGCCTGAGTAGCAAATCTCTCTTACATGAAAAGCCTGAAGGTCATTTTGAGTTCTGAGGGAATGTTTCACTTTGGGAATGGTCTGTTTACAGAGGGCTGATTCAGTATTCCCAAGAGAAATGTTAATGTGCACATTTCAGGACTCCTTTAAACAAATGTTTTATCCCTCCGCTCCTTTCCTATTTCAGGAGCAAACTCTAGTGATTAGGACAAGGTTGCCCCCTAATGGCAAAGTCCTGTTTGCATGGCTCAACATCATCTTCCCGCCTCCACAAAACTCAAGACACAAAGGGAGAGAGATCACTTTCCAGAGGAAGAACCGCAGGAAGTGATTTTGATTTTGTTATGGGCATTTTTATTCCCCTCATCCCCAAAGCAAAGTTCCAGCTGTTGAAAATTGACCTTCTTTGGAAGTTCCTTGTGTATCCAATCACACTTGGCCAATAAAGAATTCTATTCTATTCTATTCTATTCTATTCTATTCTATTCTATTCTATTCTATTCTATTCTGAAGTCATAAAACATTAGGATCCTTAACATAACGTTCTTTGGTTTGGGTCCAGCGCTTGAATTAATGACCAAATGATAGCCAGTGTGTTAAGAATTAGAGAGACCTAGGCCTGAATCCAACTTTAGCCCAAAAAGCTGTCAAGGGGACTTTAGTCCGTTATTCTCTCTCAGCACAATCCGCCTCGCAGACTTCTTCTTATAAAGAAAAGAGGACAAAGGGAATACTCTTATATTTCTTTGAGCTCTTTGAGAAAAAGTAAGACATATAGGTAATTACAGTCATAATAGAGACTTCCCATTTCAGTCATGACAGTTATAAGGCAGCTCATTCATCTAACCGATTTGATTTTATAGTTTTTTTTGGTGGCAATTAAATGAATGCCACGGTCATTAAGTGAACTAATTGTTTGCTATTGGCCAGTTTTGCTGAAAACCAGAAGTAAATACCAAATTTTAGCAAAAACATCACAAAATGTGGTCATCTGACTGCAGGACACTGCAAACAGCCATAACTGCAGGCTGGTTGCCAAGCAACCAAAATTCAGTCACATGACCATGGGGTAGACATCCATCAAAATTCAGAATGAGGTCATAAGTATCCTTAGGAGGTTTGTTGTAATTTCAGTTGCTAAGCAACTGGTCATAAGTCAAAGACTACGTGTACATTTCACAAAAAACACCAGAACAT
Source organism: Hydrophis major (assembly GCA_033807585.1). Lineage (NCBI taxonomy): Eukaryota > Metazoa > Chordata > Lepidosauria > Squamata > Elapidae > Hydrophis > Hydrophis major. The sequence goes on from CM066329.1 coordinate 221,296,450, forward strand.
TGATTCTCCTATGATCAAAAATTACACAGAGATAGGACAGCCTAGTCACAGGCTCTCTTCACTTTGCCACTCAAATGAAGCTCACCCTGTCTTGCATTATCTTTCAGTTTAACCCACTTCCTGGAATTGGTGGGAGGATAAGTCTGGGCAAGAGAAGCCATTCACTTATTTGCTTTGGAAGAGAAATGTGATAAAACTGTCACAAATAAGAGTCCTCATGAGCAGATTGTGAGAGATTCAGAAATTCTCCAAATTGTCCCTTCCACATGAAAAACATTAGGGGAGTCTTCCTACAACTGAATAAATTCACCTCACATGTTAACGGTCCGCTTCAATCCCAAGTCTTCCTTAACACAAGACGTTGAGTGAGACAACCAAAGGACCAGTTAGGACATGGGAACCAAGCAGTGGAACTTCTAAGTAAACATGCAAAGCGACTTCTTTTGTTTTTGTTTTACAAGATGGCAAGTTAACAGCAACTGACTTCTCCAAGGCTACCCAATTAAGATGTGAATTGCTTTATCAAAAGCATCTTGAAAGCATCCAAATCTGGCATGTGGTTGGAATTCATGCAATTTCCTGATTTTACATTCCAACCTGGCTCCCACCATAGAATGCCCTATTGTCTTGAAATGCCCAGGAGACTTACTGTTGTATTCTAAGAGTGTCCTACCAGGACTCGTTGTTTTTCCTAATGATGTTGTTTTGTTCATGCCTAATATTTCCAGGTTGGATTCCTTTGTGTAAATCTTGGATAGGTCTGGATTAGATTCTCCCTCCTCCCTCCCTCTCTCCGGTCCTGAACTGCTTGGCTTTGTTTCTGCTTTCTTGGCGTAAATTTTCTCCAGTCTTGCCAGCAAAATCTGGTGTCTATTGCATCTTCAGCTCATGCTTAACTTTTCCCTCATGTGCTCTGATGTTTTGGGCTGGAACGCTGGGACTTGAAGTCCTTCGGAGATTTGTGTTCAATCAGGTCATGTGGCTTTCGGTGCTTTCAAAGGTAGCATTTTTCTTGCCCTTCCCCTCCCCATTTCTCTGAATAAGCATGAGTAGAAATTTGTGGCATCTTGGGTCTGCTTACCCAGCAAAATTAAAAATATCACTAAATGTTTTCACTTCCCCACTTTCCATTATAGTGTTTGATTTAAAAAATAAATAAAAAACTTTGAAAGTTGGTTTATTCTTTGCTGTGGTATGAAAAGAAATATTGTTTCATTCATGTTGGAATGATATAGATCTCCTGCTCGAGCAGGGGGCTGGACTAGAAGACCTCTGAGGTCCCTTTCAACTCTATTATGCTATGTTCCAGATGCTCTATATCTGTGATGGTGAACCACAGGTGGCACGCAGAGCCATTTGTGCCGGCACACGAGCTGCAGGCAAACTTACCTCACTGTGCATGTGTGTGCCTCACAGCTAATTTTCAATGGGTTTGATGCCTTTTTTGGCCTCCCAAAGGCTTGAGGAAGGCTTCTGCAGGCTTTGCAGGCCGAAAACTAGGCCCATTTTGTTACTTCCTGATTTTCCTAAAATACCGGAAGTGACGTAATGCGGCTAGTTTTAGGCCTGCAAAGCCTGCAGAAGCCTTCCTCAAGCCTTTGGGAGGCCGAAAATCAGCTGCGAGGCGCAGTGCAGGTAAAGGGGCAGCATGGGTGGGTGGGTGGGGATTGCGTGCGCTTGTGTAGGGGCTGTGGGGAGGTACGCATTGCCTTCTGGATGCTGGCACGCAAGTGCGAGTGTGCAAGCACGCACATAATTTTTGGCACAGGAGCCCAAAAAGGTTAGCCACTACTACTCTATATTATGTTCTAGAATCAATTGACAGTGATCCTCCACTTCCTCAAAAACTATCAAGAAGTTACAACTTGTCTGGAATGTGCTGCACCTTTGCATACAATGCCTGTACTGTGTGAGCTACACTGATTTCCTGTTGACCATCAAGTACAATTGAAACTGCTGATGGTTCTTCATGATTTAGGGCAGGGGTGTCAAACTCATGACATCATGGCGGCATCACGTGATGTATTGGGACTTTTTGTCCCTTCACTAAACCAGGTGAGGGCGGGACCAGCACGTGACACAACCGGCCTGTGGGCCATGAATTTGATACCCCTGATTTAGGGTGTCTAAGCATTTCCTGTTTTACATGCCTGCCAGAGCACCCATCTCAAATGATCTCTGCTGATCCTATAAGATCCAACAGGGGTGGTATGCTCCAGGTTCCATCCACAAAACAGTGTCATTTTATAAGATTCAAAAGAAGTGAATGTGGCCTGCTATTTGGGATGGCACTCTCCCTGAGGTCCATATGATCCCACCTCTCCTGTACTTTAGGAAGGTCTTAAAACCCCGAGTCTTCCAACAGGTACTAGGGAATTGCATTTTGTCTTTTTTCTTACCCTGGAATGACTGCTGTTGTCTTCTGTAGCTTTGACAATAAATTGCTGAATTAAGTTAATATATTATTGAAGTGAGGCCAGCTCCATCCCTATATATTTTCCAGGGGACCCTCAAACCTTGGCTTTTATCTTCAAGCCTGGGGGTCTCAGGGGCAGGTGAAATCTTCAGGTGGCTCTGTTTCTGATTGAATCTTGTGTTGGTGGGTGATTTTTATATGTTTGGCAAGTTTATTGTTTTTATACTTTTTTTTTGCTATGCACCATTCAGAGTCAAGTCCTGTAAGATGGGAGGTTGATTGATTGATAAATAAATGAGGCACCATTGATGCTCTCTGAGGTTGTTGTTGTTGTTTTTGCAGACATTCTTTAACCCAAATAAAGTAACATAATCAGTGCTAGTAGGGAATAGGATTTACTGTTACTATTAGCTTGTTTGACAATTTCTTGATTGGAGTATTGTGTACTTCTTGATAGTTGGTTTGGTGCTAATCTTGGTGTTAATCTCTGCTCATCTGGATGTTGATTGCTATTGGGGAGGTGTTTTAGTCTTTTTGTTCGCCTTTTGGCTTGTTGATTGTCTCTTTTGAATGGTATGTAGATGTTGTTTGTGTCTATGCATCTGTTGATGGCTGATTTGTGAGAATGCCAGGAATTCTCTCATGTTTTTGGACTTGGTCTAGGATGGTCACAATTTCCCAGTTGAAACTATGGTTAAGTCTGTCCATGAAATTAAGGAGTTTTCCTCATGTCTTCTGACTGCTAATTGTGTTTATGGATGTGTTCTGCTAGTCTTTTGACTGTTTGTCCTATGCAGTGGCTGTTGTTTTCCTTTTACTATATGTTGCAGAATGACTGCTGATTTTTCTTTCTTTCTGGGGTTGCTAGGCGTTTTGGTTACTTAGGATGTTTTGGAGGGCTTTAGTTGGTTTGTGTACTATGCAGATACTATGTGGTTGGCAATTTCTGAGATTTTTGTCGGGGGGAGGCATGTTATCCTCTTTACAAGATAACACTGCAGTGTTGGTTCTGCTATATTGGGTGGAGTGATCTTTTTGATAAAGTTGTGGGGATATCCATTTTATTGGAAGATGTTGTACAGAAGATCTGTTTCCTTTTTTATATTCATGGTTGCTGCAGTGTGCTTCTGCTTGTCTAAATAGTGCTCCTATTGTCGAATCACTGTTGGCCAGATAAAATATTGTATTCTAGTCAGTTCCATTCAGTTCTGTTCTATTCCAATATTCTATTACAGTCTGTTTTGCTCTGTTCCATTTCATTCATAAAACAAACAAATAGTGCTGGGGAATAAGTGAGGCTTTGAGGAGGTGGTAGGGCCTCCCCTGTGGCACCCTGCTGGCCAATGGACTATCCTCTAAACTTCTAAAGCAGGCTAGGGCCAGAGGTTCCCCATTCCTGTTCTAACAGGATTTTTGCTGACCATCCATTGGAATCTCTTCTGCTCTTTGTGTTTAACATTTTTATCCCACCTTTTTTCCAAGCAGCTCTCATAGAGATAGATTAGGTGAAGAAATTGTGTGGGTATGGTGAAAACACAAGAGTCTTGTGGCATTTTGACCAAATAGTCACAAGGTGACCTATTGCAGATTAGCATAGATTATTTTACTACAATAGATTCTTGACTAGCTACTCTAAACTGGTGGGCATATATACACATAAAGTAAAAAGTATGTAGTAAGCTTGGAGCAAAATACAATGCAGAAAAAAAACTGAAAATAACATGAAAATAATGTATGTCAAATAACATACAGCAGTTGGTTTGCTTTGGTTTTCATTCAAAAATAATTGAGTAGATTATCTTGTTAATCCTATATTTTCCAGGGGAGGTTTCCCATTGCCTGCATGAAACCAGAATGCAAATTCACCTCTGTCAGTGGATTCCAAAATAATCTTCTCCCTCTCAGCATTGGCAGCTTGCAAAGTCAACCACAGAGCATGGAGGCAGCTGAGGGAGCTTGTAATGGCTCTTGCTTGCTTGTGAGCAGATATGGGTTGTAAATTCCTATGTACCGCTAACACCAAGCATATTTGTAATAGTTCTCAAACATCTACCAAGTGAAGTGAAGCCATCAGCTTTTGGCTCAGAAGCTCCATTGCCTGACTGCCGATGCTATGAGGGTGGATGGATCAAGCAATGGTAAGAAAAAACCCTTCTATGCAATGCTCAAGGGTATGCTCTCAAGGCCACAATAGAACTGGCAGGTGGATGCAATAGCAATAGCATTTAGACTTATAAACTGCTTCACAGTGCTTTTTTACAGCCTTCTCTAGACTGTTTACAGAGTCAGCATATTGGCCCCAACAATCTTGGTCTTCATTTTACCTACTTTGGAAGGATGGAAGGCTGAGACAACCTTGAGCCTGGTGAGATTTGATCTACCAAATTGCAGGTAGCTGGCAGTCAACAGAAGTAGCCTGCAGTACTCCACTCGAACCATGGTGCCACCGTGGCTTATGCAGCCCTTTGTCTAAGGGACCTACCTATAGCTATTGCTAGAGTTAGTTCTTCGCCTAGACCAGGGGTCCCCAAACTTGGCAACTTTAAGACTTGGCAACTTTAAGATCTAAGCATGGCTGGCTGAGGGATTCTGGGACTGTGAAATCCACAAGTCTTAAAATTGCCAAGTTTGGAGATCCCTGGCCTAGACTCAGGGAGGCCAATGAATATCAAGGGAAGAAGCAGGGTCCTTCCAGACATCTCTCTCCAGATCAGACATCACCATCAGGATTAGACATCACCATAAGGATTCAGACAAGAATGGCTTGCATGAGTGACCCAAGAAGTTATGTTAACTTGGCGCAACCAGCAACCTGCTGCTTTCTTAGATTCCAGATTTGAGACTAATCCATCTGACTAATCCATCTTTCCTCACCCATTGATTGCAGATAAAGTGCCCCATTTCATTCATTATAAGGACGGGCAGGATAGTAATAGCAATAGCCCTTAGAATTATCTACCGCTTTCCAGATCTCTCTGAGCACTTTACAAAGTCAGCCTATTGCCCTCAACAATCTGGGTCCTCTATTTTACTCTTACCAGGATCTCTGATAATGAGTGTCAGGTTTCCAAGTGATGAAATCCAGGTTATTTGAGAAGAAGAAGGCCAGTTCTGCAAATGACGACTGGTCACATTCAAAAGCTTCCGGTATTAGGCAAAACAGATGAGGAATGGGAAGGGAAAGAAGAAAGAAGCAGCAGCAGATTTTTCTGTTTGGGGAAAGAACATGCCATTTGCCTTTCTCTACTAAAGGAGATTTATTTGCTGTTTCCCTGTTGGCCGAAGCTATTTCCTGCAGCACCTGGTTTCGCTGTAGAGGTTTGATCCCTAAAGATAAGCCAGAGATGGATGCCAAGAGAATCCACTCCCCCCCAATTCCAATTCCCTGCTCTTTTAGTTACAGCAACTTCAGCCTCACCAATCCATGTGTGTTGGTCGAACCTCCTTTGTTATGCCCCACCCTAGCTCCTTCTTTCCCCCAAGCCTCTGGGGGAGGCAGAAGAAAGCATTCCCGCATGGGCCAAGAATTGGAAGCAGGCAAAGGTAAGCAGGCTGCCAGCACTCCATCTGGTTTGAGCTTCCCCAGCAGAAAGAAGAGTATAAATCCAGCCTGACAACTGCTCTGGCTGGGAGGAGCAGCTTTCCTCGGCCTCCGAAAGAGCAAACAGATGGTGCAAGGGAAAGTGAGTCCATGTAAGGGGAAAACCCAGGGTGCCAGTGGTGCAAAATATACCTCTGTAAAGATGAGCAGTGTCCCCGGGACAATACAGAGGGAGGTGGCAAAGCGGGAAGGAAGAGGCTTCCTCCCCTTTCTGTCACTGAATGTAGAACTTATTAGGATAAAGGCTTTTTGCCAGGGCTCCACCCTGGCCCTGTTTTCTAATTCCAAATAAATACAATTGGAATAATTGAAAGGGCCTCTGAACAAGCGCCAAGGGCAATATGCTGTTGAAATAATTATCCTTCTGGGTTCAATTCCAAGTGGGGAAAAAGACACTGGAAACATGAAGGCTGCTTGGAAAGATGGTTTAATGGTGGACAGCAGGACCACGTGGCATTGGAACTCCAAAGTGAAAAGGACGATCACATGCTTCAAGGCAAAAAGAGAAGGGAGGGCCAAGATGCTGAGAGACCCTTATATACCCTCTGTTGGGCCCCACCTTAGTGTTTCCTGTTCCTGTGTAAGAAATGTATCCCATTGGCTGTCAGACTCCTGCGGGCGGGGTCTTAGCTAACTTTGTAGGCTTTGTCTGGACCACATGGCTTCACCTGAGTGCTGGCGGATGCAATCTTGGGTAGAGGGCTTTGTTATGTAGAATACTCTGGCCCAGGCTTTAATGGCCCACCCATTAACAAAGGTGGGGGTGAGCTTCTGCTTCTGAGGTGAGTTTCTGCTTCTGAGTTTCTATTCTTTTTAGGGGAAATATTCTGCCTTTTTAATATTTCCTAGGATATTTCATTTTTTTCTAGGAAAGGGGTGGGTGCTTACTTCCTACAATGCCTTGCAGGCTAGGAAGGACTTTCAAATAGAAGTGCTCCTTCCAGGATTGCCTAAACTCTTCACTTTTTTTTTTTTTTTAAAGAAAGAATGTATTATGGATAAGGGTAAGAGGAGGCGCATACTTTGCCCATTCCATTTTGTGGAAAAGGAAAACTGGGGGAGACCAGAGAAATGCTCAGGAAGAGAGCTGGCTTAAAGGGATTCCAAGGGACGTTGCAAGTAATTTGACATCTCTGCAAAAATGCCAAATCCCAAAGTTCTTGGTTTTGAAGCGGCACTGAAATAACAAAAGCATCAATCACACGCACTCGTGTCAATACATATTTTACACGCCTGAAACTTTTCTGTGTGCACAATTGCAGATCACCCACTTAATTTGAACATGGAAGGATGGGAAATATATGCTAATACAGCAGCAAGCAAAGATTTGGTGGGATGGTTAACATTATGGGATATTTAAAGTCACATCCTGCCTCATAAATTTTCCTGAATCTTTTTTTTTTTTTTGCTTGGTTCATTTTTATAGGATGCAGAAATTTGACTTGTAGCTTTAACTCTGCTGCTTGGAGAAATTTTAATGATGCCACAGAATGGAAGCACTGCTCCTTCCTAGGTCTCTATTTTATCTGACAACCAAAAGATGCAGGGACTTTTCTAATATTCTCCAGCAGGAGGCATTTTTAAAAGGTTTTTTTTTTTTTAAAGGAGGAAGAACAGGGGTAGGATTCTATTGGTTCCGACTAGTTCAGGTGAACCGGATGTTAAATTTGCATCTGGTTTGCCAAACCAGTATTTGAACTGACCGGCTGGCTTCACCCACTCCTCCTCCCAGGAGTCTCCACGCATCCCATTTTCAGTGCAGGTAAGTGCGGGGTCCGTGTGGAGGCTCTGGGAGGGGGAAAAAATGGGCCTTCTGGAAGTCCTGAAACGGGCCTTCTGCAGGGCCTCCAGAGCCCAGAGGAGGCCATTTTCTACCTCCCAGAGATCCAAGGGAAGCCTCTGGACTCTTAGGAAGGCGAAAAATGGCTTTCCCAGAAATTTTGGTAGGCCACATACACCATGGCAACACCCACCCAGCAAACTGGTTTTTGAATCCCACCCCTGAGGGGGAACCTTAGCCTTTCATAACAGCTGCCTGTCTTCTTTTTTAATAAACATCTTTATCTTCTGCAGGCCCTTGAATAAAGCAACTCTGTTGCCAGCCTGTCTTCCATCTTGCAATTCCCACAAAACTCCCAGACTGGGCATCAATCTGGAGAATCCTGAGAAGCGCCTAAAGGCCATCATTGAAGAATGAAGAGAATGTTTTCCAAAATGGTGGTATTCTTCAAAAGAGGGGACATAAGAAAGGAGGAGGAGGAAGAAGAGGAGGAGGTGAAGGAGGAGGAAGAGGCGGAGGAGGTCTCTAGATAAATATTGTCACCATATTGTCTAGCTGGTGTTGCTATTTTTACTTTGCCATTTCTAGATTTTTAATTCCTAGAGTTATCACAGTCTATTTCAAAGAAGGGCAACCTCAACCCATGGTCTACAAGAAGCCTCTAAAATTCCCTTTTGTGGCTTCCAGAACCCCTCTGCTACAATGCAGTAGTGGGTTTTTTTTTTGCTATTTCAACATAGTGATGTTAAGATGGAGATGGGCTCGCTTATTTTTTTTTTTTTATATTAGTTTACTATCCCACCTTTCATTTATGGGCTAAAGGCAATACACCTGGTGCTCCCTTGTACTTCTCTCCCAGTAGTGGGATTCAAAAATTTTTTTTACTCTGGGTTCTGTGGGTATGGCTTGGTGGGTGTGGCAGGGGAAGGATACTGTAAAATCTCCAGTCAGAGGCAGCATTTGCCAATTCTCTGAACTACTCAAAATTTCCGCTATTGGTTCTCCAGAATTGGTCAGAACTTGCTGAATACCACCTCTGTTCTCTCCCCTCCCTCACTCCATGATCCTGTGTGGTAGATTCAGTTATGAATAGCCAGCCTGCTTTCCAAGACTGCTGCTTCATGCCAGCTGGCAGCACTCAGATATTGGAAATAATAATGTTACTTCATCCTCCAAATTTGCATTTACAGGGTCAGTCATATGCACCCTGGATCCCACTGACCAAAGGAGATTCCATCTCCCTTTCTCAATGAGGTCTTCGGGGGAAAAAGAGGCAAGAGGTTGATAGCAGAGAGTGAGATGAGAAAGGAGGTACTTTTCCCCTCTCAAACAGTCTCGGAATTAATTGACTGAATCATGATAAATTTGAAGAGAGTTTAGATAAAACTGTAAAAAGCTTTGAAGGACAAATAAACTTTTTGGGGTATATATATATTTGTACTTTCAAGTCAGTGTTAATGCCTGGTGACTGCCTGAAGTTTTCTTGAAACCAAACAACTTTAACCCAAAATCAAAGCAGCTATGCAATAAAAAAGATAAATACATAATACAATTTTGTTTATTTATTTGTATTCCATCTTTATTATGTTTACAAATAGATCAAGGCAGCAAACATATCCAACACATCTCCCTCCTCCTACTTTTCCAACAACAACCGAGTGAGATGGATTGGGGTTAGAGAGAGTCACTGGCCTACAAATAAACACACTATTAATGGTACACAGATCAATTTCTGTTTGGCTACATGGGATCACCCCCTTTTACCCTCACCACTTTACCCTAAGGCCCTCAGCCCAATTAAACAAAACCAGCATGCCAAAAGTTGTCCCCTGCCCCCTTCTTCTTCTTCTTGAATATAAGTGGGAGCATACATATGCATGTATGTTAAGTGTGCCTGAACAGAATTACAGGGTTTCTTCCTGGTTAACTGCTAGGGACTTTGTAAGAGAAAGCAGGAAAAGAAAATGTTTTAAAACAATTAATGCGTGGACGCTCGAGAGCACATAGCTTTTAGTTGAGTGGATGGGAAAGGTGGCCATTCAGTTTCAGTGAAAAAAAACAGGCCTACCCACAAGCCTGACCAGCAGTTTAGGTCAGACATTCCTGTGTAAAACACATCACTGTTTCCTGCCGCAGAGAATCAAGTTAGGGGTTGGAAGTGGTTGATGGAGTCACCAGCTGCAGTTTGACGGGACCCTTCACCCTGCCGTTATTATCTCACTGCAGAGATGCTTTCCAAGCCCAAACAGCTGCTGTGCAACCATTTCCTGAACTTCCCAGGTCCATTTCCTCATGCAGCAAGCTGGCCTGTGGAAACAGGGCTGATTAAGACCTTGTTCCATTTCGCTCTGCTGTTATTTTTGCATCTGGGAGTGTGTATTCCAAGCAAATTCTGATACAATTGGTTTGAACTGTGTGGAAAAACACAGTTGTGACAATGAAATCTAAAAAATAGGCAGGGCGTTGCTTCAAAAGCAGAGCCTATACTGTATTGAAAGAGATAGCAGCCCAACCTCCTTAAAGTATGTTTATGCTGCAGAATATTCCTTCCATTGTTGCAGCATTGAATTTTTCTGTTTATTCGAAAAATGTTTGCTGAAAGCTCAGCAGAAGAAGCTCCAGGTTTAAAATCTGTTGCTTGTCTTGTGGATATGCCACAGTATATCCGTGGGTCACCTCAGCACTGTGGTTGCTTATTTGTTTTCAAGTGCAATTCATGGGGCTAGATAGCCCAACCATGCTTCATGGCATGGTGCTGAGTTATTTGAAGGACTTCAATGGTTTCTATCTGGACAGTGACATTGGGCAGAGTGGGGGTGCTTCAGGTCTCCTCAACGAAAGACCTTTGGAAAATTTAGGAAGCATGTCTTCTCTGTCATATTCCTGCCCTCTAGAATGCTTTGCCCCCAAGGTCCCACCCTGGCTCCTACCCTAATGATGCTTGGAAGTCCATGAAGATCTGGCTCTTCTCCCAGGCAACAGTGGATGTTGAGTCCCTGTGGGTTATTTTCTCTCTCTCTATGTTCTCTGGACATGTGTGGTCCTTTTTTCCTGTTTTATTTTCTCATTTTTTACTTGCAAGCTGTCCAGAGTCGGGTGGCCTCTAAACATTGTTTGTATTACAGAGGCCATCCAAAGTCATGATAAATTAGGGGAGCCTATTTTTTAAATACATACATAAAGTGGGCAACAACATTGTATTTCTTAAGGACAATGACAAGCAAGTATTTCTTTGTGGCAAGAAAGTTGACCAAATGTCCTTCTCCCTGGCTCTTGCTGCCACTAAGGAAGGTGGCCACAACATAAAATATTGCTGCATCATTCATTAGGTCACGTGAGGAAACTGCTAGGCCACACTGATAGGCAGCCCGGTGTTCTGTCCTTAATTAACATACTCGAGATCCCCGCGCTTTGATTGGCCAAAGCGCGGGGCTCTCCGATTGGTCAGGCGAGCCGCGCTGATTGGCTCGCTAGGAATCTTCCGCGATTGGTCCATTCGGATCGCGGGAGATTCAAAGTGGTGCCATTGGCCGCGGCCGCCGCGGCGAAAGAAATAAAAGCCGCAGGCTTTTTTCCTTTCGCCAGTTCGGTTCCAACTTACTAATAAAGAGCTTGCACTAAAAGTCACCGACTCCTGGCATTATTTCGCGGACACAGCACTGGCGACGAGGATGGGATCCAGACCCTGAACCGAACCACGTGTCTGACGGAAGCCAGACGAACCACCGCGATGGCGAAAATCGCACCACCCGCACCCTTCAACCCCGCCACCGAGGACTGGGAATCGTTCTCCGACCGATTCCGCATGTACCTCGAGTGCAGCGGCCTGAAGGACGCCACCGGCCCAATGAAATGCACCGTCTTCCTGACCCACTGCGGGACCGAGGTCTTCCAGATGGCCAAGGCGCTTGCCAAACCCACCGATGCGACCGCAATGGACTGGGATGTCCTCGAACCCATACTTCAGTGGCACTACGCTCCAGAGGTACCCATCCTGATCTGGCGCAACGAGTTCTACCGGCGGGACCAGAGGTCGGGTGAGAGCTTCAGCGACTTCGTCGCCGAGCTGCGGCATTTAGGGGGGCTCTGCGAATTCGACAACCTAAATGACGTCCTGCGAGACCGAATCGTGCTCGGTTTGTGGGACCCCGTCCTCCAGAGCCGGCTGATGGCCAAGGGCAACATCAGCCTAGCAGACACCCTCACCGCAGCCGCAGCCGCCGAAGCAACCCGAACTTCCGCCGACCGCATGCGTAGACCGAACACTGGGGACCGCAGCGGAAACAACAACCCGGCGAGGTCGACCGAGCCCCAACCCGAGACGACCACCCACCAGGGCGATTTCCACTCGGCATCGGGCACTTCCGATGACGAGGAGGACATCCATCGACTCCAGACAGGCCGCGACCCATGAAGCCGGCAAGGTCGTAAGTCGAGGACCAACTGTGCCGGTTGCGGCGGCGACCACCCCAGGTCGGAATGCCGGTTTTTCGAATCGATCTGCCAGCATTGCGACAAGAAGGGACACATCGCCCGTGTCTGCCGCCTGAAGAAAAATCGCAGCCCGGCACGATGGGACCAGAACGACCGGAGGAGAGAAAGCACACCACCCCGGACCAGAGATCGCCCCTCGGACAGCCGATGGGACCGGAACGGACGATCCTCGCGAGGCGGCAACAACCGGCGGAGAGAGGAGACCCACCAGACGGTCACCATCGGCCACGCCATCACCAACGACGCCCGGAAGGTCCACGTGGAGGTAGGCATCGAGGGCCAGCCATGCAAAATGGAGGTGGACTCCGGGTCCTACCTCTCCATGATTGCATGGCATGAAATAAAGCGCTTGGTGCCTACCCTCCAAAGGAGGAACGTAGACAGCCAGAGACTCATTGTAAAGGACTACCAGGGAAACCGCATCCCGGTAGTCGGAACCAAACACTTCAACATCATGTATAAGGGGCGCACCGAACGACTTCCCCTGACAATCATCGACCGCGACCGCCCAAGCCTACTGGGACTGCAATGGTTCGCCCCGCTCGACATCGCACTCACGGGAGTCGACCACGTCACCGACGACAGCTGGGAGAAGCAACTGGCCCGGGAGTTCCAAGAGGTCTTCGACGGAAACCTAGGCAAGTACTGAGGGCCCCTTATATCTTTCGACCTAGACCCTAACGTCCCCCCAAAATGCCTGAAACCAAGGCGGGTGCCATTCGCACTGAAACCCAAGATAGACGAGCAAATTGACAAGCTCGTCAAACAAGGGGTCCTACAGCCCATAGACCACGCCCGGTGGGAGACCCCCATAGTCACCCCGATCAAGCCCGATGGGTCGGTGAGGATCTGTGGGGACTATAAGGCCACCCTAAATAGCGCGCTGCAACAAAGCGCCTACCCCGTCCCAGTAGTGCAACACCTACTGCACTCACTGGGAGGAGGCAAGGTTTTCGCCAAGCTCGACCTCGCCCAGGCATACCAACAGTTGCCGGTCGACGAGTAAACGGCAGAAGCGCAGACCATAGTCACCCACCGGGGGGCATTCAAATGCAACCGACTCCAATTCGGAGTCAGCGTGGCACCGGGCATATTCCAAAGCCTAATGGAGAGACTATTGCAAGGTATCAAGGGGGTGGTACCTTACTTCGACGACGTCCTAGTGTCGGCAGCCAACCAAGCCGAACTAGAGGGTTGACTAAGGGAGGTCCTAACCAAATTTAAAGAGACCGGACTAAAAGTCAAGAGGGAGAAATGCCAGCTATGCACGGAACGGGTAGAATTCCTGGGCTACCTCCTAGACCGTCACGGCATTCACCCACAAACAAAAAAATCAAGGCCATCAAAGAAGCCCCCACACCCAAGTCAAAGACTGAGCTACAAGCGTTCTTGGGGTTACTGAACTTTTACAATGTTTTCCTACCCCAAAAGGCAACGGCGGCGGAGCCCTTGCATAGGCTCCTGGACAAGGCGGCGACCTGGACTTGGGGGAAACGCGAGCAAGCCGCCTTCCAAAGAACGAAGGACCTCCTCACCTCGGACGCCGTCCTTATACTATTCAACGAGACCCTACCTCTGGCTGTCACATGCAACGCATCACCCTTCGGCGTCGGCGCTGTCCTCAGCCATACCCTTCCCGACAGAAAAGAAGCGCCCATTGCATTCTTTTCAAGGACCCTCACCAAACCAGAGCGGAACTATAGCCAACTGGACAAAGAGGCTCTGGCTTTCGTTGCCGCCGTAAAACGATTCCACGAGTATCTCTACGGCCGGACATTTACCATCATAACCGACCACAAGCCGCTGCTGGGAATCCTTGCAGGGAACCGGGCCACCCCGAACATTCTGTCTCCCCGAATGACAAGGTGGTCCGAGTTCCTGGCAGCCTACAACTACGAACTCATACACAGACCGGGTAAGACGATCTCCCATGTAGACGCCTTAAGCCGCTCGCCACTACCGGAACCCGACACCGACCCAGCACCCACGACGACCACCCTCAGCATAGAGCATAGACCCAACCTGCCCATAACCGCGTCAGACATTGCCCGAGAGACTAATAAAGACAAATGTCTGGCGCGGGTATTGCATTGGGTGTGGAAAGGGTGGCCGGAAAGGGACAACGACGAGTCCGTCAACACGTTCCGAAACCGCCAAACGGAACTCTCCTTATTAAAAGGGTGCATACTATGGGGGGATAGGGTGGTCATTCCGGAAAAGCTACAGGGGAAGGTTTTGGAACTGCTACACGAGGGGCACCCTGGCATCGTTAGGACTAAAGCCCTGGCCAGAAGTTACGCTTGGTGGCCAGGGATGGACAAACAAATAGAGGCCTGGGTAGCTAGGTGCCAACGATGCCAGGAAACTAGGCCAAGCCCACCCACAGCACCCGTCCTAGAGTGGGAAACCCCAAGGGGACCTTGGTCTAGGATCCATATAGACTTCGCCGGGCCCACAAAAGAACACACCTTCCTCATAACAGTTGACGCTTACTCCAACTGGCTGGAGGTAAGCAACATGAAGACGACAACCACGGAGGCCGTGATCAAGGAACTCTGCAAACTCTTTGCAACACACGGCCTCCCAGACGTCGTCGTCTCCGACAACGGGCCCCAGTTCACCTCGCTGGAATTCGAAAAATTCCTAGCGGAAAGGGGTATCCGCCACGCGCTGACAGCACCGGCGCACCCGGCGGCGAACGGTAGGGCGGAACGGATGGTCCAATTCACTAAAAAGACCATCCAGAAAATAGACCACGGGGAGATCCAGGAGAAAATCAACAAACTACTCTTCACCCAACACATAACCCCAAATACCACAACCAATAAAAGCCCAGCCGAACTATTAATGGGCAGGAAACTAAGGTCCCCACTCGACAGGTTACACCCCACGTATAACCCAGAGAGGCCCCCAGACTCAAACAGCAAACACCGAACCTTCGCACCCGGCGACCCCGTATATGCAAAAAACCTGACGGGAGACCCACTGTGGATTCCAGCCGTCATCACACAAACAACAGGCCCACACTCGTACCGGCTACAAACAGCAGACGGACGAGTGTGGAAACGCCACATCGACCAACTAAGGTCGAGGACTACCAACCAACAAACCACCGACGCACAAACAGGCGAAACCAACCCCCACAACACAAACCAAGGGGGGAGGGAATACACAGGGGACCAAAACCAAAGAAAAATAAACCAGCAGTACTCACCGGAAAGCAGCCATCACGACCCCTCGCCAGGAAGGAACAGCCAGGCCAGCTCCACCGACCCGGAAAGACCGAGCGGGAGCGGTGAAACCCGCAGCTCAACCAACCCGGAAGGCCCAGGAGGGAGCTACGGAGAAAGGACCGGCCCGATCGACCAGCCGGTTCCCACGACGGCATCAGGAGCAGCAGAGATCCCGACCGAACCGGCCGGAATCCAGCCTACAACTGAGTTGCGCAGGTCAAGTAGGCCCAGACGGAGCCCCGCCTAACTACGTGACTACGCAACGTAAGGACTGAACCAAGAGGGGAGGGGTGTTCTGTCCTTAATTAACATACTCGAAATCCCCGCGCTTTGATTGGCCAAAGCGCGGGGCTCTCCGATTGGTCAGGCGAGCCGCGCCGATTGGCTTGCTAGGAATCTCCTGCGATTGGTCCATTCGGATCGCGGGAGATTTAAAGTGGTGCCATTGGCCGCGGCCGCCGCGGCGAAAGGAATAAAAGCCGCGGGCTTTTTTCCTTTCGCCAGTTCGGTTCCAACTTACTAATAAAGAGCTTGCACTAAAAGTCACCGACTCCTGGCATCATTTCGCGGACACAACACCCAGTTATCTCTGCCTTTAGACCAGGGGTGGGGAACCATGGCCCTTTTATGACTTGTGGACTTCAACTCCTAGAACTCCCCTACTGGCTCAGGAATTCTGGGAGTTGAAGTCCACAAGTCATAAAAGGGTCATGGTTCCTCACCCCTGCTTTAGACATTAATGAACAAATCACTTGCATTATGTCTCCACTTGAACCTAACCATGACAAATCAAGGTCTGGCAATACTTATTTCTTCCCCTGCCACTGGGAGTAACAGCATCTCATTCCAACCTGGGAGCAAGATAGGGCTAAGCCATCTTTAGCTGTACCTGTGACAAAGCAGGGTTTACCTCCTTATTACTATTATTATTTAGGACATCAATGTGAATTCTGTTAGTTTTTGTCATCCATTAGCCTATAGGAAGTCAAGGACTGTAATGATTGGGGACAAAGGCAAAAACAGCAGGGGAGGGCAGATGTCTCACAGATTCCGTTTTGTGCCCACTCAAGGATGGGTGGAGCACACATTAACTCTGTTGTGGAGGAAGCTTCTTAATCCCATACATGCAGGGGTAGGATTCTACCACTTCGGGCCGGTTCAGGTGAATCGGTAGTTCCGGCCCTGTCCATCCACCCTGTTCTTTCCTGTGCTTTATTTCCTTGTTTTGGAGCACAGCTGATTCCGCGGCAGAGCGGTTTTGCCGCACCTCAGCTGTTTTACTCACCAGGGCTGCAGTAGAAGGTAAGTATTTTAGCTGAAAATTGGCTTTTTAAAATGGTATGCAATCATGCTTTGAGCACAATTACCGAACCAGTTGTTACACTGATTGAATTGTACCCCTGCATACATGGGTGATTTTGCATCTCTGCGTGCTCTGTTCTCTTTTTTTTTAAAATAAAGTTTTATTTGGGTTTTCACACACAAAATACAAGTAAAACATCTTTTTTGAAAATAGCATGGTCCCGGGTTAAACTTCTTTATATAGACACAAAACTCAATTTCATGCTCCTTTTTGTATTCTATTCCATATCTTATACTATTTTACATTTTCTATATAGTTTTTCCCCTCTTTTAATTTTCTCAATTTTATTTTGATTATCTCATCTCAATTCAAATCATTTCATTTATACTTTTGTCTGTTCTGTTTCAATTTCATATTATCTTTTCTTATTAAACAAATTTTCTCCTGTAGTTACTAATTGGAGTATGACACCTTTATATCTTTTAATTACATCCATTCAACTCTTATTTAAACTTCAATATATACCTTAAGTTTATGACCTTCAATATAATACATAATACATAACTTCCAATCAAATTCTGCTTGGCACATTCTTATAATACACACTATATTCTTTTTTTAAAAAAAGAAAGATTGTAAATATATGTAATTATAAACCCTCATTCCATTCCAGTTCAGTTCTATCATTAATAATCATTAAAACCATAACATCTTTAACACTTCTTTTCAATTAAATATCATACTTCCTTAAAAACACATATAATCTCCATAATTAATTTTTCCCTTATTTCTCTTCACATATGTTTTATAAATCATTAAATATACCTTTTATTACATTTATTTATTGACAAGCATTCCACTGAATTACGATAGCTATTTTATCAGACATTTTAATCATACATTGTTTCATATTTTTTAAAATTATTTCTGCTTCTAATATAACCATACTATCTTATGTACTTTTGCAGAATCTCTTTTTCCATTGTTTTCACCCATTATCTCTAAATAGACCCTGTTTCTCTATATTTTGCTTCTGTCCTTTATAATTTCTTTTCCTTTCTTCCTTCCCTCTCATCTTCTCCCTCCCCCCTTTACCCCCTTGTCTCTCTAGTTCTAATTCTCTTTTCTGCATTTCCCTCTTCTGTTGCTTTCTGAATTTATACTTATTTTTCACTCTATTTTTTTTTTTTGGAGTTGTTTTTCCCAATCCTAAACTTTCCATTCTCTTTCTCCCCTTTCCTTTCTTTCCCCCATCTAAGATTACTTGTTCATTAAAGATGGCTTCTTCTTTGTCGCAATCTTCTTGTTCTGCAGGCATTTCTTGTTGTTTCTCATAATTCCAAATCTCCATTTCTAAAAACTAAAACAGGAAGCCAAAAGAACCTCTCCCTTCTTGTGCATCTTCTTTGTACTTTTAAAGTTCCATTTTCAGTTCTTCTAAAAGTGGAGCCATTTTTAAAAGTTTTAAACAACCACCCGATTGATTTTAGTCATTCAAAACAATAACCAAGAATCCAGAAATCATCAAGTAATCCAGATAGTCCTGTGTTATATCTTCTTATTTCTTTTTCGACTTTCTCTTCCTGGGGTTTTTGTTGCGATATTTCAGTTAGAATGTATCTTTTGGAAGTCTTGTTGAGATTTTGCTGTAAGTTCTTTTTTAATTCCAGGCAGTCTCCTCCCTTCCAGATCCTGCCCTTTTATTCTTCCTCTCTCCTTTCCTGTTTTCAAAAGCTTTTAATTATCCAGAAATCTTCATTATCGCTTTGACTTTTTATTTTCAGCATTAAATGCCTATTGATGTCAAAGTGGATTTTTTTCCAATTTCTTGCTTAAGTCTCTTAGCTGTCAGTATAGGAAAAGGAGAAAACCAAGTCTTTTTCCTTTTCTCTCTCCTTCGCAGCTTAAAAATCTTCTTAGGGAACAACGTTATTGTTTTTTACAGTTTCAATTCCAGGATACCTTATTTGTTGCTTTTGCAGTTTAACCCAATCAACCAAAACTTTCTCTTCTTATCTTACTCCTGCACATTCTTTTCTGGTCAAGTTCTTCTTTGTGGTGGCCATTTCTGACTCCCGCTGCAACCGCCTTCAGGAAAGGGAGTAATGGCCGGCTGGGGAGGAGAGATGCGGCTCTCCTCAACCCTGCTGGCAGTCTCCCCCCTCTTCATCACCTCTACGGGGTGGCTTAGCCCTGAAACCAGCCGGCTCGGGGCGCTCCAACGGCGAGCATGGATTGAAGCCTCGCAGAGATGAGGTTTCGGTCTGTCGCTGAAGAAGCTCAAACCAGAAGTCCTGCATGCTCTGTTCTCTGACCAGATCTTTGATCAATCAAGAACCCAGGTAAAGTATTGGGTGTAGAGTCATGCCTGGAAAATGGTATAAGAAGAGAGAAGTATTAAACATCCTTTTTTTCTGGATCAACGGTCTAATCAAACTGAAGGTCCCCATCACCTACAATTCCCTGTTTAGGAAAAATAAGAGTGTTGACAGAAACGCTCATGTACTTCCTTCCTGACCCACATTTTTGCTTTGTTAGAAGCTGTAGTCCATGGTGCCAGGTTTTGAAATCCTGAGGTATTGTGTGTGTGTCTTCAGTTTAGAAATGCAACTTTACCCTTAGGAAAGAACTGTAGCTTATTTTCAACAAAGCATCTACTACTTTTTGGCAGACTTGAAGCCTGTTTATGTTATAATAACGAATGAACCTCACCAGATAAAAATGCTGACTCAGCAGGCTGGCGCACTCAGTGTCCTGCAACAGGGCAGTGAGACACAGACTGGCCTTTAGTTATCAAGAAGAGGAAAAACTCACCAGCTTCCACCTCCATTATTTGCCTCATTTCTTTGGAATGTCTTACCAAGATTAAAACAGTGTTGCAGATGTCCTCATCAAATGTGGTCAAGCCAAGCACCTTTGCTTGACTATTTCATGTGTTTTAAAACAACATTTCAGACAAAAATATATATAACCCAGTGCGGATTAGAGAACAAAAGACATCTCCAGTGTGTAGACTACCCTTGGCAAAACTCATGAGTGGGACGGCAATATCTAACTTTTCCAGATAAGTCTCTCAACATTTCTGGAGAGCACCACGTTTGGGAAGGCTGCCATAGAATCACAGAGTTGAAAGGAGTTCTGTAGTCTAACTCCATCCCATCCCATTAATGCAGAGGTACAATGAATTAATGAATTCTACTGTCCAAGTTCTTTTATTGCTAATCCAAGCTAGGAGGTTCCTTTTCAGCTAATAGCAATGTAAGCAGGGTAACTAAGATAATGCTTTAAAATTGTTGATGGGTGGGTCTTTTATTTGCTGCCTTCAAGTCAGTATTTCCTGGATCAGTCCCTGCAATTTTCTTGGCAAAGTTTTTCAGGGGTGATTTGCTTCCTAGGGCTGAGAAAGAGGGAGTAGGCCAAGGTCATTCAACTGGCTTTGTTTGTACCTAAACCAGAACAAGAGCTCATGATCTCCTGATTTCTAGCCTGATGCCTTAACCATTATCCCAAATTAGTTCACTTTAAGATTATAATTTTCAGAAAACATGGCTTGATGCTTATTAACCACCTCCTATAGTTAAAAGAAAGCCAATTATGGATTCACTCCCTTTAGAACAGCTAAACATATTTTCCTTCTTCTCAACAAGTCTTTTCATTTCTAAAAACCTTGACATTTTCAGAATGTCTGCGGATTGTCTCTTACAGATGAATAGCGCCATTTTGGCTACAAAATGATCCATCCTTGGAAAATACATTTGGAATGGGTAGATTCAAAACAAAACATTACACTAAAAAGAAGTTGGATAGTTTACATTTAGTATGTTGCAGGTGTTGGAAGAAATGTCCATCTGGGTTCACTTCCAAGTGGGGAGAAAGACACTGGAAACATGGGGGCTGCTTGGAAGGATGGTTTGATGGTAGACAGGCATATAGTTTTGAAGTCATGGGTAGCTGATCTCATGGAGTGGAAAGTGAGCGTTATTTATACCCTCTCTTGGGCTTTGAACTTGAGCTTCCTGTTCCTGTGGCAAGGGCAAGTATCTTATTGGCTGTCAGACTCCCAGGGGGCGGGTTTTTTTAGCTAACTGTGTAGGCTATCTGTGTCTCAGGCTTGGTTGAATCTTGCTGGGTGACGTAATGAAGGGGCTTTGGGCAATTCCTATGATGGCTGAGGGCTAATCCTACCTTTGTTGGATCTTGGGTGAGAGTATTTGCTTATGAATTGACCTCACCATCCCTTTATCTCTGAAGTGCTGACATCTACTGTGGGCTATTGAGGAGGACGGGGGCTATTAAAAGTGAGTCTGCTTCCTGCCTCAAAAAACATGTTTCTTCATTTCTCATCCAGGAAAATATAATATTCTGTCTTTTTAATATTTCCTGAATATTTCATTCTTCTAGGAGAGGGGTGGGTGCTAACTTTCTACACAGGAATCTACTGATTGTTAGACCATGTTATATGATCTAGGACAACTTCTTAAGCCACAATATGGTTGATTTGTTTAGGATAGCATGATTGTGAACATAGCAGACATCTTTTGTTAACCAAGATTTGATGTTTTTTTTGTGAACTTAGACTTGGAGTTGGGAAGGGATTTTAAGACACTTCGTTCAGTGCAGAAATCTAAATTAAACATCTTTGAGAGATAGCTGACTAGCTTTTGCTCAGACACATCATTAATTTTTTTGAGTAATTATTTCCACTGTCAAACAGATTTTACTATAAAGATGTTTTCCCTAGCATTTAACCAGACTGCCTCCCTGTAACTTTAAATTGTTATCCTGTATCCTACAATCTGGAACAGCATTCTGCTGTTTGCCAAGAACTTTAGATAAATGATAGGCAATAGATGAAGAGTATATCAGTTTTCCCCTCCATATCCTATCTTACAGTAGCATTGAATTATTTTTATTCTCTGTTCCAGTTCACAGCTTCAGCACAAAAAGAGACATCCTGTAAAGAGGGAGATTGTTTTGAAATCAGAGCTGGCTTTTGAAAGAGAGCACAGACGAACAACCTCAGCCCACAGTCTTAAGTTATGGTAAGTCAATTCCCCTGATGATGACCTGCTGAATCCTGAAGCTGAGGAGTTTGGGGTCTTCCCACGAGTCCAAGCCAGATGCTTTACTGTGGGTGGCTTGAACCACCTACGCACAGTTTGGCCTTGCCAGCAAGTGAAGTAATTATGGGAATTCTCTCTGGATAGGCAGAAAACTGCTGCGTCATCTCTTCCTCCCCTCCTCATCAATGTGCTGGCCAGGCTAGCATCCATGATTCAAAAGAAAAACACATCTGCCCTTTCTACGGAACCATAACTCTGTCCTTAAGTAATTTTAGCAGTAATTGGTAGCTAGATGCTCCTGGGGGCGAGTGGTGGTGAAGCAAAGTTAATGCTGAGAATAAAGATCAAAATCCATCTGTTCTTCCAATTTTCCTTCCATAATGCCTCCAACGGCTAGGAATGCAACTTCAATGGAACTTCCTCCTCTGGAATTGAAGGACTAGGGGTGACATAATAGCAATGTTCCCATATTTGAAGTGCTGCCACAAAGATGAGGGAGGGGAATTGTCAACCTATTTTCCAAAGCACCAGAAGGCAAGACAAGAACCAATGGTTGAAAACAAACCAAGGAGAGAAGCAACCTAGAACTCAGGATAGAAATTTCCTGACAGTGGGAACAATTAACTAGTGGAACTTGCCTCCAGAAGTTGTGGATGCTCAATCACTGGAGGCTTTTAACAAGAGACTGGATAGCCACTTATCTGGAATGGTATAGGGCCTGCTTGAGCAAGGGGTTGGACTAGAAGACCTCTGTTATGTTCACCGTTTGGAAGAAGGCTCGGGAGTCAGTGACAAGTTTCAGCTCTTTATTAGGTCCCAAGATCGACTCGGGGCAGCTAGGGTATGTGGTGGCTTATATAGAACTTTCCGGCCAAGCCGCGGCCAATGACACCACTTTGAATCTCCCGCAATCGGTTTCCTCCAATCGCGGGGGATTCTCAGCGGGCCAATCAGTGCGACTTGCTCGGCCAATCGGTAGCCACGCATCTTAGCCAATCAGAACGGTTATTTACAAGAATGCTAATGTACAATACAGAACACCCCTCCCCTCCTGGTATGGTCCTACGTGACATAGTCCCATAAGTAGGTGGGGTTCCGTACTTGTCTACTGGACCTGCGCAGGTTAGTTGGCGTCTGGTCTTCGAGCGGATCGGTCGGGTTCTGTGTCGCTCCTTGCCTCATCGGTGGAACCTCCTGGAAGGGTGAGCCGGGCCTTTCGCCGTAGCTCCCTCCCGGTCTACTTGGGTTGGTTGAGCTGCTAGCTTTGTTGCTCCTGCCCGACCTCTCCGGGCTGGTTGAGCTGGCTTGGCTGTTTCTTCCAGGTGAGGCTTCGAGTTGTTTGTCTGTTCCTGTTTTGGTTGGTGAGTATTCTTGGTTTCTTTCTTGTGGGGTTTGGTTGTTTTGGTTTCCGGGGTTTTCCCTCCCCTCTTGGCTGGTATCGGGGTTTCCCCTTCCCCCTGTGGTTTCTTTCTCCGTGTGTGCTTGCGTGTCGGTTGTATTTCCCGTGTTGGTTCTCGATCTTAATTGATCGATGTGTCTTTTCCATGCTCGTCCGTCGGTTGTCTGTAACCAGTACAAGTGGGGACCTGTCACCTGGGTTATGGTTGCTGGTACCCAGAGTGGGTCCCCTGTGAGTTTTTTTGCGTATACTGTGTCGCCCGGTATGAATGTTAGGTGTTTACTTGATGAGTCGGGAGGTTTTTCTGGGTTGTATGTGGAGTGCAGTCTGTCGAGTGGGGACCTTAATTTTCTTCCCATTAATAGTTCTGCCGGGCTTTTGTTGGTTGTCGTATTTGGAGTCATGTGCTGTATAAATAGCATTTTATTTATTTTCTCTTGTATTTCCCTGGTTTCTATTTTTTGGATTGTTTTTTTCGTAAATTGGACCATTCATTCCACCCTCCCATTCCCCGCCGGATGTGCTGGCGCTGTCAGTGCATGTTGTATTCCCCTTTCCACTAGGAATTTTTCGAATTCCTGTGAGGTAAATTGTGGCCCATTATCTGATACGATGACGTCTGGGAGGCCGTGGGTTGTGAATAGTCTGTTGAGTTCTTTGGTAAAGGCCTCCGTGGTGGTAGTTCTCATGTTGCTTACCTCCAGCCAGTTGGAGTAAGCATCTACCGTAATTAGGAAGGTGTATCCCTTGGTAGGTCCGGCGAAGTCTATATGAATCCTGGACCATGGTCCCCTGGGGGTTTCCCATTCTCAGATTGTGGTGGAGGGGGGGCTTGGTCTGGATGCTTGGCATGGCCTGCATGCTGCCACCCAAGCCTCGATTTGCCTGTCCATCCCTGGCCACCAGGCGTAACTCCTGGCTAAGGCTTTAGTCCTGACGATGCCCAGGTGCCCCTCATGTAATAGTTCTAGTACTTTTTTTTGTAATTTTTCCGGGATGACAACCCTATCCCCCCATAGTAAACAACTCTTTTGTAAAGACAGTTCTGTTTGCCGGTTCCGAAACGTCCTAAAGTTCTCGTTGTCATCTTTTTCCAGCCACCCTTTCTCTACCCAATGTAAAAGCCGCACCAGACATTTGTCTTTATTGGTTTCGCGGGCAATGTCTGACGCGGTTATGGGTAGATCGGGTAGGGTCTCTATGCTAAGGGTGGACATTGTCAGTGCTGGGTCAGTGTCCAGGTCGGGCAGCGGCGTGCAGCTCAGGGCATCTGCGTGGGTAATTGTTTTCCCGGGTCGGTGGGTTAGCCGGTAGCTGTAGGTGGTGAGGAATTCGGACCACCTTGTCATTCTTGGGGATAGAATGTTCGGGGTGGCCCTGTTCCCCTCCAGGATTCCCAGCAACGGCTTGTGGTCGGTGATGATGGTAAATGTCCTCATGGACTCATGGAACCTCTTGACTGCGGCGATGATTGCTAGAGCCTCTTTGTCCAGTTGGCTGTAATTTCTTTCCAGTTTTGAGAGGGTTCTTGAAAAGAAGGTGATGGGTGCTTCTTTTCCGTCGGGGAGGGTGTGGCTGAGGACGGCTTCGACGCTGAAGGGTGATGCGTCGCATGTGACCGCTAGTGGTAGTGTCTCGTTGTACTGGATGAGGATGGCATCCAAAGTGAGTAGGTCCTTGGTTCTGTTGAATGCGACGTCCTCACATTTCCCCCAATTCCAGGTGGCTGCCTTGTCCAGGAGTCTATGCAATGGCTCCGCTGCAGTCACTTTCTGGGGCAGGAAGACATTATAGAAGTTAAGCAGTCCTAGAAATGCCTGCAGCTCTGTTTTATTTCTCGGCCTGGGGGCTTCCTTGATGGCTCTGATTTTTTTCCTGGTTGGGTGAATTCTGTGCTGGTCTAGGAGGTACCCTAGGAATTTGACCCTCTCGGTGTGCAGTTGGCATTTTTCTTTTTGGACTTTTAGCCCCGCGTCTCTGAATTTCTTTTTTTTTTGAAACAAATTTTATAATTTTTTTTTTAAAAAACAACAACATTGAACACATAAAACCTCTTTCCATTATAAATTTTTACAAGACAGATAAAACATTATTTTATTTTATACAACATAATTCTAATATATCCCATTTCCACTTAAATATCTTTTGGCAGATTTCTCATTATTTCTCTTGACTCTTATTCAATTACGTTTCTTTTCTATATTTATCCATTTTATAATCATCATATTCATATTTCCCTCTGTTTTGTTTATAATTATCCTCATCTAGCTTTCCTCCAAGGTTTTATTAAATCTCAAACAAACATAAACACACAAAACACGAAACCATAAAACTTCTTTTTAGAAAGTAGCTTGGACCCGGATTACCTCTCTTTATATGGACTGTCAGCCTCAAGATATCTTCCCCTTCCTAACTATCTGCTATTATTTCATTATTTCTCTCGGCTGTCATGGCAACGGTGGGAGGGGGGATTTTATATGGGAAGAGAGCTGGAGGTGTTTGCATTCCTTGCTGGGCTAGCAAGGGGAGGGGGGATTCTTGTCTTTAACTTTCTGTTTCCTGGCTATCTTTTCCTCTTTTGCGCAACTGCGAACTTTTATCAAAATATGTCAAGGTCATTTGACAAGACGTCTCATCACCATCTGAAGATGACCACATGAGCTGTCTCAAAAGTTTTAATTGGAAGAACCATTTGAACTTTGGGGGGTGGGGACAAACCTATTTCTTTGTATATGCATTCTACCCGCCAATTTCTCAGTTTCGGAATTGCTTTGTAGCTACCACTTTATTTCCCAGTAAAAGGATAACTTTGCTCTACCCATGGAGTCTGAGTATTTCTTTCTTGGGATCTAAAAGGAGCGCAGCCTGACATAATTCCGAAACTACCGCATCAACCCACCCGGAGAAAACAGCAACTTTTCTTCCGAGGGGGTTTCATCCCATGTCGTCTCCAACCGGCGATGAAGAGGAGCAGGGAGCTGTGGGGGGGCAGCCCATGCCGCTGCCAGAAGGGTCGGTGGCTGACCTGCTGGCCGAATTGACTCTGGAAGAAACCCCAGCCGAGATGCCCAGATGGTCGTTGGGGGTTGGTTGGAGAGACCCTGAAGACCCCCCTCCTCCTAGGATCACTGTAAGACGAAAAGGTGCGAGGGGACGGCTCTGGCAGGAAGGGGAGGAGATGGAAGGCAAGCTGGATGAAGCCAAGAAAATCTCTATGGATGTTCCTGGAGAGCCCGGCACAACCCAAAGGTATGAGAGGGAGGAGGGAGCGAGATCAGCCCGGGGAAGCCAAGCTACCTCTACCCCCCTTGCCCAGCCTCCGCCGGCGCAACCGCCCGCTGCCGCCCCGGGAGCCCCAGCAATAGGAGTAGCTCCTAGAAGACGCCGCCTGCCCCCCCTAGATGTAAAGTTTGGAGGAAATCCAAGAGATTTGGGATTTTTCCTGGTACAAGTTGGGAGTTATATGGCAGAATTTGAGCGGGAGTTCACCTCTGAAGCAGCCAAAGTGAGATGCGTTACCAGAACCCTGGAAGGGATGGCGGCAGGAGCAAAAACCACGGCATGTTTCCGTTGTGGAAAGGAGGGCCACCGGATGGTGGATTGCCGAGTAAAGGTGAACCCACCGAAAGCGCGGGATCCCGGAAGAAGGCCAAAAAACCCCTCAACCAAACCCCGCGAGACCGGGCTGAAGACAGGAGAGGTTGTAGAGGTCGCCCTTTCGGCGGGAGAGGAGCTGGGACCTCCAACCCCACTCGACGAGAACGAGACCGATTCGGAAGATGACGTCCTGGTAAGTCCTAATCAAGGGCCCATGACCATCCCAATAAAGTTAAGACAGCCCACCTCGGGGACTGAGGGAGTGATGATGGCCTTACTGGACTCGGGGTGCACGAGGTGTGTAATTAACATGAAAGTGGTTAAGGGGATGGGCATTGGACTGAGAACTCTAAAAACGCCCATATCCTTTTGCCAACTGGATGGGTCGGTGGCGGGAGGTTGCCCCGCACGTTTTGTAACCGAACCCCTAGACATGACCATGGGAAACCATCATGAGACCCTGTGTTTTATCGTGGCCCCTGGGATGGAACAATCTCTAATATTGGGATTACCATGGCTTCGGAAGTGGAATCCCCATGTAAATTGGAGAGAGGGGTGGATACGCATCCGCACCGATCGGCCACCGGAAGGGGAGGAGAAATCCTATCCGGAAGGGGAGGAGGAATCCCATCCGAAGTCCCAGGCACTCGCCGAAATAGCTTCTACGGGTGTCGAACACGTGGAAGGAGAGGAGAAAATCCCGAAGGAATATTGGGACTTA
The DNA here is from genome assembly GCA_033807585.1 of Hydrophis major. Taxonomy (NCBI): domain Eukaryota; kingdom Metazoa; phylum Chordata; class Lepidosauria; order Squamata; family Elapidae; genus Hydrophis; species Hydrophis major. Next base: position 221,324,057 of record CM066329.1, read on the forward strand.
AGAGAGGTGTTTAGTGAAGAGGCTTCCGACGAACTCCCCCCCCATCGGTCGACCGATTGTAGCATTGAATTCCTGCCGGGGGTGACGCTCCCGAAACCGAAGATGTATCCGATGACACCGGGGGAGCTGGAGGAATTGAGGGCGTTTATTGACAAGAACTTGGAACGAGGTTTCATCACGCCTGCCAGACCTCGAGTAGCGGCCCCTGTGATGTTCCGCGAGAAGAAAGATGGCTCCAAACGTTTGGTAGTTGATTATAGAAACCTGAACGCAGTGTCCGTAGAGAACATGTACCCCCTCCCCCTGATGAAGGACATGTTAGCCCACCTGGCAAAGGGGAAAATTTTCACAAAACTGGACTTGAGAGAGGCATACTACCGAATCCGGATAAAGGAGGGAGACGAGTGGAAAACTGCGTTCAACTGCCCAATGGGGTGTTTCCAGTTCAATGTTCTCCCTTTTGGCCTACAGGGGGCGCCTGCTGTTTTCATGCAATTGATCAATCAAGTGCTTCACGAACATTTGTACAAAGGTGTTCTAGTATACCTTGATGATATTCTTATCTACACGGAGACAAGAAACGACCACGTGAAGTTGGTACGCTCTGTGTTACACAAGCTGAGGGCCGCCAAACTACGCCAAATTATCCAAATGTGAGTTCCATCAAGAAAAAATCGACTACTTGGGATATCGTATCTCCCCCGAAGGCATTGAAATGGACCCAGAAAAGGTGCGAGCCGTTTTGGACTGGGCCCCACCGAAAACTCGTAAACAGCTTCAAAGTTTTCTGGGTTTTGCAAATTTTTACCGCCAATTCATCCCGTCTTTCGCAAAAATAGCTATGCCTATCACCAACCTCCTAAAAACAAAGGGGGAATTGAAACCAAAGCCCAGTCAACCATTGAATTGGACTATGGAGTGCCAAGCTGCATTTGAAAAACTTAAGAGACTTTTTGCTGCAGAACCAATACTGAAACACCCTGACATGGACGCCCCTTTCGTGATCCAAGCTGATGCAAGTGATGTAGCAGTGGGGGCGGTCTTACTCCAATTGAACGAGAAGGGGACACTACAACCATGCGCTTACACTTCTCGTAAATTCACTGAGACTGAAAGGAGATGGGCCGTTTGGGAGAAAGAAGCATTTGCAGTCCGTTGGGCTTTATTAGCTTGGAGGCATTTTCTGGAAGGTGCGAAACATCCATTTGAAGTGTGGACTGACCATAAAAACTTAGAAGCTTTAAAGACCCCCCGGAAACTCTCCCCTAAACAAGTTAGGTGGGCTCAGTTCTTCAAGCGATTCAATTTCTCCTTGAAATATATCCCGGGGGGAAAGAATTTTATGGCAGATGCTTTGTCTAGAATGCCTCAATACAACAGTATCCGAAAAGAAGTGATTAGGCCAATCGTATCCACTACACAACTGGCTGCCCCTGTTGTTACCCGTGCACAGAAAAGAAACCAGGAGAGAGATCTACCCACTGATATGATGGAACAGTTTAAGGAGGCTTTGAAGACAGATGAGTGGTTTCTGGCAAATGCGAATAACTGCACCACTCGAGATGGCCTAGCCTGGATGGGGGCGAAATTGTATGTACCACAAACCCTGAGAAGCCATGTATTGCAACAAACCCATGATTCCAAAGTGGCTGGTCATTTTGGTTTTGTGAAGACCTTGCATTTGGTGAAACGACAGTTTTGGTGGCCTTCCTTGAAAAAGGACATTGAGACTTATGTGGCGAGCTGTCCGATTTGCGCCTCAGCAAAAAGACCGCCGGGTAAACCACCAGGACTGTTACAGAATGTGGCCAGACCAACTGCCCCTTGGAAGGAAATTTCCATGGATTTTATAGTAGATCTACCTGAAAGCAGTGGACACACGGTCATTTGGGTAGTGACTGACTTGTTTTCCAAACAAGCTCATTTCATTCCTTGCTCAAAGATCCCTTCGGCGAAAACCTTAGCCAGACTCTTCATTCTTCACGTTTACCGATTGCATGGTGTACCTGAACGTGTAGTTTCTGATCGAGGAGTCCAATTTACCTCTAATTTCTGGAGGGAGTTTCTGAAGTTAATAGGCTCCACCCAAAGCTTAAGCTCCGCCCACCATCCCCAAACTAATGGAGCCTGCGAGAGGACTAACGGAGTACTAGAGCAATACCTCCGATGCTACATAAATTTTCAACAAGACAACTGGGTGGATCTGTTACCTTTTGCGGAAGTGGCGTATAATAACTCTGTTCACAGTAGTACGGGGTTCACTCCTTTCAAAATAGCAACGGGGCAAGATTTTGTACCCATACCTGAACTGCCTGGTGAAAACCCAACTGTCCAGTCATTGAGTGATTGGATATCTCAACTTCAATTTAATTGGCCAATTGTCCGCAAAGCTTTGGATGAGGCGCACCAATCTCATAAGAAATTTGCTGACAAAAAGCGAGCTCCACAGATGTCATATCAAGTGGGCGATAAAGTATTTCTCTCGACCAAATATTTACAAACTACCCAAAAATCAAAGAAATTGGGTCCTAAGTATGTAGGACCTTTCCCCATTGAGAGGATTATAAATCCTGTAACTGTCCAACTGACTTTACCAAAGACTCTTCGTCGTATTCATCCTGTTTTTCATGTTAGTTTGTTGAAACCAGAACGTACCTGTGCCTTGAGACCGATCCAATCTGATCCCCCTGTGCCAATATTGATTGAGGGAGAACAACATTTCGAAATTAAAGAAATTCTGGACTCTAGAAAATGGAGGGGTCGTACCCAATACTTGTAGCTTGGAAACATTTTCCTCCATCCCATTCTGAATGGGTAAATGAAAAGGACCTTAGGGCTCCTGAACTTTTAAAGAAATTTCATGCCAAATATCCTGATAAACCATAGAAATGTACATTAATGTTAACATGTAACTATTTTATTTTTCTTTCAGGGACTTATGTCCTTCTTCTAGGGGGTCCGAATGTCAGCCTCAAGATATCTTCCCCTTCCTAACTATCTGCTATTATTTCATTATTTCTCTCGGCTGTCATGGCAACGGTGGGAGGGGGGATTTTATATGGGAAGAGAGCTGGAGGTGTTTGCATTCCTTGCTGGGCTAGCAAGGGGAGGGGGGATTCTTGTCTTTAACTTTCTGTTTCCTGGCTATCTTTTCCTCTTTTGCGCAACTGCGAACTTTTATCAAAATATGTCAAGGTCATTTGACAAGACGTCTCATCACCATCTGAAGATGACCACATGAGCTGTCTCAAAAGTTTTAATTGGAAGAACCATTTGAACTTTGGGGGGTGGGGACAAACCTATTTCTTTGTATATGCATTCTACCCGCCAATTTCTCAGTTTCGGAATTGCTTTGTAGCTACCACTTTATTTCCCAGTAAAAGGATAACTTTGCTCTACCCATGGAGTCTGAGTATTTCTTTCTTGGGATCTAAAAGGAGCGCAGCCTGACATGGACTTCAATTAAATTTATGCTCATCTTATATACCATTTCCTATCTCTGAATTTTTGTAGCACCTCCCTCAGGCAACCTTCCAGTTGTTTTTGGTTGGCTGCGGACACCAGCACATCATCAAAATAGGGCACCACCCCCTTGATCCCTTGGAGGAGTCTCTCCATGAGGCTCTGGAAAATTCCAGGTGCCATGCTGACTCTGAACTGGAGTCTCTTACAGAGAAAAGTCCCCTGGTGGGTTACTATGGTCTGCGCCTCGGCGGTTTCTGCGTTGACCGGCAACTGTTCGTAGGCTTGAGCCAGGTCGAGCTTTGCGAAAACTTTGCCTCCCCCCAGTGAGTGCAGAAGGTGCTGCACTACTGGGACGGGGTATGCGCTTTGTTGTAAAGCGCAGTTTAGGGTGGCCTTATAGTTCCCACAGATTCTCACTGACCCATCGGGCTTGACTGGGGTAACTATGGGGGTCTCCCACCAGGCGTGATCGGTTGGCTTTAGGACTCCCTGCTTGATGAGCTTGTCTATTTGCTCATCGATCTTGGGTCTGAGTGCGAAAGGTATTCGACACGATTTGAGGTGAATCGGGGGAACGCTGGGGTCTAGGCTGAAGGAAATAGGGGGCCCTCGGTACTTGCCTAGGGTGCCGTTGAACACTTCCTGGAAGTCCCTCGCGAGTTGTTCCTCCCAGTCCACCTGTGCGATGTGGTTGATGTCAGTTACCTCGATCCCAAGCGGCGCAGACCACTGTAGTCCCAAAAGTCAGTCTCTGTCCACAATCATCAGGGGAAGCCTTACTGTGCGCACCTTGAATGTGATTTCGAAATGTCCGGTTCCGACTACAGGGATGCGGTTCCCTTGGTAGTCCTTTAGGATTAGCTTCTGGCTTTCCAGGCCCCTTTTTTGGATGGTGGGTACCAGGCGCTTGATTTCCCGCCATGCAACCATGGAGAGGTAGGACCCGGAGTCCACCTCCATCTTGCATGGCTTTCCCTCAATTCCCACTTCCACGTGTACCTTGCGGGTGTTCCAGCTAGATGAATGGCCGATGATGACCATCTGGTGGGTCTCTTCTCTCTGTCGGCTCTTGCCGTTCCGTCAGCCTCATCTGTCCCAGTTCCAACGGTCCTCGGCTTGGTGATCCCTCGTTCTGGGGGGGTGTGCCGTTTCGTCGTCAGTCGCTGCCGTCTCGTCGTCGGGGGCTGTAGGTTCTTCTGAGTCAGCAGACTCGGGCGATGTGGCCTCTCTTGTCGCATTGGCGGCAGATTGCATTGAAAAATTGGCATTCCGATTGAGGATGGTCACCCCCGCACCCGGCGCATTGCAGACCCGACTTATGACTCTGCCGTTCGCGCCAGTCCCGTTCTGTTTGGAGCCGGTAGATGTCTTCCTTCTCGTCCATGGCGTTGGAGGGGGAGTTGAGGTCGCCATGGTGGGTGGTGGTGGTTGCTCGCCAGCTGGCTTCTGGTTGCGTCTTGGCTGCTGTGGTCGTCTCGGCAGTAGTGGCTCGGTCCCCTGCGTCTGGTCTCCTCATTCGGGCCATTGATTTCCAGGTTGCCAAAGCTGTGGTCGCTTCCGCGAGGGCATCGGTGAGGGAGATGTTGCCCTTTGCCATCAGTCGGCTTTGTAGGACAGGGTCCCTGAGGCCAAGGACGATGCAATCTCGTAACGCCTCATCCATGTCTTTGAAGCCGCACATGCCCCCTAGATTCCGCAAGTCAGCGACGAAATCGCTGATGCTCTCACCCTCTTGCTGGTCGCGCCGGTAAAAATCGGGTGGGTACAGCTGGGGCATAGTGGCTTCTCAACAGAGGCTCGAGGTCGGCCCAGTCCATCGCTTTTACCTCTTTGGGTTTCACGAGAGCTTTCGCCATCTTAAACACTGAGGGCCTGCAGTATGTCAGGAAAATGGCCCTTTTTTTCTGCCCGTTTGCATCCTTGAGATTGCTACTCTCTAGGAACATCAGGAATCGATCAATGTACGATTCCCAGTCCTCAGTAGCTTGGTTAAAGGGTGCGGGCGGTGCGATGCTGGCCATCTCGTCGATCTCATCTTCCTCGGTGAACATGCTCAGTGGGTATCAGTTCCGCGATCCCATCCTCGTCGCCAGTGTTATGTTCACCGTTCGGAAGAAGGCTCAGGAGTCAGTGATAAGTTTCAGCTCTTTATTAGGTCCTGCGATCGACTCGGGGCGGCTAGGGTATGTGGCAGCTTATATAGAACTTTCCTGCCAAGCCGCAGCCAATGACACCGCTTTGAATCTCCTGCGATCGGTTTCCTCCAATCGCGGGGGATTCTCAGTGGGCCAATCAGTGCGGCTTGCTCGGCCAATTGGTAGCTGCGCATTTTAGCCAATCAGAACGGTTATTTACAAGAATGCTAATGTACAATACAGAACAATCTCCAAGGTCCCTTCCAATTCTGTTATTCTGAGAGAAGGTCCAACTAGTATCCAACGAAAGGAGAAAGTGGCTGAGGGACTAAAATAGTAGAATGGAACTACTGGGTACGAGCTGCTACTTCCATTTTGCTGAAAATGGCTGCCCAGGAGCAGACTTGGTATCTCCCTGCTGCAGCTCTAGGATAGAGCATCTGCTTTACAGTGTCACAGGTTTCATCCCTAGTCTCTCTTCTATGGCCAGGAAAAATCCAATCCTTGTTTGGGCTATGGCTTCAACAAATCACACCAGCTGGATTCAGACATCAGACTCTGAAATCTAAACCAAGGATCTCAAACTCAAACCATCTCAAATGCCTCATGAGAATTAATTCATTAGCCTCAGGGATGGGACACTGAAGAAGCCCCTTCATAAAGCAAATCACAGATGAAGAACATCTCAGAGGCTTCCAAACACAACTTCATTAATTTTTTTAAACACACACATATACACACACCAGAGCCATGTGCAAAACAACTGTGAAACAGAGCCATTTCACTTTGACCCTGAGCTGGCAGCATTTTTATGCTTATGCATTTTATTAGACCACCAGTATTATTATTTTTTGGATTTACTGGGTTTATTTTAAGATCATCTCTCAGAAATCTAAATTAGATAAACTATCACACTAAGAGCTGACAACAAATCTTGTGGTTTTCTTTTTTCTTCCTGGCTGAGTAATGATCTTACTTGCTTGCTTGTTTTTCCTGCCCATCTCTCCCCTTGCCCAGCTGAGCCCATCTTTCAGTCCTTTGCCTTAAGGCAGGGGTGGGCAAACTATGGCCCGCGGGCCACATCCGGCCCGTTGGTCTGTCCAATCAGGCCCGCCCCTGCCCTGAAAAAAAATTGCTGGGTGTGGCGTATTGCCCTGCGCCACGTGGCCCCCAAAGCTGCAAAACAGCGCGGAGCGCTCTTGGAGTAGGAAGAAAAGAAGAACTTTACAAAGGCCTCGGCTGAGAGTTTGAAATCACCTTTGAGAGCGACCTCTCCGAAGGTGAATCCCCGCCGATCCCACTTTTTTTCCGGGGCTTCCAGGCTGAAACTTTGCACAGGCAAAGTTTGCAGGTGGGAGCGTCTTCCCGCTGAGGAAAGGGAAGAGTTCTGCCCGGTGGGCGGGTGGGCAGGAGGAGGCGACCCAGCGGTGCTCCTGGTTTCCCCTCCGCCGCACTGTGCAAAGTTTCAGCCTGGAAGCCCTTTTGGCTTCCTTTTAACTCGCGGGCGCTCGCGCCTGGCCCCGAGCCGCGCAGCGGAGGGAAGCCCAGCGGGTGGGCGGGCTGCTTGAAGGAGGCGACCCGGCCGCGCTCCAGGCTTCCCTCTGCCGCGCGGCTGGGAGCCAGGCACGAGCGCCCACGAGTTAAAAGGAAGCCGAAAGGGCTTCCAGGCTTAAACTTTGCACAGGCAAAGTTTGCAGGTGGGAGCGTCTTCCCGCTGAGGAAAGGGAAGGGTTCCGCCTGGCGGGCGGGCGGGCAGGCTGCTTGGAGGAGGCGACCCGGCCGCGCTCCAGGCTTCCCTCCACCGCGCAGCTCGTGGCCAGGCACGAGCACCCGCCGTGCAGTGGAGGGAAGCCCGGAGTGCCGCTGGGTCGCCTTCTCCAAGCAGCCCGCCCGCCCGCCCGCCAGGCAGAACCCTTCCCACTCATCCCTTGGGTGTCTGCCTCGTTTCTCTCTCAGTCGCTCTCTCGCTCCTCCACCAGCCCAGAAAAGAAAGAGAAAAAGAGGCGAATAGTTATTATTCTCAGCCAAAACAACGAGAAACGAAGGCAGGCAGGCAGAACGGAGCACTGGCTTGAACCGTGGGCGGCTGTGTGGGGGTGAACGGGCGCTTCGGAGAAGCTGCGCTAACAGGAAGCCACCCTGCCGGCTTCTTTGAAGCAGTTTCTTCCTGGGCTGGTGGAGGAGCGAGAGAGCGACTGAGAGAGGAACGAGGCAGACACCCGAGGGATGAGCGGGAAGGGTTCTGCCTGGCAGGCGGGCTGCTTGGAGGAGGCGACCCGGCGGCGCTCCGGGTTTCCCCTCCACCATGCGGCTTGGGGCCAGGCGCGAGCGCCCGAGAGGAAAAAGCAAGCTGCAAGTTGCTGGGAAGTTGCTCGGGTGCTGGGAGCCGCTGTCGTGGTGAGCGGCTCATTGGGCACGTATGCGAGGAGGAGGATTTTTAAAGTGCCGCCTGAGCAGGACCGCTGAGCCGGGAAATGGGGCACCAAGGCAGGGCAAGGCTCTACCAGCAGCGGCCGAGCTTTAGGTGGGCTTGGATGCCTCTGAGCGCGGTTTGCTGTTTGTTCTCTCCTGGGACTCGCGTTTGGAAAGTGTGGAAAGTAGTAGCAGGAGCAGCCGCGGTGTTACTTTTTCTTATATATATAATATATATATATATATATATATATTATAATATATATATAATTATTTATATTTGTTTTCTGAGGTTCTTTTTTTTTTATTTTTAATTATTTATTTTAATTATTTATTTATTTTAATTATTATTTTTAATTATTTATATATGTATATATATATTATAAAGGGCCCATTATTGGTTCGGCCCTCGAACACAGATCTGATTTTCCATGTGGCTCCCGACAGAAATTAATTGCCCACCCCTGCCTTAAGGGAATGGTCTTGCTTGCTCTCTCTCACTCTCTCTGCTCCTTCCTTAGCACAGCGATTCTTGCAATGGGGCAGCCAGATCTCAGCTCTGCTCCGTAGCATCTCTTTCCCTTCCTGGCCTACTCCCCCTGCCCCTATTACCTCCATTTGGAGAAATCCAGGACCACCCTCAGATCTAGCACTGCCATGGAGTGCAGAAGCAGGAGGGGACTCCCAGAGAGCAGCGCTGCTTGGTGCAACAGGCCAAGCTGCCGATGGTGAGGCCTGGTCAACTGGCCTAAGGAAATCCATGTGGATTTGCTTAGAGGAATTGTGAGCCCCACTCAACCTATCTTCCTGGAACATTTCCAGAGCCAAAGGACTCTGTGGTTCTCAGTGCTGTGGTCTTGCTAGGCAGCATCCACAGAGCCTACAAATTATTGTTCAAAGCTGTAAAAATTACTTGGAGAGTTACCTGTGGTCCAGAGGCCCCTTATTATGCTGGTTTGGGCCCCTTATTATAAACTGACCAAGTGCCACTTTGTAGTTTAATTTACTGAGATATTCATTACTTGAATATCTTTGATATGGTCAATTGACTAATCAATAAAGCTACAGGTAGTTCTCAACTTACTTGTCAGAATTTAGTGACTGTTCAAAATTACACCACTGAAAAAAGCGAATTATGACTGTTTTTCACATTTATGATCATTGCAGCAGCCCTATGGTCACCAGATCAAAATTCAGATGCTTGGCAAGCGATTCATGTTGCAGTGTCCCAGGGTCACGTAATCATCCCCTTTTGCAATCTTCTGACAAGCAAAGGCAATGGAGATGTCAGGTTCACTTAGCAATCGTGTTACTAACTTAACAACTGCAATGGTTCACTTAACAAGAAAGGCTGTAAAAGGGGGCAAAAGTCGCTTAACAACTGATTGTTAAGTTCTTTTAGCAACAGAAATTTTGGGCTCAATTGTGATCGTAAATCACAATTTTATCTGAGATGAGGCTAGAGACTTTTGATTTGAATGAGGGTGGATTTGTTGGAGCCCTGACAAGCAAGGACTACCTGTATACAATTAGATGAATTATAGGTATACCATAATCTGGTATATGGGACTTTTATTACTTTTCTGCCCCATCTAAATCACAAGGGTTGAATACTGAACCTACTGGTGACCTGACTTTTGCAGTTATAACAGTGATGAAAAAAAAATAACTTTACAACAAATCCTTGCATTAACAACTTTCACAGCTCTGTAAAGCAAATGAAAGCTGAAGTTGGATCATAAGCACACCTGTGGTTTTACTTAGCACCCGCTTTGCTTCATGACCAAGTTGCAGGTCTCAACTCTGGAAGTGAAATGAGTATCTGTGTTTTTGTGCCTTTCTGCTCTCATGCAGGATTGCTCGGTGATGTCAGCCAGCCTGCTTTATCCTGCAGTTGTGGCAACTGCAAGGCTTGTTTAAAGGACGTTATCAGACATTTCTTTGCTCCCAGTTGCAAAATCTAAAATTGATTCCTACCATAAGGCAGTAGAGGAAAACAGAAGGGAGGTTTTTTGAGGCTTTTTTGGCTCCTGAATAAAAAAACAAGAATCGCAGAAGAATGTGTGAAAGGAAATTCACAACAGAATAAATTGTCGCCTCTAGCCCAGTGTGTTTTCTACTCATATTAGTAATAGCATTCCAGGGTTTCAGGCAGGGTTTTTCCAAGTCCTGTACGAGGATGCTGCAAATCAAATGCCAGACCTTTTGCCGATAATCCATGTGGTTTACCCAACTGTAGCAGAATGTTCCAATGTCTGGAACTGACAATAGGGCCACCTCCACGATACTGAAGTCCCTGTTTGTTGCCCCCCAACAACTGGCCTGACATATGGTAGGCCTGCTTGTAGGAACAATCCCCTGCCTGTCCGTTTTCCTGAAAAATTTCCAGTCCTATTTCTGCTAAATGTAGTGCAAGCTCATAAGGGATGCCTCACTGTCGTGTCCGCAAAAAGACGCTCAGAGTCCGTGACTATCATTCAAGCTCTTTATTAAACTGTTGTGAACCGAACCGGCGAAAAGGAAAAAGCCCGCGGCTTTTATTCTTTTCGCTGCGGCGGCCGCGGCCAATGGCAGCAATTCAAGTCTCCCGCTCTTGGAGCGAGCCAATCGTGGGAGACTTCAATCGGGCCAATCAGCCTGGCCAATCAGAAATCCCCGCGCCTTAGCCAATCAAGGCGCGGGGATTTCGAGTATTCAAATTCAGGACAGAACACCCCTCCCCTCTTGGTATGGTCCATCACGTAGCGTAGTCACGCAGGTAGGTGGGGCTCCGTCTAGTCCTAGTTGACCTGCGCAACTCAGTTTCAAGCTGTACCTCGGCCAGAGCGGTCATCTTTTTGGCTGCTCCTCCCTCTGTGTGAACCGGCTGGATGATCGGGCCGGTTCGTTCTCCGTGGCTCCCGCCTGGGCCTACCGGGTCGGTTGAGCTGCGGGTTTCGCCGCTCCCGCTTGGTTTCTCTGAGTCGGTTGAGCTGGCCAGGTGGTTCTTCTCCGGAGGGGACTCGCGATGGCTGCGTTCCGGTGAGTATTTTTGGATTTTTTCTTGCGCTATTTTATTCGGGTGTTCCCTCCCCCCTTGGTTCGAGTCTTGGGGGTTGAGGTCTGTTGCCGTACGTGACCGGAGCTGGTCGATGTGTCGTTTCCAGGCTCGCCCGTCGGTGGTTTGGAGCCGGTACGACCGTGGACCTGTGATTTGAGTGATGACGGCTGGGATCTATAGGGGGTCCCCCGTCAGATTTTTGGTGTAAACTAAGTCACCGGGGGCAAATGTCCGGTATTTGGAGCTGGAGTCTGGGGGCCACTCCGGGTTGTAAGTCGGGTGCAACCTGTCGAGTGGGGACCTCAGCTTCCTGCCCATTAACAGTTCGGCTGGGCTCTTGTTGGTAGTGGTGTTAGGGGTGATGTGTTGTATGAAGAGGAGTTTGTTGATTTTGTCGTTGATCTCCCTGTGGTCCATTTTCCGGAGGGTTTTTTTAGTAAACTGGACCATCCGTTCCACTCTACCGTTCGCCGCCGGATGCGCCGGTGCCGTTAATGCGTGGCGGATGCCCCTCTCCGCCAAAAACCTTTCAAACTCGAGGGAAGTAAACTGGGGCCCGTTATCTGAGACGACGACGTCTGGGAGGCCGTGCGTGGAAAACAGTTTACACAGTTCTTTGATGACAGCCTCCGTGGTAGTGGATTTCATATCGCTTACTTCCAACCAATTGGAGTAAGCGTCGACTGTGATCAAAAAAGTATGCCCATTTGTTGGACCCGCAAAGTCTAAATGGATTCTGGACCAGGGCCCCCTTGGTATTTCCCAGTCCCGGATGGGTGCTGCGGGTGGGCTGGGTCTGGTCTCCTGGCATCGATGGCATTTGGCAACCCATTGCTCAATCTGTTTGTCCATCCCCGGCCACCAAGCGTAACTCCTAGCCAGGGCTTTAGTCCTGACGATGCCAGGATGACCCTCATGCAGCATCTCTAAGACCCTCCCTTGCAATCTGTCCGGGATGACTACCCTGTCACCCCACAAGATACATCCCTTAAGAAGTGAAAGTTCAGTCTGGCGGTTTCTGAACGTTTTAATGGATTCGTCATTGTCCCTTTCAGGCCAGCCTTTTTCTAGCCAATGTAGGATTCGTGCCAGACGCTTATCCTTAACAGTCTCTCTGGCAATGTCCGATGCGGTAATGGGTAGGTTCTCAATGCTAAGGGTGTTTGTTGTTGGTGCTGGGTCAGGATCAGAGTCTGGTAAGGGGGAACGGCTTAAAGCGTCCGCGTGCGAAATTTTCTTACCTGGCTTGTGTAACAGTTCGTAGCTGTAGGCTGCCAGGAACTCGGACTACCTTGTCATCCGGGGTGATAAAATGTTCGGGGTGGCTCGGTTTCCGGCGAGGATTCCCAGCAATGGCTTATGGTCTGTCACAATGGTGAACGGGCGGCCATATAGGTATTCGTGGAAACGCTTAACGGCGGCAACTATAGCCAAGGCTTCTTTGTCCAGCTGGCTATAGTTCCGCTCTGGTTTAGTCAGAGTCCTGGAGAAAAAAGCGATGGGTGCTTCCCTTTTGTCGGGGAGGGTATGGCTGAGGACAGCGCTGACGCCAAAAGGTGATGCGTCGCAAGTGACAGCTAAGGGCAAGGTTTCGCTGAATTGAATCAGGACGGCGTCGGAGGTGAGGAGGTCTTTGGTTTTTTGAAAGGCGGTTTGCTCTCGTCTCCCCCAAGTCCAGGTTGCCGCCTTATCCAGGAGTCTATGCAAAGGCTCCGCCGCCGTAGCCTTTTGGGGTAGGAAAACATTATAAAAATTCAGCAACCCTAAGAACGCTTGTAGTTCCGTTTTAGACTTTGGGGTAGGGGCTTCTTTGATGGCTTTCACTTTTTTAATTGTAGGGTGAATGCCATGCCGGTCTAGAAGGTAGCCCAAAAATTCCACTTGCTTTGTGCATAGTTGGCATTTTTCTCGTTTAACTTTAAGTCCTGTCACTTTAAATTTTGTTAAGACCTGTCTGAGTCGGTTTTCTAATTCGGCTTCGTTTGGCGCCGCTACTAATACGTCATCAAAATAGGGCACCACCCCCTCGATGCCCTGTAGCAAACGTTCCATCAGGCTTTGAAAGATGCCTGGTGCCACGCTGACTCCGAATTGGAGTCGGTTACACTTGAAGGCCCCCCGATGGGTCACGATGGTCTGGGCTTCCGCCGTTTTCTCATCTACTGGTAGCTGCTGATATGCCTGGGCGAGATCGAGCTTGGCAAAGACCTTGCCCCCTCCCAGTGAGTGCAGCAGATGTTGCACGATTGGGACTGGGTAGGCGCTTTGTTGTAATGCGCCATTTAGGGTGGCCTTATAGTCCCCGCAAATTCTCACGGACCCGTCTGGTTTTACTGGGGTCACTATAGGGGTTTCCCATTGGGCATGGTCTATCGGCTGCAACACCCCCTGTTCGACGAGCTTGTTGATCTGCTCGTCAATTTTAGGCTTCAGGGCGAATGGTACCCTCCTAGGTTTAAGCCGCTTGGGGGGAACCTTCGGGTCTAGGTCAAACGAAATAAGGGGCCCCTGGTACTTGCCCAAGCTTCCATCGAAAACTTCCTGGAACTCCTGGGCTAGCCGCTGTTCCCAACCGTCGTCAGCGACGTGGTTGACTCCTGTCAGCGCGATGTCAAGCGGGGCGAACCATTGTAAACCCAGTAGGCTTGGGCGGTCGCGATCGACGATGGTGAGTGGCAGTTGTTCGGTGCGGCCCTTGTAGGTTACATTGAAGCTCTTGGTGCCCACTACCGGGACGCGGTTCCCTTGGTAGTCTTTTATGATGATTTTCTGGGTATGAATGTTCCTCTTATGGAGTGTGGGTACAAGCCGCTTAATCTCGCGCCATGCAATCATGGAGAGGTAGGACCCGGAGTCCACTTCCATCTTGCATGGCTGGCCCTCAATATGGACTTCAACGTGTACCTTTCTGGCGCCGTCGGAGATGGCATGGCCGATGGTCACCGTCTGGTGTGTTTCTTCTTTTCGCCGACCGTCGCCGCCTCTTGAAGATCGCTGGGTACGGTCCCACCGACCGTCCGGTTGGCGCTCTCTGGTCTTGGGCGGGGGGCTTTCCTTCTTCCGGTCGTGTTGTTCCCATCTGGGCAGGCTGCGGGTCTTCTTTTGGCGGCAAACTCGAGCGATGTGACCCCGTCGTTCACAATGCCTACAAATAGAGTCAAAAAATCGGCATTCTGACCTGGGGTGGTCGCCGCCGCACCCGGCACAGTTGGTCCTCGACCTACGACCTCTTCGATTCCGCTGGTCGCCGCGTCCCGTCTGCACGCGATGTATGTCCTCCTCGTCTTCCGATGTGCTGGAGGCTGACTGGAATTCTCCGTAGTGTGCGGTTGATTCACTTCTAGGGTCGGCCGACCTTGCCGGGTTGTTGTTTCCGCCCTTTGCGTCAGATCTTCGCATGCTGTCAGCAGACGAGCGGGTTGCCTCTGCGGCTGCGGCTGCGGTGAGGGCGTCTGCTAGGCTGATGTCGCCCTTGGCCATAAGCCGGCTCTGGAGTGTAGGGTCCCATAGGCCGAGCACGAATCGGTCTCTTATGAGGCTGTTTAGACCTTCAAACTCGCAGAGTCCTCCTAGGCGCCGCAGCTCGGCGATGAAGTCGCTCAATTTCTCGTCTGGTTTCTGATTTCGGCGGTAAAACTCGTTGCGCCGTATCAGGATGGGGACCTCGGGGGCATAATGGCGCCGCAGTATAGGCTCGAGGACGTCCCAGTCCATGGCGGTTGCGTCTGCTGGCTTGGCCAATGCTTTGGCCATCTGGAAGACCTCTGGTCCGCAGTGAGTAAGGAAGACGGCGCGTTTTAGCGGGCCCGGGGCGTCCTTCATTCCGGCGCATTCCAAGTACATTCGGAACCGATCTGAGTACGATTCCCAGTCTTCGTTGGCGGGGTTGAAGGGGGCGGGCGGTGCGATCTTCGCCATCTCTTTCACTGGAACTGGCTCTTGTTGGACACGGGGTTCGGTTCAGGGTCGGGATCCCACCCTCGTCGCCAGTGTCGTGTCCGCAAAAAGACGCTCAGAGTCCGTGACTATCATTCAAGCTCTTTATTAAACTGTTGTGAACCGAACCGGCGAAAAGGAAAAAGCCCGCGGCTTTTATCCTTTTCGCTGCGGCGGCCGCGGCCAATGGCAGCGATTCAAGTCTCCCGCTCTTGGAGCGAGCCAATCGCGGGGGGACTTCAATCGGGCCAATCAGCGCGGCTCGCCTGGCCAATCAGAAATCCCCGCGCCTTAGCCAATCAAGGCGCGGGGATTTCGAGTATTCAAATTCAGGACAGAACACTCACATTCAGGGCTGACCTATAACCACTTTCTATATTCCTTCTCCTCCTTCTTCAGAAGACAGGCAGTTCCATCTGCTTGACACAACTTTCTCAACTGTGCAGGAATTAAAGAGAATAGCCATAGCACTTACACTTGTATATCATTTTGTAGAGCTAGACAAACACAGTCACAGAAAACAGGTGAAGCCCCTTTTATTCCTTCACTTTGCTTCCAAGCTCCAAATATCTTTGATGGAAGACAAAAAAAACTCCCACACAGTTACATGAAGAAGTTAAAAAGCAACACAAACCAGGCAAGATAAGGGCTGGAGGATGTCCACAGATAACACACATGGGGAACTATAAACTAGAGCAGCGGTCACCAAACGGTGGGCCGTGGCCCACTGGTGGGCCGTAAGAAAATTTTGGTGGGCCGCAGAGAAATCTCACCCCCAGAGCACCCCCACAAAGCAATTAATCCAGGCTGTGCACAAGGCTGCTCAGCCCACATGGCCCATGGAAACCCACCCCGCCCACTTACTCTTACCCAGCAAACTTGTCTGCTAAATTGCTATTTTTCCTTTTTCTGACCATCATCTGTTCTGCTGTGCCGGGAGATTTAGATTAGCTAGGAAGCAGGAAATGGTTGGATTTCTTGCTTTCTAGCTAGTCTTTAGATGTTCGGCTTAGCACAGCCGAACCTCCCTTAGGACTGAAGGTTTGCTTGCAAGCAAATTCAGTGCAGACTCACAAGCAAATTTGAGAGACTGAGCTAGTTGATGGCATATAGATAGATCACTGAATGATTCTATGAGCAACTCAATCTGCCTGCTTTGCCTGATTTTGGGTAAAAGTTGCTCTCTCTTTTTATAATAAAAAGTTCAATATTTACACGCATGGTGTGTTGTGAGTTAATTTTATGAGTTTGCTTGCAAGCCAATTTTATATGACAGACTGAGCTATAGCCAATGACAGATAGATCTCTGAATGAATCTGTGATTCTGTGAGCAATTCAATCTGCCTGCTTTACCTGATTTTGGGTAAAAGTTGCTCTTTTTTTATAAAAAAATCAATATTTATATAAATATTTATAATATTTACATACAAGCCATGCCTAGCCAGTCACATGACCACCAAGCCACACCCACAAATTAGGCCACACCCACAGAGCTGGTTAGTGGTCCCTGGGATCTAAAATTATGAGTTTGGTGGTCCCTGAGGTCCAAAAGGTTGGCGACCCCTGAACTAGAGATATTTACACACTTTGTTTCCAGCGTTCGCCAGTATGCAGGTCCAAACTCTTATACAGTTATCACAGCTGTAACCGATGAAAAGGATCAAGGCCCTCTCCTCCTGAGTAGACCAGGTCTCTCCCTTATCCTTTCTTCCCTGCGTAACCTAGGATGGATAGGGGATGGCCCTGGGTCCTCCTCTGATTGCTCAGCGGGCCTCTGCCTTTCCCCACACTCCTCTACAACCTCTGGAGCCACACTTCCACTCCCTGTTGGCTGTTCCTCCTCTCCCTCAGAGTCAGTTTCCATCAGGGGCATGACACCTAGGTTTACAAAGTCAGCATATTGCCCCCAACAATTTGGGTCCTCTGAAGGATGGAAGGCTGAGTCAACCTTGAGCTGATGAGAATCGAACTGCTGGCAGCCGGCAGCCAGCAGAAATAGCCATGAAGTTCTAACCACTGTGTCACCACACCTCATTATAGATATCTATATAGGTATTTAAATCAACCTGACTGAAATTTGATTTGAGTCATTCTGATTATTCCATTTCCACCCAGATATTTTTATCAGAATTGTCTGAATTTATACAGCATTCCAACTACTTACTAACCACAACAGCTTTGTTTCCTTTCCTATCTGGGACTATAAAGGAAATTTTTCAGTCAGGCCTACGCTTGCTTGCTGTGGTATGGCAGCTTTTGATTTAGCAACCGAATGAGCTTAAGCATTTGTTCTCGATCCTGATGGAAGTTTCCTATTATAAAGCTTCCTTAATATAAACAAGTAAACTCAGCAATCCTTGTTAACTATTTCCCCAGGATTGGCTTTACAATAGAACCTGTAGAAGGAAAATAGCGTTGCGCTGCCATCTATCGGTAGCCTCCAGAACTACATCACCTTCTGGCTCCAACTTAGATCCTTTTAGACTGGAGGATGGATGCATAAAGAACAAACAAAATGATTGAGGCCAATAAATCCCACAGTTCGCCTAAACTTCTGTGCAGCTGCACGGAAATAGCTTCAGCTCAGCCAGCCATTGCTTTTCCTCCAAGCCCTGCAGAAGAAAGCAAGTGCTGGAAAGGATAGAGACAGAGAGAGGAAACTGCATGGCAGCTGCATTTAAGTTATTGATCTGATTTGGGGGATCAATAACTATTAAATGTACAATGAAAGCAGGTGTTAGGAACATCCATTGAGAACAGTTGAGCACCAAGGGAATAAAATAGAGAAAAGCAACAGGCAGCTGTCCCAGCAGCTCTTTTAGGGAATGAATGCGGGAGTGCAGCCTACTGGCTATGTGCCAAGTATGAAATTACATGTAGGCCTCACTTACTGCCTGCCTTGTTTGATGGTGTAAAACAAAAATCAGTTTTGCAACCAATTCTCACATTTAGGACTCTCACAGTGTCCTGTTGTCACATGATCCCTATCTGTGTACTTCACAACTGGCTTCCAACCAGCAGAGTTAATGGAGAATGCAAAACAAAATGCTAACTCACAGTTACATGATGTCTTATTTAACAACCAAATGGGAAGTGATCAGGGGTGGGATTCAATTTTTTTTACAACCGGTTCTGTGGGCGTGGCTGTTGGTGGGTGTGGCTTGGTGGTCATGTGACTGGGTGGACATGGCTTGGCGATCATATTATTGGCTGGGCATGGCCAACTCAATATCACTCACATTGAGGCATGCATTTCCTCGCCTGGACTCTCATGACTATGGGGATGCTGCAATAGTTGTAATTGTGAAAAACGGTCATTAGTCACTTTTTTCAGTGCCATTGTAACTTTGAATGGTCACTCCATACAAGCAAAGTACCAGCAAAGGAGGGGGAAAAAAACTCCAGAGAGATTCCTGAGACAGGAAGTCTGGTCCTGCCAAGAATGTAATAAGGGTTAACGGAGAGGCAGTTTCTGTAAGCAACACCAGAATGTTTCCTTCCTGCCTTCCTTACAGCATTAGGCCAGTAATTTCTTCTAACAACCGGTTCTCTGAACTGCTTAGAATGTTAACAGCTGGTTCTAGTGAATAGGTAGGAACTGGTAGAAACCCACCCCTGGAAATGATATCCTAAGCCCATCACAGTTGCATGAGTTCCCACATAATGACACCTAGACTATGGTGCTTAACAATGGAATTGTTTGTCCCAATTGTTAAGCCTTGGTTCCCCAACCAGGGTTTAGGAGACAAGCTAAACAGAATGTGCAGCGTTAGTCAGATAGGCACACAGATAAATGAGTGAGATAAGTTTGTATGTTTATTAACATACAGTAAAAATAACAGATACACTTGTGCTATCAAAAATATAGTTTATTCCATTTATAGCATAGTCAAAATAACAGTCCATTAGTCATGTATCATTTAATCAGTCCATTCAAGGATATTCAGTTAGCAAAGTCTGTGTGGAATATCCTATGTCAGTTCACTTACAAATCAGTCCTTTGTCTCTCTCCCATTGGAGTAACGCAGTCTTGAGTCCATGCAGTAATTAGGGATCATCAAAGCCAGAGAGAGAGCAAGCTGTCATCTTGCTTCTTTTAAAGTGCTTTCACAACCACTCCCCTAATTACATTCCCATATTTAAAGTTGCAGACACTTTAACTTATAAACTATGATTACATATTTATTATTTTACCTAAACCAGTTAGGGTAAATAATGTTATCCCTAACATTCTCCCCTTTTAGGAAATAATAATAAATACTACTATTTACATCTTTAAATCATATTTGTTACAACTCTCTTTAAACTTGTTTGCTCCTTGAGCTTTTGTAAATTGGTCTGCAATGTTTTCTTCCGTCATGCAGTATTCCAATTTAATTAGCCCATTCTTTACAGATTCTCTAACATTTAAGTATCTTAAATCAGTATGCTTTGATCTAGTTTTTACAGCAATACTAGTAGCTAACTTTATGGCTGCTTGGTTGTCCTCATACACAATAATGGAATCTTTAACAGTTATACCCATGTCTAATAATAACTGTTTGTACAAAATTAAGTCAGTGCATAGTAATGACAGACATGAAAATTCCACTTCCATCGTGGACAAGCTGATATGCTGTTGTCTGATTGACCTCCATCCTATTAGTGTTTTACCAAATAATATAGCCAGATGTTGATTTTCTAGTGTTTATATCAGTTGCAAAACTTGCATCTGCATAGGCACTAAGACTCAAATCACCCTTTGGTTCTATATACAATGCATGGTTCATTGTTCCTTTAAGATATCTTAAAATTCTCTTTAATTATTGCCAATGACATTGATGTGGATCCGAATTAAAACGTGCCAGCTGATTAACACTATAAGCTATATCTGGCCTTGACCAATTGCTTATATATGATAAGCTACCAATCAAAGATTGATATATAGACTTATCAAATTTGGGACTTTGATCATCAGTTTGGCAAACTTCCTGACTCATTGGAGTCTTTGCCGGTTTACAAAGTTCCATTTTAAACATTTTAATTAATTGGCAAATTTTATCTTCTTGAGATATCTTAAATCCATTTTTTGTTTTGTGAATTGTCAATCCTAGATACTTTTTAATTTCACCTAAATGCTTTAATTTTATCTTTTTAGCTAATAATGATATAATCTCATTAGCTTCATTATTAGTCTTAGTTATCAAAGCAATATCATCTGTAAATAATAACAATAATGACACCGTTCCATTATTTTCTCTTTTAAACACACATGGATCTGCTAAACCAGATTTAAAACCAATATTGTTTAATTCTTTCACAATATATTGGTTCCACTCAAAGCCAGATTGTTTCAACCCGTAAAGACTCTTTTTGAGTTTCCAACAATCATTACAATTTACTTTATTGTCTTTTATAACAATTGGCTTTTGTAAATATATAGTGTGCTGCAAAGGTGCATGCAAATAAGCAGTTTCTACATCTAAATGGTTAATGACATAGTTTTTCTTAGCTGCCCACACTAATGCTGCTCTCAAAGATGTTGCTTTAAGGCTTGGTGCAAAAACTTCATGGTAATCAGATGCAGTTTGATTAAATCCTTGAGCTACCAACCTAGCTTTATGGGTAACAGTCCCATCATTTTCAGTTTTTACTTTAAATATCCATTTGCACCCAATGGATTTTTCTCCTGGAGGTAATTTAGCATCTTCATATGCTTTCATTACCTTTCATGAATTTAGTTCTTTTTCCATTGCCTTTTGCCAATTCTCCTGATCCTTAGCAGGATACATCTTAAGTTCATCTACACTAGTTGGAAGTTTAGTTACTTGGCAAACTATACTTGCTTGATACCTATCAGGTGGTCTAGTTATCCGTGTAGTACGTCTAGGTATTATAGGACTTACAGGTGGACTTTCATTTATTAACTCTTCTTGATTATCTAACTCTTCCTGATCAACTGTTTCCTCTTGTTCTGGTCCTATTTGCTCTTCATGGACTTCTTCTTTAATTGGACTCTTCTTATAACTAGTCTGATCTTTCTGCCTTTTGTAGGGTTCAATAATTACTTCATTATTTAAATCTTGCTCTGATCTATTCCATCCTACATGTTCTAGGAATTTAGCACTAGCACTGGTGTATACTCTAGATATACCTGGTTCCCAGAATCTATAAGATCTATGATTAGATTTATATCCTACAAAAAATAATCTTTTAGCTCTATGCTGTCCTTTTTGCCTTAGTTGTGCTGGTGCTCCAAATGTGTGCATGTAACTTAAATCAGGTTTTGTACCATGCCACAGTGTGAATGGTAATTCACCTGTTGTTGAATTAACAACATTATTTAATATATGATTACCACACATTATTGCTTCTCCCCATAAATTGTCAGGTAATCCTGAATCAGACTTCATAGTACGTGCCATTGACTGTAGTGTTTGGCCTCGTCTCTCTATAAAGGCATTATGTTGTGGCCTATATGGTGCAGACTTTTTATGTTGAATACCTAACATTCTTAGTCTGTTCTGGAATTTATTATTTGTAAATTCCGCACCATTATCTGTTATAAGAGTTACTATTTTCTTTTTAGTTTTCCTTTCTGCAAATTTAATCCAATTAAAGAGATTTAGATACGTTTCAGTTTTGCTTTACATTAAATAGCAAAACCCATATCTAGAATAGTGGTCCATTATACTTAATATGTATCGAGCTCCTCCTACACTTGGTTTTTTCGGACCTATTAAATCAGCAAATACTACTTCTAAAGGCTCTTTGGTAGTAAATCCATCAACTCTATTAACCGGTTTGACCTTGCTCTTGCTTTGATTGCAAGCTTTACATTGCAAATACTTATTACAAGGTTTTAAACTTATTCCCTTAGATAATTCAACAGTTTTCTTAAGCATTTTAAAATTTAAATGCCCTAGCCTTCAGTGTAACAAGTGAATACATTCATCATGAGGTTTCTTATTATCATAAACCGTGTTAGCCACCTCTAAACCATTATCATTTAACACATATAATTCACCTCTTAAAGATGCAGTAATTTTCTTATCTTCTTTTTCAATTATGCAGTTATCTCCTTTAAAAGTAACTACATATCCTAGTTTAACCAAAATTCTAACTGAAATTAAATTAAACTTAAGTTGTGGTACATATAACATTTTTACATTCTCTTTTATAAAAGAACAATATGCTATACCTTGACCTTTCGCTTTCAGTTTCCAGCCATTGGCTAACGATATCTGCTGTGTACTCTTGGACATTTTAATAAAATTTCTGTTATCATTTGTTATACAATGG
This sequence comes from Hydrophis major, assembly GCA_033807585.1. Classification (NCBI taxonomy): domain Eukaryota; kingdom Metazoa; phylum Chordata; class Lepidosauria; order Squamata; family Elapidae; genus Hydrophis; species Hydrophis major. The sequence continues at coordinate 221,346,326 of CM066329.1, forward strand.
GATGCTCCACTGTCAACCACCCATAAATTATTTTTTATAGCTCCGTTAATATACATGGCTAACTCTAAATTTTTATTTATCTTTTGATGACTTTTAGTATTCTGGCCAGCGTTCTGGCACTTTGCTTTTTTACAAAATCTTGCCAAATGTCCTCTTCCTCCACAATTAAAGCACTTTTTAATTGCATATGCAGTAGGAGATTTATTATCTTCTTTTTGAGGTTGTTCCCTCCTTAACTGGTCTCTTTCAAGTCTTCTTCTTGCCTCTTCAATCAATCTGCCAGTTATATCAGTTAAAGTTAAACTTTCCTTAGGCAATATTTCAAGGGAAGTGACATAGTTGTCTTAACTTACATCTAGTGATGATAGTATTATGTAGACTTGGTGTAGTTCAGAGAAAATAAGCTCTTTCTCGTGCAGATCTTGAAAAATGCTTTTCATAGTTTCCAAATGACTCCGCATGTCACCATTCCTCTGGAGATGCGTCCTGAAAAGCTTCCGTGTAAGATTTATGTGAGCACCAACGTTATCTCGGACATAAATCCTCTTCAGCTTCTGCCAACACCCAACAGCCATTTGCTCTCCGTGGATATGAACAAGTTGCTGGTCAGACAGTGTTAATCCTATTATGCAAATAGCTTGTTCATTTTTATGCATAAAATCTTCTATTTTTAGTCTATCTTCATCATCCTCTGGATTCCATTCCTCTACGTTTGGTGGATTTTCAATTATGTTCCACAGACCTTCTCTTCGTAGAAGTAGACTACATTTCATAGACCATGATACATAGTTTGTTCCATCCAGCTTGGATATAAGGGACAAACTTTGTAGATTGACTTGTGCCATGTTTTCTTTATATGGATATAAAACTATAATTAATAAAACACAGCTGTCTGTTTACTGTAACGTATAACAACACAAACTCTCACTTTTTACATAAATCTGTTTTATCCCAGTTAAACTGACTTTGCAGCCTCTGGGCCCATAACCAGTGTTATGTGTGGGCCCATAACCAGTGTTAAGCCTGGGTTCCCCAACCAGGGTTAAGGAGACAAGCTAAACAGAATGTGCAGCGTTAGTCAGATAGGCACACAGATAAATGAGTGAGATAAGTTTGTATGTTTGTTAACATACAAACATACACGTAAAAATAACAGATACGCTTGTGTTATCAAAAATATAGTTTATTCCATTTATAGCATAGTCAAAATAACAGTCCATTAGTCATGTATCATTTAATCAGTCCATTCAAGGATATTCAGTTAGCAAAGTCCGTGTGGAATATCCTATGTCAGTTCACTTACAAATCAGTCCTTTGTCTCTCTCCCGTTGGAGTAACGCAGTCTTGAGTCCATGCAGTAATTAGGGATCATCAAAGCCAGAGAGAGAGCAAGCTGTCATCTTGCTTCTTTTAAAGTGCTTTCACAACCACTCCCCTAATTACATTCCCATATTTAAAGTTGCAGACACTTTAACTTGTAAACTATGATTACATATTTATTATTTTACCTAAACCAGTTAGGGTAAACAATGTTATCCCTAACAGTGATTGCTAAGTAAAGTATGCAAATGTCCATCTACCTATGTCCTACCCCTCACAACATTTGGCTTCAGACATTGCAGCATCCCTGTGGTCATGATCAAAATTTGGACACTTGGTGACTGACACATATTTATCACGATTGCAGTGTCCCTGGGTCATGTGATCATCTTTTGTGACCTTCTGACAAGCAAAGTCAATGGGGAAGCCAGATTCACTTAACAACTGTGTTACTAATTTAACACCTGCGGTGACTTTAACTATGGCAAAAAAGATCATAAAATGGGGCAAAATTCACTTAACAAATGTTTCACTTAGCAGCAAAAATATTGGGCTCAATTGTGGTCATAAGTTGAGGGCTTCAAAATATTACCTTCTACCTTGTTATATTTTGATTTCAGCATCATAATCTTTAAAAAGTGTTTTAAAAAGTTATCTCTGAAAGAGAGAGAATAAAACATGCAATACACAATCTTTCTTCCTAGTTTTCAGCCATCCAAAAGAAAAACAGGGGAAGGGGGATTCTCCTTTGCATCCTTTCCCCTTTTCTTTTCTTTTTCTGTGCCTTTGTTTATCTAATTTTATCCTATTCCCACTGGCTCAAATCCTGAATAGAACTGGGCCCCTGAGCCCTCCTGACAGAATCACCAAGAACAGCTGATGAGGATTTTTATCCCACTACAAATAGCATTTCTGACAGGAAATCTGGTTTAGATAGACATGAGGTAAAGGCTTAAAACTCATCTTGCCGTCTATAGGTCATCTTAAGCTTGTTTCGATCATCTTGCAGCTACTTCCTCTCGTTAAAATAATTACATGAATTGCTTTGTGGCTCCTAGATAAAGCAAGATTGAAGTTAACAGTGTGGGAACATCCCTTCCTCCATTTCTAGTGTTGAGAAACAAGGAGGATGAGATCATGCTTTTGGGAGCTCAGCTTTCTTTCAAAGTCCAAGGCAAGATAGATGCATCTTCTAGAACTATAGAGAAGTGCTGCTTATAATGGCATGAATCATTTAAATATTTAACTGTGGTGCAATTCTCAGAGCTCCTCCCCTGATGTATGAGCAAATTCTACCTTTCTTGCTTTCACATTGATTGAATTTCATTGCATTGAAACCATATTTATGAAATAGGTTAATGTACCCTTAGCGATAGTTTATGGCTCTATTCCATCCACATAGCAGGCATCTCAGAGTTTCTCACCTCAACTCCAGGAGAAAAATAACTCAGGTTTATTATGGAATAGAATGCTGAAAAACTTGGCGGCAGAAAAGGCCTGTAACACTTCAGGAGATTAACTTTTGTTAGTTTGGCCATTTTCTAAGACCATGCTTTAAGAAGAGATTGGACAACCATTTGTCTGAAATGATGTAGGATTTCCTCCTTGAGCAAGGAGTTGGACTGGAAGACCTCCAAGGACCTTTCCAACTCTCTTATTCTGTTATTTTGTACTAGAGTCTGATATCTGGATCAAATAGGGTGGGTTTTAAAATTCCGCATGAAAGGACATGATAAAAAGAGCAGCGATTTGCATTTTAAGAAATACATCTAACAACCTCAAGTAACAATAAAAAGGTAATGCTGGATATGTCATCACCAAGCTTCTACAGATTCTCTTCCTTATCTCCAAATATTTCTCTTCCATATGCAAGTAGAATTTTTGCTATTAGTTCACAACACCACCTCTCACACATGTATACATGCTGAAAAGAGTTTTAGCTTCTTTATTAACTGATCATGACAGTATCAGCCATTCAACCAGTAAGATCTTAATTTATGCAAGAAGAAAGTTTAGGAATTTACCTGTTGGCTTCCCAAGCTGTACATCCTCAGCCCCATGTAGACTTCTTGGAAAATATCAGTTCAATGCCTCTCTATGTACTCTTAACCATCTCTGGATCTTGAATATGTTGGAAAAACAGATCTGCCATAGTTGGGTTTTCAGGATGCTATGAATATGGAGTCAAATTTAAATTTGATTGAAATGAAGCCAGATTAAGCTAACTGCAGACTAGGTGGGCATGCTTGCATCCATAACTGAAGCCACTTTAAAGAAAGCTGTTTTCATTCCTGATGGTTGATATTTAGCTAAGAAATTAGCAAGCTCTTAGCAAATGAGTTAGAATAGAATAGAACACTTTATTGGCCAAGTATGATTGGACACACAAGGAATTTGTCAGTGTAAATACTCTTAGTATACATAAAAGAAAAGATACATTTGTTAATAATCAAGAATCCAAAGATGGTATTTAGCAGGTTCTGACCAGTTCTGGAGAACTGGTTGTGGAAATTTTGAGTAGTTCGGAATACCACCTCTGACTGACCCCACCCCCATCTATTATCTGTCTCCCAGTTCCCAGCTGATTGGCTGGATCTTCTTTTGTTGCCCTGCACAGGAGAATGGAGCTGGAAAGCAGGTTGGTGGGGTGGGGAGAATATGGGGATTTTACAGTATCCTTCCCATGGAGTGGGATGGGAATGGAGATTTTACAGTATCCTTCCCCTGCCACGCCCACCAAGCCAAGCCCATCAAACCCACTAAGCCCTGCTCACAGAACCGGCAGTAAAAAATTTGAATTCCACCACTGCAATCATCATCAGGTACAACACTTAATAATAGTCATAGGGTACAATCAGCAATCAAATCATACTAGGAAACAGTCAATATAAATTGTTAATTTTCTTAATCATAGTATTAAGTGTTCCAATTATAAAACAACTGGGAAAGTCACTGAGTAACTTAAGTTTTGAGTAAGTTTTTTGGAAGAATCAGAGATTTGACAAGACGATGATGATGAATTGCATCAGTCCAAACTAACTAAATACCTCAAGAAGCGATATTGGCCAGCAACAGAGAATACAATCTGTCATAGCAGCTAGTGATTATATTGTGGATGGAAGTTATAACGTGTATGAATAAACATGGTCAGGAAAGGCTACTGTGCAGTCCATCCCTGTGACAAGCCCAACCAGACTGAAATCACAAATCAGGATATGACATTATAAAGTGTCTGCCAAGGTCAATGTCTCTACATATTCCCATGGCTGACTGCTGAAGTTTTCTGCTTTTGTAGCTACTCTTCCTTGACATTTCTGAATGTAATCTTAGAACTCAAACATGTTTTAACAATGAATAGCAGCCTACTGACTTGCCCTTTTTCCTTCTGAGCAGCGGTGAGAATTAAATCCACAAAGGTATGAGCCAATGAATGACAGCAGGACTAGGTCTCACAGGCGCTTTTCCCCAGAGTCATCACATCTTGAGTCAAAATATGTTGGTTACAACTTATAAACATATTCTTATTAAACATAGCATGAGAGATCTCAGTGGTCTCAAATTCTGCTTGTGTGTGAATGATATAAAGCCTGTGGCTCTGCAGCGTGGCTTTGATTTCATGACAAGCTTAGGAGCACAATGCAAGTTACTTTCAGCTTCTATTATTTGGCCATTATTTATCTCCATACCTAATCACACACCATATCTGAAGTTCTTTTGTACTGTCCCAAGCAATTGTGTATTATTTCTTTCTTATATCCACCCCATCCGCTTATTTTTGAAAAATATATCAGCAGGGCGGTTCAGGAACTAACAAATTTATGCAGTGAATATTCCAAACAATTTTTTTGCTTTTGATTACAAAGAAGAAAATTGCTTTTATGTAAATTCGGTGGGGGTGGAATCCAAGAATCCATGCAATCAAAGTAAATGGTCCCATAAGAAACCCAATTTTGATTACATAAAGATCAAATTATAGGAAAGGTTTCATAGGTATGTCTGGAGAATTTCCAAGAATCAATCAACATCAAAATATGTTGCACTCACATCAAATTTGTGACAAAGGCTGACTCCATATTCTCAACCATTTGAAAATATGTAACGTTGGAAAAACCTCCATTCCAATTCCTATTCATTACTATCAATCTGGTGCCAAATGCTTTTCCAAAGCAACTCAACAAATGTTTTTTACTTCATGGAATTATATGTGTTTCCAGCAGGTTCTTCAATATTGTTATATTCTTTCCATAGAATGAAAAATCTATTTAAACCGTTTCCAATTGATAAGATGATCATTATTTATTAGTCACCAGTTATATGATCCGAAGGCAGCAATAGTAGAAAAAACTGATGATCGTTATTTGTCAGAGGTACTTAATATGTAATTTTTATAAGGAGTTGGACAAAAAGGAGCAACTGTTTGAAGTTTTAATAGTGATTCTAACTGATTTTCCTGTGTTTCCTGATATTCTGTATTTTGCATAAACTATCTTGAGTTTCCCAGAAAGGCAATCAATCAATCTAACAATAAATGGGTACAAGAGAGAGGCCAAAATATGCTGGACCTGATATTGTAGGCAATAAGTAGCTGTTTCAGGTAGATTTTACTATTGTGGAAGGATTTACATTGTGAAGGAAGCCATTGTGGAAGGCTTCCAATTACCCCAAAGAACATATTCTTCACTACATCTTGAGATCTGCCAACTTCAATTCTGGTTAAAATACAAATGTTAGGGTGAGTCCATGGTCAGCTCACACTTAGTCATGTTTCTTCTATGAAAAAGCAGCTTCTGATTTGGTATATTGGGGTGTATGCTTTTTAGGTGCAGAGAAAGTCAAGGCAGAGCAAAGGATAAGTTGAAATTTCCAATAACATGAGGTTGTGCGTGTTCCTTTTGTTATATTTACATACTGATGTCCTGTTCTGTGATGAAAATAGGTAGGCATACCCAGATATCAAACACATGTGACACGTTTTGCTAAATTGCCCCTTATATCATATCCAATATCTTATACAGCTGGCCGTTAGGAAGCTTTCTCACCTATCACAATGGGTATTTATAAAGCAGCTAACAAGACCAAATGTATTGAATTATCTAAAGTCACAATATATTTAACTGTAGTAGTGGCTATCAACAGCTGGTGCATTTTGCTCTATCTATATTTAACTAAGTCTGGGATTCTGTTATTCTATTTATGACTATATTCCTTGCTTCATCTTTCCTTCTTTTATTAATATCTGTAGAAAATTTGCTAATCATGACAAACTTGTCTATGTTTGGTTTGATTCATACCAGTGGTGGGATTCAATTTTTTTTACTATGGTTCTATGGGCATGGCTTGGTGGGCGTGGCAGGGGAAGGATACTGTAAAATCTCCAGTCAGAGGTGGAACTGGTCAGAACCTGCTGAATGCCACCTCTGATTCACACAGTATTGGACCTTCAACATGTACTGCACCATTCATTGTTAAATGAGTTTTAATTTTATTTCTAATCAAGAACACCAACATTATACAATATGCCCACTCTTCCTGCTACTCCATTTCATTGACAAAATGTTGTTGGTTGGTATCAAGCAATCTGTAATGGATCTTTTTACATTTTCCTCCACCCTTTGGAACCAAGTTTTCAGCAAGGGACATGTTAACAACTTTCTGAAAGGACCAATTTTGCCAAAAATTTGCTGCCTAAAAAAATGGGAACATAGTCCATCTTTCAGATTATGTCCCAGAAATTATGTATTATTTGTCAACACTATTTGTATAGTCAACCATTCACCTGCAGTATTCTTCCTTCTCTTTCTATGTTCTTCCATGGACCATGAATGTGGATGAGAATACTACTTTAGGTCAAAGATTCTTGTGAGCCCTCCAAGGTAGACCCGACTGAGAAACCAAAGATGGGAAAGCTAATACTACTTTTATTATAAGACTCAGGAGTGGGATTCAAAATGTTTAACAACCAGTTCTGTGGGCGTGGCTTAGGTGGTAGGTGTGGCTTGTTGGTCATGTGACTGGCTGGGTGTGGCCAACTCAATATCACTCACATCGAGGCACACATCTCCTCGCCTGGCCTCTCATGACTGTGGGGATGCTGCAACAGTTGTAAGTGTGAAACATGGTCATAAGTCACTTTTTTCTGTGCCATTGTAACTTTGAATGGTCACTCCACACAAGCAAAGTACTAGTAAAGGAAGGGGGGAAAAATACTCCAGAGACATTCCTGAGACAGGAAGTCTGGTCCTGCCAAGAATGTAATAAGGGTTAATGGAGAGGCAGTTTCTGTAAGCAACACCAGAATGCTTTCTTCCTGCTTTCCTTACAGGATTAGGCCAGTAATTTCTTCTAACAACCAATTCTCTGAACTGCTTAGAATGTTAACAACCGGTTCTAGCCAATAAGTGGAATTGGTAGAATCCCACCCCTGATAAGACTACAGTAATGGAATCTTGGAATTTAAATGTGCTTCCTCCCTCCCTCTTCAAGAGGACAACCGGGGAAGGGGATGTCTTGTTTGAGACAGTTGTTTGGCTTACACTTGTGGCTTGGACTCAGATTTCTTTGATCTTACCACTGTTTTGATAGCAGCTTTTCCTCCTAGTCAAGGTTATTCCTTCTGCCCTTTAACCTCTCTTCTTAGAACTTGTCCATACATGATTTGTCCCTACATAGGTTAGCAGGAAGGGTTTATTATCAGTGCACTCAATATACCTTCTATGACATCCCTAATCGTTGCTTTGGTGGACATTACTCTTAAAAAACAAGAGGGTGCAATAGCATACATTTACTTAGCTCTTATTAGAGCACATTATCAATTACTATAATCCTTACCTTTGTCTCCTTGCAAATAACAGCTGCACCTCCCTTGACTTTCAGAGATCCAACCTCCTTGCTCCTGTTCCATAGCTTCTTCAGTAACCATGAAGACTCAAGAGATGGGTCTTTTGTCAGGGTTTGAAAATGATTCCTGAGTTCTAACACTGCAGAGTATCTTCTGTATCTTTTTTTCCTCATCCTCTGAACTTGCTTCATTATTTTTCTGATGTATTGCTTTCAATCAGTTTCTGTTGTAGCACCTCCTTTGTTTGACTTGATGAATCTTTATTCTCCTCATATATTGAAATGTAGCCATTCACTCTTTCCCTCCCCTAGTCCTTCAAGGAGTATTGTAGGTTTGATCTTGCTTTCCAAGTGCGCGGGCAAAATCACAAATGCACAGCAAGATCATAATTGCAGATTCTTGTCCATCAACATTTTTGTTTTCTTTAAAGTACCCACAGCATTGTAAAAGCCCCTATTTAGTTTACTTTTATTTTTTATCAGTGTTGGTTTTTGGACAAGAACTGAAAAGAGACTGATTTATTACTGATGAGGTCAACTCTTTTTTTAAAAAGTTTAAAATATTTTATTTACAAGAAAAAATTTAAAAACAAACACAAACATACAATTACACAAAAATAAAATAAGAAAAAATGTATAGTTGGAACAATAAACATATTTATTTCTATTGCATTTGATACTAGATTGGATATTTCATAATAATCAATAGTAAATAATTATTGGTAAGTATTCCTTGTCACTTATAGATTACATATTAATTAATAAATTACTCTGTTATTCCTATTGGATTATAACTGTATCATTTAATCGATGAAACCTTCATAGTGTTTATATAATAGAAGAGAAGCTTGAGATCGCCAGTATTATACACTCAATATATACAATATATTCCTTAGATTCATTTATACTATACTTTTATACATTATACTTTTTCTTATGTTCTACCCAACTGTAGTAATATTAGTAAGCCAAGTAATATTCTCATTCTTCCTTCCCATTTAAGCACGAGCTTAAACATTTCGGCACATTCATAGCTTTTTTGAATAATAATGTGTATCGGTGGTATACTAGGCCTTTTCCAATATTGCGCTAAAGAAATTTGTGCCGTTGTTAATAGGTGGATGGTCAGGTATCTCACTTTAGGGGGATAGTCCCCTTTAATCATTTCCAGGAGGAACAATTCCAGTTTCCATTCCAGTCCGCATTCAGTAATTTCTTCTATCCATATTTTTATCCTTGTCCAATATTTCTTAATCTCAGGGCATGTCCACCAAAGATGAAAATAAGTACCAAATTTCTCTTTACATTCCCAACAGCTTGGATTTGCTTTTGGATATGTTTTAGCTAATCTAGAGGGTGCCAGAGGCTATCTATATATCATTTTATATAAGCTTTCCTTGTGTGATACTGATTTTGTTAATGTAAGATTTCTTTGCCAGATTTCTTCCCAGTCGTCCAAATCTATATTATATCTGAAGTTTTTTTGTCCAGGCTAGCATTGGTCCTTTTACAATTTCCTCAGCCAATTCGTATTCTAATAGGTAATTGTATAGTTTAGATATCATATTTTGTCCCAGGTCCAGGAGTATTTTATCTAATTGAGTATTTTTTATTTCAAATCCATATTATTTTACATCCTTATTGTATATCATTTTTATTTGAAAGTAGGACCAATTGTCAATAGTTATTTCTTAGGTTTCTAGTTCCTGAACCAATTTAAGTTTTCCCTCATTATCTAGAATTTGGTGGTATTTGAGCTTTTTACTAATATCCATCGTGTTAGGATGGAACGAACATTGCCTCCATCATTGAGAACCACCTCAGAATTTTAGTATAATGATTCCTTCTGATATCTGTCGAAACTTTAATCAGAGATTTATGTAAAGTGTGTCTGGAGAAATATGAATGATTTTTATTATTTGGGTTCCATAAAAATGCGTTCCATCCTATCTGTAAATCATGGCCCTCAAATGTTAAGATTCTTTTGTTTCTCAGTTCAGTCCAATCCTTTATCCATACTAATGCCGTCGCTTTGTAATAGGTCTCCCAGGCAAGGAGTCCAAAGCCACTCCTGCTTTTATTGTCTTGGAAATAGTTTTTTTTATCCTCGTTTTTTCCCCTGCCCAAATGAATTTCATAATAGTTTTATCCAATTCTTTAAAAAAAAAATTATCTAATGATATCAGAATTGTTTGAAATAAGTATAAGATTTTGGGTAGGACATTCATCTTAATCGTTGCTATTCTGCCTAATAGTGAAATTTGCATTTTATTCCAGTTTTCCAAATCCTTTCCAATTTGTTGTAATAATTTGGTATAGTTGTCCTCCCTCAAAGTTATTGTTCTAGATCTTAACCAAATGCCTAAATATTTAATCTTATTCACAATTTGTAATCTCATCGTTTCCTCTAGTGTTTTTTGTTGTTGTTGTTGTTTACTGTTTGTTAGATTTTTAATTAGCATTTTGGTCTTTTCCTTATTAATTTTTAATCCTGCCAATTTGCCAAATTTATCTATTTCATTTAATAGTAGTGGTGCCGAATCTATTGATTCTTCTATGACAAATACCATGTCGTCAGCGAAAGCTTGTAATTTATACTCCTGACTTTTAATTTTTGTTCCCTTAATTTCTTTATTTGATCTAATTCTATCCAGTAATGTTTCTAAGATTGTTATAAAAAGCAGGGGTGACATTGGGCCTCCCTGTCTGACACCCTTCTTTATCTCAAATGGTTTAGTGGTGTCTCCATTTATCAATACAGTTGCCTTTTGTGTAGTGTAAATTGAATTTAGCATTTTTGCAAAATTACCATCAAGTTCTATCAAATTAATCTGATGTTTCATAAAATCCCAATTTAGATTATCAAAGGCCTTTTACGCGTCCAGGAAAACAAGGGCCACTTGGTTTCCTGGGTGCAATTCATAAAATTCTAGTATATCTATTATCGTTTTTGTGTTATACCTAATCTGCCTCATAGGAAGGAATCAATTTTGATCAGGGTAGATTTTGTCATTAAGCACTTTCTTTAATCTTTCTGCCATTACAGTCATAAAAATTTTATAATCTGAATTTAGAAGGGATATTGGTCTATAATTCTTTATTTGATTGGCATCTGCACCCTCTTTAGGTATCAGTGTTATATAAGCTTCCTTCAGTGATTCTGGAATTTTAGCTTCCAGTAATATCTCATTGCAAATCTCTAGCAACACATTTTCTAATATTTCTCCTATCTCTTTGTATAGCTCACTTGGGAATCCATCTGGACCTGGTGCTTTATTGCTTTTTTGTTTCTTGATCGCTTCTTTTAATTCACTTGGAGTTATTTCTTTGTTTAGTAATTTCTTTTTATCCTCTGGTAGCGGGTATAAAGCTCCTTTTTTCAAATATTCTTCTATTTTATTTAGGTCAACTGAATCTTGCTTATATAAGTTCTCAAAGTACTCCCTTACAATTACCTTTTTTTTTTCCAAATCAGTCTCTATTATTCCATTTTTTTCCTCTAATTGGTATATTGTTATTTTTTGGTTTTCTTTTTTCAATTTGTACGCTAGCCACCTACCAGGCTTATTTGTGTGTTCAAAATAATTTTGTTTTGTTTATTGTAGCTTCCTAATTAGTTCCTCCTGATCTAAGATGTTCATTTCATGCTTAGCTAGTGCCAACTCATTTCTAATTAGCTCATCTCCTGGGGTTTCCATTTGTCTATTTTCCAAATCTTCTATTTTTTTTTGTTAAGGTATTTTGTTTTTCCCATCTTTTTAAATTTGTATTTACTGTATGTGCTATTGATATTCCCCTTAAATATGCCTTTGTTGTGTCCCAGAGATTCTGCAATGAGGTATCCTGTTTTTTATTGAATTTAAACAAGCCAATTAATTCTTCCCTAATTTTTTGGATATAGCTTTCCCCCCCCCCCCCCAGTAATTGTGAATTAAGAGTCCATCTGCTTTTCTTGTGGGTTTGATCTTTCCAAGTTATCTGTAACGGATTGTGGTCTGCCCAGACATTTGTTAATATCTTTATATCTTGAATCTCCTTAGATAAGTCACTGTTTACCCATGCCATATCTAATCTAGACCATGATTTATGTGGGTTGGAGTAGAAAGTGAACTGTATCACCCTTGGGTTCAACTTCTTCCACACACCCACTAATTCTAATTCTTCAGCCATCTCAAAAAAACTCTTGGGCAATGCATTCCGTTTTTTTTTAATGTTTTTGTTCACAAGCATAGTTTTGATTATTATTTGTAATTGCATTGTAATCTCCAAATATACAAATTCTTGGGTTGCCAATTTCTATCAATTTCTGGTATAGAATTTTATAAAATTCATTCTGATTTTTATTAGGGGCATATCTCACTGATAACATGTTTTTATTTTGTATGACCACCTCTACCATTAATATTCTCCCCATCGTATTGTTATAAATCAGTTTTGAAGTTATTTCATTTTTTTAAAGCAAATTTTATTAATTTTTAAAGACATACAAAGCATAGATACACAAAAATATAAAACATAAAAACATAAAAAATCTCTTTTCTGAAAATTGCTTAGTCCCGGGTTAAAACTCTTGGTACAGACACAAATTCAAATTCATATTAATTTTACATACCATTCCATATCTTATTAACATTTTCATTTTTCTATATAACTTCTTTCTTTTAAATTTTCTCAACTTTATTTTACTTATCTCTTCTCAATTCAAATCATAATATTTATCATTCTTTGTCTGTTCTATTTCCAACTATCCATTTATCTTTCTTCTTTGAAAAAAAAAAAAAAGCTTCTCCTGTACACTAATTGGAGTACGACGCCTTTATCTCTTTCCCCTATATTTATAATACTTAATATAGAATACATAGCTTACATTGGGATTCTGTCTGGTACATTCTAAAATTATGCATTATTATCAAAACAATACAAATTAATTCATTAATATTAATATTCATTTATATCTTAAACATTTAACACATTTTTTTCAGTTAAATCACATACTTCTATGGGAGCACCTATTTTCCATAATTATTCCCCCCCCCACATCGCATATTATAGATCATTATTTCATTACATGTTCCCCCTTCTCCTTCTTCAAATCTCTCATTTCGCAAATAGTTTTACTAGTATAACATGGTCTAATCATTAATATTAACAATCATTTATATCTTAGACATTTTACCCGTTTCAATTAAATATCATGCCTTTGTGGGAACATTTCTTATACTTTTCAAAATTATTCCCCCCCCACATCACATATCTTAAATTATTGTTTCATTAAAGTACTCCCCTTTCTTAACAAAGATTTCACTAAATTATACTAAATATTTTATCACATTTTATATTGCATATTATTTCCGATCTTCTATGGTTATTTCTAAGTACAGATATAGAAATACAATCTTATGTACCTTTCTAGAATCCCTTTTTCAATAAAATTTATCCATTATCTCTAAAAAACTTTTGTTTCTTTGCATCTTGCTCCCCACCATTAAGGCTTCTCATCCCTTCCTTTCTCCCTTGCTTCTTCTTCTCCTTGTCTGATAACAAGTCTCAAATAGTCTAATAGTTAATCAAATTAATCTATTAAGTAAGTATCCTACAATATTATAGCTGGATACAAATATTTAGGTTTGTTACAATACCTTATCTATTGCTCTTCTAAACAAGTTATAAAATTTGGAATTCAAACTGACAGTTCTTAAATCTTAATAGTCCACAATATCCAACAAAGAGAGGGGATAAGAGAGAGAAAAAAGAGCTGTTGTTTAAGTTGTCATTATACTAATCAATATACTAAATTCATTGGTCCACTTTAAATCAAATATATATATAAGAGGGAGAAGGAAACAAGGGGGAAGATACAAAACAAGAGAATTTAATATCACTCTCCGAGTCCAGTTCTATATAAAATAACCAGTCAATATTAATCTCTTATTATTTGAGTATATAAAATAGATAAATATGAGATAGGACTATCCAAGTCCAATAAATTTAAAAGGAAAAGTAGAAACCTCAGAAGAGGGGATTCCATTCCATTCTCAGTTCTATTTGTCATTCCAATTGCATTAATACAGTTTACTGAAGTTTGCCACTCCCAATGGTTGCCTCTACGGTTTGCACCATCACTCCTCAAGACTTTCTCAAAGTTCTGTCCAGATCCCTTTCTCACACGGAGTGTTTTCAACGATCTTGCTTCAAACAGTTAGTAATAGAAGGCTTTTTTCCCCCAGCAATATACACTTTCCTCTCCTTCTCAGTTTCCTTTTAAAGCCATATTTCCACTCTTTCTCAGAGTTGGGGGTAGAAAACTAGATTACTGCCACTACTTTCCACCTTCACCCCTTTCACTCTGGACTTCAATAATACAAACTGTTCTTCTTCAAACAATACTCCAGTTATAATAATAAAAAAGTGTTTTTAGTACTGATATCTTGCCCAATCTCAGTCCGCTTCCTTCTTTGTACTGACCTGAGCACTCCTAATTAGGAAAACCATGAATTCTTCAACTCAGCTATCTCATGTTCTGAAAGTGCTGAACTATAAGAGATTAATAAGTATGTGACTCTGGGATTGGAATCTGCTCCATTGGCAAATGTGAGTTCGAGTGAAAAGGATATGGCAGCGAAATATGAGCTGGCATTGCGAAGTGACTTGGATGTTAGCCAGGATGAGGAAATGGATTTAACCAGGAGAGATGAACCTGATTTAGTAGAGATGTCAGGACCCTCGACCTCCTCTAATTCTTCCTCTGAGCAGCAGCCTGGAATAGCTAACAAGGAAAACATGCGAGAATTTTCCAGTGAAGAAGAGAACTTTGAGAGATCCTGGCTTGATGTAAGAAATAGACGGAGATTGAGACGTCAATCTCAATTGGGAAGGAGGCGCCGAGCCAGTGACTAATTAGGGAAATTAACACACTCCATAAGAGGATAAAAGGAAACAGCTGGGCTGGTGAAATTCGCCAGAAGCAAAGTGATTAATGGGAGTGAAAACACCAGGAGAACTCTTTGAGGCTTTGAGAATTATTGCCACATCAGGATTGCCGGGCAGAGTGTGGATTTACTGCTGAGGATTGGAAATACCTCAACAGTTCTCTTGTGGGGATTTGTTTTTTGGTTTGTGATATTTCTGGAACTGCTGAATTTCGTTTTGCTCACCTGTAATTAAAGGGGAGACATAACATATAAGAATCAATCAGCAGATTTGTAATATATATGGCTCTCATATTAAACAAAGTTCACCATTATTAGTCAATATGTAGCTCCACAAATGAAATTCTTGGCAAAAGTATCCCTATTTATGCATCAAACAGGCTGCAGCATCTGTCATAGACCGAAAAATAATTGTAGTGTAAAATTTGGCTGGTATTTAGATTGGGAAATATTTATCCAAAGGAGAATCCTGACCATATTTATTCACAATGCCCTTCTAATTACACAGCTGTGCCAGTGCCACTTAAAATTAACTTGCTTCTATAACATCGCACAAGAGGTTGGAAAGATCCTCTTGCAAAAAGAAAAAAGGTTAGTAGATTTAGGCAGTGCTACTTTTACCATAAGCAACAAAGATTCTCTGGGATAGCTACTATCTCAATTCCTTCTAACAATGGAAATGCACAACTTTTCAGTATAAACATGCTTTTAAGATAAATGGGACTTTTACAAAAGTGAGCCTACCTATCACAGAATTAAATTCTAAATTCTTGTGACATAAAAGTATTATGGACTACAACTCCTTTTATTAGAAGCACTGAACATTCTTCTGCAAAGGTGGATTGCTTAAATTAGGAAGGAGATGAAAAGCAAGTTTTAGGAATTTCCTTCTAGACTATGTTTGTTAAAAAAAAATACACTGGAAGTGATAGTATACTTGCACTGGCGATTTGTTCACACAAAGTTGACAAGAAACATTCCTTAGCGCTTTTGTCAGTTAAGCAAAATCCCATTTTTCCTGGATGCCCAAGACATAAATGCTGTAGACTGGCATTCAGCAGATACCTGGAGAGAGAAAGAACGAATTACATCAACTTTTTCTCTCTCTTTTTTTATATATAAATTTTTATTGAACAAGAAAACATTTAAAAACAGTGAACGTGGTGTAATCATACCTAATTGTCTTACATAGCTATTTCGGATAATAATAAATATTTTCATAGTATATATATCAATATCAACAATTCTTTATACTCTTAATTTGTTATCTTAACATCCTTATCTCATTTTAGTTTGAATTTTAAGTCCTTCCTTTTTCCCAACCAGTGGTAAAACTTTTCCCATACTTTATAATATTCAGATTTGTCTTTATTTTTTTTAATTCCAACGTTAGTTTATCCATTTCTGCGCATGTCCATATCTTTTGAACTACCTCCACTTCCTCTGGAATTTCCTTGTTTCCATTTTTGAGCATAAATTAGTCTTGCAGCCATAATCACATGTATTATTAGGTAGATCATTTCTTTATTGTACCTCTCTATATTAATTCCCAATAAACTCCTCTTTCTCAACTGCAAACCTGTTTTGGTAGATTGCATAGCATCCAGGGACACTCAGACTGGGAGAAAATAATTCCCCTCCCATATTCTTCTTTAACCAAGATCTGAGTTAGGATTGTCAGGTCAGCCCTCTCGTGCATACAAACAGTCCTCAACTTATGACAGTAACTGGGCCCACAACTTTGGTCCTAAGTTGAGATGATCAAAAAGCAGGTCATCACATGAATATGTCCAATTTTATAAGCTTTTTTTGCAGTGATTGTTAACATGGTGCTCATAAAAGCACACGTGGCAGTTGCTAAATGAACCCATTGTTTACTATTGGTGTTTTTGCTGGACACCAGAAGTAAACAATGGTTTCTGGAAAAACAATATTGTAGATCAGTCATGTGAATGTGGGAATTTTACAAAGGTTAATAAATGTGGCTCCATTGCAGAGTGTACAAAATGTGGTTATATGACTGAGGGGATGATGGCCATCAGAACTTCAAATCATGTTGTACATTCTTTTCGGGGTCTGTCATTACTTTGAACTGTTGCTGAGGAAACACAATTTTTAAGTCAAAGATTTGCTGTAATCCAGTTAGGATGAAAGAGGTGTCATTGGCATTCCCAGAAAATAAAAATGATGCTGAGTTGTAAATTAAATCAAAAGTAAAACTGGGATGAGACGGAGTATTGTAAAAAGAAGGATGACTATGTAGCAGCCTCATCTTTCTGTTCTTGTGGCAACCATTTTGTGAGAAAGATCTAGAACACCCGCTCAGCATTTTGAAGATGTTCAGTTTCACTCAAAATTTGGCTACCGTAGCCATAGTACATAATAAAACATTACTCCTTCCTATCTTTGACATAAAAAGGAGAAAGATCAGTATATTGATTCTCACTCAGACTCTTCCATCCTCTACTTCTTTTAAGGAACACAGAAAAGGTTCATGTTTGTGTATAAATAAATAAATGAAAAACCAACTCTATATTATAAGCATAAAAAATGTCTTCAGCCTTCTGTAATTTACATTTTCAATAAAAAATTTTTTTTGCTAAAATTGAGTATTTTTCTCTTTGTATACGGATTATATTTTAAAAAATGCTTATATCCATTTGCAATAAAAGTTTTAAGATGATAAAAATTAGTATTAGGAAAAGTATGCAGAATATATGGATGGAAATTGAACACTGTGGTTTCAGTCCATTATTTATTTCTCCAATGTTCCATCAGGAAGATTTCCACATTTTTAAAATTTAGAATCATTATCATCTAAAAAGAAAGTTATAATTAATGATATTTTCAACTGAACCTGGCAGATTTGGACATTTTTCTTTTCCAAAGATCACATAAATGAATTAATCATCTATGTTCTCAATGATGACAGTTCTCATTGTTTTATTCATTTAGGACAATGCAAACATAAAAAGAAGTCAATCAAAGCCATAGGAAGTAAGAAAATCACAGATGCAGAAATTCAGCAAAGTCTATTTTTACACAGAAGAAAATAAAAAAGAGCAGACCAGCTCTCTCAGCTGCCACCAGATTCCTCTTGAGAGATTATCCAGCAAATTGCAAGAGTGTGAAGTTACCAATGGATTTTCTACTGATGCTTTAACAAATTGATACCTTGTAAAAACTATGAACCGACTAGCGGTTACAAGACTGGCATAAAAAGGAGCATTAAAAAAATTGGACCTATTAACAAAAGGCAATTTGCAGGTGACATTCTAGTGATATGGAATATTCCAGCAGGACTTGTATATTTTAAAATGTTTACCACCATCTGTCTAAATGAAGCAAAGCATCCTTGGAATCCCAACTGCTCTTTTAAGCCTCTCCAGTGTCACATGACATTGAGGTATTATTTTGTGACAAACCCTCACATGCTTTTAAAGCTTGACAGCACCGTTTCCCAAAATGGAAAGCTTGACAGACTAAAAAATTCATTGTGTCTTCTCAATATACAACTCCTTTGTACAATAGCTTGTCCAATTTTTATTGGCTAACTAGCTGATAGCCCAGCATTGCCCGGGTATTTATTTATCCCAATTATCCTGTATTCTGGATTCACACTATTGTACTATCTCTGAAGCTCTGGATGTAGTAGCTCTCTCTCTTATCCTTTAGTCAGGACTCACACTATTGTACTGTCTCCAAAGTTCTAGATGTAGCAGCTCTCTCTCATGGTGTCACAAGTCTTCTATTTCTCCCCACCGGAGTTTCTTGTCTATGCTGGTATATCAGTTTGGATGCCTTTGATTGTACTTGGTCAATTGCCTGACATTTCCTTGGAGGCATTGTTACAGCAATGAAATATATTATTATGGAATACAATAAAGTAAATGTAAGAAAAAGATACTTGGGCCTGGCCCTGTTACTTCAACCACTGTGGTGAGAATTAGAGACCTAATTGCCCTGACCAACAGCCTTGGAAAATTTTTACAGGGAACAGCCTTTGAGGTGATTATCTGCATTAGCAGGCACCTCCCCTACAACTTGTCCTTTGCTTGAAGCAGAAGGCCTAGGGTGTTTGTTGTTGTTGTTTTAAGAACCAATCCCCCTTACCAGAAGGAGCCTTCTTGTGGAGTATTATGAAGCTGTTACCATGGCAACTCCACTGTACAGTAGAAACCATTTTAAGGCACAACAGACTGTATCATAACAGAACTTTAATCCAAAATGCACACTATCACTGTCAGGAGTACTGTGATTTGACACATTCCTTTCCATTTCAGCAGCCCAGGCATTCCATTTATGCTGGAACACACAAACACAGACACACCCCGAGGGGTGCTAGGTGTCTTATCCCCACAGTATTTTTTCTAGAGGGGTAAGCCTGTTTACATTTGGTTGAAACTGAGATATAAACTTCTGATAAAAGGGATGGCATAAATCATTTAGGCAGGCAACAAATGTACTTGTTTGCTAAGAGAAGATGGAAATTTATATGAAGAGTCCAACTAATACAATCTTGAAAACTGGTTGGGTGACTTTGGGCCAATCTCTCAGCCCAAATATCTCACTTGGTTATTGTAATGGAGAAAACAGGAGGATGGAATATTATGTTCACCACCTTTTTGTAAAAATATTAAAAGTGGGATAAAAAGGCAGTTGAGCTAAGAATGGGTTGCGATGAACAGACTGAAATGTCCTGTGAAGTTGTGTTTATTTGAACATTGATTCCTTGTATTTACCACACACATATTGTATTACTGTATTTCCTTTTAACTGTATTTTGTGCTGAAATTTGATTCTGTATTTTTTAAAATATTTTTATTGGTCATAAGACTAATCATTTAAAATTCAATCAATCAATCAATCAAGCTGGGCTAAAACTCAAATATTTATGCAAAGGGAGGGGCAAGTGATACGTTAAAGAGATGACATAATCATACAAATGCTATAATTTGGATGTGAGGGTGATCAGGCTGTGACATCTGTTGCCCCATTGATTGCCAGGGGTTGATGGTGTTATAGTTTACATACTTGCATCAGGCATGTATGATTTTGTCACTTGTAGATTATAAACTTTCACTAGGACTATGGTTTGCTGCAGACTCTGTTGAGGATATAAACATTTTAAGGTTATTACAGATTGCTTCTTCTGCATTGATACAAAATAAATATCAACATTTTTTATTAGATTGTTTGTTGGAAGAAAGTTTTGAATTTCAAAGAACAAGCTCTCCAAAGTCCAAATCTTGGATATATTTGACTCCACAGCTGTGCAGCACTTTGGATTTGAAAGTAGAAAACCCCAGACTGGGGTGGAATGTTTGTATAGCTCTTCCCCACAATTACGTAAACATCTGTGCATTTTTTTCAGGATTCCATGGCTATTCTCCAGAGTGAGACCTTGAAAAGAAATGCTTAATATAAGTAGCTCTGCAGTGTATCCTTGCATATTCTAATAGCAATTAGCAAATTCAGTGTGCTACTAAGTCCTATTTCATACACCAAATGAAATGAGTTCTGTTCTTATTTCTTCTTGAGGTAATGCCCAGAGACAGCCAATTAAGTAGTGTTGGGACTGCAACATTCCTGAGAGAGCTAGGAGGTAGCCTCTCATCCACATCAAATGGTTGTCTTCCGGCACTGTTTTTGATAAAATTAAGACACAACAACTTAATTACTGAGAACTAGTTAAACCTTTAAACTGAGTTTCACAGTAAACATTTTTGCAGAAACAATCAGAAAAAGGTAATTTTACCAGTAACTGCTCTTCAGCATCTAAAATGATTGTAGTACAGAACATTACAATCTTCTTAAATAAGAACGCATTTGTTATTTAGATTTTGCCACTGAAACTAACTAGAGTTGATGAAGAAAGTCTTCAAGTAAACTGGAAATCTTTATTCAAGCAATTGATGTTGTCATTTCCCCTCAAATACAAACCTCAAAATTTGCAAGATGGACCATCACATTTGTCAAAATATATCTGAACGTACCAAAAGACAGCTTTTTACATCTACAAAGGTTTAAAGCAAACAATGTTATTTATTTTTTATGCTTCCCATTTCCTCATTTTCTGCCATACTCCTTGACTCTATAAAATAAAACGAAAATAAAACTGGGCCTAAAAATATGTCATAAATCATTCAGAAAACTGAATTGCAGCATCAGATTTGTTTGTGTGCTAAGAAACAGATCTCCTATCTTGGAAATGGGGATGAATCATGACTTGCCATATCAAGGCATTTATTTAACTGGGGTGGAAAATATGTGGTTTTCCAAATATTGATGGATTCCAATTTTTGGGAACTGCAGCTGGCATTGTCGATAACAAATGCTAGGAATTATACCTCAACATCTGGAGAGCTACAGAGTCCTTGAATCCTATAGTAAACCATTTTCATTGTCTGGAAATTTCTTATACTCCTTGGTTTTATACCAAGTTCATTTACTTTACTAGCCTTTTACGAGTGAACTTCTATATTCATAGTAACAATTAAACAACACGCTGTTGGCAACTATATTGTTAACTGGCCCATATGCAGTTAAGAACTTCAATTCTTTTAATTTTGCAATCTCAAACAAGAAAATAACTTGGCATCAGTGTCTTTGCTGGCATTTCAATCCTTCTGAGAATAGATAATGAATACTTGAGAGCCAATGGAAGGAACAGCTTTTGCCATGGGCTTCAATTTTCAGCATCTGCAATTAAATGAAAAGCAAGCAGTTTTTAGACCTTAAAATAGAAGCTATGATAATCTACACATGAGAAATGTTAGGCAAACTAGTTCTGTGGCCCCACAACAGCCACCTATCTCAAGAAAACACCACCAATTCTTTACACGGTTAGCATGCTTGCAGTGATAGGCAGGACAAACAAAATGTTTTAACCAGAATGAGGAGCAAGTGCAGAATATGTCTTATCCATATGCATTGTGGCCTAGAGTAATACATATAATAGATATATATATATGTCTGGCATTCAGCTTTGTTCGGGTATTTTCCCACGTCATAGTAGTGGTGCTTTTAAAGTTGTAGCAACGTTTCAGCAGAATCTCATCTGCCATCATCAGGATTCTGTACTTAAGAAAAAAAAAAAAATATATATATATATATAAACACACACACACACATATTCTGTGGTTTTCGCGGGTATTTGTATGTTGATCTTTGGTTATTTGGGTTTTCTCCAGCGTAAAATTGGAAGTATCTAGGTGACGTTTTGATGAAGTCTCATTCATCATCTTCAGGCTTGTGTCTTTGTGCTTCTCGAAGTAATGTGAGCTTGCAGCTACTTCTTCCTTTTAACTGCTAGTGGGGGTGTGACTTGATTGGGTGGGGGCTTGGCTGTGTTCTGATTGGCTGGGGGTGTGTTCTCATTGGTTGGGGGGTTTGGCTGTGTTCTGATTGGCTGGGGGTATGTTCTGTTCAGGTGGGGGCTTGGTTGTGCGGGAGAAAACCCGAATAACCAAAGATCCATTGTGTGAATTAACTCCAGGCTGCATTCCCAGAAGTGTCATTCTTAGCTACAATTTGAAGCAATGGTTGAGGCACATAGGAAAATTATTTAGCAGTAGCTCTCCCTTATTCTCTTATTTGGTGTAGTGTGGTATAGTAGCTCAGATATTGGAAGTCTAATAGACAGCACCCAGTTCAAACTCATTCCTTCCAATAGAAGCTCAATGGGTAACAATGTCTCTGACTGAGCTATTTATAGTTATTATTCTGGGAAAAATAGGGTATTATGCAGTTCCCTTCAGCCCTTGGATGAAAGCTAGGGAATAAATCAAATTAAAGAATGCACATCTATGTCTCAAACTAAGCAGCTTATAAGGTTATGTTCTCAGGAAAAATAGGAGGAAAGGTATAATGTATGCTCCTTTCAATTCCTGGATGAAAGATGGGTTATAAATCAAATTAATGAATACATAAATATTTATGTTTGTCATGGAGAAACTGTAATCTCACGGCCCAATCATTTTTTTGGGGGTGAGAAAGTTCCATACATTCTCTGCTTATTTCTCACCCACCACTCCCTGGTAGAATTAGAATTAAAAAATACGACAGAGGATAGGGCAAAAGAAACCTGGAAATACAGTAAATGTAAAGTGATTACTGAATATATCTGCATTTCACAAAATCAAAATATTTAATGAAACAGAAGCAAGAACAGAAATATTTAACTGGGAGTCCTTTACAATCAGATCCTATCTGTATCTAGCCATTATAATTCTCGAATGTTATCCTTAACTTGAGGTAGGGTTTGTGAAAAAAAATCAGTGATATACTAAGGAACAATTATTTATGCAATTAGGTTATTTTCGTATAATATTTTCTCACTGATCTACTTTCCCTATTGGAAAATAACAGACAAAGCTATTAGTGACTAATACTGAGCTATTACACATTATCTTTCAAAGGACTTTCACGAGAGTTGCACAATGTCTAACACAAAGGCATTAACTGCCTATTATTTTCTATACATTTTGGATTCCAGCTTCCATTAAACTCAGCTAATGACAAAAGATTTTGTGGAATTTGTCAAAACTCCTTCACACTTTTGATCTAACAAAAGTTTTAAAAATAACTTCTTAAAATGCAAAAACATTATTTGGACATTTGGTCTAGTGATCAAATAAAGGCTTTGAACAGAACACTGGCCTTTCCATTAATTTTCTAATGCTGTAAGCATTACTTACTTAGTAGTATTAAAGGTAGTCCTTGTTTAGCAATCTTCTGAAGTTAGGACCCCAGCCCCCCAAAGGTACCTATGACCCAGTTGCAGAGATCTGACAGTAGTGTACACCCCTCAGTGGTCTCATGACCGCATTTTGTATGTTTGGCAAATGGTTCACCCTTACAGCTGGTTGTAGTGTTCCACGGTGACATTATGCAATTTATGGTAAGTTGGTTTTTTTTCTGGCAAAAATAACACCTGTTAGGAATGTATTCACATATTTAACCCCTGCAGCATTTGCTTAATGGCTGTGGGAAAAAAAAGTTTGAAAAATTAGGTCAACGTCTCAACTTACGACAATTATAATTTACAATGGAAATTCCAGGCTCCATACAGTTGTAAGTCAGGGTTCTCTTTCATTTGCTCCAGCAGTAGAGAGCAACCTCTCTCTATTTAAGGGCCGATAAGCAACAATCAATCAATCGGAATAGAGTTGGAAGGGACCTTGGAGGTCTTCTAATCCAACCCACTGATCAAGCAGGAGATCCTATACCATTTCATTTCAAAAACTGGCTGTCCATTTTTTTCTCCAGTGATTCTTCAAGCAA
Organism: Hydrophis major; assembly: GCA_033807585.1. NCBI lineage: Eukaryota > Metazoa > Chordata > Lepidosauria > Squamata > Elapidae > Hydrophis > Hydrophis major. The sequence goes on from CM066329.1 coordinate 221,370,697, forward strand.
TGTTAACATGTTTTGTAACATTTCGGATATAAACAGCCAATGAACTTAGCCCAATGCTTATTTTTCCAAAATAGTTGAAAGATATCTTAGCCATAATTTAGAACAGAAAACTCAATATAAAGCTAACTACAAGTAGTCTTTGACTTACAACCATTTGCTTAATGGTGGTTTAAAGTTATGATGGCATTGAAAAAACTGTCCTATGATCCATTCTCAAAGTTATGACCGTTGCACCACTCCCATAATCACATGATTGTAACTTGGATGCTTGGTAATTGGCTCGGTTTATGACATTTGTCCTCTGCTGTGGACAAAGTGGTGCGATGGTCACAACTCACCTTTTTCAGTGTCATTGTAACCATTATTAAATGAATGGTTGCAAGTCCAGAACTATCTGTAATGACATGAGAATAATCTATACCACATACTTTTTCCTAAAAAATGTAGAGCAAATTTGATATAAAACTATCCCAATGCTATCTTCTCAAGATAGTTCAATTAGACAGATTAATAAAAAAGAAAGGACATTTGGATTATTGTTCTAAAACACTGGGCTTAATGGAGCATTTTAAACTGAAGAGTGACTCTTAAGTTACTTTCAATGACACTCAAATGCTGATATTGTTATTATTTCCTTAATTACCTTATGCAAGTTAAGTCACTGTCTTGCACTCCATTGTAAATGCTCCAGTTTTAAAGTATGTGTGAGACCAGTGGAGCTATATTCTGAAAAATTCAGAGCTTTCAATAAAAGTACAAGAAAAAGATTGAGGGATCATAAGACTTACTTTCCCAGCTCAAATCTTCCTCTAGGCCAAATAGCCTGCTCCCCACCCCTTTTTATTATTATTTAGCTACCCAAGGTTTGTCCTATGGAAAATCCTTACTTCAACCTCAATTATCTTTTTCTCCCCTCATTTTTTCAGCACATATGCAAATATGCATGTACCTACATGCCAAAGAAAATTATCTATTGCTTTTTCCCAAACACCTTTTCAAATTTCATACATCCATTCTCATCTACAGCAAATTGATTTATAAGGAAATTTATGTGGCATACATCTATCCAACCAAATCTATTTTAGTTATATTACCTTAACATCTACTCTCCTGAGAAATTGGAGGATGGATTCATTAAGCATTGGGCACATAATTCTCTTCTTCCAAAGTTTTATAGCTGGCATCACTAGATTCATGGGTGCCACTGTCTAAAGCAAAATAGGTCCCTTTCTTTCAGAGAAGCAAAAATCCCAAGATAATCATCCCGTCTCCACCTATCCCAATGTTTAAATGGCAAATATAAAAGGACATCTTTGCATTTATGCCACAAATCTTGTTTGTCAGAAGAGAAAAATAATTGCATTCATATGAAGTCATATTTAACTAATGATGTCCCAGAAAATATTTGTTGCAAGTTACTTTTGCAAATACAATCTCTGGCGCACACACACAAAGCCTGTGCCTGTTCTGAAATTGTGAGGCCCAGTTTGCATTTTTTTTTTTTTTTAGTATTTGATTTGTCAATCGCTTACAAGATACAGGTATAAGAATAAATATAGTTTTGAATACATGAGATACTTATAAGAAAAATAAAAAACAACAGGACAGGGATGGTAGGCACAATTGGTGTGCTTATGCATGCCCCTACAGGCCTCTTAGGAAGGGGGTGAGGTCAATAATAGACAGTTGAAAGTTAAAGTTTTGGGGGAAGAAACCACAGAGTCAGGTAGAGTTTTCCAAACATTGACCACTCTGTTGCTGAAGTCGTATTTTCTGCAGTCAAGGTTGGTGTGGTTAACCTTGGGTTAACCCAGTCATATGCTATATATAACCAGGAAAAATAAGCACTGGAAAACAATTGCATTCTTTCTTATATCCGATTATAACTTTAGAACTGGAAAAAGCATTTTGTCACCTCAGGGATAGAACTGGAGAGAAAAAAAATGTTAGTCCAGTCATTCCCCCTTGTTCCTGCCCAGGGAGAGACAAGAATAACAATGCAACATATTCCAGATTGTTGCAGCTTATGAGTTGCCCTGCAAACCAAGCCTAATGCAGCTGTTTACTATGAAGTTCCTACCAAATTTAACAGGAATAAATACTAAAAATCAAACAACTGTTAAGATGCTATTTATACCTCTTCTTCTCTAGCACTTATATTTCAAAGCAACTGTTTCAGAGAAGTTAGGGGTAAATAGCACCCCCTATTGTCTAGTGAGACAAGAATAATGAAATCAAACACTTATCCCACAATAGCTACATAAAAACGTCACACTCATGTCCAAGGTGGAACTGTCACTCTCCCAGTTTCCTCAGAACAAATCAATTAGACTAGTAACTTGCCTTTGATTCCTGTATCAACTGGGAAGAACTGAGCAGCATAGTAGTTTTAAAGTTTATTAATTATCTGCCTAGGGAATAATTTCCATGAACAGAAACCCTGTTCATTTGAAATCCAATTTAATTTTTTTCACATTTCAGTGACTGGTTTTCATAAGCATTCTGAAGACAGTTAAAATTAACTTGTTCTTGTAAAAAATCATATTTTTAAATATGTCTTATATTTATTGACCCACATTCATATTATATGTGCAGCTGGTCCATGTATTCATTTTATGGTGCAACCCTTAACCCTTAGCAGAGACAGCTGCCTCTCATCAAGGTGAACAGATAGTATATTCATTTAGCGAACAGCAATTATGAGCGTCTGTTAAAGACAAATAAGGATTGCTATAATGCTTGGGCATATAAATATTTGCATCAGATGTTATCAATGAATAATAAACGGTATTATTAACCTTAGGTGAAGTGCATACATAAGTCTTCCTAGGTTACCTATTTAAGGTAAAAATGGACATAATTGTCAGCACATACCGCACTGAGATGATGCGCTTTGTGGGTTTTTTTTAAAGAAAAACCACAATATGTTCTGTTAATATGAAACATTCTACTGTTTGGGAGAGCTTTATGGCAGGGGTTTCCAACAGGGGTGGTATTCGACTAGTTCTGCCCGGTTCTGGAGGGCCAGTAGGAGCGATGAGCAGCGGAGACCGAACCGGTTCTCTCCACTGCTCTAACGGGTCCGCTGTTGGGCCCAGCCGCCTACCCTCCCCTACTCACCTTTATCTGCTGAATTTGAAGTGCAGCTGCTTTGCGCGGCCCAGAAGAGTACTGCATGGCAGCTGCTGAAGCGATCAGGAGATTGTGCCAGGTAGAATGCCTCTGCGCCAAGTGCGCATTTGGCACATGCGTGCACGCAAAGTGTGTGTATGTGCCCAACACGCAACCACCAAACCACGCTCACCGAACTGGTGGCAACAATATTTGAATCCCACTACTGGTCTCCAACCTTGGCAACTTTTAGACTTGTGGACTTAAACTTCCAGAAAATCCCTGGCTGAGGGATTCTGGAAGTTGAAGTCCACAAGTCTTAAAGTTGCCAAGGTTGGAGATTCCTGCTTCATGATCTACTATGCAGAGAACATCATTACTTACAGTTCTTCCATGGCAGAATGAAAGGCAAAGTTCTAGGAGCTCGCAGGCCTGAAGCTAAATGGCTCCTATGTCCTATTATTGGGTTGGATCTTGGACTGAGGAAAAGAAAAAAAAAGGCAATGTTCATGCTCCTGCTTTTGCTTAAATGTGACGTGCATTTTTTACAGGAGGCAGAATAATATGTAGGTAGTCCTCACTTAGCAAGCATTCATTCAGCAGCCATTTGAAGTTACAACAGCAGTGAATGAATGGGAGTCGCACTCAGTCCCTGATGTTATGGCTGTGCAGCACCTGCATGATCATGTAATCAAAATTTCAGGTGCCCAACAGCCTACCTGCACTGGATTCCTACCAGTCATCCGCCTCTGTGCCTGCTCTTTTGGGCTGCCCTGCATTTTGCTGCCTCTGGGCTGCAACACCTCAACCATTCTGGGCTCCTCTGCCAACCCTGCACGCCTCCCCTGAGTCGACCCTTGTCGTCTTCTTCCTCTCACTGCTAAGAAGGGATACCTGGCCACACCAGGCTTTCTTCCCAAGACATACAAATTTCTTGTAAGGCTTTGGAAGAGTTCAAAGCTTCGCCAAGGCAGATATACGCAATTTGGGCAAGGCGCAATCGCATTCCATGGGGTGAACAGAGACCAGGGTGAGAGAGACAATCACAGTGTCGGGCAGCCAAAAGGGCAGAAATGGGGGCAATGGCTTAGGTTGGGGTGAGTCCTTGCCCAGGGGGATTCGATTAACACTAGCAACAGAGAATGCTTGGATTGCCATTGGTAGGTGGGGTGGTCATGGGATACAACCGTATCACTTAGCAACAGAAATTCCAGTTCCAAATACTGTCATAACTCAAGGACTACTGCTTTTTTCATTATTCAGCAATAATTTTTAAAGTTTTTGTAGGTCAGCACTAATACCCCTGGTATGTTCCTCAGTAACAGAAAGATAAACAGATTTGCCACTGACATTTGCTACAGTTCTGCTCAGCATTTAATTGTGCTATGTCTTGGTACTGAACAATCTCTATTCACCTCCTCCCCCCCGCCCGGTTTGTTGCCATTTTATAATTAAACTAAGATTGATAAATGAGCAAGCAACGTTATCACATTAGCTCTTAACTAAGCCCTAAGATGGGAACTTTCAAATAATAGGTTATAATTAAATTCTTACATTGCATTATCTGACATTTACATGGAGAAGGGATATTATTTTTTGCTTTATTTAATAAAACAGAATAGAGACAAAAAGAAAAAAAAGAGTAACAAAAACAAAAAGAAAACGCAGCTTGGTTGATTTGGGCATTTATTTGCATAACAACTATATAGAAACCTAGCATATATTGCTGTAGCTGGCAACTGAAGTCTACTTGCTCACAGTTGCATAGTTTTATCTTCAGGATCTTCTGAACAGCAGGCAGAGGAAAAGAAGAGATATCAATAGGATCTCTCTCTCCCCCCTCCCCTCCTTCTCACCCTGTATCTTTCTGCCTCTGCCTGCTGCCGGTGCCATCATGTGAAGACAAGCCTCCCACAACTGCCTGCCCGCTCTGACCCATCGACTCTCGGCTTTCCCGCAGCTTGCGTGGCATATCCAGATTGCCTGCCATCCCCCACGCCTGATGCTATTTGATGCTTGGACAGGTAGTCAATTCACCTGCACTGTGCGGGCTACGTAACCTGAGTGTGCTGACCAAGGGGCCAGCAGGTTGCAGCTGTCGGACAATGTCAGCTCCCATGCACTCGCCATCTTTTGTGTGTGTGCCAGGGTGGGATAGGATGCCCAGCTGGGCTGATCACCCTGAAATCATGTTTCCCCGAAAATAAGCTGCAGTGCTTATTTTGGAGCCCCCCAAAATATAAGAGCGGGTCCTATTTTTAGGGAAACACGGTACCTGCATTAGCTAGGCTAAGATACAAGGAATGTCCTATCAAACCAACTCATTATGCAGTTCACTAGAAAGGCTCTCTTTAAGTTGGTTAACTAATGCTACTTTATTCTTACCCACATCTCTGGAGTAAAGCTGGAAGGCAGCTATATACACCCACACTTTTGATTTTAACTTAGTGCAATTAGTAAATTTCAGTTAGCTGACACCTTTCTACCTGAATCATTAAAGGTAGATCTTGACTGTAATAATTATATTGCTAGTTGTCAGAGCCAATGGTCTAAAACTGGATTTGCCTTTTTGGCAGTTCTATCAAGCATAAATTGCACTCAAGAACTGGGAAATTCAATGACAAGGATATATATAATTCATATAAAATGTTAATGATGGAAGCTTTAAACTTCTCTGAGTTCCATCACAAGGAATGAGGTTGAAAAAGCAGTCAGAGGCAGCCAGTACCATGTTTCCACAAAAATAAGGCCTAGCATGATTTTTCAGGATGCTCATAATATAAGCCCTACCCCCCAAAAATAAGCCCCAGTTAAGATTGTCAGTCCTGTGGGGGTGGGAATGGGGTGGCTAGGACAGGAAGTGGCGAACGTATGGGGGCCGATGATGTTCCAGCAGCAGCCGCTGGCCCATAATCTGTGATTGCAACAGGCAATAGGAGTTGAATCTTTCCTGTTTGCTGCCTTGCATGGGTGACTGCTTGAGGCAATTGGTTAATGTTGATATCCACTTGGTTTTAGTGTAGCTTTGCTGGAGGAAGATGCCGACAATTTGTTTCAATAGTCAACAACCTAATAAGAGGATCAATCACTATGATCTGCATATCAAAAGTTGCAGAGAGGAAGCATCCCTTGTAAAGGGAGTAAGGAGTCATTGAAATAATCTCACATGGTCTTTTTCCAAATCCACCAGACTGTATAGATTTTTCTACAGATTAACAGAGTTGGAAGGAATCTTGTAGGTAATCTAGTCCAACATCCCACCCCCACCCAAGCAGAGACCCTACACCATTTCTGACAAATGGTAGTCCAGTCTCTTCTTGAAAGCCTCCAGTGGTGAAGCTCCCACAACTTTGGTTGATTGTTCTGTCAGAAAATTTCTCCTTATTTCTAGATTGAATCCTTGATCAGTTTCCATCCATTATTCCTTGTCTGGCCTTCAGGTGCCTTGGAAAATAGCTTGATTCCCTCTCTGTGGCAGCCCCATAAATATTGGAACATTATCTGGCCTATAGGAACTTTACAAAATAGTTTGACCCCTTCCTCCCTGTGGCAGCCCCTCAAATATTGGAAGACTGCTATCATGTCTCCCCTGGTCTTTCCCTTCACTAGACTAGCCATGCCCAGTTCCTGTAACCATTCTTCATAAATTTTAGCCTCCAGTCCCCTAATCATCCTGGTTGCTCTTCTCTGCACTTTTTCTAGAGTCTCAACATCTTTTTTATAGTGTGGTGACCAAAACTGGATGCAGTACTCTAGATGTGGTCTTACTAAGGCTTTATAGAGTGCTATTAGTACCTCACTAGATCTTGATTGTATCCCTGTTAATGCAGTTTAGGATTGCATTGGCTATTTTGGCTGCTGCTGCACACTGCTGGCTCATATTTAGCTAGCTGGTTGTCCACTAAGACTCCAAGATCCCTCTCACAGTTACTGCTATTGAGCCTGGTTTCACCCAGTCTATATGTGTACTTTTGGTTTTTCTTGCCTAAGTGTAAGACTTTACTTTTTTTCTACATTGAATTTCATTTTGTTAGATAGGCAATAACAGGAAACAGTTAATTCAGGAAATCAAGCTAAAAAAATCTCAATTACTATGGTTCATTTAAAAAAAATTAGGTTGTAGCACAAAAACCTGAGTGACTACAGGCAGTCCTTGACTTACAACAGTTCATTTAGTGACAATTCAAAGTTAGAATGGCACTGAAAAATGTGACTTATGACCATTTTCAAACGTATGGCCTTTGCAACATCCCCGTAATTATGTGATCAAAATTCTGAGAAGCAAAGTTAGTGGGGAAGCCAGATTCACTTAACAACCAGGTCACCTAACTTATCAATTGCAGTGATTCACTTAACATCTGTGGCAGGAAAGGTTGTAAAAGGGGGCAAAACTCACTTAACATAAATTTTGGGCTCAATTGTGGTTTTAAGTGGATGACTACCTGTATTTTCAAATGAAACCTCTTTACACACATTCTATCTAGATAATGCTTTTTGCAATGCAACACAGCTTAGAAGGGTGAGGAGGAATGACAAACTGACGGTGTTACCATTTTGATAATTACTAATCCCCTTATCAGCTTGGGAAGTACTTTTCACATCTAGGTCATGACAGGTTTAATATTAAAGGGTGGACTTAAAAAAAAAAATCACAGGTGCAGCAGCAAATATTCTTCAGTGTAACCATGAAGTGATGGCAGGAAGAAGAAATGCAGTTGGTAACACTGGGGGAGCTGAGAAGAAATCCTGCTGGTTTTGCTTTCTTTGCAATCCTTTGCTACCCTAATGAAGCAATGCTAGCTTTGTGACCAGTCAGTCGTAAGTGTGAACAGATTGCAAAGTGCCCAGATTGTGATGACACGACTGCGGTGCGCATGTGTGATATTTTGCATTGGTTGGAAGCTTTAACCCAGGGGTCTCCAACCTTGGCTCCTGGAAGCCTGGCGGACTTCAACTCCCAGAGTTCCACAGCCAGCAAAGCTGGCTGTGGAATTCTGGGAGTTGAAGTCCGCCAGGCTTCCAGGAGCCAAGGTTGGAGACCCCTGCTTTAACCTTTCTGAGGCCATCCTTAATTCAAACTGTTGGTAAAGCAAATGGTCATAAGTTGAGGACTAATCTGTAACAGTGCACCAAAGAACAAAAAAAATCTTTTCTAAATGTCAGCAATAAGCCACAATGTCTCTAATTTATAGCAAAACTTTTCAAGAAAAATTCCTCAGAAAATTTCTCTAGATTAAACAGGAATTGCAGAAGAGTTGGGAGAATGAAAAAGAAACACAACTTACCTGTTCACTGCATAGCAGCTTGTGCCCCAAACAAAGGTAGAGTCGGATTGGTCTGCTATATCTATTATTGCACAAAAATATCAGTTTTTACTTAAGGAAAACAAAGTAAGTTCCGTTTTTTTTTTAAATTAAAGATAAAACCGATCAAAGGAAGCAAAGCAGAAATATAATTAATCTACATGAGAATGCATAACCTTAGGTTGTAAAATATTCTAATTTCTGCTTAGCCAAGGATAATAACAGCACAAGAGAGAAAATAATGGAACGGGGGTTTCTTTTCATATTAAATATCATTCAAAAAGAGAAAAGGAGGGCTCAAACTTGCAGTATTCTGTCAACTACACAGTTCTCACCTTTGTCCCAATCTTCTTCACATGGAGGAGATTGCCATGAACTTATCACATTCACTTTTCTTTTATTCTCTGCTTGACTTGCTATAAAAAAAAAGACAAAATCATGAGGAAAAAATACTTCTAAAATGACCCAATTTAATGCTGTCAGCATTAATCTTTTGGAACCACGTTTGACTATACTATACTAACCCATCTTAAGGGGTACAAATGGCTTCAGTTAGAAATGATGGAGCTTAATGGATATAGGTTTGGTGGCAATATAACTGATTCTGAAGGCCATTCTTTAAAACATTGCCAAGAAAAAAATCCCCATGACCATTTCTTCCACTGGTTTGAGTGATAGTAACACTCAGTAAGGTCTACATCTTCTATAACAAGGGTGCCAAACTGGTGGCCCGTAGGCCGGAATGTCATGCGGACACGCCCACCCGAGCTCCGCGAAGGGAAAAATGTTGTGATATATCCTGTGACAGCAACGTGACATCATAAGTTTGACACCCATGTTCTGTAACATCTATCTGGAGGCCCCAGAAAATGAAGGAGCAGGAGTTAATTCTGAGTCCCAATTGCTTCCCACACATGAACATTTAAGAGCATTGAATTAAAACACTATTTTTTTTTCAAACTCCTAACTAAAAGTCTGAAATACTGAGTTCAAATTCAACTCCCTTCCAACTGCAAATATAATGCTAGTTCTCCTTAGTTCTCTTGTTCCAATTTATTTTTTTACTTATAATCAGGAGTCAAGCTGCAAGAACATACCGTATATACTCGAGCATAAGTCGACCCGAATATAAGCCGAGGCACCTAATTTAACCACAAAAAACTGGGAAAACTTATTGACTCGAGTATAAGTCGAGGATGGGAAATGCAGCAGCTACTGGTAAATTTCAAAAATAAAAATAGATGCCAATAAAAACTTTCACTAGGACAGTTGAGAATAAGTTTGATGTTCACAATTTCCTCTTTGAAAGAGACCAGTAAATAGGGAACAAGAAGATGAAGAAAAAGAAGTGTGTTTTTTCACACTTTTCACACTGAAGTGAACAAAAATGGCATCATAGGAACAAGCTTATTCTCAGCCCAAAGGTTTGTTTCTGATTTCTTCCCTGATTTAAGGGAAATTTGCGAAACGATCTCACTATCATGAAAGGTTTGATTGATTCACTAACCCAAAAGATGATGATGATGACAGTGGTAGGCAGGAGTCACTCTCTCCCTTGCAAGAAAAAACCAAGAGCCGTTCTTATGATATCTCTCTCTCTCTCTCCCCCTCCTCCCAAGTGGACTGAAAGCAGCTGGAGCTGAGGAAATGAAACTGAGTGGAGCGACCTCTGCTCGCATTGCTTTCTCAGCCTAGAGCTCAGAAAAGCCTCCTCCCATGCTTAAAAGTTGCAAAGGAAACACGGAAGCAGGGAAGCGGCTGCCCAGCTTCGGAGCTCCACACCATTTTTTTTTCAGAGGGGAATCTGACTCGAGTATAAGCCGAGGGGTTTTTTTTCAGCACAAAAACTGTGCTGAAAAACTTGGCTTATACTCGAGTATATATGGTATATCATTTTCCCAGAATAATCCCCTTCTCCTGCCTTAATTCAAGATGTAAACTACATTACAGTAGAACCTCTGGTCATGACCATAATTCGTTCCATAACTTTGGTCGCAAACCGATTTGGTCGTGACCCAAATCTAATTTTAAAAATTTGGTGCTTACAATGTGAATTTTTTGTTCGGAACCCAATTTGGTTGTGGTCAGAAACGTTCATGACCAGTGGTTAATGTCAATACCAACCTTTTGACAACAATTAAGTCAGTGTGATGATATTCTGTTAAATACAGGCTTCAATTTGATACTCAATTACTATGAAGCACTGTTGCACTGGCTCAGAACAGTAGTTACTCCCAGTTTTACAGTACATTGGGTTAATAAGAGATAAGTATTCAGGTTTATGTCAAATGATATTCAAGCTGTATTGGTTCTTTCATACTTACTTATCCTGGAACATTTATATATATATTAGTGAAGAGGACTTAAATATCTAGTGAGGTTTTGATTTCCAAAGTACTTCAATCTGAGTGGTTAAAACTTTTTTTTCAATCTAAAGAACTGAGAGAATGCTTCCTCCTTGCAGTATCAACCCAACTAGCAGATGGGAAAAAGTTACCCCAGTACAGAAGGGTTTATTCTGTCTAGACTCAATATGTTTCATTCAATCTTGATTCCCACACTACAGAAAGTGAAGGGGCTAGGAATTCAAGTCCTCTTCTCAGTAAATGCCCAACCTTTTGGAAAATGGTACTTCCTAAAATAAGAAATGCCTCACGCTTCCTGGTTTTTAAAAAGTCCTTAAAATATTGTATACTATGGGTGCTGATGGTACCGTAAGTTTTCTGATGATTTTTAATCACTTTTTATGTGCAGCACTGTAAATCATCTAGTTATTTAAGCAATGGACAGTCTATAAATGATTACATAAATCAATCAATCTCCAAGTATGATGCTAATGTTTAGTTTCTTTTATATTATATATAACACAAACTAACATTTGTTGACTAAGAACACAATGACATTCACTTTTATGAAATAAGTGAATATAATATATAAAGATATATATGGCTTTTGTCCTTGCTGCTTCACTCCACTGAACAGGAGATGCTGGTGACCCATATTTATTATTTCCAAAACCTGAACCCAACTACCTTTTACTATAACATGCACAATTTATGTCACAATGTTTGACAATAAAAAGTCATTGATTTATGAAACTAAGGATTCAAAGGATCTGCTAGGTCATTAAAAAAAAGTAGTTATTTTACCTATGCCACTCCAAATCACATTTAACATCTAACCACACAGCCTATGCTACTTACAACAGATGCTGAAAGTCCTTTAGAAGGCGAAAGATAACCTAGTAAAGGGACTTTTAACAGCTGTCAACAGTCAATTCCAAAAGATTTATTTTTACCGATGTCCTGCTCAATGCATCGTTTGTCATCACAGCTTGATATGTGTTGGCTGATCTTGTCCCTAGGCACTTGATGACGAGCATTAAATGGGCAAGTGACCAGCTGTTCCACAATCCCAGGATGGTTCTAGAAAGACAAATACAGATAACAAAATCACAGCAGCCTTTCTGATAGGTCACCAGGACATTGTGTTAACAACATGAATGTATTTTAATTCAAATCTTAACAAGCAGTGACATGTAACTGTGACTAAGTATTCTAGTTTCCTCATTTCTCTGTGAAACATCCATTTGGCATCAGTAAGGTTTGCCATCATTTTCTTCACTGATTATTTAAAAAAAAAATTCCTAGTCTGGTTTACAGCCGTACTACTAACCATATCCAATCTTGCAAGATTTGCCAAATGTGGCTAGGTGCCATTATTTAGTTGGGCTCTGTAAAACAGATGCACAAATATGTTCTCTTAAATAACTCCAGGGACATGCAGGACACGAGGAAAAAATATTCATTAAACTCCAGAACTGACCACTACCACAGCACCTCTATCAACTGCTATTTGGACATGTTCAAATCTAAATCAATGCATACACTGAAGCAAGAAGAGCCTCGGTGGGGCAGTGGTAAGAGTGCAATACTGCAGGCTACTTCTACTGACAGGCTCCGGGTTGACTCAGCCTTCCATCCATCCGAGGTGGGTAAAATGAGGACCCAGATTGTTGGGGGCAATAGTCTTACCCTGTAAACCGCTTAGAGAGGGCTGTAAAACACTATGAAGTGGTATATGCGCAATATTGCTATTGCTATGAATATCTATGGAGAATCTCAGTCATCTAGGTCATGGTTGTCCCATAAGTGGTTTTTTTTTTTTTTTCCAAGAGGCAACTGGATTTTCTTGTTTGTTTGTTTTGCAGACATTTTACTTCTCATCCAAGAAGCTTCTTCAACTCATGACTGGATGGTTTGCATTTATGAAGTGGCACAACATAGAACAAACCTCCCAGGACAAGATTCAGCAGTCCATCTGTATTTAAAAGACAAAGGGCGCTCTTTTGAAGACAGCAAAGTCCACATTTTGGACAGAGAGGACCACCACTGGTTTGAAAAAGAGGTCAAAGAGGTCCTCTATGTCAAAACTGAACTTCTCTCTCTCAACAGAGGGGGAGGGATATGACATCAACTATCTCCAGTTTACAACACAGTCCTTTCAACAGTTCCAAGAATGTTCCACACCTACTTGCACTACTTAGGTAACCCTGAGGACACAGATAAAGCTCCCAGTGGCCTCAACAACTTTCTAAAAAATGCAAATGACCGGCTGTCCACAAGGAATCCTTTCATTCCCTACCATCCAGTCAGAACTGAAGAAGCTTCTTGGATGAAAAGATAAATATCTTCAAAGAACAAGAAGAAAGTCCAGTTGCCGCTCAAAAATGCATATTTGGGACAATTAATGAAATATAATCTAGTTATTTATAAGATTAAAGATATAGTTTTGTAATTTATGAAGAAAAATGGACTTGACTACATTTCATTTCAAGCTTTTATTTGGCCTTCCTTCTGAGCAGGCATACATAGCCTAGGTCAGGGATCTGCAACCTGAAACACTCAAAGAGCCATTTGGATCCATTTCCCACAGAAAATAAAATACCGGGAGCCAATAATTTAATATCCAGTGCGACTGGGTGTGGCCAACTCGAAGTCACTCACTTCCATACAGTGACCCCTCCTGCTCTGGAATATGGAACGAGTCTCCATCCCCTGCCATCACTCTTACCTTCTCAGGCCAGGTGAGTGACGGGGAGGGGCCAGCCAGTAGTGGGATCAGCTGACAGGGAGCCACAGCAGAGGGCCGAAAGAGCCGCATGTGGTTCCAGAGCTGCAGGTTGCAGACCCCTGCCCTAGGTGTTAATTTCAACAAGACTTAAACTTTTTGATAAACTTGCATAGGAAAAACTTGTGGCTGTGTGATGGAAAAAAATTGATGGTATTTTTCTTGAAGGGAGGCAACTTGAATTTCTATCATTTCATTTTGAGGGCCTTATAATAAAAGAGAATTAGATAATTTAGATTTATTTTGCAGGGAAGTGAAAGACAAGCCAGTTTGCCTCATTACCACTGAATGAGTTGCTCTGATGAAGTAAACATGGAAATGCATTATAATGCCAAATCTCAATTCGATGAAGAAACTGAAGGTCAGGTGCTCCAGGGAAAGGAATAGAAAAAGAATCTGAATCCAGTTTGAAATACTTTACCAAATTCAGAATATTCAGAAGCTAATATGTTTCATATTAGCTTAGGAAAGAAAATTTACTGGAAGAAGGCAAGAGTCTGCAGTTAAGGGAACCGTTTGTAAAGTACAGTTAAAATGCATCTTCCTTGGAAACAGGAATAAAGATTAAACATGTTAGGTTAACTGAGGATACTGTGACAATTCAAGGTCTGGCTGAGGACAAACTACTCAGATTCTGTCTTCTATTGTTGAGACTGGCAATGACACAATAGACAAACTATTTTGCTCCACTGCTTGTTTGGAACTTAATCTCTGGAGATTATCAAGAAATGTGTGAGCTAAGAGTCTTCCAAACAAAATTCTGGTTTGTACTGGCAAGCCTTTGTCATGTGTAAACTTGATGGTCTAAATAGTGCTGATGGATCATTGATGGTCTTGTTGGTACTAAGAAAGGAGTGCGATCTATTTTGAGGAAAAACCCCATAGCCTTTTTGCAAACAAATTAACAGTGTGCCACTGCACTCTGTTGGGAAAAATATTTGATCATATTCTTGGAAAAATAAAAACATATCCCCAAGAGTATAAATTATGTATAAATATCATCTGAAATCAGGAACTCAAGGAACCTCCAGTTTAAGAAATTATGGAAAAAAAAAACAACTCAAAAAAGAACAAAGATTTGGCTCATTATTGAAGAATAAGCTGCCTAAACTGAGGTGATATGATGAAATGTTTAGATGCACTGAGAAAGATACAAGTTTAGAATTTTCTGAGCTTGAATAAAGCCTAAATGAAAATTTACTATTTTTAAAGTTTACATAAGAACTTCTCGAACTTCTTATGGGCGAATATAATCATTGGTTCTAGGGATTTTACATTATATCAACCTGACAATAAATGTCATATTTGGTAGGGGGAATAAGGAACCTCCAAATATATTCTGAAATAAAACAAATTCTGCCCAGGCTGTGAGAGCTGATGCATGATTATTTATTTAGGTGCTATGTACTGGAATAACATCTGAATAATATTATAACTTTTTTCATATGAGCAGCTAAATTAAACAAGTGATTGAATTAGTACCTGCATAGACAGATTTTTCTAAATGAAGATATACTATTTTACATCCTTTCCTGATTTCTCACAAGAAGCCTATGGCCTAATTACGCTTGGTCTTAACCAAAATGCCAAATTCTCACTAAATTGATGAATTTATTTCTGAGATATGCCACTTAAGTATGTAGCTGTGTGCGCTTCACGATTGAAACATCTCCCATACCAAAAAATAAATAAAAAAAGAAGAAGTTCTAGTAGTAAATACATTGTCACATAGGACATTCCTATCCTAATTTTTTTTCTGGCCTAGTTTTCAATTTGAAGAATATAAATTAAAAGTATTCAATTAGAGAAGCACCTTATTTTTAATAAGAATCATTTACTTGGAACAATTTTATATATCATCAAAAATTACTTTGGTACTTTCCATGAACTTAGAGACTTCCTTCATTGAACCATAAATGGGGCTATAATTACTGTAACTTTATATTGAAAAGGAATTAGCCCACATATTATTACAACATTTGTAAATTGCTAACTATATAGACTCTTGGCAATTTATATAAATTCATGCAATAGTAATATTGTAACACTGAATATAACATCTAGCTATATTAAGAATTTTCTTTAGAACTGTTTTGTCTTTCTAAAGCAAGCAGTAGGGATATCATCTGAAGTTCTAAGGGTTAAGCACAAATTAAACATTTTTTTCCTAACCAGCTTTCCCCTAACATGGGAAGTTTACTCACTATCCCTGATGGGAAACACTCACTGAATGGGAAAATTCCCCTTGAATTGACTGGTCCTATAACTATTTAAGTATCAAGGCATGTAGGACTCTGGAGACCAAAGCAGTGCCTGTAATACCAGTGCCATATAATTCTGGACGCTTTCATGCATTGGCAAACAGATTGTATCAGGCACATGTTCTGAAGAGTTTTCAAAGGTAGTTCCACACAGAGTGCATTGCAATAGTTCAGCCAAGTGTTTTCACTATGTTCTTTATACAATTGCATCTATTTATTTATCTAGCTAACTAGATATTGAGTTCGTGTAACTGCTTCCACCTCATCATTTTCTTGACAACCTTCTTAAAAAAGCAGGTTGGAGAATGAGCAAGCTCTGTCTAAATCTGAGGGATCCAAGAGGCTAAACTATCCACCTTTTTCACAGCAGCTGGCAACATCCCCTCTCCTAGCAAGCCATTGATTGACTACTTCCCTGATTACAGAATACAGGATAACAGAGTTGGAAGGGATCTTGTAGGTCATCAGCTTCAACCACAATGACAGGCAAACAATCGATACAAACTCAAAGTAAATTGCTTCAAACTCGATTACAGAAAATATGTCTTCAGCAACAGAGTGGTCAATGCCTGGAATGCTCTACTCGACTCCGTTGTTAGTCTCAAACCCTCAGTTTCAACCTCAAAACTGTCTACTGTGGAAATCCCCCCATTCCTAAGAGGTCCATAAAGTGGGCATGCACAAGCAGACCAGTGTGCCTGTTGTCCCTGTCTTACTGTCCCCATTTATCTGTATTTATTTCCTTTGTGCTTATGTTCGAATCTATACCTGCTTTTTTGTACATGTTTGACAAACAAACAAATATCTATAGTCCAACCCCCTGCTGTCCAGTCTCTTCTTGACAGCCTCCAGTGATGAAGCACCCACAACTTCTGAAGACATGCTGTTCCATTGGCTGATTATTCTGTCAAAAAGTTTCTCCTTATTTCCAGGTTGAATCTCTCCTTGAGCAATTTCCATCCATTGTTCCTTGTCTGGCCTTCAGGTGTTTTGGAAATAGGTTGACCCCCCCACACACCCTTTTTTTGTGATAGTCCCTCCAATATTGGAACACTGCTTCCTCTGGTCCTTCTCTTCACTAGACTAGCCACGCTCCGTTCCTATAATCATTCTAATTTATGTTTTAGCCTCCATGCCCCTAATCCTCTTGGTTGCTCTTCTCTGCAATCTTTCTAGAGACTCAACATCTTTTTTACAATGTGATGACCAAAACTGGATGCAGTATTCTAGGTGTGATCTTACTAAGGCTTTATAGAGTGGTGTTAGTACCTCCCTTGATCTTGATTCAATCCCTCTGTTAATGCAATTTAGGATTGCGTTGGCTTTTTTGCCTGCTGCCACCCACTGCTGGCTCATATTTAATTGATTGTTCACTAGGATTCCAATATCCCTCTCACAGTTACTGCTATTAAGCCAGGTTTCACCTAATCTGTATGTGAAATTTGGGTTTTTCTTGCCTAAGTGTAAGACTTTATTTTTCTCTATTTGAACTTTATCTTGTTAGATAGGGCCCAGGTCCATTCAAGTCTTTCAAGATCCATCCGGGGCTTGAGCCTATCATTTAGGGCAGTGGTGGCAAAGCTTTTTCGGCTCCTGTGCCGATAATTGCGGGTGTGCTCGTGCACTCACACTCGCGTGCCAGCACCCAGAAGGCAGTGCATGCTGGACTCCCCCACACCCACGTGATCCTCTCGCAGCGCACTATATGCCTGCGCATATGCACATGTGCCGCATGCTGCACGTCTGTGCATGTGTGTGTGATTCACCTTGCCGTACACCATCATCTGGGCATCCATGCGCAATTTCCGTTGCCGCACGCCTCTGCACATGTGCCCGCAACACCCCAGCGTGTGTCTCCCGCGTGCATGCCCCCCACACATGCGCACCATACACCCGGCAATCAGCTGTTGGGCAGCGGAATGCACACATGTGCAGTGGGGTATGCTCTCCAGGCGAGCTCTTGTGCACTTTGCACAGGTGCAGAAACGTTCTAATTTGCCTCCTGCAAGCCTGCACAGTCCTGGTTGCTTCAGCAGCTGCCGCACGGCGCTATTCTGTGCCATGCAAAGCAGCTGCACTTCAAATTCAGCGGACAAAGGTGAGTAGGGGAGCCCGGGTGAGCCCAACAGCAGAGCCAGCAGAGAGAACTGGTTCGGTCTCTGCTGCTCATAGCTCTTACCGGCTCTCCAGAACCAGGCAGAACTGGTTGAATACCACCACTGCTTCTGTCTCTCTTGCTAAAATGGCTTACTAATTATCTAAAAACTGCTGGAAATGTAATGAACAGGTGAGATCTTTTTCATTATCTGGAAAATGATTCATGTTAAAATCATATTTACAGGACTAAATATGCCATTTCAAATTTGGTACCGCTCAAGACCCAATGAAGAGAGTCAGTTCTTTCTCTGTCATTTGAAAATGCACAGAAAAAAAAAAAAGAACACTGGGACCACATTTTGAAATGGAGGGAATGGAATGAAGGAGATTAAGAATAACTAAAACATACCCTAAAGAAATTGGGAAGAGCAGTAACATCGAGTTGTCCAAAAAACAAGTAAATGTATCATTTGGGAAATAAACAGGTAGGCAGATATTCTGTACACTCTGCATTGTCAACTAAATTTAAACAAAAGATTTCCACAGCTTACCTTTCGACACTTGACAAGGTGGTAGGGAAACCTACAAGCCCTGATTTGGTGATTTTTGTCATAGGGGCACTGAATTAGTTTTTCAGGATCCAAAGCATCTATTGGAAAAGAACATTGGAGATCTAATGAGTACCCCACAAATATTCTTCTAAATGCAATGCAAAAACACACAAAAGCATTGGAATTAATCAGATAGGTAAGAAAAGCTACCAGTTCTTAGTATTCCATAACCACAAAATTACTTCAAGTTTGCTGGCTAATTAAATTCACTCAGAAGGTTTAGGTGATTAGAGTACCAAACAAAGAAATGTAGTCAGTAGTGCAAGACAATGCGGCAGATGTTAAGGAGCACATTTATGAAATGAAGAGAAAGCTGCTGAAAATCTGTATCCCTGAAGCTACTCAATTAGACAGTCCAATTAAAAAAGTTATTCAAGAAAATTGAAGAGGTGCTGCTCACGGTCCCCACTGGCCTTATAAGATAAGTGGCATTCTGAGCCAAGATGGGTGCGTCGTTGTATTAGGCTACATCTTTCTGCTTTCAATTCAGAGACTACAACAAAACACAGCTACGGGGGGGGGGGGGGAGGAGGAGGGGGGGAGAGATGAAACGACTGAAGGGAATATTAAAATCTCAAGTGATCTATAAAAATACCCTAAATATTTACTAGCAGACTATTTTCATTCTTTTTTCTTTTCCTCAATATGGGTATTTTCAATGAGATGCTAGGTGCAAAAAAAATTCTTTCATCAGTGTAAAAAATTAATTTAACAAAATAGCATATGTGAGGTCCTTGGATTGTACAACTAAAGTATAATTCAGCACACTTATGATGCATTTAGAAACAATTCAACAGATCACTGTCCCAAGTACAGCAAAATCATGTCTACTTAATAAGTTTTTAAGAGATGTGACCAACAACTGAAAGCACTAGATACTTCCAAACAAAGGATTCCAATTCTTGTAATATCATGACTATTATTAGTAAACTAACTAAATCAGCCTAGTCATTCTTCTAGCCACTGACTTACCCCATCTACTGGAAATGCATTTTTCGATGTCTTGGCAAAATTGAAAATTTTCACAGTCATCCTACTTGCCACAAAGGAGACTGTCACTTGGGTTTCTATCCTCGGCTAGGAAAAAAGATCTAAAAACCTGTAGTGCCCGATTAGGGTTGGAACTAATCTTTTCTTCCAAACTCCCAGATGGCTACTATGAGCGTAGAGTAGCTACAAGAAGCCCCGTTGTAAGTCCTCATGTGTTTCAAATGCTGGCTGGGAAGGATGACCCTTTATTCACTTTATTATTCCATATATATAACAAATGGTTGTAAGTTGAAGACCAACTGAGCTGTTAATGCAGAAGTGCTTGATGGGACTTAGCAGCTTAGTGACCTACAGAGATTATTCCAGATTGCTCAACCAATTCAAACATAGCTGGGAGATTACTGTACTTCACCATACTTCTGAAAAGCTGTTTGTTGCCCAAGAAATGATTATCAAGACCCCAGGTGGCAACTAAGATTAAACAGTAAAAACACATGGTATTTATTCATGTACATGTAGCCCACATTTAGCTACTATTTTTATTAATCTAAATTTATCTTACCATAGCTGTCTTCTGTATTCATTGTTTGGAAACTTATAGAAGCCTGCCAAAAACTATGATAATTCTGCTGTTGGGACTCAGTCTTCTAAACAGTAGAAACCAGGATATAAAGAAATTATTTCAATTAATACTTTTGATGGTTCGTACAGCTGTTACATATATAATAGTTGTAAGAAAAGCTGGGTGGGAGGCAACAACAAAGAATTTATGAGAATCTTCAAATAATCCAGCAAATGTACACATACCTCTTAATATTTTCTACCATAAATGGGCACCTACCTGAACTACTGAAAACTGTGAAAAGGTTTCTGTATGTAAACTCTAAGAACAAATTTCCTTCCCTACAATCTTTTTGTTTTGAAAAAAAGATTGAAAAAAATTACAGCCAGAAATGCTCCCTAGTTTTGTAAAGTAATTTACTATCACTTCCTTTATGTAGGCTGTATCATCTTTGAAAACTACAGACTACTGTTTGTGTTAAAATCTGGCAAACTGGTACATGTGGGCTATAACTCAGTGTTTCTGCTTCATTAAATGCACTTAGTTCTTACATGTAAAATGACTCAATTTGTGGAAAAATGCCAAACCCTGTAAAATTTTTGAATTCTCATTTTAAGGCTTGAGCATGTTAAGAATGCCAAAAACCCGTGAGATTTGCAGATCACTTAAGATTTCAACCATTGCAAAATAATGTCACAGACTGCAAACAATGGCATGATAAAGTAGCAACCACGGTGCACTGGAATATCTGCAGGAAATACCATTTGACTGCAAGCAGTAAGTGGTGATAGATACAACAGAAGATCAAGAAGCTAAAGTGTGAAAGATTTTATATTTCAAACAGGCTACATAACACCCCAGACTTAACAAGTAAGTAGTGGCAGTATTTGGAGAGACAGAATAAAAGAGTAAGGAGAAAATTATAAAATACAAAGATTGCTGAAATGTCCTGGCATGGACAAGTTGGCAGTTGTCTGAAGTCTTCTGCATTTGAAGATGACCTTCTAGACAGTGAAATGATTTATGCCCAATTGTTTGGGCATTTTTTAACATCACTTTCTAGACTAATTAGGCATTTATAGCCTTCTTTTCTAATGCCTCAGGGAATTATTTTGATTTAAGCAGGATGATTCCACAC
Source organism: Hydrophis major (assembly GCA_033807585.1). NCBI lineage: Eukaryota > Metazoa > Chordata > Lepidosauria > Squamata > Elapidae > Hydrophis > Hydrophis major. The sequence goes on from CM066329.1 coordinate 221,391,900, forward strand.
ATACTTCAACAATAAAGAGTAAATGCTTAAGGCACTGGGCTAGAAACTAGGAATTCAAGTTCTGCCTTAGCCATGAATGCCAGCTGGATAACCTTGGGCCAGTCACTCTCGCTCAGTCCAACTCACCTCCCAGGGTTGTTGTAGAAAAAATAGGAGGAAGGTGTGTGCTTTATTTTTTTTTATTTATTTAGGGAATTTATATTTCTGCCTATTTGCACATGACCACTCAAGGTGGCACCAACTGGAGCTTGTGGATGCTCTTCAAGGGCAGACCTGTTGCAATAATCAAGATGGGAAATGACTAGGGGCATGAGTGACTGTAAGTAGGGATTGTTTGCCATCTTGAGTTATTTGTAAAAATAATAAAGGAGAGATAGAAAATAAATAGAATGTCTGAGGTTTAAATAAGATAAATCCCACCCACACCCTAATTATGTTCTAATCATTTATACCTGACTTGATTCTAATTTTAGGTACTTGAGATAGTAATAAAGGTAGGAATGTATTTGCTTTTCACATGTAAAAATTGCATTTAGATTTAAGTTATACAACAGACTATCAAATGTAAACAGAACATATTTGTTATAGTCTATTTCCTTTATCAATATTGTGGAAATGAAAATGAGATAGCTGTGAAAAAAGCTGAAACAGTTAAAAATTTTAATAGGGTGACTTTACTTATTCATATGATTGGGCAGTTTGAATGGTGATGAATAGGGTAATACATTTCCACCTTCCAGGAATAAAATGTTAATCACATGTATTTCCTAAAGTTTCTTTAGTTTTACATAAATATTGGCAAAAATGTTTTTCCAAGTCTTGCCATTATTCAAAATATATAAAATACTATTCTTGATGAAGAAAATAGCATTTCAGAATAAACTTGCAATCTGAGTATTTAATTAATAAATCTAAAACTTTAAAGACAATACTATTCATTTGTCCTTGCTCATTTAAATGTTTTAGCATTTATAAAAGTAAGCATAACCTTATTAATCTTTATAAAAAAATCACATCAATGTGCAAAGCATGTATATCAGCTTGCCCTAGGAGCATTTGAAACAATTACAGGATATCTAATTCTTATCATCAAAGTCCAATAAAATGAAAGTAATCTGCTTTCCAAGTGATAATATGGACGATATAGACACAATATTTCCTGGATAAAACTGGGAAAGGTATCTACAGCTCCTAAATTAATCTTCCTTGTGAGCCAAAAACTAAATTATAAAGCCACTTGAACAGAGGTACTATCTGACAAATAACCTAAACAATAGATTTCCCAACATTGCAGTGATACCAGCTCAGAGAACTGAACTTGGAGAAAATTTACTACCAGAATAGCTCTTTAGATATGAATCAGATTTAACTCCACTTACGACAATTCAGTCCAAAATTTCTGTTAAATGAGCAAATGTTAAATGAGTTTTGTCCCAATTTACAACCTTTCTTGCCTCCATTATTAAGTGAACCACTGCAGTTGATAAGTTAGTAATCGTGTTGTTAAGTGAATCTGGCTTCCCTCTTGATTTTGCTTGTCAGGTCACAAAAGGGGATCACATGACCTTGGGACCCAGTAACGGATATAAATATGAACCAGTTACTAAACATCTGAATTTTGATCACGTGACCATGGGGGATGTTGCAAAGGTTGTAACTGTGAAGAACTGTCATTAAGTTACATTTTTCAATGCCATTCTAAATTTGAACGGTCACTAAATGAACTGTTGTAAGTCTAGGACTACCGTTCAACTCAAAGAAAGCAGTAAAGGAAATAGATGGAAAGCAGGAAGAAGAAAAACAGGAAATCTAGTCAGACACACATAGGCCAGATGTTAAGGATAGTGCAACTATGCACTGTTTCCATTTGAAATTTTGAAAGCCAGTGTAAAAGGGGGAACAGAATATTACAGAAGTAGATAACTTTCTGGTCCTGAAGACATGAAACCCTGACTTATCATGATTATGTGAGATACCAAACTGGTCTGACTATATCAAGAGAAAGAGGACTATTGCTAAGGTACTCTGAAACAAGGCACCCTAAGGAACAGGAAGCTGTTGTTGCAGGGTGGTTGTTGTGAAGAGAATGGAAGTGAGTATGTCTGCACACTGCTTGGCACTCTTGGAGAAAAAGGGGGTTAGAAGCCTAATAAGAGAACAAGTAACAAAAGAGAGGCAGGACAAGGCTGGGATCTATCGTTCCTCTCTTTCGTTACATCACCATGAGCTAATTTTTAATTTACTTATTCATTTATTTATTGTCAGTTGAATGCAATAGGTAAGCATCACCCATCTTGCAAATTGCATTGAACAGAAGAGCGATAGCCATCTTATGAGCTGATTTTGAATTAATTTGTTTGTCAGTTGAATGCAGCAGGTAAGCAGTAACCCATCTTGCAAGCTACGTTGAACAAGCCGGTTTAGCCAGCATAATTGGTTAGAAGGTTACAGTATTGCTGGCTAAACCATATTAGTCTTAAGGCCTTTTATTAGAGTTTTGGAAGAGAACTTGAAGATAAGATGTCTTCTTACCATTGTAATTTTTAAATGTTTATAGCGCTGATATTTTACCAAGTCTTTTTAACCTTCTAGAACCGTAGAGTCCAAATATATATGTTGTGACGCGCCTTTACCTCTTTCTACACAAACACACCCTATGCTATTTTAAAGCCTACTTATTTTACAGATCCGAAACCTTAACGTATGCCTTAACTTCACAAAAAATATAATAAATAAAAATAAATAAAAAGCTTTACCCTCTTAACGCGGGAGCAATGGGGAAGTGCTGGTCGGGAGAAAAAAAATAAATCCCAGAGACCCCCTGGAAATTAATAAATAGCAGCCCTTCCCTTTGGAAAACACCACCCCGTATCAGAGCGGGGGGGAGAGAGAGAGAGAGAGAGAGAGAGAGGAAGGACGAGAAACGAAACTCGCGAAACCCCGTCAAGGTCGCGTTACCCACAAACCCGCTCCTGGGAGTCACATGCAAAAAGAACCTTAGCCCGCCAACGCGCCTCTTTTGTGCGCATGCGCACGGCATCACTTCCGCCCGCTTTTTTTTTTTTCATCTCAGTTCGAGCGGTGCGAACTGGGCGGAGGCAATCGGCTCCTTTGTTCTGTAGCTCGTGCTGTGTCCCGCCTTAGCGCGCGAGGATTGCAGGAGCGAGGTCGGGTTGGAGTTGGACGGGCTGCTGATGGTTTTGGTTTTCGCTGTTCCCAGAAACTGTCTGGTGCCCTTTAAATATAGGATGCCAATTGTTGTTCAGAGGCCTTAATGAGTCGTGTACGGCTCTTCCATGGAGCGCAGCACGGCAGCTCCCCACCTGCCCTCCATTGTCTCCTGGAGTTTGCCCAAACCCATCTTCGTTGCATCGGTGACACTTACCTAATCACCTCGTCCTCTGCCGTCCCCTTCTAATTCCGCCTTCAATTTTTTCCCAACATCAGGGCGTTTTCCGCGAGTCATCTCCCGTTTGGTGGTCAAAAAATTTGAGCTTCAACTCTCCCTCCAAAGGATAGTTAGGATCGATTTCCTTTAAGATGCCCTTACCCGTAATTAACAGCCAGATTTATCTCTCCCCGCAACATCAGGGTGTTTTCCAGTTCTTCTCATTTGGTGGTCAAAATATGTGAGCTTTTAGCTATTCATTCTCCTTCCAAAGGATAATTAGGGTCGATTTCCTTTAAGATGGCCTTACCCATAATTAACTGAATCAGAATTACTTAGTATATCTCTTTTTGCAGTTAAACTCAAACGGTCTCTTTTTTTTTTCTCCTGGAAACTAGCAATCCTTGTCCTTGCAAATGACACATCTATCACTTCACCTGTTGTCCAGGATTTCTGGATAGTAATGGTAGATTGCAAATGGTAATGGTATATTTCTTCATTATTTTAGTATTGGAGTTTATAAGAGGCCGGGAAAATGATGAGAGGAGTGTTGGATGCAAAAGACAAGTTTGTTAATAGATTACCCCATAAATAGCTTAGGCCAGGCTGCACAACGCTCCAGTTTTAAATCATTAAGGTTCTGTCTTAACAAACTTACTAATAATGAGGGCTGGAAGTTCTTGCAGATTGCAGTATTTTACTGCTGATCCTGGGTAACTTTAGGGAATGTGCAATACTTGCTTCTTGCTGTGAAGAGCTGGACAGTTAGCATGCAATCCATCTGGTCCTGGAGATCTGAACTGTTCCTGTCAAATTGGAATTCTGCTTTTTGAAGTATTAATAACGAATTGTCAGATGGAACACTGCTCAGAAAAGATTGCAAAACAACAGTTGAGCTTTGCTTTTTCTTTGTGATCTGATACCCATTTGTTATCTTCAGTGAACAGCTGACATGGTTTCACTTCTCATCCTTTATTTTTTAAATACATACAGTACATGACAAAGCCTTTTGTTAACTTGGATTTATTCTGAGCTTTTGACTTCTGAGCATCATCTCCACACAACCAAATTCCTATATGTGTCCTCCTTTGGTGACCTGTCCCTCTTTCTATTTCTTGCATGTGTCATTTGATTTTCTGTTTTTCACAAAACTTTCAGGATAGCCACAGTGCCGTTTTTATGGGCATCTATTTTCCCTCATTGGAATTTTTTGTGAGTGTGTTTTCAGTATTTCATTTTTATAAATTCTTACCCATCTTGTGTTCTTTTCCCCATCAGCTTATTTTGTGCTATAGTCTGGTCTGTAAGTGTTCTGAGTACGTAAAAGTAATCTTTTTAAAAGTTCAAAATACAGTATACCACTCAGCTTTGTTTTTTTCTTAACATCAAAAATTCTGGCAATTAGATTCTCATTTCCATTCCCAGTTCCTACTCCTTGTGTTTGCCTGCTAAGTTTTCCCTAATGTTTAGAATCAAATCAAAAATACCTTTTGAATTCCCTTTGCAATTCAAAAGAGGAAGGCTATTTGTGATTTGATCTTAATCATTAAGGAAAATAATAAAATAAGACAAGTCTTTCTTTCATAGAAGGTCCATGCTTAGCATGGTTTGACATCTTTTTCTGCATCTCTGATGGAAAAAAGATTGTCAACAAGGCAGGCAGGAAAACCTGGAAGAGACATATTTACAGGGTTTGTGTCCCAACAGATGTGGAGATTAATAAAATGCAGGTAGACCAACACATAGGCCATGGAGGACATGAGAGAAAGAGACAAACAACCATATTTCTCTACTCACCCAAAACTATTTCTCCAGTTTTGTTTCAAGCACTGAAAATGTTCTGGATTTCAATTCTGTTGAACCTCTGAACACTCAGAATGGTTTGACAAAACTTCTGAGGCACAATGTATTCACAGGTAATCTTCCACTTCTGATCACAACTGGAACTGAAATTTCTGCCTGTAAGTGATACGGTCATAAAGTATGATGTCACATGATTGCATTGCTTAGCGATGGCAATCCCAGCATGCCCTGTTGCTGTCAGTAAGCAAATTCCACTGGTCGTTAGCCAATCCCTTCGTCATCTCTGTCTTTTGGTCATCTTGCACTCTGCTTTTTGGGAAGGCAAGCAATTTCAGAACTGTACGGCTTAGGGGCTTCTTGGTGTACCGTAACTCTGAGGTGTTACCACTTATTCTTTCACTCTAGAATATCAGTCTTATGATTGCACTTTCTAATAATGGGCCCCTCACAGTAGAAGTACTCCAAATCCTAGGAGTTAGATTGAACTCCAAGCAACTGATCAAACCTTTTAAACTGCCTTTTCTTCCAAGTTATTCTGTCATGGGAATGTGAAGTTGTTGGACTGTTGTTTCATCATTGCTCTGCGTGCTTACACTTGCTGATTATTTTGTATGGCAGCTCTGCCCTCATTTATTTCAAGCATATCAAATTGAACCCATTTTCAAATTTCAAAGCTGCGATAATCAGAATAAAATGGCTTTCACCGATACTCATTGACCCATAATAACTGTCATTGTTTCTGAATTTAACCAACTAAAATTTTAAATTGAAAATATGGAGCCTTTCAAAAAATAAAAATCAGCCTGGAGACGGTTTATGTTCATATATCATCATTTATTTTAAGAAGAAAGTTGTTGCTGTGCAATTTATTTTGTTTCATTGTTTTGAAAGACTGTCAGAATAATAGAATAACAGAATTGAAAGGGACCTTGGAGATCTTCTAGTCCAACTCCTTGTTTAGTCAGGAAACCCTATACCATTTCAAACAAATTGTTATCCACTCTCTTCTTAAAAACTTCCAGTGTTGGAGCATTCACAACTTCTGGAGGCAAGTTGTTCCATTGATTAATTGTTCTCATGTCAGGAAATTTCTTCTTAGTTCTAAGTTGCTTCTCTCTTGGTTAGTTTCCATCCATTGCTTCTTGTCCTGCCTTCAGGTGTTTTGAAGCAGGGGTCTCCAACCTTGGCAACTTTAAGACTTGTGAACTTCAACTCCCAGAATTCCTCAGCCACCTTTCCTGTACAATCAGCACAGGGGGCCCCCAAGGCTGTGTGCTTTCTCCACTTCTCTTCTGCCTATATACCAATGACTGCATCTTAAAAAAGATCCATCTGTTAAAATACTGAAGTTTGCTGATGCACAACAGTGATTGGTCTCATTCGAGACAATGACGAATCTGCATACAGACAGGAGGTTATACAATATGACTCGTGGTGTAACCGGAACAATTGAACTGAACACACTCAAAACTGTAGAAATGGTGGTAGACTTTAGAAGAAACTCCCCCATACTACCACCTCTTACAATACTAGACAACACAGTATCAACAATAGAGACCTTCAAATTTCTAGGTTCTATATCTCATGACCTAAAATGGACACCTATCAAAAACGTCATCAAAAATGCACAACAAAGAATGTTCTTTCTGTGCCAACTCAGAAAGCTTAAGCTGCCCAAGGAGCTGCTGATACAGTTCTACAGAGGAATTATTGGGTCTGTCATCTGCACCTCTATAGCTGTCTGGTTTGGCTCTGCAACCCAACAGGACAGACACAGACTTCAGAGGATAATTAGGACTGCAGAAAAAACAATTATCAGCCTGCCTTCCATTGAGGACCTGAATACTGCACGAGTCAAAAAAAGGGCTGTGAAAATATTTACAGGCTCCTCATATCCCAGACATAAATTGTTTCAACTTCCCTCAAAACGATGCTATAGAGCACTGCACACCAGAACAACTAGACACAAGAATAGTTTTTCCCCGAATGCCATCACTCTGCTAAACAAATAATTCCCTCAACACTGTTCAACATTATTACTTCCCAATAATATCACTCTAGACATTTCTTTAGACTGTAACATATTTGATATGTAACCTAATTCTTTTCATTCTATTCCAAACCATTTTCAGATCCTCTTTCTATAAAATCATTTTTTTCTTTTATACTTTCTTGCAAAAAGTATAAAAGAACAGCAGTCTTAATATTAAAAATAAGCTAGCTGAAAACGTGAAGAGCAGGCTTGCTTTTGCCATTTGCATAAAATGAATAGCATGCACATAGGTAACTTTCATTGCAGCTAAGTAATAAATTCATTTTAAGACTCTTATTTATATGTCCAGTGTTTGTTGCAAAGATCAAGTATGTTTTTTAAATTTTTTATTAAAGAATAAATTATGGTATAATAGGCATAGAGTAATTTTGTCCTTGCTGAAGCTATACAATATATAGGATTGTCTACCTGAGTCTGTTTTTAAGTTTCCTGATGCTGTCAGCTATAGCTGTTACTTTCTACTAGCTCCTTGGCCCTTGCGTCTGTCTCCTTTGTGACAGCTGTAACTACAAAGTCTCCATTCTGTCATGTTGCAGAACAAGGGAGTTTACCTGTGTGTTTCTACAGAAAACCAAACAGAATTCTGAAAGGCACCTCATAGTTCCTTATTTTGGTATCCTTAATTTGGTTTAGTTTGTCGTAACACAATATTGGCTATTGTGAATTTTAAGCCACAATTAATGGTTTAGTGCTATATGAGAAGCAGGGGACTATTTTTTCAGTCTCTGGCTTCTGCTAACTATGGCCTAGCATTATTATGAGCCCAGCTACTAAATACTGTATTGAAAAGAATGGCTGATAAAAACAAAGTATGCATCTGTGCCTTTGCTGATGTTTGGATCCAGAGTTACCTCTAATTCTCTGTCTACCATCTCATTCTTCATTAGGTAGAAATGAATAGAGAACATAATCTTACAAAAACAAAAACCAACCCCATAGCATTGTGATTTCTCATAAAACATATATCTTATATATCTGTTAGACAAATGCCTCCAATTTCCTAAAGCGATGATGGAATTTATACTTAAAACGTTTAATGTATTGGAGTAAAAACACAATTTTGCTCGGCTCATTTGAAAAAAACAAAAGTACTTATGCAAACAATAGCTTTACTAAAGTGAGAATACTCATTTTGCTCCTTGAGCCATTTTTGTTTTGACCTTCTCAAGGTTACCATCCTTGAAAAGGAAATAAATCCCTTGAGCAAAGTAAAAAGGGAGAGAGAGAGAGCTTGAAAAGTGAATTGCTCTCTTGCTGTGGTGCACTTTTCCTGAGACTTGTGTTGAAATTCAATAAAACTCAAAGAAGGAGAAAAGAAACCTTGACAGCCTTATGTCAAAATAAAATTACAGGGGGACTGCTGTCTGCGTGCATTAATTTTCTTCTTTTCCACATCACTGATTTTAAAAATGCTCTGTCTCTCTTGCAGGGAGCCTGCTGCTCGCACAATTCAAAAAATGCAAATATCTGGTGAGAGTGAAGGAAGAATGTAAGAATGCTCAACATTTAAATAAAAGTCTTAAAGGTAAAAAGAGTTGACTTGAATTAGATACAACCGCTCATATTTGATTAAGAAGTGTCCACTGGCCACATGGTGGGAGTGTTGTCTAGAGGTTTGACAAAATTAATATTTCTTTCCATGTTTAAATCATTCCAATAACTAAAGACTGTAAAAAGAGGATTAAGGTAGTGCTGGATTATTAAGGATGGGTGAATATCCACCAGAAAAGCAAGTAGGAGTAGGTAGTTGGTTTCTTTACCAGTTTTGAATGTTTGAAGGGACTAGAAAAGAAGAAAGGACTAGAGAAAAGTACTAGGAGGGACATAATAGCAGCATTCCAGTATTTGGGAGGTTGCCACAAAGAGGAGGGGGTCAACTTACTTTTCCAAAGTACTAGAGTACTACAATGGATGGAAATCAATCAAGGAGAGAAGCAACCTGGAATTAAGGAGAAATTTCCTCACCATGAGAACAATTAACCAGTGGAACAACTTGCCACCAGAAGTTGTGGGTGCTTCAGCACTGGAGGTTTTTAAGAAGAAATTGGACAGTCACTTGTGTGAAATGGTATACATTCTCCTGCTTGAGTAGGGGGTTGGATTAAATGACCTTGAAGGTCCCAACTCTACTCTGATTGATTGATAGATTGATTGGACTTGTCAAAAAGCAAACTGGTATAATGCAAGTAATGGAAGCAACAATAGCAAAAGATTTCCACTATGTATAGTGATCAAACTGGCAAGGTCAATGAAAGTCATACTCTTCAGGTCAGAAGCTGACACACAGCTTCTTTTTTTTCAAGGATAGGCTGTTATGACATATTTTAGTTGTAAAAAAGCTTTGCTCTTTGTTCCTTGGGTTTTAGGGAGAACGTGATATCACACTTCCCTTCTGTACATAAAACACTGGTGTGGTAGGAAAACCTGATAAGCAGGCCTAGCTGAACTGTGCTTCCAGGAGCAGCTGGTGGACAGAATTACTATTTAGTTTCACAATGAAGGATGACATTCACCTCAAAGTACTGAATTTATGGGTTGTTGTTTTTTAACCACTCCAACTACAGGTAGTCCTTGACTTACAACAGGTCATTTAATGACCATTCAAAATCACAATGGCTCTGAAATTATGACTGTTTTTCACAGTTATGACCAGGGGTGGTCTCTAAACCGGTAGTAAAAAAAAAAAAAAGCTGACAATCAGCCGAGAGGAGAAAAAAGAGGAAAGTTCAGGATCGCTTCCCCCAACCTGCCCTTGCGCTTTTCTTTTCTTTATCCTCTCGGCTGATTGGTGCTGCAGGCCTCAGCTGGTCTGGGGAAAGCTGCGCACTAGGTGTGTATGCATTAGATGTGAGTGCAGGCGCATGCGGTCACTGAACTGGCCTGCGTATGATGCATCCGGCCCACGGGTTGCCAGTATGACACCCCTGTTGTAAATGTTGGATAACTTAATTCTTGATTTTTTATTTCTGTCATATTTTCTTAGCCAATAATTCTAAGGTCAGTAGAAATCAGGAAGGAGAGAGAGGACATCTTGATTGTTCCTTTCATTATAATATATTTTTGTGATAAGCCCAGTTACCATTTACCAAGTAAATGGGAGATTATTTCCCCCCTAGACTATTTTTTCATTAAACAGATTTAAAACTAAGTGCTGTATTTTCAAGAATAAGATAAAAAGTTGATTATAAAGCATGAGGAACTAGGAATGAAGAAAGCATTTAGATATACAAATGCTTACAAAAAAAATGAACGACAAATAATTAGAATTATACAAGCCCAAATATAAATCCTGTCCTTTTTATATGCCTTGATTACATGAGGCAGGGCCTCAACAGCATAGTTGCAAATTGCCACCTTGCCTTTTTTTTTTTTTTACCCTTCCTGCATTCATTCCTGAAGTGTATAGTATAATGGAAAATTATAATGCACAATCATATTAATAATCATCCCCATTCTCAAAATGAATCTATACAGGTTGTCTTGACTTACGATTTATTGCTTAACAACCATTCAATGTTACAATGGATCCCCCCTGTTAAGTTCTGCGCATGGGCGCAAGAAGTGGAGACGAGACGATGAACAGTGAACTTCAACTCTTTATTTAACATTGTGGAACAGAGCAAAAACTACGGCAGCAACAGCCCTTTTTATAGGCAAGCTGCTGATCAAGTAACCAATAAGAAACGTGAAGCGCTAGCTCCCTTAACCAATGAAAGAGGCCCGCTAATAGCCAATCAGATTCTCCTGAACGGACCAATCCGATATCGCTATTATTGGCCAATCAGAAGTGCAGGGCTAGAACCCTGCACTTTTCTAAAGGTTTTAATAATCTTTATTTAAGCACTTTTATTAATTCATAACACCCCCAAAGGTTATTTACAACTCAATTCTTTTTTTATTATTACACATTTTCCTTTGTTATACATAACATTTCCATTTTTGCAACGGCAGTGTATTGTCTGTATGAAATCTGTTTTGAATGCACATATTATACACACAATAATTATAGCCATTATTCTCATAATATATACAATATAATCTTCACTTCTAATTACCCTGTACAAGTCCAGTGATAATACTGATTATAATATTATTGCATAGATAGATAGATAGATAGATAGATAGATAGATAGATAGATAGATAGATAATTGATCATCCTTAATTATACATTTGCTAATTTCTGCTTCTATTTTCTAATCATTTATAGAATAAGTCCCACGTTAAATAATACTGTTTCCTCTTTATCCTTAATTTTCATCATTAACCTGTCCATTTGGCACAGTCTAATATTTCTTTATTACATCTTCATCTATAGTGTATTTTCATTTTTCCAGTTTTGTCTGTACATAATTGTTGCTGCCGTTATTACATGTAATATTAAATATATAGTTCTTTTGTCATATTTTCCCGGCAGTATACTTAGTGAGAACAGTTCTGGTTTTAAATCTATTTGTTGTGTTGTTATTTCTTCTAACCACCTTTTTATCTTTAACCAATATTTTTTTGCCATTGGACAAGTCTACCACATATGGTAATAGGACCTCAGTATCTGTTTACATTTCCAGCACTCTGGCAATATGTTTTGGAACATCTTTGCCATTCTTGCTGGTGGTGAGTGCCATGTATAGAACATTTTGTAAAGGTTATCTTTGTATGTTGTTGACATCGTTAGTTTGTAGTTTCTTTCCCAAAGTTTTGGCCAATTGTCTAATTTTATAGTATATACAAAAATTTTGGCCCATACTATCATAGTTTCTTTTATATATTCTTCTTCCATTTTAAAGTTCAATAAGTAATTATATATTTATTAATTTATCATCTGTCCCTAGAAATATCTGATCTAATTCTAGGGGTTTTTCATAGAATCCATATATTTCTGCATCCTTCTTGTGTCTTGTTTATATTTGAATATGTAGCCACCAGGCAAAATTGATTCCTTGATTTTTTTAGTTCCTGTTTTGATTTTAAGTCCCCTTGTTCATTTAGGATATCTTTATACCTTACAATTTTTTCCAGTTCAAGAATATTTGGATGCATTAGCACTTCCATCGTGGATAGCCAGACCAGTATTTTCATGTAGCGATTCTGTTTGATTCTTTCCCGTACCACATAAATGCATGCCACCCCAATTGTAAATCATGACCTTCTAACGTGAATATTCTTTTGTTCTTCAAATTTATCCATTCTTTCAACCATGTGAGCCTCAAGCCTGGTAATACAGCTCCCAATCTGGTAGCCCAACAACCAGGGGTGGGATTCAAATTTCTTAACAACTGGTTCTGTGGGCGTGGCTTAATTTGAGGGTGTGCCTTGGTGATCATGTGACTGGGTGGGTGTGGCTTGCTGGCTGGGCATGGCTTGGTGGTGACATGACTGGCTGGGTGTGACTGAGTAGGCGTGGCCAACTCAATGTCACTCACATCAAGGGGTGCCTTGCCTGGCCCCTTCCCTCCCAGCCATTCCTTGTCACACCCAGCCTCAACTTATCTATAGTTCTGTAAAAATGTTCACCTTTTTTGACTTTATTATTTACGTACTATAGATGTACTTTCATGGACCACTGAAAGGAAGAAATGGCTCACATGCTTTGCTCAAGAGTGTGACAGGCAACAGGCTTTTAGGGGTTGCCAGAAAGATGAGGGGGGCAATGTATTTTCCAAAACACCAGAAGGCAAACAAGAAGCAATGGATAGAAACTGAACAAAGAGAAAAGCAAACTAAGACTAAGGAGAAACTTCCAGACAGTGAGAACAATTAACCAGTGGAACTGCTTGCTACCAGAAGTTCTGGGTGCTCCAACACTGGAGGTTTTTGAGAAAAGACTGGACAGCCATTCCTCTAGAATGGTATAAGGTTCCCCCCAAGGTCCCTTCTAAGTATTATTCTAACACCTTTCCCAGGACCTATACTCAAGAATTTTCCTGCCTGAGCAGGGATTGGACTGGAAGACCTCCAAAGTCCCTTTCAACTCTATTAAACACAAGTATTTATGCTCTGGACTATAGACATGTAATCCTTGAAAAATACCTGGGCAAAAGAAAGGCAGTAAAATCACTCTAGGTGTAGGGACAGTATAAAATATTAATATAAGATAAATAATGGAACAATTAAAAATAATAGCACAGTTTTCTCTCCCCCCCTTTCCTATTTCTTTTTTCTTTCTTTCTCCCTCTCCCTCTTCCTTTCTCTTTTTCTCCCTTCCTCTTTTTTTCTTACTCTTTCTCTCCCTTTTCTTTCTTGCTTTCTTTCTCTCCCTTTCTTTCTTGCTCTTTCTCTTTTTCTCTTTCTTTATCTCCCTTCTTTCCTTCTTTCTTTCTCTTTCTCTCTCTCTTTATCTCCCTCTCTCTTTCTTGCTCTTTCTTTCTTTCTCTCAGCCACTCTATGGCCAGCCACACAGATGAAGCAATAATCACAGAATCCAAAGAAATATCAGTGTTTTATTCCATCACAGATGGTAGCAAGAAGCAGCAAGCATATGAAAATAAAATTAGCGCTGAGTGTTCACTGATCCCAGCATTCTATTTATCCCACCTGGTAATCACCTTCCCACATCCGGAAGCCCCTCCCTGCAGCTAGCCAGCATCCCGTTCCTAATTGGTGGTAGCTAACTTCGCTGCCCCACACCACAATTCGCCCATCACCAAGCTGTGCTTCATTAAGTGAACCCCTACACCTCTACTAAGTTAACATGCTTCCAGACGTCTGTATCAGCTCAGCGATCTCTGGCCAGCTTGGTTTTCTCATGCTGCTTCAATCATCATGGCTAGCTGATGCTCTGCTGATGCGTATTGTTAGCGGCTGCCACTGTTGTGGGGGAAAAGTAGATCTGAAGCTCCATTGCTGAGCTGATGTCTTAGCTGGCTTGGAGAGTTCGTGGCAGGCTTTACTTGTGGCTAGCCTTCACCAGCTGGTACATCTGATGGTGTCAAGCTACAGCTCAAGCCAAGCACGACACTTTCTCTCTTTCTGTCCTTCCTCTTTCTTGCTCTTGCTTTCTCCCCCCCCCCCCTCTCTCTCTCTCTCACACACACACACCTGGTCTGGGATGAACTGAATGATCTGGCGAGCTCCAGTCAACAGTAGGCAGCAGGAAAAGGAAGAAAGGGAACATGGGTCTGGTGTGTGGCTGCAGTCCTCTCAAAACACCTCCGTAGATGGCAGAGGTGGCGGGCCTGGCTCTGGCTGCCTCCCATAAGCTGCCCTGACCTGCGAGGGAAGCAAGCAAGCATGGGGAAAGGTTCCGGTAGGTGCCACGATCTCCCACTTGCTTCCGAAGCCGCCCTGGCCTGCAAGGGAAGTGAGCAGAATATTGCAGCACTGGAGCCCTTCCCCCGTGCTTGCTTGCTTCCCAAGCCAAAGTATCTCCATGTGCAGCGGCGGCAGCCCTGCTTACGGGAGGCAGTCGGGTCCGCTGCTGCCACTGCACATGGAGGTACTTTGGGAGGGCTTGGGGGGGGGATGCTCAAGACCTTGCTGCCACCGCCGCCACTGCCGCTACATGATAGGGAGAGCTGGGTGAGTGCTGCAGGGCGGCTTAGCCAGCCAGCCAGCCGAGCCCAGGGATGGGGGGCAGGCAGGTAGGCTGGGCAAGGGCCAGAGAGATGGCCGTGAGAGGCCCGGGGAGCCCGAGAGAGGCCCGGGGAGCATGGGGGAGGGGCTAGTATGACTTGCAGGCTTACCTGTGCAGACAGGAGCCATTTCCCAAAGAGAGGGGCTTGCAAGCTTTTTACTCTGCGCAGCGAAAGGCCAGCAGCAATGGCTGTCCTGGCAGGCAAATGCAGACTGCAGGTATGTTGCGCATGCGCATGATGTTTCGCATGTGTGATAGGGACTGACTGGGCAGGGAGTGGAGAAGCAGGTAGAGAGGGGTGGGGCCAGCCAGAGGCCCGATTTACCAGTTCTCCGAACTACCGGGAACCATAACAACTGGTTCTGCCGAACCAGTAGAATCCCATCCCTGCCAACAACCCCCCCCTTATTTTTGGTGTCTTGTAATATTTTCAGTTTGATTGTTGCTTTTTTGCCAAATAAACTTTAGAATCAATTTATTTAAGTCTTCAAATTACCTTTTTCAAGCAATAAAAATAGCAATTTCAGTAGGATATTCATTTTTGTTGTGGCTATTCTTCCGACCAACCACTTGCCATAGATTTTTCCATTTTTCCAAGTCTGTCTCTATTTGTTGTATTAATTTAATGTAGTTGTCTTCTTTAATGATTGTACCTTTTCCTGTTAGTCAGATTCCCAAGTATTTAACCTTTTTAGTTATCTGCATGTCCGTCTTTTCCATCAGTTCAAATATTGTTTTATTGTTTCTTCTGACATTTTTTCTTGACTGTAAAGTTTCCTTAAAAAATCCTGAAAAAGAAAGAGAAGAAAATGATATACAAACTGATAGATGAGAAGGGGACTTTGCATTAACGGAACGAAGACAAGAACAACCCAGTTCTGAAGTACTGACGGCTGCCCTCACATTTCGAGTGCTTGGCAGGTGGCCCACATTTGTGGCATTTGCAGTGTCCTGTGGTCATTTGACAGTGACTTACGAGATTTTTGCTGAAAACTAGCAGTTACTTCTATTTTTTTTTTGCCAAAAATGCCCTATATCGAACAATGGGTTTGCTTAATGACCTCAGCATCCACATAACCACCATTGCAAAAACAAGTTGTAAAATCGGATCAGTCACATGATGGCAGGCTCCAATGCAGTCATAAGTCAAGCACTACCTGTATGTCTATCAGTGGTGGCTTTATTTACCATAGTTTGTGGAACAGTACATCATATCCTGGTTCATGCATAAAGCACCCCACACCCAGAACGACTTGGAACAAAATGGATGCTATTGTGCTATTGAAAAATATAGATATATGCACATATCTTCTGTCAAGATATGAGAGGAACTGCCAGAAATATTAGGTGGAACTTTGTAACCAAGTATGGCTTCCTATGGATTCTTCAGTACAGAAAGCATTCACAAGAAATTTGGTGGGGTTTTTTCCTGCATAAGATCATCTTTGGACAATGGCTATAATATCTGATTTTACCCAATTGTAACAGTCATTCCTATGCCGGTCCAGTTAGATGTAATTTCCACTAGCTGGCGTCATACATTTCATGTAGCCATTAGCTTTAAACTGTGTCTAACTATAATTATTGATGCTAAAAGATATTGGACTAGAATACACACATGGTTGGAAAAAATTATGCTAAATCAAAGGCATGCTATGGATTAGTGTGTTACACGAAGCCAACCAACTGTGATTTCCTTAATGTCGCATTACTAACAAAAGAGTAATTTCATGAAGTATGAAACCACTAGTTGTGGTAATGCATTTCCCTAAGCATAATTGTATAATCCTACTAAGGCAAATCTTCTTTAATTTGACCTGTTGATTTCATGGTTATATCCGTATGGATGTCTGGGCAGAAGAATAGAAATGATTGGCCATTGGTTTTCTCCAGGATGCTTTGGTTTGGTTTGTTTTCATTTTCTAACCCAGTTTACAACCATAGGATTTCCTGATGGTCACCTGTCTTAGTAAATAATAGATAACAGAGTAACAGAATTGGAAGGGACCTTGGAGGTCTTATAGTCCAACCCCTTGCTCAGGCAGAAATATTAATTTTTGTCATGTTAAACTTCACAGACAAATTTCTGTTTTTTTTTAAAAAACTAGAAAGTGAATATTCTGATTTTACTTAATTTCTTGACATTAGCCAACAGTCCCTAGAAGCTGCAACCCAACTGGTTGTAATTAGAGTTTTAATATCTTATAGTTGGTTAGACTGCATAATAGCAACCATAGATGTAATACATTATATGAACACAGGCATTGGCTCTATCTACATACCTAATATACAAAGCTATAACTTTTGGATAATTAGTGTAAACTGTCATATTGCTCCCTGTTGTGCACATCTTGGTGTTTCTAGACAAGATAGCAAAATGTTTTGATCCATGCAATACCATACATTGCAAAAAGTCAGGTAAAGATTTTCATGCAGCTGGGGATAGTATGGAGGGATTCATCTGAACTTTGCAATGTAGCATGCATCATGTGAACACAGCCATGGTTAACTTGCAATTGGGTGGCTGGTGTCTCAGTGTATTGTACAAATTAGGTTAATATAGTCCATCGCAGTGGATAAACACAGCTGTTATGTTCAAAACAGTGTCTTCTCCGAATATTAAATGTACAATACATAGTACATTTTCAGTTGATTTCTACTTTTAATTTAGTACTGCTGCATATTAAAAAAGCTGATATAAGTTTCCTATAAGAATTTAAGGGGATCTAAATTGTGGAAGTGCCCAGTGGAGATGAAGCACACTCAGTAGCCACAGATTAAAAAGAGAGGGAAAATTGAATGGATGGCAAACAGCGAGGGACCCTTGAAAAGGAAGGTATGGTAAATAAGACTTCACAATTTCCTGCCAGCCAACTTAAGAATGCCTGAAGCACAGAAGGGAGACGAGGAAATTGCTGGAGTTGCCTTCTTTTGGTTATTTCGTGATCCTTAAAGAAATGAAGAGTAAAAATGGCTAAAAATATACCTAGACACCTTTGTGTTGGAAAGAGTAGCTGGGATGAGCCAGAGTGTAACACAAATGTAACAAAATCCAAAACATGATTAAATGTCCTTTAATGCCTCCAACTTGGCCCCACTGTTCAATAATACTCAGTTGGAGATAAAACATACTCAAAAATAGTCTTCAAAAGAAAGCAACACAGTCCAAATTTAATGAGCAGATAGAGGTGAAATAAAAAAACCAAACAAATTACAATGACAAAATGTCCACAACAGAACAGGAGAAGTATTTACCAAATTCAAGGAGATAACAAGGCACAGTCTGTCAGGACACCAACCAAGATAACTTCAGAAAACTTCAGAAAATAAAACATGCTTTGCTTAGGCAACCTGCGTTTTTTCACCGTCTCTCTTATATACTTGTCTCCCCAGCTGCAACCAATGAGGATCATTGCTGCTTCCTCTCTCACAAAGTTGTTGCCTTCTCCATTCCTCCTTGTATGTCCTAGGATGCAGAGGGGATGGGCCTGGTTCTTCCTCTGACTGCCCAGCCAGCCTCAGCCCTTTCCCAGCCTCCTCCACAACTTTCAGAGCCACACCTCCACTCTCTGTTGGCTGTTCCTCCTCTCCCTCAGAATCTAACTCTGCCAAGGGCCTACAGTAGAGCTTAAACATTGCAAAAATCACACTTTGCCAGACACAAAGTGTTGTGTCTTCGGAAATGATGCCAGGAGTCGGTGACTTTGTATCAAGCTCTTTTATTGATGTGGGAACCGAACTGGCTCTATAGGAAAACTTTGCGGCTTTTATTCCTTTAGCCGCAGCGGCCGCGGCCAATGGCACCGCTTTGAATCTCCCGCGATTCGAAAAGACCAATCGCAGGAGATTCCTAGCGAGCCAATCGGCGCGGCTCGCCTAGCCAATCAGAGTGCCCCGCGCTTTGGCCAATCAAAGCGCGGGGATCTCAAGAATGCTAATGAGGGGACAGAACACCCCTCCCCTCTTGGTTTAGTCCTTACGTTGCGTAGTCCCGTAGGTAGGCGGGGCTCCCTCTTAGCCTACTGGACCTGTGCAACTCAGTCGTAGGTTGGATCCCGGCCGGTTCGGTCGGGGTCTCTGCTTCTCCGGATGCCGTCATGGGAACCGGCTGGTCGGTCGGGCTGGGCCGCTCTCCGTAGCTCCCTCCTGGGCTTCCCGGGTTGGTTGAGCTGCGGGTTTCGCCGCTCCCGCTCGGTCTCCCCGGGTCGGTCGAGCTGGCCTGGCTGTCTCTTCCTGGTGAGGGGTCGTGCTGGCTGCTATCCGGTAAGTATGGTTGGTTTATTCTTCTTTGGTTTTGGTCCCCTGGGTATTCCCTCCCCCCTTGGTTTGTGTTGTGGGGGTTGGTTTTGCCTGTTTGTGCGTTGGTGGTCTCTTGGTTGGTCGTCCTCGATCTTAATTGGTCGATGTGGTGTTTCCATGCTCGTCCGTCTGTTGTTTGTAGCCGGTACGAGTGTGGGCCTGTTATTTGTGTGATGAAGGCCGGTACCCATAACGGGTCTCCTGTCAGGTTTTTTGCGTACACGGGGTCGCCTGGTGCGAAGGTTCGGTGTTTGCTGGTTGAGTCTGGGGGCTTCTCTGGGTTATACGTGGGGTGTAATCTGTCGAGTGGGGACCTTAATTTCCTCCCCATTAACAGTTCGGCTGGGCTCTTATTCGTTGTGGTATTTGGGGTTATGTGTTGGGTGAAGAGTAATTTATTTATTTTATCCTGGATCTCCCCGTGGTTTATTTTCCGGATGGTTTTCTTTGTGAATTGCACCATCCATTCCACCCTACCGTTCGCCGCCGGATGCGCCGGTGCTGTCAGCGCGTGTCGGATGCCCCTTTCCGCTAGGAATTTTTCAAATTCTAGCTAGGTGAATTGGGGCCCGTTGTCGGAAACGACGACGTCTGGGAGGCCGTGCGTTGCAAAGAGTTTGCCGAGTTCCTTGATCACGGCCTCCGTGATTGTTGTTCTTACGTTGCTTACCTCCAGCCAGTTGGAGTAAGCGTCTACTGTTATCAGGAAGGTGTGTCCTTTTGTGGGCCCGGCGAAGTCTATGTGGATCCTAGACCAAGGTCCCCTTGGGGTTTCCCACTCTAGGATGGGTGCTGTGGGTGGGCTTGGCCTAGTTTCCTGGCATCATTGGCATCTTGCTACCCAGGTCTCAATCTGTTTGTCCATCCCTGGCCACCAAGCGTAACTTCTGGCCAGGGCTTTAGTCCTAACGATGCCAGGGTGCCCCTCGTGTAATAGTTCCAGAACCTTCCCTTGTAGTTTTTCTGGAATGACCACCCTATCCCCCCATAGTATGCACCCTTTTAATAATGAGAGTTCCGTTTGCCGGTTCCGGAATGTCTTGACGGACTCATCGTTGTCCCTTTCCGGCCACCCTTTCTCTACCCAATGCAACACCCGCGCCAGACGTTTGTCTTTATTAGTTTCTCGGGCAATGTCTGACGCGGTTATGGGCAGGTTGGGTAGAGTCTCTATACTGAGGGTGGTCGTCGTGGGTGCTGGGTCGGTGTCAGGTTCCGGTAGCGGCGAGCGGCTTAAGGCGTCTGCATGGGAGATCGTCTTACCCGGTCTGTGTATGAGTCCGTAGTTGTAGGCCGCCAGGAACTCGGACCACCTTGTCATTCGGGGAGACAGAATGTTCGGGGTGGCCCGGTTCCCTGCAAGGATTCCCAGCAGCAGCTTGTGGTCGGTTATGATGGTAAATGTCCGGCCGTAGAGATACTCATGGAATCTTTTTACTGCGGCAACGATAGCCAGAGCCTCTTTGTCCAGCTGGCTGTAGTTCCGCTCCTGTTTGGTGAGGGTCCTTGAAAAGAACACGATGGGTGCTTCTTTTCCGTCGGGGAGGGTATGGCTGAGGACAGCGCCGACGCCGAAGGGTGATGCGTCGCATGTGACGGCCAGAGGTAGGGTCTCGTTGTACTGTATAAGGACGGCATCCGAAGTGAGGAGGTCCTTTGTTCTCTGGAAGGCGGCTTGCTCACGTTTCCCCCAAGTCCAGGTCGCCGCCTTGTCCAGGAGCCTATGCAAAGGCTCCGCTGCCGTCGCCTTTTGGGGCAGGAAAACATTGTAAAAGTTAAGTAGCCCCAGGAATGCCTGTAGCTCCGTCTTCGACTTGGGTGTGGGGGCTTCTTTGATGGCCTTGATTTTTTGGTTTGTGGGGTGAATGCCGTGACGGTCTAGGAGATATCCTAGGAATTCAACCCATTCCGTGTATAATTGGCATTTCTCCTTCTTTACCTTGAGCCCGGTTTCTTTGAATTTGGTTAGGACCTCCCTTAGGTGACCCTCTAGTTTGACTTGGTTGGTTGCCGACACTAAGATGTCGTCGAAGTAAGGTACCACCCCCTTGATGCCTTGTAATAGCCTTTCCATTAGGCTTTGGAATATTCCAGGTGCCACGCTGACTCTGAATTGGAGCTGGTTGCATTTAAATGCTCCCCGGTGGATGACTATGGTTTGCGCTTCTGCCGTTTCCTCGTCGACTGGCAACTGTTGGTATGCCTGGGCGAGGTCGAGTTTGGCGAAAACCTTGCCCCCTCCCAGTGAATGCAGTAGGTGTTGCACTACTGGGACGGGGTAGGTGCTTTGTTGCAACGCGCCATTTAGGGTGGCCTTATAGTCCCCACAGCTCCTCACCGACCCATCGGGCTTGATCGGGGTGACTATGGGGGTCTTCCACCGGGCGTGGTCTATTGGCTGTAGGACCCCTTGCTTGACGAGCTTGTCAATTTGCTCGTCTATCTTGGGTTTAAGTGCGAATGGCACCCGCCTTGGTTTCAGGCGTTTTGGGGGGACGTTTGGGTCTAGACTGAATGATATAAGGGGCCCTCGGTACTTGCCTAGGTTTCCGTCGAAGACCTCTTGGAATTCCCGGGTTAGTTGTTGCTCCCAGCTGTCTTCAGTGATGTGGTCGATTCCCGTGACTGCGATGCCGAGCGGGGCGAACCATTGCAGTCCCAGTAGGCTTGGGCGGTCGCGATCGACGATTGTCAGGGGAAGCCTTTCGGTGCGCCCTTTGTATGTTACGTTGAACTGTCCGGTTCCGACTACCGGGATGCGGTTTCCTTGGTAGTCTTTTACGATTAGTCTCTGGCTGTCTAGGCCTTTCCTTTGGATGATAGGCACCAAGCGCTTTATTTCTTGCCATGCTATCATGGAGAGGTAGGACCCGGAGTCCACCTCCATTTTGCATGGCTCGCCTTCGATGCCTACCTCCACGTAGACCTTCCGGGCGTCATTGGTCGTGGCGTGGCCGATGGTGACCGTCTGATGGGTCTCCTCTCTTCGCCGGATCTCGCCGCCTCGTAGGGATCGTCCGTTCCGGTCCCATCTGTTGTCAGAGGGGCGATCTCTGGTCCGGGGTGGTGTGCTCTCTCGCCTCCGTTCGCTCTGGTCCCATCGAGGCGGGCTGCGGTTCTTTTTGAGGCAGCAGACGCGGGCGATGTGTCCCTTCTTGTCACAATGCCGGCAGATTGACTCGAAAAACCAGCATTCAGACCTGGGGTGGTCGCCGCCACAACGGCACAGTTGGTCCTCGACTTACGACCCCGCCGGTTCCGTGGGTTGCGGCCTGCCTGGAGGCGATGAATTTCCTCCTCCTCGTCGGAAGTGCCCGATGCCGAGTGGAAGTCGCCCTGGTGGGTGGTCGTCTCGGGTTGGGCCTCGGCCGACCTTGCAGGGTGGTTGTTCCCGCTGTGGTCCCCAGCGTTCGGTCGGCGCATGCGGTCGGCGGATGTTCGGGTCGCTTCGGCGGCTGCGGCTTCGGTGAGGGTATCTGCAAGGGTGATGTTGCCCTTGGCCATCAGCCGACTCTGGAGGATGGGGTCCCACAGGCCGAGCACGATTCGGTCTCGCAGGGCGTCGTTCAGGTTGTCGAATTTGCACAGCCCCCCTAGGCGTTGTAGTTCGACGATGAAGTCGCTAAAACTCTCACCCGACTGCTGGTCCCGACGGTAGAACTCATGGCGTCGGATTAGGATGGGCACCTCTGGAGCGTAGTGCCGCCGAAGTATTGGCTCGAGGACGTCCCAGTCCATCGCGGTCACATCGGCAGGTTTGGCAAGTGCCTTGGCCATCTTAAATATCTCGGTCCCGCAGTGGGTCAGGAAGACGGCTCGCTTCATGTGGCCGGTGGCGTCCTTCAGGTCGCTGCACTCGAGGAACATGCGGAATCGGTCGGAGTACGATTCCCAGTCCTCGCTGGCGGGGTTGAAGGGTGCGGGGGGTGCGATTTTCGCCATCGTGGAGATTCGTCTGGCTTCCGTCGGACACGTGCTTTGGTTCAGGATCTGGATCCCACCTTCGTCGCCAGTGTTGTGTCTTCGGAAATGATGCCAGGAGTCGGTGACTTTGTATCAAGCTCTTTTATTGATGTGGGAACCGAACTGGCTCTATAGGAAAACTTTGCGGCTTTTATTCCTTTAGCCGCGGCGGCCGTGGCCAATGGCACCGCTTTGAATCTCCCGCGATTCGAATAGACCAATCGCGGGAGATTCCTAGCAAGCCAATCGGCGCGGCTCCCCTAGCCAATCAGAGTGCCCCGCACTTTGGCCAATCAAAGCGCGGGGATCTCAAGAATGCTAATGAGGGGACAGAGCACTAAGTTTCTAGGGACAGTTTACCTTTTACTTTTATCCTTCCCCTCTCCTCCCTTAGGTGCAGAAAAGGGATGGGGGGTTGGCTAAGTTCTTGGTTCATCTCATGCATGATCCCTATGGAAGGGTGTCTAAACATGCTTTGTTTACGTTTTGGCTGAGCGTGATATGACAGTTTATGCAAATAGCAACAAACCAAGATTGGCAAGTGCTCTACAAAGGGATTTATCTGGAGTTCTCATTTAACATGAAGTGCTTTTAAAGATAGTTTTGCAAGTGTTGTGCATTCTATAGTCGCCCATTTGCCCTGTATGGTAGTTTGGAAGGGACTTTGGCTGAGAGACATCTTATGCTCATGAAGTGTAGTTCTTCTGATCAGAATGCCATCCTTAAACTTCTTACAACATTAAAGAGTCTCACTTCTACTCCAACATAGGAAGATAGAACCTAGAGGTTTCTCCCCAGAATGGCTGCTAAGAAGCAGCAGCATAGGAGTGCCAGTGTGGCAAAATGGATTGAGTGCTTAGGACCAAGCAAAATTCAAATCCACAGTTAATTATAAAGATCACTGATGGCTGTGAAACAATTGTTCCATCTTAGTTAAGGTTCTCTTATTTTAAGGAGAAAATCATGTGTCTGCAGCCTCATGTTTTTGGAAAGAGCTGAATGTGTTATAAAAAAATGGCAGACAAACAGAGATACTTTTGTAACATACTTTATTTCCAATTTTATTAAAACAATTGAATAAAACATTTTTAAAAAATTTAAATGTTTAAAAGAATTGTCTTGAATTAAAAAAAAAAATTGTCCTGATTTCTTCTTCCAATGGGATCTTCATGATAAAAGCTGGAATAACAGGAGTCAATTAATTTTTAATAATCTCAGAATGGCTCTTACAACTGTCCCAAACTGCTTGCAATCTGTCAACATTGATAAAGGTCCAAAAACAAAGAAGGGGGAAGGGAGAAACTGCTAATTATATTGTTTAACATATACTGGTTTTGAGATGTGAAAAGAATCTTGCTCCTCTGACATTATTATTAGTTTATTTGGACAAGAAGTCCCAAGCTAAGGAAAGCTATGTCAAAATTCCAAGCAAGAGTATTCACAGAATGCGTCCACCATCTTGCAAATTGTAACATATACTGCCGATGATGAGACTCTAAAACTGCTTTTCCTAGCACGGCCTCTAATCCCATTTACTGTTCATTTTCTTGTATCATAGGCAAAAAATAATAATCTTTTCTTGCCATCCTTTCGCTGTTCACTTTGACTACATTGGTACTATTTCAAATAGGAAAAAATGACTAACTTCAGTACTTTGCTAAACATGTCCTAACCAGTTCAATTCTAGCTTATTCAACAAGCTATCACTAAGCTAATATAACAGTGTAGTATCTCAGAGATAATGGGAAAACTTTATAACCTCTTATCACATTTAACCTCTATTATGAGCAAAGTTTGGCTGGTGTCAATTCACATGATAGTCTGTGGTTCGATTTTTTATGGTACCAATATTATTGGCGCAAAAAAAAAATTCATCCCAAAAGATGAGCCTTTTTTATGGCTTGTTATTATCAACTTAAATGGCCTTCGTAATGGCCAAAACATTTTTTAAAGTGCCATCTCCCCAGAGAAATATCTAGCTTTTACAATTACTCATTAGCAATGAAACTTGTTTGCTCCTGTGGGTATATAGGCCTTAAACAATCTGCATCTCAGTCTGTCTCAAGGAAACCATGGTTTATAAATCACACTGGATTGGCTGGAACATCTTAAGCTAAAAATTAGAAATTATGTATTAGATTATTGAATTCTATAATACAGTACCGTTGAAGTTGTAGCTTCTACTTTTTCTTTTCAGAATAGCTACCAGGAAGAAAAATATGAGCATCAATAATTATGTATGTCTTAAATTAGCTTCTTCTAACATTCTTTCTCTAATATTAAAAAGAATCAAATGGACTTAAACCATTCTCCAAATAACAATAGAGCAGCTTTCATTCATGCAAACAACAGGGCTGGAAGGATACAGTGCTGGCTTCCATTCTTTAATTTGTAGGGAAGACTAGATAAGCAATTCCTTCTTCCAAAATAGAAATTGACTTTAGGATAACTGATATACTATTCTATGAGGAATTCCCTACCAGAGTCAATAGGAAAAAAAAAAAAAACCAATATCCAGAGATTGCGAGAAGATATGTTTGATATATTATAGGTGTGTTCAGTAACATTTATATATATTTGATAACTTCGTTATAGACCAATTCTTCAAAACAACTATCCAAAGGAAACTGATATCTGCCAATATCGACTCTTGCCTTGTTTCCGCTACAATGCATTTTATATGCAGTTGCATTTGTAGACAACTCAGAAACTACATGTATGTTGTCTAAGCAAAAGCATTTTTAGTATGCAACTGCACCCATTGTAGTATTGTACTATGCTTACTCTCCCCCCCACCCCCATAATATGGCTTATTACATAGCTCCTCTACACCATTAAATACACCTTTTTGACATAAAAAGTTGATAGTCCCAGATTTAAGAATTGTTATTGCATCATTTGATATACCACTCACCTCTTCCCAAAAACAAAAAGAGGAGCAGGACATTTATCAGCGTCTTTAAAAAAAGAACAGTAGTAAACAAGCGTTAGATGCTGTTTGCATAATTACATAGCTGGGAAGCTTTTTTTCCCCCCCACAAAGCTGTCAAGTTGATAAGACGTGAACTACTTACTTTCATGGGATAGTTATGCTTAATAGCACTGTTAAACAAAATTATTTTACCAAAGAATCAAAAGCATTCTAGATACATACACAAAAATATTGTTTGGCTCCTACCCATTGGTTCAGAATCTAAGAATCAGGAAAAGCCTAAGCAAAAAGAAAAGGAAAGAAAGAAAGTAAAATACTCAAGCTCCAGCCAGGAGAAAGATGGGAGTGGAGTTACACTAAGTCTCAGGTCTACTTAAAGCTCTTTCTAAAACTATTGTTCTTCTCCCAGTGATGAGTAACCTTGCTATTCTTCTCATCATCTAGGGCAGCACACCCGCATGTGGTTTTGAACATTTTTCTCATTAAAGGCTCCTAAGGACAACTTCATGGAGCATCCCAGATAAATATGTAAAGGAAGCCCTCAAGTTTTAATATTATCTAAATTTGTCTCAATGTTGCAATTCAAAAGTGGAAAAAGACCTAATCATCAGGAGGAAGACCTAATCATTTTGAGAAAGAGATCTGGTTCCTTAAATCTGTTTTAAGCCGGGATTTCCAAGAGGGAAGGAGTTACTGCTTTGTTGTAAAAAAAATAATTGCATTCAGTTCAATTATAATGTGTTGCAATTTTGGAAAATTTGTCTAGAGCTATGGTGCTATATTCTGGAAATATAAAACTCACCAGCTTCCCAGTCTTCCTGCGAAGGTGAGCATTGCACACCAGTTTCCTCTTTGATTCCCATGTTTAGATTGGTAGCCCCTGCAATCATAATGTACAGAAATGGTGATATTGATATTGAATAGTTATGAACAGTGATATTTAGTTCCAGGGCTGAGTATCTCTTTAAGACATTAGAATTCATGTTTGTGAATTTACATCGAGATATTGAAGTTCAAACAACTCTGCTGCAAGGCAGAGCAAAGGGTAAGATCCTGGTCTCTGATAACAGATCAGATCTGATAACCAGTATCTTTATTAGCTTTTAAAACAAGCTCTTGAAATTTTGCCTAGGCTTTTAACTGCAGACCACAATTGTTAATTTTAATTGTCATTAAATGTTTTGAACGTTGATTTTAAATCTACGTTTCATTTCAAACTGCCAGGAGACTTAGGTAGCTGCTGCTCTATCAAATTAAATGAATAAAAATAAAAAGGAGTCATTTTGTGAGAAAGAACTTGCTTTGGCATAAAATATGAAAATTAATGGAAGCACTCCATTGTCTCAGGTGAGTTCCCTTCTTAAATACATAATTTTTTTTTATTATTTACTGAGAGAGGAAAGGGGAACAGAAGAACAGCTACTTTTTGTACAACAGATAATTTCAGACACATCTAAGTCAGGCAGTCGACATGGGAATTGGACCATTAATTTTTTCAGGACCAAAGGTACAGTACTGCCCACTTTATTGCTTCATGTCCAAGTTCAAAATATGTGAATATATTAAACAGAGGGGAATTACACCCTTTTCCAGAATGGTCCTGTACTTACTTTACTTCATAATAGTGTATTTTGTATTCTTTGTTCAGGAAAATCTAATTTTATGGCATGTACAGAAATATACAAAGTGGTCATCTTTCTGTTTGAAAAGTTCATTGAACCTCCCATGTTTTCTTGTAGACTCCCATACAATGCCAAGATTTATATGTAACTATTGTAATCTTCCTTCACTTATTTGACTGCATTGTATGTCAGTCATGATAGCTTTTAGATCTCCTTACTTGCAATGTCTAATTTTTTAAATGAATGAACTTTCAATCATTTAAAAAAATATCATTTTCAAAGCCATATTGCTTACTATAAATTAATTTCTTCTTTGCACCTTATTTTATAACCATTTGAATATTCAGTATATATTTATTTGGTTGAAATATTGGGATGCTGATTTCTGTAGCCAGCATAACTCTCATCTTAATTCACATTTTTTTTAAAAACATAACCTATTACACCATGCAAGAGTCATGGTGAGCATTCAAGCAGAAAAAAGAATCAAACTCTTACCGCTGGACACATCCAGAGCAATTTTATTCTCACAATTTTCAAGATGGGTATTGAATTCTTCCCTGGGAATTCTATGGCGAGCATTATAGGGGCATGTTGCTAGTTTTCTAGCGATCTTCCCATTGTTCTAGGCAAAAGAAAACCCAAGAGATTATTATAATGTAGAAATTATAGCCATCTTCAAAATCCTGTCATCAGTGATACTGCAGGAAAGATGTTGAAATACAAAAGATACATCAGAAAGGGAATTGTCAATCCATTTTTTTTTTAACCTGGAGGACCCCTTACAGTGCCACTAATATCTCAGGAGTGGAAAATTAAGGGATTTAGTAATCTTTTGACACTTAACACAATTTCATAAGAAGCAATGGCATGTGGAACATGAAAATAGATCTCGGCAACAGTAAATTTCAAGATTAAAAAAAAAAAACCCATAGTTTAGAAAAAGGGTTTAAATTAAATCAAAGAATTGACTCTTCCAAGGAAACTGTATGCAATAGCTATGGCAAGATCACAAAACACCACAAGTATAAGTTTTCCAAATATTTTTCATCCACAATTTCATTGAATAACATTCTGCTTTGGAACCTGCAAAATGCTCTGTGGTAAGCAGTTCTGAGTTTTCAGGAACTGGTACGATATAGAACAGGTCTGTTTGTGTTTTCATTCCATGAATTCACTTGAACAGTTCAACAATGGGGACAGCGTATCTGGTTTCAGAGTTGGAATTTTCTGTCATTAAATGTTTTTGAACTTCTCTTTTTCAGTTTTATCTAGCTTGGCTTTAAATGTCACACACATTGCCTATTCTGTACTACATTTCATTTTCTCCTTACCTCCTTGCACTTCACCAAGTGATAAGGGAAACGGCTGGCTCTGATCTGATGGTTTTTGTCATAGGGACACTGAACCAGCCGTTCTGGATCCATGAGAGACGTGAGAAGGCTGCTGGGTGGTTGTGCTCCTAAAGATGTTAAAAAATAAATTACTGAATAGAAAGATACTATTAAATAGCAAGGTACACAGGTGCATGTGCTAAGACTCAGTAGAAAGCATAACAGATAAAAAGAGAGACCCTTTTAACGCCAGTACTATGTCCAAAAGCATCCTATTTTTTAAATTCTAGAAATTTAGAAATTTTAGAAACCATGAAACCATGTTATTCAGCAGCCTATAACTTACATTATTACAGTGTCCATTTAAAAAAAAAGTACAGAGATGAATCTTTGGATTTAATACACCCAGGTTTTATTTAAGAAAGTTGTGGCTGCTTCGGTGCCACTAGGTTGCTGTGGCCATATGATCCTCATTTTGAACATTTAGTGATGTTTTCAGTTCCTTACTTCCTCCCCCACCCAATAGTAGCCACTTGCCTACCTGCTGGGAAGGGAAGGTGCAATCTTCCTGGCTGACGCCACCCACTTCCCTGACCGTTGCTGCTTCTTTTGTGCATCCTATGAACCCTCCCCAATTTGCAGCCTCCCATGAACTTTTCTTGACCTCTGCATCCTCTGTGACCTGTAGAGCACCTCTTACACACTCCATGATCTCACACATCCTTGACTGGCACTGTGCCCATACCTACCCAACCTAGACAGTACTTCTTGCCACACCTCCATGCCTCCTTTTGGACCTCACTTACATAGCATCTCCTGTGTACATCTGATCACCCTTCCTGATTTGAACAGCACCTCTTGGGCACCCCTGTGTATCATTTTTGACCCACACTCCTGGGCATCTCCTCGCTCTCACCCACCTGGTAGCAGCCACTTATCTGCCTGCTGGCCTTGGACATGCAACTTACTGTTATCTTCCCCACTGACTTTCTTCCCACAAGCTTCCTACAAGCAAAGTTAATTAGGAAGCAACAGGATTTCTATGGAGGGAGAGATGGAGGAAGGAAAAAAAAATATACAATGACAGAAAGGAGGGGGAAAAGGAAGGGAGGGAGGGAGGAACTGCAAGGAAGAATTTCCATTGCTTCCTGCCAGTTTCCCATAAGGTCAATGGGCAGGTGGGCAGGAAGTTAGAAGTTGCTCCCACTTCCACTGCTTTTTTGCCCACCTGTGGTCATTCTGATTTCTCTGTTTAGATAAGAAAATATCCCCAAAACAATCCAATGGAGCATAGGTGGCAAATACACTGCTAAAATTCTTGTTCCCACAACCTTCAACTGTGCATCATTGGGGTAACAATTTTTGAACCAAGGTGCCTCAAATTGGCTAACTTGGAGAATATTTTCAAAATCTGGGGCCTATGGACTCTCGTAGGATTGAAATTTGGCAAAGTTTATAAAACATTTTGTGATGTAAAAACAATCCTAAAACAGTCAAAAACAATCCTAAAACTTAGTACAAAATATAATAAAACATTTCCTGTGCTGAGGTTTCACTGTGTTCAGCTTTGGCTCTTTTTAAGACAGATGCATCTCTGTTTCACAACTTTTCCAGTAAAGACTGTATATTAGATGATCCCTCATTGTTGAAGACATTGAAGAAACTGGTAAGGAAATGACAACCCAACAGGGCATGAATTGTCTAATGAGGTCTAAGCCTATTAAATGGATGGTTTACAAACTGCACTGATATTGATTTTAAATAGTTTGTTGAATAAGCCATAATAGGCTGGATTTATATATTGTGCTAAACCATGTTTGTCTATATATTAATCTGACTATATAAATATGTCAAAACTGTTGGGATTGGTTCAGTTGGTTCATTTCTGGTTCACTAAATCAGAAATAAAAGCATGGTTTATAAAGTATAGTGGCTTTGCTCACATTGCAAGCTAAACCATGTTTGATATTGATTTAAATGGCAGTAAAATCAGTATTCTCTCATATCTTTTTGTTTAAAAAACCTATGCAAGTGGAGTGAATTAGAAATTCCCCACTTAAGATTTTTCCAAAGCTACTTTTTTTTTGGGGGGGGGGGGTTCTATGAATTTTTTTTAATATGTTTGCACAAATGGCTAATCTGCAGTTTTTTTTGTTAATTAACCCTTGCTCTGGGTTTACAATATATATCTAGCCAACTATATATTTCATATATTCCATAAGTCAAATGGGGGAACTATATATTGTGGTTTATAAACCACAATTAATACCTTAGTTTGAAGGTATTGATCAAACAATGTTTAACTCAACTAACTAGATTTAAACAAATTTTATATTAGCAGAATGTAAGCCACATCATGGCTTACAAAACACATTGGTTACAGTCTGATTTTCTTTTTTAGGATGTTGGGTGAACATAGCCATTAGGTTCCTTCACAGATCCAAATCAAACTAGATGTATTTATTTTTTTCATTCCATAATGTGTAAGGGGTGTTATTGTGTTGTAAAAACACAATTTTGTTTTATTCAACAAACTGGCTTAGTACGATAGATGAAACCCAGTCACAAACTTTTACTGTATAATTAAAGCAGTAATAAAGAATAAAGGACTTACTGTGCGTTCCTGCTTTCCAGCTTATTCCTCCAGACTGTTAACTGAAAAACAAAAAGCTAAGTTCTCACATGTGGAAAAAAAAAGGACGGGGCATTTCATATTGACTTTTATTTATTCAACTTGTATACCCACCCATCTCAAACAGGTGACTCTGGCAGACAAAATAATTAAAACACATACAACAAAAAAGAAATTAAATACAAATATCAACCAAGAGATAACTGTTGGTGTCAACATAGTCAGGGAATATAGCCATTCACCCACTTGGCACTCCAGGCCCGGACACATAATCACATCTTCAAGGTCTTCCGAAGGCCAAGTTAATCTCAGAGAGAGACAGCAGAAAAAACATACCATCTGGCCCCACCAGCCAAATTTCTTTGGCTGGCAGGATCCATAGCATGCCTGTCCTGCAAGACCAGATTAAACAGGTAAAAGCAACTGGAAGAAAGTAGTCCCTCAAGTTACCAAATACCACCCCCAAAGCAGCAGCCTTGTGTGCCAAATCACCAACCTGTGTATCACACAACTTGAAGCATCTGAATGCTTTTCAAGGACGGTTCTATTTTATAAAGTAGCTGGCCATTAATGGAAACACCTGCCTTTCTCTCTGCTCATTTGCTCTAATTGCCTTTGTCTTTATCAGGGCAAAGAGTTACAGCTAAACAATGCCTAAATTCAAATGAAACAGGTTTGCCCTAATAGCAGTTGAAATATAGAGTGAACCAATGATGGGAAACATGATGGGAAACTTCCTTGAAGAACTTTCTGACATCATTGTGTCCAAGGAAACCATTGTATTAAAAAAGGTGGGGGTCTAAAATTGCATTCACCCTTACCTATCTTTAAAAAGCATTGTGGATACTTCAAAAATCATGTGAAGAAGTTTCTGAACTACAGAATAATAGTGATAGATATCATACTTGTTAATAGTTTTAAATAGTTCCTTTCTCACTAAATGCTAAATACCTAACAATGTGGTTGACTAATTTGTGACCCATGTAATCTAGTTGATGGTTCAAGATTGAGCAAAACCAGGCAATTTAATTAAGTAATCCATGGATCAACTAACTATGGATTGGTTTGTTTTGCAAACACAATCACTAGCTTGTTTCATAATTTGCTCTTCCCTCAAAATTTTATGTTCATTTTGACTCAGTGTTTGCCCAGAGTTAGTACTATAAATCAAGCTAAGAGATTCAAAACTCTGGCTGTGAGGAACAAGGTTTTTTTAAATGCACTAGGAAGAGACTCATAGTTGGGGAAAAGATCCCAGTTTGAAGAAAAGCAGGATACCTTGTTTGATGGGTACAGCAAGAATAACTTCCAAGCTAAGATTGGCAGACATCCCACCTCAACTCTTTCCATTTGTATTGCTGATTACTGGTTCTGGGTAAAGCAGGAGCAGAGATAGTAAAGAGAGTACATCTGTTTAGAGTAATGTTGTTAGAGCCATGAACTTATCTGTTTGTTCATTAGTACAATTGGCATAACATAAGGACACGTGTGCTCTTCTTTTGAAACCTCTTGTGATAATCAAAAGGAGCCTGAGAAAGCCTTCTGACAACTCTCTTGTTCAAGCCAGTGGAAAAAACCTATTATAGCAATTTGGGTTCCTCGTTTGCAGCTTCCATCTAACCTTGAAAGAGAAAGGTTGAAATGGGGGAACCTCCCTGTTTTCTTTTGTAACTCTATACTTGGTTTCATAACCTTTAGATTTGGTGCAAGCTGGTTGTGCCTACGAGTCAATTGTTGATCCTGATGCCTTCAAGACAATGTTGATCACTGCTAGCTACCTGGACTAGTTCGACAATTTTCTTGGCAAACTTGGCTCATATACAATTTAGTAGTAGGTGTTTAGTTATTAGAGAACCAATTTGTTATACTATAGTGATTAAGGTGCAACTAAAAACCAGGAAGCCATGGTTTTTAGTCCCATTTAGGCACAAAGCCAGCTGGGTGAACTTGGGCCAGCCACTCAGCCCTAGAAAGGAGGCATTAGCAAACCACTTCTGAAAAACATTGGCACGAAACTTCAGGGGCTGGATCAGGTAGTTGCTAGTTGTCAATGTTAACTTGAAGGCACAAAAAAGTCATGGACCTAGTGATTGTATTCCCATGACATTAGTCCTGGTATCTAAATACAGGAAGTCCTCAACTTACAACCACAACTGACCCCAGAATTTATGTTGCTAAGTGAGAAATTTGTTAAGCGAGTTTTGCCCCATTCTATGACTTTTCACTGCAGTTGTTAAATCAGTAACACCGTTGTTCAGTGAATCTGGCTTCCCCATCAACTTTGCTTGTCAGAAGGTCGCAAAAGGGGATCCCATGACCTTGGGGGACACGGCAACCAATGGTAATATGAACTAGTTGTCAAGCATCCAAATGTAAATCATGGGGATGCTTTAATGTGCAACGGCCATAAGTGTGAAAAATGGTCATAGGTCACTTTTTTTAGTGCTGTTGTGACTTTGACTGGTCACTAAATGAACTGTTGTAAGTCGAGTGTTTATTCATTTAACCCATGGACGTCGGGGATGGATGTTCACGGTGATATCCCCTGTACAACGAGGTGGGTTCACAAGGCTCAAATGCGACTGACTAGACTGTGGTTCATTATGTCATATTATAGGAATAGAGCAGTACTAAGTAACAAGCTAGGCAGAAGTGAAAGAGGCTGCTTAACTGCAGGAAAGGTTAACAATGTGCCTCAGTCAGAAGTGCTCTGCTCATTGAGCAGCCTGGTTACAGGAAGTCCCAGCCTTATAGGGGAAGCTGCATTCTTCACTGCCAGAAGAGGAAGCATTGCGGTGAAGTCTGCATGATAAGCTGAAAGCCCAAAGAGCAAGTTGTGCCACAAGAGTTGTGTGCTAGGTGTGGCCTGCTTTTGAATTTCTCCCCTCATCGAGTCTGAAGCCCCAAGGGGCGCTGCCGATTCCTTGGGAAGATGTCCCTGTCCTCCGTGTACGAGCACAAATTTGCTGAGAAGCTGACAATTCTTAATGACAGGGGCAAGGGGGTGCTCATCCGCATATATAACATCAAGAAGGTAGGTGCTGATGTGCCCCTGGGGCAGGTCATTCTGTTCTTCAGTCAAAGAGATTTCAAATTGATCCAAAGGAAGGAATGTAGTAGTGTCTGAGATCTATAAAGTGTGAGTGTATCTATCTGACTGGAGCCTTTCTCTATTTTGTTCTCTTTCTGGCTTACAGCAAAGGTGGGAGGCCCAAGTATAGAGAAGATCTGTTAAACTTGGTTTGATGAAACTGGTGGATAGAGAAAAAAAAAAAGGCAGCCTACAACTACCACCCAGAAACACTAGCTGAAAGAAAGATTAAGAGATGAATGGTTCTTACATAGCAGGTATATGGAAGTCTCGATAAAGGCCCGGGAGCACTTTTTATTTTTAATTGAGTGATTCTTAGGTGATGCTTTAGAAGAAAATAGTTTCCTCCCCCTTGTCAATCTGCAGCTTTATTGTAATTTTCTCCAGCTTCAGACTTGCTTTCCTTCCTCTATCCTATCCTAACCCTTCTTCTAGACCAGGAAGAATATCATTTTTATTATTTAAGTAGTTCATGATTAAAGTAATTCATTATTTAAGTAATTCATTAATGTGATTTGGTGTGTTCACAATATATTACACAATGTGACTTGGTGTGCTTTGAGAATCCAATGATTAGTTTATGGTTCATTGTGTTGTGTGTAGCACAAACTTAGACTGTTGGATCAATGCTGTAAATCATTGGTTAATCTGTTGCACATAATCCTTTTGCAGACATTTTCTTCCTCCCTTTCTAGTAGCTCAGATGATGTTGGTTAAAACATCATTGATAAAATGGTTTGTTTTGGTTTAGTGCAGAGGTGGAGATTTGTGGCCCCTTTATGATTTATGGGCTTCAACTCCCATAATTTGAGCCAGCATGACTCAAAGTCATAAGTCATAGAAGGGCCATAGCTCCACACCTTGGTTTAGTGTTTGTTAGTGCTTATGTTTCTTTTTAACATAAAATATGGATGGGGCTGTGCTAATCCAGCCAATTGTGGTTTACACAAATTATGGCTTAATGCAATGTGTGAACCTAGTTTGTGGTTTTAGCATGCTGCTTTTTCTAAGCTGTCTTTAATGGCTACATTCTATTGCAGCCTAAAGTTCCCTCTATCCAAGCAGGGACTGTTTCTCGCTTATGATTTCTATAATGCTCAGTGACAGAATTAAGATTATCTTTTAAAAGCAGAGGACAGCATGCTAGGACTTTCAAACGTTTCACGCATGTCCCAAATTTCTTCAGAGCAGCCTAAAAGCTTGACAGGAGATTTTCCATCTTAACAAAAGTCCTGTGAGCTAAATTTAGGGCAGCCTTCTCTCCCCCTCCTTCCCCAAATATGATATCATCCACATTTTGGAAGTTATAAAGCTTCCCGAGAAAAGAAAACTGACCACAAGTTGACTATGGATATTTGGACCAAATGAGGATTTAAGCTAATATGCCTTTGGAAACACCATCCCTTCAACTGCTAAGTACTATACCTTATTCTTAGCTGCTGTAATTAATAGTGATTGAAGAAGGCTTCAAGAGGAAGGAAAGAAACAGCAGCTTCAGAGTAATTCAGATCAACAGACAAGAAGCCAGTAGAAGTAGTTGCTTCCTCTTCCTGTTTGAAACTGTTGGGGGAGGGCGGTGACATCTTATGCAAATTGGATCCTGCCCATTCCCATTGCTGGCTACAGACCATATTTTGATAGTGATCATAATCTTTTCTTGTGCCATAGCAATTATCTCCCATCGTACTAAGGGGCAATATGCAATTATACAGTTAAGAATTTTTGGGAGCTGTATATGCTACTAGTTCTTGTTTCTATCTATAGTTTGCTATCTGATTGTGGTCAGTGTTGCTCAAAGTATAACTTACGGCTCACACATCATCTCACTAGTATCCTTTTGTAGCCTTCAGGGCGGGTAGGGCTTCTTTTGATTCTCTTTTAGGGTTTTTTTTTTTTAACTTTACTGGTGATTTAGGAGCCAACTGGATGCTTAAGCCTCACTTTAAGGCAGGGGTCTTCAAACTTGACAGCTTTAAGACTTGTGGACTTCTTTTTTTTAAAAAAAATTGAAATAAACTTTATTTACAAAAAATTAAAAAAGCACAAACATACAATTATACAGAAATAAAAAATGTGTAAATAGAACAATAAACATATTTCTGTTACATTTGATAATAGATTTGATAGTTCATAATAAACAATAATAAATAATAATTGGCAAGACTTGTGGACTTCAACTCCCACAATTCCTGCTCCAGTCATGGTAGCTCAAGAATTCTGGAAGTTGAAGTCCACAAGTCTTTTTTTTTTTTTTTATAAATTTTATTTGCGTTTTCACAAAAAGAAAAGAAACACAATTAAAACATCTTTTTTGAAAGCAGCATAATCCCGGGTTACATTTCTTCGTGCAGACACAATTTCAGGTTCATGCTCATTTTTATATTCTATTCCATATCTTATTACAATTTTACATTTTCTACATAGCTTCTCCCCTCTTTTAATTTCCTCAATTTTATTATATTTATTTCATCTCAATTCAAATCATTATATTTATATTTTTTGTCTGTCCAGTTTCAATTGTCAATTATCTTTTCTCATTAAACAAAATTTCTCCTGGAGTTACTGATTGGAGTATGATGCCTTTGTATCTTTCCCCTAAAGTTATAACACTCAATATAATACATAGCTTCCATTCGGATTCTGTTTGGTAGATTCTTAAACTACACACAATATTCTTAAAAAAAAAGAAAAAAATATAAATGTATATAATTAAAACAACATTACATTCCAATTCAATTCTATCATTAATATTAGAATTCATTTAAGTCTTAAGATTTTTCATGTTACTTTTCAATTAAATATCATACCTCTATGGGAACAATTATTAGCTTTCCATAATCAATTCCCCCCCTCTTCACTTATATTTTATAAAACATTAACTAATTTAAGTGTTCCCATTCCTTCCTAATTCAATTTTCTCATTTATTTTATTTCATTTACTTTATTCACAAACATTTCACTAAGTTACACTAACCATTCTATCCCTCATTCTAATCATATGTTGTTCCCAATTTTCTAAAGTTATTTTTATTTCAAATATAACAACACAATCTTATGTACCTTTACAGAATCCCCCTTTAAGTTAAATTTTTACCCATTATCTCTAAATAGGTCCTGTTTCTTTATATCTTGCTCCGGACCTTTGTGACTTTCCTTTCCTTCTTCCCTCTCTTCTTCTCCCTCCCCTTTTTACCCCTTTGTCTCTCTACCTCTACTTCTGTATTCCCCTTTTCTGTTGTTTTCCAGTATTATACTTATTTTTCAAATTATTTTTCTTTTCTTTGGTTGTTTTTTTAAATCTGAAATTCTCTATCCTCTTTCCCCCCTTTCCTTTTTCTTCCCCACGTAGAATTACTTGTTCATTAAAGATGGCT
Organism: Hydrophis major; assembly: GCA_033807585.1. Taxonomy (NCBI): domain Eukaryota; kingdom Metazoa; phylum Chordata; class Lepidosauria; order Squamata; family Elapidae; genus Hydrophis; species Hydrophis major. Next base: position 221,429,962 of record CM066329.1, read on the forward strand.
TCTTCTTTGTCCCAATCTTCTTGTTTTGCAGTCTTTTCTTGTTGTTTCTCATAGTTCCAAATCTCCATTTCTAAGAATTGAAAAACGAAGCCAAAGGAACCCTTCCCTTCTTGTGCCTCTTCTTTGTACTTTTTAAGTTCCATTTTCAATTCATCGAAAAGTGATGCCATTGTAAAAATTTTTAAACAACCACCCGAGTGATTTTAGTCATAAAAATATTACAGCCAAAATCCAAGTAAGTCACCAAGTAATCCAAATACACACAAACTGTTTCTTTTTGCTCTTTCTTTTTTTTCCACTTTCTCTTCCTGGGGTTACTATTTAGTTGCAAAGTTTCAGTTAAAATGTATCTTTTAGAAATCTTATTGAAATTTTATTTTAGATTCTTTTAAAGTCCAGCCAGTCTCCTCCCTCTTCCAGATCCTGCCCTTATTCTTTTTCTCTCCCTTCCTGCTTATAGAAGAAAAAGTTTTTAATGTCCAGAAATCTTTATTGTCCCTTTGGCATTTAGTTATATTTTCAGCTTAATTGCCTGTTGATGCCAAAGCGGGTTTTTCCCATTTCTTATTCTTAATTGTCAATATAAGGAAGGAGAGAGAAGAAGAAAAAAAAGCCAAACCTTTCCCTTTTCACTTTCTTTCGCTGCTTCCGACTCTTCTTTGGGAGCGATGTTATTTCTTGTAAAATTTAAATTCAAGGGTACCTTAGTTATTGCTTTTTCAACTTAGCCCAGTCAGCCAAAACTTTCACTTCTTATCTTCCGTCTGTACATTCTTTTCCGGTTGAGTACTTCTTTGAGGTGGCCATTTCTGACCACCGCTCCTACCGCCTTCAGGAAAGGGAGTTTGACCAGCTGAGGAGGAGAGATGCGGCTCTCCTCGACCCTGCTGGCAGTCTCCCCCTTCTTCACCACTTCTATGGGGTGGCTTAGCCCTGAAACCAACCGGCTCGGGGCGCTCCAGCAGCGAGCCCAGGCAGAAACCACGCACGATCACGGATTCCTGTCTGTCGCTGAAGTCCTTCAAACCAGAAGTCTCCGAAGTCCACAAGTCTTAAACATGCCAAGTTTGAAGGCCCCTTGCTTTAAGGCATCATTTTTTTCCATTTAATATTCCTTTACCCCATTCCATTGAATTGGCCATGCAAAATCTGGTGCTGACTTTGAGACAAGAGAAATTATGCACTTTTGTGCTAGAAGGATCAGGATCACATATGTGTCCTGGTTGAGAAGATTTATTGCTCAACCCTGTACACACAAATCTTGTTAACTAACATATGGCACTAAATTGGTGCCAGATAAATAAGGGTCAATGGCATTCAAGAGGGGTTGCACTCGGACTGTTTGTGGGAAAATAGTGACTCTAGGCTCATGACTCACTTAACACCACCCCTCCCAACTCTGATTGCCCTTCTACATCTGCTGTGGTTTAATATATTGTCATATGGAGATGGAGAGGCAGAGAGAATTTTAGGATGCTAGGAAACTACTAAGGACCTAACTGTAGTTTCATTTGCTTGTAGGCTACTGCTCCACTGATGGTCTGATTGTAAATAAAACAACTGATAGATGTTTTCAATCTCCATTGATCCCCTCACCTGGAGGGAAGTTAAGCTTAATGTGCTATTTCTGAAGCATTTCTAATGCTTTTGAGGAGTGTGTAATAGTGTCCCCTGTGACACATATGTTTTTGCTGTTGGTTTGAACAACACATATGGAGGGGCCCCAGCTTGAGAAAGGCTGCCTTTAGAGTACCAGTTTGGAGGATGTCATTTTTGTTATGTATGTAAATAATTGAATAAAGGCAAGCTTGGGGTAAAGTGCAGGGTTCTGGCCCTGCACTTCTGATTGGGTGTTAAGCGGCTAGATCGGATTGGTCGGGTTCTGAGAATCTGATTGGCCCTTAACGAAGGACTCTTATTGGTACTGGAGCTAGCATTTCACAAGCTCCTATTGGTTATTTAACATTAGCATTACCTATATAAGCAGAGTTGTTGTTATAGAAGTTAGAAGTCACTATGCAATAAAGAGTTGAAAGTTCACCAACTAAGACGGTCTCCATTCATTCTACCCATGCCTGAATCCATGACAATTTTAATGGATTGATTCATGATCTTCTATTAAGCTAATACCTTTAAAAAGGACTCATGTGCCTGCACTTGGTAATAATTGACCAATGACATTGAGGCAGCTTATTCCATTTCCATCAAACCATCACAACCTCAAAGTAGGAACTAAGGGAACAAAAAAATACAGAACTGGCTTTTTTTTTTTTTTGGTTCCCTCCACCTTACTCAATTAACCATTGAAAATGAATAAAAGAACCATTCAAATGAACACAGCTGGAGAGAAGGAAGAATGTCCTGACAGCAAAGATGGATCAGTCCCCTGAAAATCTGTTTATCTATTGCTTTTTCTGGCAAATGACAATGTTCATTCCCATGTGGGGGTTTGTGTGTGTGTGTGTGTTCTGCCATTTCTCATTTTCATTTTTAAGGGAAGAAAGAGATAGCTGCATGCTGCAGTGAATGTGAGATAATGAAAAGCCTATTAATTATGCACATAAACAAAATGCAGTTTTGACTTGGCTTTGTTATCTTTGCAGACATGCACGGATTCCCAGACCAAGCTTCCTTTCCTTACGGAGAAGGCAATGGAGTCCTCTATCAAATATATCAACAAAAAGTTTCCCAATTTGGACACACGGAGCAGCACGGTGGGACCCTGAGTTAAAAGCAGGGTAGAGAGTTGAACAAGTTATCCTCTTGGAAAAGAGAGACACTTCCCTGGAGATTCTCAGTCATCCAGGTCACGGTGGTCCCAAAAGTGCTTTTTCAAAAGGCAGCTGGATTTTGTTTTTCCCTTGAAGACGTTTCACTCCTCATCCAAGAAGTGTCAGAGCTGAAGAAGCTTTTTGGATGGAAGCAAAACATCTTCAACGAAAAAACAAAGTCCAGTTGTCTTTTGAAAAAAAGCACTTTGGTGGCTTTCCTGGAACTGCTGTTCTAGTTTCAGTCAGAGCAATTTCTTTCTGCAGAAAACTGCTACCTTCCTAACTCTGTTTTAGTAACCGAGTTTTTACTCCCAAAGTTGGTCTTACAGAAGTGAAAAGGGAAAACCAATATTAGCTGTTTTGTTTTCTTGTAATATATTTCTAAATCATATTCAATAATCCAGTATTGCCTAGCTCTAATCAAACTTAAACTTAACTTCAAAGAATTTTTTTGTGTTATTATTTCAAAAGCAAGTGTAAAAATACATTAATTTTGAAATATCCTAGCACGAAAAAATAAGATTCGGGAAGAGCAAGGAGTTATCTCTTTGCGTTAAGCGGGGGTCTCCAAGCTACGGGCCTCAGTCCACAGCCCATTTGGAACTGGGCCATGAAAGTGGCGGGTTAGAGCAGTGGTCACCAACCAGTGGTCCAGGGATCACTGGTGGTCCACGAGAAAATTTTGGTGGGCCACAGAGAAATGTCACCCCTAGAGTACTCCCCAAAGCAATTAATCCAGGTTGTGTGGGAATACAAGGTTGCGCTGCCCACATGGCCTGTGGGAACACAAGGCTTGCATCGCTTGCATTGCAAACAACACGAGGTAGTGAGGGAGGGGGGAAGGGCAGAGTTGCCTGACTCGCTCCACATGGCCTCTTTCTTCTGTTTTCAGTTGCCTGCAAAGAAAGCAGCAAAAGTCTTTCTTTGTCTCCCCCAAACTCCACCAGAAATGAGTCTTTGGGACCCTGCAAGGCCTCCTGCTCTAAGAGGCTGCACCAATGTGAGAAAGACTCATTTCTGGCAGAGTTTGGGGGAGAGAAAGAAAGACTTCTGCTGCTTCTGCTGCTTTCCTTGCATGAAGCCAAAAGTATCCCCCCCCCCCCCCGAGAACAGAGCTGGAGCCGGTATCCTGCGATCCCAAAAAAGAATGATCGATCCGTAGGAAAATGGGGTGGGGAATTTTCCTGCAGACTTTTTGGGGGATTTTCCCAGGGTTTTTGGTCTGCAGGATTTAAAATTATGAGTTTGGTGGTCCCTGAGGTCAAAAAGGTTGGCGACCCCTGGGTTAGAGTGTGCACACATATGCCCTTCCATTTGTATGAGTGATGGGCACACCCATTTGCACAAATGGAGCTGTGCATGCTTTTACTTATACCTGTCACTTGCACAGAATAATACCCTTTCTTCCCCCCACCCCCACCCCCCATCACTGATTCACCAAGCAAGAAAGCTTGGGGAGTACTGCCTTAAGTGGCAAAAAATGGAGTTATATTAAGGCTTACCTATCCCCTTATGCCTGCTTTTTCCCCCTCTTACAGCAACATTTGGGTCCGGTACACAAAGAGAAAGCAGATATTTTTCGGACACTCACTGCCTATTATCAGACCTTTGTGGATGTAATGGAATTCCGGGTGAGTGTTAAGCCAGAATTTGACACATTGTGTGAAGTCGAGCCTTTTACATTTGCTCTGTTTTAATTAGGGGAGAACTTTTGTTTTATGTAAACCAAGTTTATGGAGAAACAGAAAACACAGTAAGCAGTTTTTCTCACTCTTGTGTTGCACTTAAAGACATAATGGCATGTATCAATGGTGTCCATCCTATTTTAGGAATCCTAATGAGTCTTAAACTATCTTTCCGATTAGTAGGTAAATTGTGTTTGGAACATGAATGGACACTATTTTGTTTTAATGTGCTGCAATACCCTCCTTTCTTTGGAAATAAGTCCATTGCACTGACTTCTCACAAAATTAATCTTGGATTGTATTGATAATATTTTTTGAGTTTATGGGGATTGCCTTCAAGTAGTATGACATGGATTCTGTTGTAGCAAATAGCAAGAGCACTTAGACGTATATGCTACTTCATAATGTTTTAGAGCCCTCTCTAAGCGGTTTGCAGAGTCAGCACGTTGCTGCCAACAGTCTGGATCCTCATTTACCAACTTCATAAGGATGGAAGGCTGAGTCCACCTTGAGCTGGTGAGAATCGAACTCCTGGCAGTTGGCAGAATTAGCCTCCAATACTGCATTCTAACCACTGCACCATCACAGCTCTTATAGCAGAAATACTGCCATTCGTGTTAGTTGAAGGTCTCCCCTCCCTCCCATATTAATGAATTATGGGAATAAGGAGAGAGAATCAAGTCCTTTGCTTTCATTCAGGAGATGGCAGAATTTTATAAACTTGAGCTTAATGTGTATGGTCCAAACTAAATCAATTACAATGACCTGCAAAACAGGCGTATATCATGGCCACATTGTTTACTTGTTAGAAAATGTCAAAATATTAATCACAAATTTCTGGCTTCTTGCTATTACCCTACCCAGCCTTGAATGAAGTCATATTTTATTAATTTTCCCATAGAAGTCTGCTTATTGTGGATCAAAATAATATATATAATGATAATATATTATCATTATATCATTTAATATATAATATATACTAACTTGCAGTTAGTTCTGAATATGCTTGGAGTAAAATTGGGCTTTAGTTGTGCTTTCAGCATGCTGGCCAAAGTATACTCAAACTGGCTGACATTGTCTTTACTGCACAAAATGCTGCATGGGATTAAGTTCAGACTACAGGTCATAGCCCAGTTTATTATTATGTTCATTTGGTTTGTTATGAGGCATATGTACAATTTTACAATTGACATGTAAATAAACAGAGACAAAACTTTCCCATGCTTTATAAGCTTTATAAGTACTAAATTTCCTCTCCTTTCCCCCTCAAAAAAAACAACAACCCTGAATGTTCCTATAGCATAGAAAATGATCATGCAAATGAAAAAGTAGTAATGTTTACAAGTATAGATTTTCTGTCTATGGCCAGAAAGCAAAGATTTGTCAGAGTAAAATTAGATACGATTCATGTAGCTTTTCAAGATAAATAAGGATATAGTAGCAAGGCTGAGCCTCTAGCATTCAAGGCTGGAAGTTTTTTTTTTTTAAAGATTTTATTGGTTTTTAAAAACAAACATAAACAAACAAAACATAAAAACATCAAGCTATCTTCCATAGGTGTACATACAGTGTGCCAGTTGGTTTACAAATTGTTTTGTGCTTCCATTTTGTAGTCTTCAATTACAATTACATTACATATAACCTCATATTGTCAATCAAAAACTAAATACCTTAATATCATTATTAATCAATTATTTGACTATACTTTTATTCATTCATGTTTTACAAGATAACCATAATTTACTTAATTTATTGAATAACAATTTATATTATCATCCCAAAGGCTGGAAGTTTTGAACCTCCATTTTCAAAAACATAATGGATTGGATATACCCTACTCTGATCCTGTTTTGGCATAGCTGCTTGTAGTTACTACTATGCATTTCTCCCATAGGATATCTCTTCTACTGTCCTCCATCTAGTTTGTGAGGTATAAGAGAGATAAGGCTCCCATACCGCTTTCCTGACATTTAAAAGATAAAAATAGAGAAAATGAAATAATGGCTACCGTGCCATCTTTTAGCTGTATAGTTTTGATTAGGTGATTAGAAATACCAGTCATTCTTTCTCCTCTTTCTTGGGAGATAAATAAAGTCAGTTTTATTTTTAAAAATAAGAGTATTATTACCTTGATTGTCAAAATACAACATGTGTACAATGAGATTGTGCACACCCACACACCCACAACACAACTCACAGTGAGGACAGAAGTCCCTAACCTAGTCCCAATCTTATTATACTATGTGACCTTGTTGCACAATGTGCTGGCATTTTTTTAAGTGATAAAAATATAAAATTCCCTTTTTCATTTGGGCTCTGAATTTCAATATTTAATGTTGATAAAGATGAGCCGAGCTATTTCAATTAGGAACAGCAACTTAAAAGGGAATTTTCAAAGTAAAAAAAAAATCCATGCAAACTATAAGATCATAGTGGTTTATTATAAAATGACTTGTTTCTAGTCAGAGCCTAAGAAAGAATCCCAAGCTGTGATTACAAAAGTGTTATAACAGAAAAATATTAAAACTTCAGGCACATAACCTGAGAAAGAGATGCACATTGAGATTGAAATATCCAATCCCCCTGTCAGCCTCAAGATACCTTCCCCTCCTACCTTTCTGCTATTTCTCTCGGCTGTCATGGCAACGGTGGGAGGGGGGATTTCAGATGGGAAGAAAGCTGGAGGTGTTTGCATTCCTTGCTGGGCTAGCAAGGGGAGGGGGGATTCTTGTCTTTAACTTTCCGTTTCTTGGCTATCTTCTTCCTCTTTTGCGCAACTGCGAACTTTTATCAAAATATGTCAAGGTCATTTGACAAGACGCCTCATCACCATCTGGAGATGACCACATGAGCTGTTTCAAAAGTTTTAATTGGAAGAATCATTTGAACTTTGGGGGGTGGGAGTAAACCTATTTCTTTGTATGTGCATTCTACCCGCCAATTTCTCAGTTTCGGAATTGCTTTGTAGCTACCACTTTATTTCCCAGTAAAAGGATAACTTTGCTCTACACCATGGAGTCTGAGTATTTCTTTCTTGGGATCTAGAAGGTGCGCAGCCTGACATTATTCCGAAACTCACAAATTGACCCACCCGGAGAAAACAGCAATTTTTCTTCCGAGGGGGTTTCATCCCATGTCGTCTCCAACCAGCGATGAAGAGGATCAGGGAGCTGCGGGGGGGGGGGGGGGCAGCCGAGGCGGCTACCGCAGACGTCGGTGACTGACCTGCTGGCCGATTTGACTCTGGAAGAAACCCCAGCAGAGATGCCCAGATGGTCGTTGGGGGTTGGTTGGAGATACCCTGAAGACCCCCCTCCTCCCAGAATCACTGTAAGATGAAAAGGTGCGAGGGAACAGCTATGGCAGGAGGGGGAGGAGATGGAAGGCAAACTGGATCAAGCCGAGAAATTCTCTATGGATGTTCCTGAGGAGCCCGGCATGACTCAAAGGTATGAGGGGGAAGAGGGAGCGAGATCAGCCTGGGGGAGCCAAGCTACCTCTACCCCCCTTGCCCAGCCTCCGCCAGCGCAGCTGCCCGCTGCCACCCAGGGAACCCCAGCAATAGGGGTGGCTCCTGGAAGACGCCACCTGCCCCCCCTAGATGTAAAGTTTGGAGGAAATCCCAGAGATTTGGGATTTTTCCTGGTACAAGTTGGGAGTTATATGGCAGAATTTGAGCGGGAGTTCACCTCTGAAGCAGCCAAAGTGAGATGCGTTACCAGAACCCTGGAAGGGATGGAAGCAGATTGGGTGGTGACTTTGTACAATGATAACTCCCCCCAACTGCAAACCCTCGATGTTTTCATGACTGCACTGAGGAGAAGGTTTGAGGACCCTCTGGCAGAGAGAAAGGCCAGAATCAGAATGAAGACCCTAGTCCAAGGGGGGAGATCGGTGGCAGCCTATACCCAAGAATTCAGGCAGCTGGCATACCACATCCGAGGTTGGTCCCAGGGGGCCCTGGTAGAAGCCTACAAAGATGGCTTAAATGAAGATGTATACCACACGTGCATCTCCAGAAGGGATCCACGTGAGTTACAGTCATGGTACTTGCTGGTGGAAGAGGTGGACATTGATCTAGCCAGAAACAGACGCAGAGGAGGTCCCGCCTGGAGAAAACCGCTCCCCCCGTCTCCGAGAAACCTCAGGCTCCCAACCGAGAGGGATGGCGGCAGGAGCCAAGACCATGGCATGTTTCCGTTGTGGAAAGGAGGGCCACCGGATGGCGGATTGTCGGGTAAAGGTGAACCCACCGAAAGCGCGGGACCCTGGGAGGAAGCCAAAAAACCCCTCAACCAAATCCCGCAAGACCGGGCTGAAGACAAGAGAGGTTGTAGAGGTCGCCCTTTCGGCGGGAGAGGAGCTGGGACCTCCAACCCCACTCGACGAGAACGAGACAGATTCGAAAGATGACGTCCCGGTAAGTCCTAATCAAGGGCCCATGACCATCCCAATAAAGTTAAGGCGGCCCACCTCGGGGACTGAGGGAGTGATGTTGGCCTTACTGGACTCGGGGTGCATGAGGTGTGTAATTAACATGAAAGTGGTTAAGGGGATGGGCATCGGACTGAGAACTTTAAAAACGCCCATATCCTTTTGCCAACTGGATGGGTCGGTGGCAGAAGGTTGCCCCACACGTTTTGTAACAGAACCCCTAGACCATGGGAAACCACCATGAGACCCTGTGTTTTATTGTGGCCCCTGGGATGGAACAGCCTCTAATTTTGGGACTTAAGAGAAGTGTTTAGTGAAGAGGCTTCCGACAAGCTCCCCCCACATCGGTCGACCGATTGTAGCATTGAATTCCTGCCGGGGGTGATGCTCCCGAAACCGAAGATGTATCCGATGACACCGGGGGAGTTGGAGGAATTGAGGGTGTTTATCGACAAGAACTTGAAACGGGGTTTCATCACGCCTGCCAGACCTCGAGTGGCGGCCCCTGTGATGTTCCGCGAGAAGAAAGATGGCTCCAAACGTCTGGTAGTTGACTATAGAAACCTGAACGCAGTATCTGTAGAGAACATGTACCCCCTCCCTCTGATGAAGGACATGTTAGCCCATCTGGCAAAGGGGAAGATTTTCACAAAGCTGGACTTGAGGGAGGTGTACTACCGAATCCGAATAAAGGAGGGAGACGAGTGGAAGACTGCGTTCAACTGCCCAATGGGTTGTTTCCAGTTCAATGTTCTCCCTTTCAGCTTACAGGGGGCGCCTGCTGTTTTCATGCAACTGATCAATCAAGTGCTTCACGAACATTTATACAAAGGGGTTCTGGTATACCTTGATGATATTCTTATCTACACGGAGACAAGAAACGACCACGTGAAGTTGGTACGCTCTGTGTTGCACAAGTTGAGGGCCGCCAAACTGTACACCAAACTATCCAAATGTGAGTTCCATCAAGAAAAAATCGACTACTTGGGATATCGTATCTCCCCCGAAGGCATTGAAATGGACCCAGAAAAGGTGCGAGCCGTTTTGGACTGGGCCCCACCAAAAACTCGTAAACAGCTTCAAAGTTTTCTGGGATTTGCCAATTTTTACGGCCAATTCATCCCGTCTTTTGCAAAAATAGCTATGCCCATCACCAACCTCCTAAAAACAAAGGGGGAATTGAAACCAAAGCCCAGTCAACCATTGAATTGGACTATGGAGTGCCAAGCTGCATTTGAAAAACTTAAGAGACTTTTTGCTGCAGAACCAATACTGAAACACCCCGACATGGATGCCCCTTTCGTAATCCAAGCTGATGCAAGCGATGTAGCAGTGGGGGCAGTCTTACTCCAATTGAACGAGAAGGGGACACTACAACCATGCGCTTACACTTCTTGTAAATTCACTGAGACTGAAAGGAGATGGGCCGTTTGGGAGAAGGAAGCGTTTGCAGTCCGTTGGGCTTTATTAGCTTGGAGGCATTTTTTGGAAGGAGCGAAGTGTGGACTGACCATAAAAATGTAGAAGCTTTAAAAACCCCTCGGAAACTATCCCCTAAACAAGTTAGGTGGGCTCAGTTCTTCAAGCAATTCAACTTCTCCTTGAAATATATCCCAGGAGGAAAATTTTTTATGGCAGATGCTTTGTCTAGAATGCCTCAATACAACAGTATCCGTAAAGAAGTGATAAGGCCAATCGTGTCCACTACACAACTGGCTGCCCCTGTAGTTACCCGCGTGCAGAAAAGAAACCAGGAGAGGGATCTACCCACTGATCTGATGGAACAGTTTAAGGAGGCTTTGAAGACAGATGAGTGGTTTCTGGCAAATGCGAATAACTGCACCATTCGAGATGGCCTAGCCTGGATGGGGGCGAAATGGTATGTACCAAAAAACCTGAGAATCCATGTATTGCAACAAACCCATGATTCCAAAGTGGCTGGTCATTTTGGTTTTGTGAAGACCTTACATTTGGTGAAACGACAGTTTTGGTGGCCTTCCTTGAAAAAGGACATCGAGACTTATGTGGCGAGTTGTCCGATTTGCGCCTCAACAAAAAGACTTCCAGGTAAGCCACCAGGACTGTTGCAGAATGTGGCCAGACCAACTGCCCCTTGGAAGGAAATTTCCATGGATTTTATAGTAGATCTACCTGAAAGAAGTGGACACATGGTCATTTGGGTGGTGACTGACTTGTTTTCCAAACAAGCTCATTTCATCCCTTGCTCAAAGATCCCTTCGGCGAAATCCCTAGCCAGACTCTTCATTCTTCATGTTTACAGATTGCATGGTGTACCTGAACATGTAGTTTCTGATCGAGGAGTCCAATTTACCTCGAATTTCTGGAGGGAATTTCTGAAGTTAATAGGCTCCACCCAAAGCTTAAGCTCCGCCCACCATCCCCAAACTAATGGAACCTGCGAGAGGACTAACGGGGTACTAGAGCAATATCTCCGATGCTACATACATTTTCAAAAAGACAACTGGGTGGATCTGTTACCTTTTGCGGAGGTGGCGTATAATAACTCTGTTCACAGTAGTACGGGGTTCACCCCTTTCAAAATAGCAACAGGGCAAGACTTTGTACCCATACCTGAACTGCCTGGTGAAAACCCAACTGTCCAGTCATTGAGTGATTGGATATCTCAGCTTCAACTTAATTGGCCAGTCGTCCGCAAAGCGTTGGATGAGGCGCACCAATCTCATAAGAAATTTGCTGACAAAAAGCGAGCTCCGCAGATGTCATATCAGGTGGGCGATAAAGTATTTCTCTCGACCAAGTATTTACAAACTACCCAAAAATCAAAGAAGTTGGGTCCTAAGTATGTAGGACTTTTCCCCATTGAGAGGATTATAAATCCTGTAACTGTTCAACTGACTTTACCAAAGACTCTTCGTCGTATTCATCCTGTTTTCCATGTTCGTTTGTTGAAACCAGAACGTACCTGTACCTTGAGACCGATCCAGTCTGATCCCCCCATGCCAATATTAATTGAGGGGGAACAGCATTTCAAAATTAAAGAAATTCTGGACTCTAGAAAATGGAGGGGTCGTACCCAATACCTTGTCGCTTGGAAACACTTTCCTCTGTCCCATTCTGAGTGGGTAAATGAAAAGGACCTTAGAGCTCCTGAACTGTTAAAGAAATTTTATGCCAAATATCCTGATAAACCATAGAGATGTACAATAATGTTAACATGTAAATATTTTGTTTTTCTTTCAGGGACTTATGTCCTTTTTCTAGGGGGTCCGAATGTCAGCCTCAAGATACCTTCCCCTCCTACCTTTCTGCTATTTCTCTCGGCTGTCATGGCAACGGTGGGAGGGGGGATTTCAGATGGGAAGAAAGCTGGAGTTGTTTGCATTCCTTGCTGGGCTAGCAAGGGGAGGGGGGATTCTTGTCTTTAACTTTCCGTTTCTTGGCTATCTTCTTCCTCTTTTGCGCAACTGCGAACTTTTATCAAAATATGTCAAGGTCATTTGACAAGACGCCTCATCACCATCTGGAGATGACCACATGAGCTGTTTCAAAAGTTTTAATTGGAAGAATCATTTGAACTTTGGGGGGTGGGAGTAAACCTATTTCTTTGTATGTGCATTCTACCCGCCAATTTCTCAGTTTCGGAATTGCTTTGTAGCTACCACTTTATTTCCCAGTAAAAGGATAACTTTGCTCTACACCATGGAGTCTGAGTATTTCTTTCTTGGGATCTAGAAGGAGCACAGCCTGAAACCTCCTAATTTTTCAGGAAGTACCACTCAGAACACCAGACCAATTATCTAGTGCAGAATTCTAACTAAATGTTTTTTTTTAATCTATTCCTGCAAAATAGAAGGCTCTTTGAGCAGATTTTCCCTTTGCTTCAATCCATCATGTCTCCTTCTCAGTCTTCCAGGAGAGAAGATTATCAGTGCCCCGTTTGTTTTCCAATCTCTATCAACAGCTTCTGCCTCATTTTAGAAGAACGTGCAGATGTCGCAAGTCTCACCCTATGGATGTGAGCAAGAGCCATGTCCTATTTATGGATGGAGGTGCAGCAGAGGTGGTATTCAGCAGGTTCTGACCAGTTCTGGAGAACCGGTAGCAGAGATTTTGAGTAGTTCGTAGAACCAGTAAATACCAGCTCTGACTAGAGATTTTACCCTATCCTTCCCCTGCCATGCCCACCAAGCCATGCCCACAGAACTGGTAGTAAAAGAATTTGAATCCCACTCCTGAGGTGCAGTCATCGTAAGAAGATGTATATTCTGTGAATGAGTAGCCTGTGCAAGCTACAGGCCCACAAAGTTTATGACAGAAACCTATTTTATACTCAGTTGATATTCCTGGTTTGCCTGATTTTGGATCAGTAATATAATAATGTATTCCATGTGAATCCTGTCCAGAGTTGACTGTGTAATGAAATAATGGAGATAATGCAAAATAATATAAGGTGATAAATTAGTCATTAATTGAATATGCTCATTAATGTTTATTTCCCCCTTGTAGGACCATGTTTATGAACTGCTGAATACCATAGATGCAAGCCAGTGTTACTTGGACATCGTGAGTGTCATTTTAATATAGTACAGAGCAGACATTACTTTTGAAATGGAGATGGAAAAGACACATTTTAGTACTACTTCAACAACTGAATGTCTACTTTTCTAAATTTCTAAATTAGAAGTGAAGAATTTGCAGCTCTTTAGACATTGCTGGCTACAATTCCCAGCTAGCATAGAAGGCTCACCAGCACCTGAAAAGCTTGAGATTCTCCATCCTTACTATAAACTATGAGCATTATGTTTCATCAGTTTCTCCACAGTGTTGGGCCAAAAACAGCTTATACTTTTGGAAAGCTGGAATTTATTGAGCCTGGGCTGAGTCAATAGACAGATATCACAGAAAAGACGGTGGCTGTTTTAGGTACAGTAAAACTCCACTAACCAAACAATTTCATAAGCTTTCCTTTCATCATATAGAAACAGGCTATCTGACCCACAGATGACCAAATGTTTGGGAAGATGTAATAGCCATGGGAGGGAGATAATAGCCATATTACCATGTCGCCTCAAACTATGAGATCAATTGCATTTGAATAAATAAATAAATATCACAACATTTCTCTGGAGAGGTAAAACCTAAGTCCCAAGGTTCCCAGCTCTTGACTTGCGAGCTTTGGATTGGCCTAGGATTGGGATTATTATTATATTCTTGTTGTGTCCGGCGCGGCAAGGAGACCAGGACTCAGTGACTTGGTTCAGCTCTTTTATTGGTCCCGAGAACGGTGCGGGTTCTGGGGGAAAAACAGCGGCTTTTTATTCCCAAGCCGCCGCGGCCGCGACCAATGGCACCACTTTGAATCTCCCGTGATTAGTTTCCACCAATCGTGGGAGATCTGCAGCGGGCCAATCAGAGCGGCTCGCTCGACCAATCGGATCCCTGCGCACTTTGACCAATCACAGCGCGGCATTTATGAGAATGTAAATGATCGTACAGAACACCCCTCCCCTCTTGGTTCGGTCCTATGTGATGTAGTCCCATAAGTAGGCGGGGCTCCGTACTTGCCAACTGGACCTGCACAGGTTAGTTGTTGTTTGGCTCCCGGCTGGTTCGGTTGGGTTCTCTGTTGCTCTCGGCCTTGTCGATGGAACCGCCTGGAAGGTGTCGCCAGGCTTCTTGTCGCAGATCCCTCCTGGTCTACCCGGGCTGGTTGAGCTGCGGTTTCCACCACTCCCGTCTAGTCTTTCTGGGCTGGTTGAGCTGGCCTGGCTGCTTCTTCCTGGTGAGGCTTCGAGCTGGCTGTCAGTCGGTTAGTGTTGCTGGTTTCTTTCTATTGGGTTTTGGTTCCCGGGGTATTCCCTCCCCTCTTGGCTTGTATTAAGGGGATTGTCTGTGTTTGGTTGCATGTCAGTTGTGTTTCCTGTGATTGTTCTCGATCTTAGTTGATAGATGTAGTGTTTCCAGGCTCGTCTATCAGTTGTTTGCAGCCGGTATGAGCGGGGACCTGTCAGTTGGGTTATGGTTGCTGGTACCCACAGTGGGTCTCCGGTTAGGTTCTTTGCGTAGATGGCATCGCCTAGTGCAAAGGACCGGTGCTTGCTAGAGGAGTTTGGGGGTTTCTCCGGGTTGTATGTGGGGTGCAGCCTGTCGAGTGGGGACCTTATTTTCCTCCCAATTAGTAGCTCTGCCAGGCTTTTGTTCATTGTCATGCTTGGGGTTATATGTTGTATGAAGAGCATTTTATTTATTTTTTCTTGGATTTCCCCGTGTTCGATTTTTTTGGATGGTTTTTTTCGTAAATTGAACCATCCGTTCCGCCCTTCTGTTCGCCACCAGATGTGCCGGAGCTGTCAATGCGTGTCATATGCCCCGTTCCGCTAGGAATTTTTCAAATTCTAGCGAGGTGAATTGGGGCCCGTTATCCGACACGATGACATCTGGGAGGCCGTGGGTTGCGAATAGCTTGCTAAGTTCCTTGGTCATGGCCTCCGTGGTGGTGGTTTTCAAGTTGCTTACCTCCAACCAGTTGGAGTAAGCATCTACCGTTATAAGGAATGTATGTCCCTTAGTGGGCCCGGCAAAATCTATGTGGATCCTGGACCATAGTCCCTTGGGGGTTTCCCATTCCAGGATCGTTGCCGCGGGAGGGCTCGGTCTAGTTTCTTGGCAGCATTCACATCTTGCCACCCAGGCCTCGATTTGCTTGTCCATCCCTGGCCACCAAGCGTAACTTCTGGCCAGGGCTTTCATTCTAACAATGCTCGGGTTCCCCTCGTGTAACAACTCCAATACCTTCCCTTGTAGCTTTTCCGGAATAACAACCCTATCCCTCCAAAGTACACACCCTTTTTGTAGCGAGAGTTCTGTTTGCCAGTTCCGGAATGTCTTGAATGCTTCATTGTCATCTTTTTCCGGCCACCCTTTTTCTACCCAATGTAACACCCGCGCCAGACGTTTGTCTTTATTAGTTTCTCGGGCAATGTCTGACACGGTTATGGGTAGATCGGGCAGAGTCTCTATGCTGAGGGTGGTCGTCGTGGGTGCTGGGTCAGTGTCTAGGTTGGGTAACGGTGAGCGGCTCAAGGCGTCTGTGTGGGTGATTGTCTTACCGGGTCGGTGTGTGAGCCGGTAGCTGTAGGTGGCAAGGAATTCAGACCACCTTGTCATTCTGGGAGTTAGGATGTTCGGGGTGGCCCGGTTCCCTGCCAGGATGCCCAGCAGCGGCTTGTGGTCTGTGATAATGGTGAACATGCGGCCGTAGAGGTACTCGTGGAACCACTGCTGCAATGATGGCCAGGGCCTCCTTGTCCAGCTGGCTATAGTTCCTCTCTGATTTGGTGAGTGTCCTCGAGAAGAAGGTGATGGGTGCTTCTCTTCTGTCCGGGAGTGTGTGACTGAGGACGGCGTCGACGCCGAAAGATGAGGCGTCGCATGTGACGGCAAGTGGAAGGGTCTCATTGTATTGGATGAGGACGGCATCCAAGGTGAGCAGGTCCTTGGTTTTCCTGAAGACGGCTTCCTCATGTTTCCCCCAAGTCCAGGTGGCTGCCTTGTCCAAAAGCCTATGCAAAGGCTCCGCCGCGGTCGCCTTTTGGGGCAGGAAAACATTGTAAAAATTAAGCAGTCCCAGAAATGCCTGCAGTTCAGTTTTATTCCTGGGCGTGGGGGCCTCCTTAATGGCTCTGATTTTGTTTGCGGTTGGGTGGATGCCGTACCGGTCTAGGAGGTATCCTAGGAACTCGACCCGCTCTGTGTAAAGCTGGCATTTCTCTCTCTTCACTTTTAGCCTGGTTTCCTTGAATTTCGTTAGCACCTCCCTTAGACGACCCTCTAGTTCCAGCTGGTTGGTTGCCGACACCAGCACGTCGTCGAAGTAGGGCACCACCCCCTTAATTCCTTGCAAAAGTCTCTCCATGAGGCTCTGGAAAATTCCAGGTGCCACGCTGACTCCAAACTGGAGTTGGTTACAGCGAAACGCTCCCCGGTGGATGACTGTTGGTATGCTTGCAGCAGGTCGAGCTTCGCAAAAACCTTGCCTCCCCCCAGTGAGTGTAGAAGGTGCTGCACTACTGGGACGGGGTAGGCGCTTTGTTGTAAGGCACAATTTAGGGTGGCCTTATAGTCCCCGCAGATTCTTACCGACCCATCGGGCTTGACTGGGGTGACTATTGGGGTCTCCCACCGGGCGTGGTCGATTGATTGTAGGACCCCTTGCTTGACGAGCTTGTCAATTTGCTCATCTATTTTTGGCCTGAGTGCAAAGGGTACCCGCCTTGGTTTTAGGCATATCGGGGGAATGTTGGGGTCTAGGCTGAAGGAAATAGGGGGCCCTCGGTACTTGCCTAGGGTGCCGTCGAACACTTCCTGGAAGTCCCGTGCCAGTTGCTGTTCCCAATCGGTCTCTGCAGTGTGGTTTATGCCCGTGACCTTGATGCCGAGCGGTGCGAACCATTGTAGTCCCAAAAGGCTGGGTTGGTCTCGGTCCACGATTGTCAGGGGAAGCTTTGCAGTGCGGCCCTTGAATGTTACCTTGAACTGTCCGGTTCCGACTACCGGGATACGGTTTCCCTGTTGTCCTTGATTATTAGTTTCTGGTTCTCCAGTCCCTTCTTGTGGATGGTAGGCACCAAGCGTTTAATTTCTTGCCAGGCGACCATGGAGAGGTAGGACCCGGAGTCCACCTCCATTTTGCATGGCTCACCTTCGATGCCTACTTCCACGTAGACCTTTTGGGCGTCGGTGGTTGATGCATGGCCAATGATGACCATCTGGTGGGTTTCCTCCTTCCGCCGGGTTTCGCCACCTCCTCGGTTCCGTCCACTCCGGTCCCATCGGCTGTCGGCTTGGCAATCTCTGACTCTGGGGGGTGTGCTGTCCTGTCTCCGCTCGCTGTGGTCCCACCGTCTGGGGCTGTAGGACTTCCTCAATCGGCAGACTCGGGCAATGTGACCCTTTTTGTTGCAGTGCCGGCAGACTGCATTGAAGAAATGGCACTCTGCTCAAGGGTGGTCAACTCCGCACCCGGCACATGCGGTCCCCGACTTACGACTCCGCCGATTTCACTGGTCCCATCCCGTCTGGAGCTGGTGGATCTCCTCCTTCTCATCCATGGTGTCGGAGGCGGAGTGGAATTCGCCATGATGGGTGGTGGTCTCGTGGTGACTTGCTTCTGGTTGGGCCTCGGTCGCCCGTCCTGGGTCGGCAGTCACAGTGCGCTCTCCGATGTCTGGTCTCCGCATGCGGTTTGCCGATTTCCAGGTTGCCTCGGCTGCGGTGGCTTCAGCGATGGCGTCGGCAAGGGCGATGTTGCCTTTGGCCATCAGTCGGCTCTGTAGGACTGGGTCTCGGAGTCCGAGTACGATGCGGTCCCGTAAGGCCTCATCAATGTCCAAGAACCCACACATGCCCCCTAGGCTCCGTAGCTCAGCCACAAAATCGCTGATGCTCTCACCCGATCTCGGGTCCCGCCGGTAGAAATCGTGCCGCCTGATGAGAGTGGGCACGATGGGGGCATAGTGGTTCCAGAGCAATGGTTCGAGGTCGGCCCAGTCCATCTCCTTGACGTCCGCGGGTTTCGCTAGAGCTTTTGCCATCTTGAGCACTGCGGGCCCGCAGTGTGTCAGGAAGATGGCTCTTTTCTTCGGCCCGGCGGCGTCCTTCATGTTGCTACATTCGAGGAACATGAGGAATCTGTCTGTGTATGATTCCCAGTCCTCAGTAGTGGGATTAAAGGGCGCAGGCGGTGCGATGCTGGCCATCTCGTCGGTCTCGCTTCCTCCGGACACATTTTGGTGGGGGATTAGCCTCGGAATCCCACCCTCGTCGCCAGTGTTGTGTCCGTCGCGGCAAGGAGACCAGGACTCAGTGACTTGGTTCAGTTCTTTTATTGGTCCCGAGAATGGCTCGGGTTCCGGGGGAAAAACAGCGTTTTTTTATTCCCAAGGCGCAGCGGCCGCGACCAATGGCACCGCTTTGAATCTCCCGCGATTAGTTTCCACCAATCACGGGAGATCTGCAGCAGGCCAATCAGAGCGGCTCACTCGACCAATCGGATCCCTGCGCGCTTTGACCAATCACAGCGCGGCATTTACGAGAATGTAAATGACCGTACAGAACAATTCTAATATTCCATTTCTCCATTTCTCTTAAGAACCAAGGATACTAGGTTACAAGCAATTTATCAAATGTTTTGTTTTCTCTTATTAATAAAACTGGACCTAAGATGTTTTTAAAATATGGAGAAACTAAGCCCAGATCTGGTGTTAATTACATTAGCATTCCTGTTAGAGTTGCCTCTGTGATTAAGCTTCTGGAGAGAAGTATTTTATTCCAAGCTTGGAATTAGCCTTGTCATTCTATGCTTCTCTGTTTACTTTTAACTACAAATTTGACTGACTGAGAAATTAACTTATCTGGCCAGGGCAGATCTGTTAGTCAATCCTGCAGTGCTTTTAGGGCTGGGGGATATATTTGGAAATATTATGAGTGTTCATGAGCATCATTGCAAGATGGCAGCTCACAAGATCTGTTAATCAGAAAAAGGGAAGGAAGGAAGGGAAGGAGAGAGGGAGGAAGAGGGGAGAGAGAGGGAAGGGAGGAAGAGGGAAGAGAGAGGGAAGGGAGGAAGGGAGGGAGAGGGAAGGAAGGGAAGGAGGGAGGGAGGGAAGGAGGAAGAGTGGGGAGAGAGTGAAGGAAGGGAGGGAGGGAGAGGGAAGGAAGGGAAGGAGGGAGGGAGGGAAGGGAGCGAGGGAAGGAGGAAGAGCGGGGAGAGAGTGAAGGAAGGTAGGGAGGAAGAGGGAAGGGAAAGAAGGAAGGGATGGAGGGAGAGGAGAGGAGGGAAGGGAGGGAGGAGGAAGGGAGAGAGAGAGGGAGGGAAGGAGGGAGGGGCTTGGTGTAATGGTTAAGATGCTGACCTAATTCTAGTTCCACTTTAGGCATGAAAGCCAGCCTGATGACCTTGGGCCAGTCACACACACTCAGCCCACCTCACCTTACAGGGTTGTTACTTTGGGGCAAATGGGAGGAGGAAACAGTATTTATGTATGTTTGTCACTTGGAGTTATTTAAAAATAATAATAAAGGGAAGATTTTAAAAAATCAAATCAATAAATAGCACGGCGGTCTCTCAGAAGAAATTGGCAACTTCTGCTTTCTCTTGGGAAGTATGCTGTGCTCAACAGAAAATAAGGGTGTAGTATAGACATTTGGAAACTGGGACTCTGCTTTCCGGTCTTAGAAAAAAAATGTAAAGTGCTTTTAAAAACAGGGGAGGCAAGAAGGGAATTAATGGGTATTTGAAACAGTGAAACAGCAGGGTATCTGGTATTCTGCTACTTCCCCTAACTCTGAATAGTCAGGCCTTTCCTTCCAAAACAGAAAATGAAAACATGCTTTAATATACGGATGTATTTTATTTTTATATTGCTCTTCATTTCCGTGGACCACTGAAGGAGACTTAAGACACGAGGGAGGAAAAATAGTATCAAAATCATTATAGTAAAGCAATAATGCTTTTTAAAAAATCATAAATACAAAAATTAAAAATGATTAAGAAAGAACAAAGAGCAGGCAATCCTAGAGGCAGTTTGGTCCTGCAGTACTGTAGATATTATTACACAAATACTCAGGGAAATAAGCATGGCTTCGATTGGTTTCTAAATGAAGTCAGATTTGGGGCCTAGCTGAATACAGGTAGTCCTTGTCTTAAGACTGCAGCTGGGCCCAAAATTTATGTTGCTAAATGAGACAGTTGTTAAATGAGTTTTGCCTCATTTCACAGCCTTTCTTGCCACCCTTGTTAAGTGAATCACTGCAGTTTTTAAGTTAGTAACACAGCTACCTGAGTAAATCTGGCTTCCCCATTGACTTTGCTTGTCAAGAAGTCACCAAAAATGATCACATGACCATGGGGACACTGCAATGATCGTAAGTGTAAAAAATGGTCATAAGTCACTTTTCGCCCCCAGTGGCATTGTAACTTTGAACAGTAAATGACTAAATGTTGTAAGTTGAGGACTACCTGTACTTATTATTGGGTATATCACTAAGAAGGCTAATATTTATTTATTTTTTTGATTTTATTTTTTTGATCTGTCAATCGCTTACAAAATAATAGATATAAGTATAAACATAAGTAAGAATACAGGAAATAGGTAGGAATAAATGGGGACAATAGGACAGGGATGGGAGGTGTTACGAACTAAGCGAACGCGTATTTTAAAATCCTAATAGTTTTGCTTCCACAGCAGGCTCGTAATCCTGCACTTCTGATTGGCCCACGAACAGCGGATCGTGATTGGTCACTTCTGGCTGATCTGATTGGCTGCTAGCGGGGTGCCGCTGATTGGATGCTCCTAGCGTGGCAAACTCAAATCATTGGTTATTGTGACAGCAGCCAGCTCTATAAAAGGAGCTGCTGCTGCCCCAGTATTTCGCTCTGTTCTGAAGTCACAAATAAAGAGTTGAAGTCACTATTCGATGCCTCATCTCCGTTCTTCGTGCCCACGCTCCAGATCTAACACTGGCGACGGTGGGATGCGGAGACGATAGAGCTGACTGAACACTCACTGAACGCTAGCAGAGCACATGGCTGAGAGCATACCAAGAAGCGGCAGAATGACCAGCAGCGCTATACCACCCGCTCCATTTGACTCGGCTAACGAAGACTGGGACTTGTATATGGACAGGTTACAGATGTTCCTGGAGACCAACAATTTGAAAGATGTTACACCTGGCAAGAAACGAGCTGTATTCCTGACCTATTGCGAGCCCGCTGTTTCCAAAATGACAAAGGCACTTGCAAAACCAGCAGAAGTCAAGACAATGGACTATGGGCTCATTATGCACCCGCGGTGCCAACACTCATCAGGAGACATGAGTTTTACCAGAGGGACCAACAGGAAGGCGAGAGTGTTGGAGACTTCATCGCTGACCTCAGGAAACTTGGAGGACTCTGTGGCTTCGCAAACCTCGAGGAAGCCATGAGAGATTGAATTGTTCTGGGCCTCAAAGACCCTATGACCCAGAGCAAGATTATGGCGAAAGGGGACATCGGCCTTGCAGATGTCATCACCGATGCTACTGCAGCAGAAGCAACCAGGAAGTCAGCCGCTCGAATGCGCCGAGCGAACGCACCTCACCGCACCGCCCACTCGCCAGTGACACTACGCCTTTATCTGAAAGGCACACAACTACCACCCACCATGAAGACCTCGAATCTTCATCAGAAAGCGAGGAAGAAGAGGTCAACAGACTCAGGTCAGAACGCGACCAGTGAGACCAGGGAAATCGTAAGCCTTCGTACCAATGTGCTGGATGCGGGGGAAATCACCCGCGATCAGACTGCAAATTCCTAGACGCACTCTGCTGTTCCTGTGGAAAGAGGGGCCACATCGCAAAGGTCTGCAGAAGCAAGCGAGGGTCCAGCCCAACCGGAAGAGAAAATTTCCGCTATACAACGGGCATCCCACCATTAAACCGGGACCGCCAATGGAACCACTACTACGGAAATCGAGCACCCGCCAAATCAACCAGACGGGAAGAGACCCATCAAACCATCACCATTGGCCACACTTCATCCCTGGATGCAAGGAAAATCCGAGTGAAGGTCACAATTGAGAAATGACCATGTGTTATGGAAGTCGACTCAGGGTCGTCCCTATCGATGGTCTCCTGGAAAACAGCTGATCCCTGACATCCGTCGCCAGGACCTCAGCACTCAAAAAATCATATTAAAGGACTACCAAGGAAACAGAATCCCAGTTGCCGGTTCCAGCCACGTCCAAGTATCTTTCAAAGACCACACCGCAACTCTACCACTTACCGTCGTCGATTGAGATCGGTCCAGCTTGCTGGGTTTGCAGTGGTTTGCGCCACTAGGAATTGAACTAGTGGGCATCAACCAATCCGGAAGCGATGCCTGGGAAGTGGCCCTCGTCCAGGAATTCCAGGACGTTTTCACAGAGAAGCTAGGCAAGTACAAGGGATCCCCCATATCGTTTAATCTCAGCCCTGATGTTGCGCCTATTCGCCTTAAGCCTTGTCGAGTGCCCTTTGCACTCAAGCCAAAGATTGATGAACAATTGGACAAATTAATAGCCCAGGGCGTGTTGGAACCGATTGACCACGCCCGATAGGAAACCCCAATTGTAACCCCCATAAAACCTGACGGGTCTTTAAGAATTTGTGGGGATTACCGGGCCACCCTAAATCACGCACTTCAACAGAGTGCTTACCCTGTACCTGTGGTCCAGCACCTTCTTCATTCCCTGGGAGGTGGGAAAATATTCGCAAAATTGGATCTAGCTCAGGCGTATCAGCAGCTGCCCGTAGATGCAGAGACTGCAGAAGCCCAAACTATAGTCATGCACAGAGGTGCCTTCAAATGTAATAGACTCCAATTCGGAGTGAGTGTAGCACCTGGCATCTTTCAAAGTCTGATGGAAAGATTGCTTCAAGGCATAAAAGGGGTCGTGCCATACTTCGATGATGTCTTAATAGCTGCCCCCACTGGAAGCATACTAGAAAAACGATTCAGAATGGTCCTCCAGAAATTTAAAGACGCTGGCCTGAAGGTCAAGAAAGACAAATGTCAACTATGTACTGAGCGGGTTGAGTTCCTTGGGTACCTTCTGGACAAACAGGGAATTCACCAAATGGAGAAAAAACTGACTGCAATAAAAAATGCCCTAAGACCTAGGAATAAAACAGATCTCCAAGCCTTTCTGGGACTCATTAACTTTTATAACATCTTCTTGCCCCAGAAGGCGACTGTTGCTGAACCCCTGCATAGGCTCCTCGATAAGAAGGCTTCCTGGGTCTGGGGACATCGTGAGGAGCGAGCCTTTCAGCAAGTAAAAGACCTGTTAACTTCAGATGCTGTATTGATTCAATATAACGAGACTTTGCCTTTAACTGTCACCTGCGACGCCTCACCGTTTGGAGTGGGAGCCATCCTGAGCCACGTCCTACCAAACGGTACTGAGGCACCTATTGCATTTGTTTCAAGAACTCTATCTAAAACTGAGAGAAACTATAGCCAACTTTATAAAGAGGCTCTCGCTATTGTGTCTGCGATCAAACGATTCCATGAGTATGTATATGGAAGATCCTTCTCCATAATAACCGACCACAAACCATTACTTGGCATTTTAGCGGGAGATAAACCCACTCCTCACATATTATCACCAAGAGTGATACATTGGTCAGAGTTTCTAGCCGCATATGATTACCAACTGCTGCACTGCCCAGGAAAAGCCATTCCCCACGCTGACGCGTTGAGCCGCTCTCCACTACCCAAAGTCATAGATGACCCAGCTCCAACCATGACTACGCTACAAATTGAAACTCTTACTTCACCACCGCTGACTGCACAAGACATCGCCTCAGAAACAAGGAAGGATCCTTGTTTGGCACGAGTCCTCAACTGGGTGGAAAGAGGTTGGCCTGACAATGAACCAAACGACACCTTCAAGCCCTTCAAAAACCGGCAGACAGAACTTTTCTCCCAAAAAGGATGCATCTTGTGGGGAGACAGAGTCGTCATCCCAGAGAGACTACAGCATAAAGTTCTAAAACTATTGCACGATGGACATCCAGGCATCGTGCGAATGAAGGCACTAGCGAGGAGCTACGCTTGGTGGCCAGGTATAGATAAGCAGATAGAAACCTGGGTGGCCACTTGCAGCAAGTGTCAGGAAACTCATTCAGCTCCACCAAAAGCACCACCAACCGAATGGGAAGCACCCCGAGGTCCCTGGTCCCGTATTCACATCGATTTTGCGGGACCTACCAAGGGGCATACGTTTCTTATAACAGTGGATGCCTATTCCAACTGGCTGGAGGTCCACAAAATGAAGAGCACCACCACAGAAGCCATCGTTAAAAAACTAAATAGACTATTCGCTATGCACGGGTTGCCAGATATCCTGGTTTCAGATAATGGCCACCAATTCACCACTCTTGCATTTGAACAGTACCTCGCAGATCAGGGGATACGCCATGCCTTGACCTCGCCAGTTCTCCCTGCGGCCAATGGTAGGGCTGAGCGAATGGTCCAATTCATAAAGAAAACTTTACACAAGATGGAGCAAGGGGACATCGATGACAAGGTGACCAGGATGCTTCTCCTCCAACATATTACCCCAAACAGCACCACAAACAGAACCTCAGCCGAACTCCTGATGGGCCGGAAACTTCGCTCACATCTTGACCACCTGCACCCTGCCTACACACCGGAAAAACCCTTGGGATCCAGCAGCAGGTATCGCACTTTCAAGGTAGGTGACCCAGTGTTTGCAAAAAACTTTTCCGGTGACCCATTGTGGGTCCCCGCCACCATAACTCAACTAATGGGTCCACGTTCCTACCGTTTACAAACTACTGATGGGAAAATGTGGAAGCGCCACATTGACCAACTGCGCTCCAGGCTGGCACCTACCCCC
This sequence comes from Hydrophis major, assembly GCA_033807585.1. Lineage (NCBI taxonomy): Eukaryota > Metazoa > Chordata > Lepidosauria > Squamata > Elapidae > Hydrophis > Hydrophis major. The sequence continues at coordinate 221,455,276 of CM066329.1, forward strand.
ATCACAAACCCCGAACCTCAAACCTGGGGGGAAGGGAAATCAAGGGGCCCGGACAAGAACTAGCACACGACCCAGTACTTGGGAACCAACAATCAGCACAACCAACCCAGGGATGTTCACCTTCCAAAGGAGAGCCCAGTCAGATGATCGCCTCACCACAAAGCAGCACTGCAACAGCAGCAAATCCAAGGGTCCCGGATTACAGCTGTGATGGCAGCAGAGGTAACAACCCCGAGTCCCCCAATGGAGAGTTGGACCATCTGCTCCGCCGAGCTCAGCAAGCAGCCCACCGGGACCAGAGTCAGGGCAAGGACTGGTGGAGCAATGTAGATCAGGTAGACAGGTGAAACGACCTGCCTACCTGCGAGAATACATCACCCCACCCCTCAAACGGAACCTGGGGGGGGAGGGGTGTTATGAACTAAGCAAACACGTATTTTAAAATCCTAATAGTTTTGCTTCCACAGCAGGCTCGTAATCCTGCACTTCTGATTGGCCTGCGGACAGCGGATCGTGATTGGTCGCTTCTGGCTGATCTGATTGGCTGCTAGCGGGTCGCTGCTGATTGGACGCTCCCAGCACGGCAAACTCAAATCATTGGTTATTGTGACAGCAGCCAGCTCTATAAAAGGAGCTGCTGCTGCCCTAGTATTTCGCTCTGTTCTGAAATCACTAATAAAGAGCTGAAGTCACTATTCGATGCCTCATCTCCGTTCTTTGCGCCCACGCTCCAGATCTAACAGGAGGCATGATGGTACAGTTATGCACGTCCGTTACAGACCTCTTAGGAATGTGGTGAGGTCAATAGTGGTTAGTTTGAGGTTAAAGGAGTGGGGGTTAGAGGATATAACAACAGAGTCAGGTGGTGCATTCCAGGCATTGACCACTCTGTTGCTGAAGTCGTACTTTCTGCAATCAAGTTTGAAGCGGTTTACATTGAGTTTGTATCCGTTGTGTGCTCTTGTATTGTTGTGGTTGAAGCTGAAGCAGTCACTGACTGATAGGACATTTTAGCAGATAATTTTGTGTGCTACACTTAAGGTGGCATAGTTCAAGGTTGTCCAAGCCCAAAATCTCAAGCCTGGTAATATAGGGCATTCTGTTGCGAGCAGAGGAGTGTAGTATTCTACTGGTGAAATACTTCTGGATTTGCTTGATTGTATTAATGTCTGATATGCAGTGTGGATTCCGGACTGATGAGCTGTATTCAGATTACAGATAATCAGAGTCGGAAGGGACCTTGTAGGTCATATAGTCCAACCCCCTGCCCAAGCGGGAGACCCTACACCAGGGGTCTCCAACCTTGGCTCCTGGAAGCCTGGCGGACTTCAACTCCACAGCAAAGCTGGCTGTGGAATTCTGGGAGTTGAAGTCCACCAGGCTTCCAGGGGCCAAGGTTGGAGACCCCTGCCCTACACCATTTCTGACAAATGGCTGTCCAATCTCTTCTTGAAAGTCTCAACTGATGGCGCTCCCACAACTTCTGAGGGCAAGCTGTTCCATTGGTTGATTGTTCTCACTGTCAGAAAGTTTCTCCTTGTTTCCAGGTTAAATCTCTCCTTGTTCAGTTTCCATCCATTATTCCTTGTCTGGCCTATAGGAACTTTAAAAAATAGTTTGACCCGTTCCTCCCTGTGGCAGCCCCTCAAATATTGGAAGACCGCTATTATGTCTCCCCTGGTCCTTCTCTTTACTAGACTAGCCAAGCCCAGTTCCTGCAACCGTTTGTTGTATGTTTTAGTTTCCAGTCCCCTAATCATCCTGGTTGCTCTTCTCTGTACTATTTCTAGAGTCTCAACATCTTTTTTATAATGTGGTGACAAAAACTGGATGCAGTACTCTAGGTGTGGTCTTACTAAGGCTTTATAGAGTGGTATTAATATTTCCCTTGATCTTGACTGCATCCCTCTGTTAATACAACTTACGTTAGCTTTTTTGACAGCTGCTGTACACTGCTAGCTCATATTTAGCTGGTTTCCACTAAGACTCCAAGATCCCTCTTACAGATACTGCTATTGAGCCAGGTTTCACTCAGTCTATATGTGTACTTTTGGTTTTTCTTGCCTGTGTAGGGCTTTGCTTTTCTCTATATTGAATTTTATTTTATTAGATATGGCCCAGTGTTGTAGTCTGTCAAGATCCATCTGGATCTTGAGCCTATCTTCTTGGGTGTTAGCTCTTCCTGCCAGCTTAGTATCATCTGCAAATTTGGTAAGTTCCCCTTCTATTCCCTCTCTAAGTCATTAATGAAGATATTGAAGAGTACTGGGCCTAAGATGGAACCTTGTGGCACCCCACTGCTTACTTCCCTCCATGTAGACTTAGACCCATTAAGGACTACTTGTTGAGTCCAGTTTCCCAGCCAGCTGCAAATCCATCTAGTGGTGGTGCTATCTATTCCACTTTTTTCTAGCTTACTAAGAAGTAGGTTATGGTCTACTTTGTCGAATGCCTTTCTGAAATCTAAATATATTATGTCCACAGTGTTTTGCTGGTCTACAAATTTAGTCACTGTGTTGAAGAATGAAATTGGTTTAGATTGGTTTGGCATGATCTGTTTTTAACAAACCCGTGCTGACTATAGTTATTACTTTATGATTTATTTATGATTTATTATTATTATTCGACTATTGGTCTGGCAGAAGTTTTGTATGCTCTAGTTAGCAATTCGATATTTCCAGAGGAGAAGCTTCGTAAGATTAGATTTACAACTCTTAGTGCCTTTTTGGCAATGCTGTTACAGTTTACCAATGTGTAGGACAGAGCATTTGTTGGTCGAGATTTGGAGTTGCCAGATATTTGACTATTCAGACACATAATCAAGTCGCTTTGAAGAATAGTAGCATTGTCAATGGTGTTGAATAGTTTTACATCATCTGCAAAGAGGACGCAGTTGCTTATAAGGTGATTGCAAAGGTCATTTATATAGAGTATAAAGAGTGTGGGTCCTAGAATGCTGCCTTGGGGGACACCACTGTTAACTGGAGCAGGGTTTGATATAGCGCTCCCTATTTTTACTATTTGTTGCCTGTTTGACAGGAATTCAGTAATCCACTTATGGAGGAATCCGGAAATGCCGTAAGAGTTTAGTTTTAACAGTAGTTTGTCATGTACCACTGAATCAAAGGCTTTGCAGGAGTTTATGTAAATTGCGTCTATAGCTTTACTCTGGTCAAGTAGAGTAGTCCTTATGTTTTTGCAGTGTAATTTTTTCCTGAAACCAAATTGTTTTTTGGAGAGTAGGTTGTTTGACTCTAAGTGGAGAGTGATGAATTGGTTAATGATTGATTCCATGACTTGTTGATCATTCCCATCACTGGAACTATATGCAGAAACCTCACATTAATACTAATATATTTATTACACACACACACATTCAAAGTCCCTTCCAGCTCTATTCTGATTGGTTGCCAGCAGGACTGAGAAACTGTGAAAGGTGTAAGGAAATGCTAGCTCAGTCTTTCCTTTTTCTTCCCTCCAACTCAGTTATATGTATTCTTTTTTTCTGCAGAATGTGAATTACGATTTCACCAAGAACTACCTGGACCTGATTGTCACCTATGTTTCTGTCATTGTACTTCTTTCCCGTATTGATGATCGTAAAGTCCTGATTGGTTTGCATCACTGCACCCATGAAATGATCCATGGAATCAGGTTGGAGTCTATCTACTAAGGCTAAGATTATATTACCTGGAGCGAGTTCATTGTATTTTTGCCAATTTTGGTGGAATATTTGCTTTCCATGTTGTCTTATTCTGCCAGGAGCATTCATTCAGCTTCCTATTGTGGGGTAGATTAACACCAGTCAAGCACTAATGAATAAAATCAATCAATATATAATCAATAAAATAAGAACTACCTCCTTCAGCAGAAGGATTTGTGCCCCTCACCCCCAGCTGCCAGTCATGCTTTTATTTGCTTCATCTGCTATTTAGAAGGTATAGGTGACCCCCCCCTCCCATTTTCTCCAGCAGCAGAGTATATAGCTGTAGCTAGCCCATCCCACCCCAATGTAATTCTAGCATAAAGCTTGATATGATCAGTACATCAAGGCTGACTCTTGGTCAGCAAAACTGTACTCTCATTGTTTGGAGACAAGATTATGTAGAAACCAATGTCAAGGAAAATATAATAGGCTGCGTTTATTGTTCTAAAATACATGTGGATGAGGGCATGGTGGCTCAGCCGTTAAAGACACTGACCTTGTCAGCTGGCAAACTGACAGTCCGGGTTTGAGACCCAAGTGCTGCGCAATGGGATGAGCTCCTGTTACTTGCTCCAGCTCCCGCCCATCCATTGAAAACATGCAAATGCAAGTAGATAAAAAAAAGTACCACTTCGGAGAGAAGGTAACATCATTCCATGCATTTTGGCGTCTAGTCACATTGACCGCATGACCATGAGAATGTATTCGGACAATGCTGGCTCTCTCGACTAAGAAACAGAAATGAGCACCACCTCCTGGAGTCAGATATGACTGGAGGGGGAAACCCTTACCTTTGCCTTTTTACATGTAAATAGTGTGATGTTAATGGTTAGCTCTATATCCCATTCTCTTCTGGGAGCTCAAGGTGATATATACAATATTTCCCTTTCAAGTTTCCATACAAGAGTAATCTGGCAAGATAAGTTGGGCTGAGAAAGATTACATGGTCCAAAGACATCCAAAGCTTTCATACTTGGGAGGAACTGAAAACTTGGTCCAATGATCTCTTCCTGCATCCCATGCAGAGTTTCTAATGGCAATCAATAATGTTTAAGCACTGAGAAAGTGATGGATCCAAAAAAGGATGGGGCTCTTGCCTCATTCTCCCCATCCCCAGCAGCACAGAACAGGAAGCTAGCAAAGATAGTTTTCTTATACAAATGGTTTCTGCTAAAATTCCCGCTTCTGCTGCCTTACTGCTACATCACTTGGATTCTATGAACTTACGTAGTGTGATTTGAGAAACATAGTTTACGGCTTAGCATGTTGCAGAAGCCCATTTCATTTTTGCTTTGTTGTTGTTGTTAGTTGCGAAGTCATGTCTGACCCATGGCTACCCCATGGACAACGTTCCTCCAGGCCTTCCTGTCCTCTACCATCTTCTGGAGTTCATTTAAGCTCACGCCAACTGCTTCAGTGACTCCATCCAGCCACCTCATTTTCTGTTGTCCCCTTCTATTGCTCTTAATCTTCCTCAGCATTAGGCTCTTCTCCAGTGAGTCCTTCCTTCTCATTAGGTGGCCAAAGTATTTGAGTTTCATCTTCAGGATCTGGCCTTCTAAAGAGCAGTCAGGGTTGATCTCCTCTAGGAAAGACCGGTTTGATTACCTTGCTTTATTCAGTATTTAAACGAACTGTGCATTAGCACATGTATGGACTCAGATGTTGTGTGAAATGTCCAGGCAGCTTCCATGAAGGCACTCTGTATTTATCTAGCAGTAAGGTGAGCAGTGTCTGAGAAGGTACTTAAGTCTATATCTGGCAGGTAGTTTTATACTGTAGATTGATTGCCCAGAGCCTAAAATTGGAGCTACACCAGTTATTTTGTGTAATAATTGCTTGTCTGACTTCAGTGATTCTAGCTTCCGTCGATTGGGTCAGATGATCATTGAGTACGAAAATCCCTTGCGCAAACTGCTGGAGGAGTTTGGACCTCATACCAAGGTGAGGTGCTGTGTGGTTACATAAATCTAGTCCTTTGAGGTACATATTCAACAAACCCTAGTTAAGCTTAAATTATAAATCCAGTCTTTATGTTTTGGGATCACTGATGGGGTGATAGGTTTTAGCTATTTCTGAGCAGAAGTTATTATCTGGGATTGTGTTTTTGTATGTCAGTTGCGGTAATTACAGAATTATTGCAACTCCTTTAATTCTTTTCCCATTTGCTAGTTCTCCTCAATGAAAGTCTTTATCTCCATTTGTGGTGAAGTCTGAGAAAAAATGAGAATGTGAATGGTCTTTAGTCTTTTATTCTGCTTACCTCCCGGTCAGGTGCTTTGTGCATCTGCATTATCTCTGCATGTGTGATTTAGGAATGCAAATTTGCCAACATGATACATAGTCTTGCCCTTTTGCTCTCACTCTTCCTTCATGCTATTCCTTTCTAAACTTGCTCATCATTTTTTTCTTCCCAGACTGTGAGCCATGCACTTCTTTCACTGCACTTCCTGTTTGTCCGTCGAAACCATTCCGCTGACCAATGGCGAGCTGACCAGCTCTTCAGTTTGATCAGCAATCCTGCCAACATGCTGTCTCCTGCCAGTTCAGACACTGTGAGTATGTGTGTGGGAAGGTATTTTCAGGAGTCATCCCCTTGAATGGCTGATGCTAGAGAGGCCTTAGAGATGGCAAAGATCTGACTCTCCTAGTGTGCTGTTTTGAAATTGTTGGTCAAATAAAATACTTGTTGATTAGAGTAATGTAACTCTATGTACATAAAACAGCCATTGGCTCTGGCACATTGCACAAACATCATTCATTAATGCATGCATGCATTCATTCATTCATTCGTCAGTCAGTCAGTCAGTCAGTCAGTCAGTCAGTCAGTCAGTCAGTCAGTCAGTCAATCTAGGCACCACCAACTTCAGAAGAATTCTGGACAGCTCACAATATAACAAAGCAGGATAAAAGTATAGTATAAAGAAATAAGAAAATGATGGACATGGTCAACAATACAGAGAGTTATGCAAACAGATCAAGTCACACTAGCTCAAGGCCTGACAAAACAAGAAGTCTTTAAGGCATCTGGAACCCCATCAGAGTAGGAGCCACTCAGATCTTGGGGGAATCATATTTTAAGGGTCAAGTGCCACAATGGGATATGCTTCTGAAGTCCTCATAGATGGCACTGCCTAATCAAACAAATCTGGAGCATGCTAACTCTTAGATCAGCTGGGTAGACACCACAGAAGATGGGTGGCCCCTCAGATTTGCCCTGTGCTTTGTAGGGCTTTATAGGGCATACCTAAATGACACTTGAAGCAAACTGGCAGTGCCCTGCTGCATTCTGGGCTACTGGAAGCTTCCTTGTGTTGTTCTTCATGGAAGCCCTGTGTAAAATTACTAAATTGTTTATACGTGTTGTAATGATGGTTGGGAGTCGCTTCTTTACATGTTTCTTTTTCATTATATTATTTTTGAAGAGCCATCTTCTGTCCATTATTTTACTTCCCCCATACACTGAGAATTATTGATAAATGTAACTATTCTGCCATAGCTGTTCATGTTCACCCCCTCTGAGGTATTTTTTCCTAGCTTAGAATGCTGATTTATGAGGCTGAGCAGAAATAATAGATTTGCTCAGGGGTGGGATTCAATGTTTTTAACAACCGGTTCTGTGGGCGTGGCTTAGTTGGTGGGTGTGGCTTGGTGGTCATGTGACTGGCTGGGCGTGGCCAACTCAACATCACTCACATTGAGGCATGCATCTCCTCTCCTGGCCTCTCATGACTGTGGGGATCCTGCAACAGTCGTAAATGTGAAAAACAGTCATAAGTCACTTTTTTCAGTGCCATTGTAACTTTGAATGATCACTCCACACAAGCAAAGTACCAGCAAAGGAGGGGAAAATAACTCCAGAGAAATTCCTGAGACAGGAAGTCTATTCCTGCCAAGAATGTAATAAGGATTAATGGAGAGGCAGTTTCTGTAAGCAACACCAGAATGTTTTCGTCCTGCCTTTCTTACAGGATTAGGCCAGTAATTTCTTCTTTTTTTTTTAAACAAATTTTATTAATTTTACAGAAAACACAATACACAAACATAAACAAAACTAAAAGATCTTCTCTGAAGGTTGTCTGATCCCAGGTTAAAACTCTTCACACAGACACAAATTCAAACATCATATTCACTTTATATATCCTTCCATATCTTATTATCATTTTATTTTTTTATATATATATATAAACCATTTTTATCAATTTTATAAAAACAATGCACAAAGAATCAAGGCATAACAGCTTATAAATTCTTTTCTAAGAAAAAATAATAAAATAAGAAAACCAATAGAACATAACAATTCCAAATTATAGTATCAATACTTTATCTATTTAACTTCATATCTTATCCCAGCTTCTCCTTTTCATCCAAATTATTTCTTGTTAATTAAAATTTTATTGCCTTTTATCAATATACAAAATCCAAAAAAAAAACCATAACAAAACCTTTATATATCCTTTCATAACTTATTACCATTTTCAATAACATTCTTTGTTCTATTTCCAACTATCCATTCATCTTTTTTCTTTTACTATACTTCTCCTATACACCAATTGGAGTAACGTCTATAACTCATTACCCTAACTTAAAAGTACTTCATATAACAATTTTTCTTGGGATTCTGTTTAATAGATTCTAAAATTACACAATGAATTTTATACTCTAAATACACATATAAAAAACACAATCTTGTGTACCCTCCAGAATCCCTCTTTTATCCTAAATTAAATTCACCCATTGTCTCTGAATAAACTTTTTTTCTTTAGATCTTGCTTCCCCCCATTGAGGCTTCTCCTTCCCCCCCTTTCTCTCTTGCTTATTCTTCTCCTTGCCCTTTTTACCCCTTTGTCTCTCCTCCTCCCTTTTCTTACTCCCTTTCCTTTGCTTTCTAACCTTGCCTCCACCTTTCCGCTCATTTTTCTCTTTTTTGGTTGTTTTTATAATTCTTAAAATCCCCTTTTTCTTATCCTTTTTCTCCTCCTCCCCGGAAAGAACCCATTGTTCATCAAAGATGGCTTCTTCTTCCTCTTCTTCTTTGTCCCAGTCCTTCTGCTGCGTAGTCAACTTTTCATAAGTACATAACGCCATTTCTAAAAATTGAAACAAAGTGCCCAAAGTATCTTCCTTTTTATATTTTTGATATTCAGTCTTTAGTTCATCCACAAGCGATGCCATCATGAAAAGAGAAACTTTTCCCAAAACAACCACAAATATTTTTAATCAAAAATAATTCAAAAAAATTCCAAAAATTAATACTTTTCTTCCTTTTTCTCTTTCTCTTTCTGGGGTTAATATTTAATCAAAGAGGTCCAATTACCATATACCTTTCTTTGGGATTCTAGGCAATCTCCTCCTTTTTCAGCTTCTGCTCTAATTTTTTTTCCTCTCCCTTCCCACTTGCAACATCAATTTTAAATAATCAGAAATCCATACCTCTAATAAGGGTTTTCCAATTTCTTAAGTTTTTCAATGTCCAGGAACCCTTTTGTCCCTTAGCTTCAACTTTCAGAATAATTCACCTTCAATG